>JANXHW010000001.1:94636216-95249430 GCA_026170595.1 Plestiodon gilberti rubricaudatus
CTATATGAGCACTGTGGTCTTTTAGAAGATTAAGCAATAGACTTTGCTAGTTGTGTGTGGTGCTGAACCTAGAAGTTTCCTTTCCACTTCTATTATGCAAAACAAATTTGATTTTGCTGTAATCTTGTCTGTTCCTGAGTTACATGAATCTTTTCTATTCAGGAACACTATAAAACAAAATCCACGTAAGCTAATTTATGTGAACTTTACGCATTGTACTGTGTAGCTGGTATAACAGCAGTAAAGATCATGAACTGTGATCTGTACATTCCTAGAATCTCAGCTCATCCATGGTTTGGGCAATCCATGTCTAGATTGCTTTGGGCAAACTACACACTCGGGCACCCCAATCCTGACAAACTTCGCGGTGCTAGAACGAGCGTTCCAGCAGCGGAAGACATCGCCAATGTGCTGTAAGGCATGTTTGCGCCTCAAGAGCCGGGAAGGCCGGCGCAAGGCCGGCCTTCCCAGCTCCGGCGCCGGGATGACCCTGGTAAGTCAGGATCCAGCGTCTGGGGGGGGGGCAGTTTGCAGGGGAGGGTGGCCATTTGCCCAAGCGGCCCGGGAGGGGGAGGGGGCGGCCTTCAGCCATATCCTGACCCTCGCCGGGCGCCAGGGCCTTTACACAGCCTCCTCTACGTCCGCCAGCAAAACAGCTGGCGGAAATCTGAGGAGGCCGACAGGGCCTGGCCTCGGTTACACTCGGGGAAGTAGACGAGCATCTCCTTCCCCGAGTAGACCTCCTGCCCAACGGCCATGCTGGCTGCCAGTGCACAGGATCTGGCCGGCAGCCATGGGCCGCCAGCTGGTTCCTAGTCAGGATTGCACTGATCGTCAGTAATGTGGGATCATACTGAACTGGCTTACAGGATTCCAGATATGTGCTTTCAACATTTAAGGAAAATACAATTGATGTACACAAGGTATTGTTGTTGTTAATAATGCGATGGTGTGATCACATAGTAGTGTTGGGGTCAGACACCCCCAGTCCTTGGAATTTCCTTAGGTTGTGGTCTCCGGCATGAGTGCCTCATCTGTAAAATGGAAATAAAAGTGACAAGGAGCTTATATATGTGAGAGGTGAATGTTATCTGCCTTGATCCTTAAGGACGGCCAGTAAATCAAAATATCTCAAAGTGCAGCGTTTTTGTGCTGGTTTTAATGTCAGTGTTGGTCATTGTGGTTTGCACCTAGAGTACTAACCCTGTCATAGAAACACAAAATTCATTCATTGTGTTTATATGTGGTCACATGATGGGAAAGTGTTGTCCACTACACAGTGTAATTCACTTGAGAAAGCATATGGAGGCTTCACGACACGTATGTCTATCAGGCAGCAGCCTTCAAACCAAATCAATTATTTCCAAGAAACGGGTTAATATTGTAGACTTGTTGTGATCTGTATTCCTGTAGTTTTTGCTTTATTTAATTACAGAAAGCAGTCTTCCTTCCTTTTAACAAGGCATTTAATTAAGCTTTTAATTCATGATAAGAAGTTAAATAGCACTTGGGAATTTTTTTTAATGGTTTCCACTTCCCATCTAGATTACCAAAAAGGAAAAAAAAAAAGTAGTAGTAGTGTGATAGAGAGGCATACATGGCTGTCAGCCAAGGGTATTGTAGGTCATGCCAATATTAGCTGGCAGCAGGCCATTATCCAATTAACATTGCTTCATCGCTGCAAGTAATAACTCTTAGGAAAATGATTGAGTCATTCATGGTGCAGTGGTACTTTACTTGAGAAATATCCAGCACTGTTTAGAACAGTGTCTGAGTCACTCGGGTTGCCTGCTCTCCTTTGCCAATTAAAGCAAAGCCGCATTACTCATATCGAAGGTGAAAGCTGAGTGGAAGGAAATCACTGGTTTTATATCTCTTCCTCCACCTCCCATAATGTGACTTCACTAAAGGAATTAAATACACTACAAAAAAAGTCTTGGTCATAAGAAAGCAAGCTGAGAAACAGTGGTCCAACTAACAAATATTTCAGTCAAAGGTTTCGGGGGGGGGGAATACTGGGAGTTGTGGTCAACATGGGTCTCCACCTGCTGTGAAATACTGAGTTACTGTATTGGGTAACGGAAATTATACATTTAGAGAAATTTAGAAAACAAAAATTGTCCGGAATCTATTGTGAATTTGACCACTTTTTACTGTTATCCCCACCCTCCTACAGTATGTGTGTCATTTTCTTATAGATTTGCATATAATATCTGTGGCTTTAGATACAAAATATTTTGTATGAAGAAATGCTGACTGAGACACAAATTCTCAGTCTAAGAGGCTTTTAAGCTGGCAAAGACCAAGTGTGTTTAGAAGATTCATAAATTTAGCACCATGGGTGGGATAAAGTCAGGCATCCAGTATGATTGTGTTCCTTAAGTGGCAACAGTGAGAAATCATTGCAGCTGTTAACCATCCACACCCAGCCTACTGGCGTGAGGGGGGGGGGAAATGTTGGGTATTAGCCAACACAACATGATTGGGTTCACGAGAAAAATCAAAGGCAAAATGCAAGAGGTCAGTTTCAATTACGGTGTTGTACTGGTTCTTAGAGATTATGACTTCTCTGTTTCAATCTTTGCTCTTTTAAAAAACCAATATTCCATTCCATTATGTGTCTCTCTCTTCTGTGTATATATTGTGTTTACAGTATATTACCAGGTAAAAGTGCTCATTGAATGCAACATGTCTGGCCTCCACAGTGATCTGAGTTTGTAAAAACAAAAGAACTCTTAAACACTTTCACTTTTTTATGAATCGTTTTTATGTGCCTTTTTAATATCTTCATGTTAGAAAGAAATTCAGCATATATCAGTTTTTTTTAAGAATCTGGACATTCTACAACATTCATCGGCTTAACAAAATTCCCAGTATATAGGCAGTTTACTAGCAAGTGCAGCAATACTGTACAATTCTAAATCTGCAATGAGATCCAAAGATTTGGATAAAAGGTGAGAGAAGAATAAGATGGCTAGGAACCCAGTTCACTAAGACATTCAAGCAACAGGGAGCATAAAGCATGTAAAATGTTTACCAGTATAGATAGGCAATGATAGGGAACTTCATTGCACCTACTGAATTTCTGCCTGTTCGATTAAAGACTAAGTACTGTAATAGAGTAAAGCAGACCCTCGTGATATTTTACAATTAAGTCTGCAGTCTTATAAACCTCTTCCAAGGAGTGAGTCCCATTGAAGTCAGTGAATTATTTCTGGGTAGACATGCCTAGGGATGCACTGTACGAATAGTCCCACATTACATGTTTTAGGTTTATAGTACCTAAAAATTGAGATTCATCCTAGCGCTCATGTTACTTCCCCTTCCTTCCTAGGGAAGATTCCTAAGAAGGCCCCCAAAAAACTGCTCTGGAGAATCAGTTGACAGGGAAAGGTGTGGGATGTAGTAGTGGGAATTGTGGTAAGAGGGAGAAATTGCTGAAAATCCCAAATCAGATGACTTGAGAACCTTTCCTAGGAAGTAGGGGGACAGAGATGGTGTTCCCAGTAGCAATGTATGGTTGCGAGAGTTGGACCATAAGGAAGGCTGAGCGCCGAAGAATAGATGCTTTCAAACTGTGGTGCTGGAGAAGACTCCTGAGAGTCCCTTGGACTGCTAGGAGATCAAATCAGTCAATCCTAAATGAAATCAACCCTGACTGCACCCTGGAAGGACAGGTACTGAGGTTGAAACTCAAATATTTTGGCCACCTAATGCGAAGAGAGGACTCGCTGGAGAAGACTCTGATGCTGGGAAAGATTGAAGGCAAAAGGAGAAGGGGAAGGCAAAGGATGAGATGGTTAGACAGCATCACCGATGCAACGAACATGAAAATGAGCAAACTCAGGAAGATAGTGGAGGACAGGAAGGCTTGGCGGGCTGTGGTTCATGGGATCACGAAGGGTCGGACCCGACTTATCAACTGAACAACAACAAGGGGGACAGAGAACCATTGCACAACACTAACCTTTGCAATATACTTTCCAATGCCTGCATCATACAAGCATGTTTGTCAGAGCTGCAACTGGCTGTATATGAACCATGCTAAAACCAGCTTTGCTTCTCAGTTTTTGTTTTGTTTTTTAAGATAAGCAGGCCTTGTTATAGAATAGTCTCTTCACATGTCTGCAGTAAATGTTTACCTTAAATTCCACACAAATCACAACAGAGCCAGATTATTTTTACCACTGATTTGATGCCTGCACTCCTGCCTTCCCTCCCGCCACCTTTATTTCTGCAGCTTTCTGCAGTGTGGCACTTTGCACCCATCAGCTGCTAAGCAATAAAGCCAAGGTCCGTGAACATTTATATTTGATTATGCTCAGATCACCGGTAAGCACTATCATTGCTCCACATTCAAAGCATCTCATGGCACGTTTTACATTCTGTGGTTGGATGTCTGGAGTGTACAGTATTGCCTGCGTGCCAGTAGTTGTTGCAGCGTATACAATCATTGTGTATTGGAAGTTTCGTCGTCGTCGTTGTCGTTGTTGTTGTTATATTAATAATAATAACAACAGTATTTATATACCACTTTTCAACAAAAAGTTCACAAAGCGGTTTCCAGACAAAATCTAATGATTAAATGGCTCCCTGTCCCACAAGGGCTTACAATCTAAAAAAGATGCAGAACACCACCAGCAAACAGCCACCAGAAAAGACACTGTGCTGGGGTGAAAGGGGAGCAGTTACTCTCCCCCTGCTAAATATAAGAGGAGCACCAAATGAAAAAGTGCCTCTTGCCCAGTTAGCAGGGGTTGATATGACAGCCCAATCTTAACCAACTTTCCAGTGCTGATGCAGTGCTAATGCAGTGCTGATGCAGTTGTGCCAATGGGGCATGTGCTGCATTCTACATTGGGGGGTGGGCAGTTACAGAGGCCTCCTAGAGGTAAGGGAGCATTTGTTCCCTTACCTTGGGGCTGCATTGTGGCTGCATCAGTGCTGGAAAGTTGGTTAGGATTGGGGTGAGAGACTACGTCAGGAGTAAGAGGAGGGTTAGTTACAATCTGTCTCTGCATCCTGTAATCCAGTACATTTTATAAGCATAAGTAATTTATTCTCCCAAAGAGTAGAAATTATATTCCATTCATCTCCTGTCAACTCTTGATAGGCCATCTCAAAGCCTTGTAGTACTACAATTTTGTATTTCACCTGTGATGTCATATTTTTATAGCACGTGGTAGAATGTTTCTGAAAAGAGTAACTCTTGTTACATTTGGAGAAGTAATATATGACATCTTAAATCATTTAAATTTTTGCCGTGTTGGGCCAGGTGAAATATACCTTTTTAAAGGACTTTTGTATTTTGACAGCCATTTAAAAGTGGTTCAGCATACATATTGTGACATACTTCTCCATTTTTGAAATTGGTAATATATGTATTTGTCTCATAGGACATGGTTTTACAATCTCAGATAAAACATGGGCATTGTGCTGTATGTATGTATATATGTATGTATGTACAGGTGGGCCCCCATATCCACTGATTCGCTATCCACGGATTGTGGGGACCCCCCCAGGCTTTTACTTTTTTCCCAGTAAGCTTCGTTTCTTCCTTAAAGAAGCAAGTAGAACGAGACTAAGTACTAGAGAGGCTCTGCAAGGTTAACAGAAACCTTGCAGAGCCTCTCTAGGACTTAGTCTCGTTCTACTTGCCTGCAATGGAAGCTGCTTCTCTGTTTGTTTTAAGGAAGAAACAAAGCTTGCTGAAAGAAAAATAAGAGCTGGGGGGGGGCAAGCATGCCTGCCTGCAGGGGAGGCAGGGTGGGGGGGGCCCTCAGGAAACCATGGAGGGGGTGTTTGCTCTTATCCACGGTTTCAAGTATCCACGGAGGGGCCTAGAACATATCCCCAGTGGATATGGGGGCCCACCTGTATGTATGTACGAATGTACTGAGTATTTTTAGAAGTGCCCAAGTAAACAAAATATTCCATAACTATAATTTCCTTTAACAAGAAAAGGTTACTGGTGTGGCAACTCATTGTCTTAATAAATAATTTTAAGAAGGCTAATATTTCACTTCTAATAGCTATTTACTTGTACGTTATTGCTCTTGCAATTATATACCTGTTTTCTTACAATTAGAAGAGAGACTTCTTTTATTTTGAAGGTCATGACCCCCTTTACAGAGGAGAACCCAAATATTGTTTGGTGCCCCATATTCTTTAAGGGTGGTCACACTGACCTCTCAAACTACTTTTGCGTACTACTTTTCTGAGCTATCAGTACTGCCAATGTGATAGGCAGTAACTATTCCAATTCACGTTTGTGCCTATACCTAATAAAGCAAAGTATGTTACTGAGGTTTGGAAGATTCAATATGAATACAGTTCATTATGCTGTTCACAAGACACAATAGTTATGCTTTCTTACCTGTAATTCTTAGCAGTAATGGGTTTTGGAGTATTTTTTTTTTTTTTTGGTCTTTCTGGTATGACCATGCAGAGTATGATCTTTTCCTTTTTCAAGTGCCTGTACTAAAAGGATCCGTATAGGAGTCAGGATGGTATATTGGACTTAGAGCTGGAAGATCCAGGTTCAAATCCCCGCTCAGCCAAGAAGCTTCCTGGTGACCCCATTGGGCCAGTCGCTATCTCTCAACCTAACCTACGTTACATGGTTGTTGTGAGGACAAAAGGAGAGAAGGAACCAGTGGCGTACCCAGCCGATTTTGCGGGTGGGGCCCGGTCCGCCCCGCCCCAAAACTAATTAGCATAAACTATGCTAATTTTTTTGCCGATTTTTTGCCGATTTTTTGGGCTGATTTTCGGCAATTTTAAGGGGTTTTTAAAGGGGTTTTTAAAGTATGTATGCTTTGCGGCACTTAACTTGTGTATAGGAGCCTCCAGCGAAGCGATCGGCTGACTCTCTCCAGCGACGACGTTCTCTTCCAGGGGCGCAGATCGGCGATCTGAGATCGCTCCTCTGCAGCCCCTGACCAGAACTGCTCATCGTAAGCTCATTGTTTGAGTTCGCGCATGCGTGAATGGCTGTTTGCTATGCGCATGCGCGAACTCAAACGATGAGCTTACGATGAGCAGTTCTGGTCAGGGGCTGCAGAGGAGCGATCTCAGATCGCCGATCTGCTCCCCTGGAAGAGAACGTCGCTGGAGAGACTGAGAGCCGATCGCTTCGCTGGAGGCTCCTATACACAAGTTAAGTGCCGCAAAGCATACATACTTTAAAACCCCCTTTAAAAACCCCTTAAAATCGCCGAAAATCGTCCCAAAAAAGCGGGAAAAATTCAAATTTTTCCCGCTCTCCTCCGGAGCCTCCCGCCCCCCCGCACCACCTCCCGCCCTTGCGCCCTGGGGCCCTCCGCACCAGGGCACCACTCAGCGCACGCCCCTGGAAGGAACCATGTACACCACCTTGAGCTCCTTGGAGAAAGGGTGGTATAAAAATATGAGAAATAAAAATATAAAATACCATATTTCTTTGAGTCTAAGGCACCATCAATTCTAAGGCGCACCTTTACTTTCAGTACCACCAGCAGGGGAAATTAAAATCTGTCGATTGTAAGACTCACTTCCCTTCACTGAATCTACCTGCTCAGCACCAACTCTCCCCAGCACGTCCCGCGCTGCAGCTGAGGATGACTAAGTGCCTTTGCATAGCATTTCTGGCCCCGCCAGAAAGTGCCATTTCCTTCATTACTTGGGCTTGGGGGAGCTTCAGGGAGGCCTGCGCGACGCTCTGCAGGCCTCCCCGAAAACCAGAAATGGCCAAAAATCGCCGTTTTTCGTCGAACTGAAGATTGGGGAGGCCTGCAGAGGGTTGCGCAGGCCTCCCTGAAATTTCCCCAAGCCCCAGTAGGTAAGAAGATAGCACTTTGGGGTGCTTTTTGGAGACCTTCGATTCTAAGACGCAACCTATTTTTTGAAATGCTTAATTGGGAAAAAAACATGCATCTTAGAATCGAAGAAATACGGTATATGGTGGAAAAGACTAAAGAGAGCATTGCAGGGCTTAGAAGCCTTTCTCCCCCCGCCCCCCCTTCTGGTGGTTCCTAATCTTAGAGATTTTTAAAATGAAAGGATAAAATATACTGTTGAAATAATAATTACGTAGAGTGAAAATATAAAGTTAAACTTGCTTCTATCTGGTGTGAAGAAACAAACTGGGAGGCAAAGTACATGTTAGATGTGCAATGTGCAAATACATGTAACATTAGCCCAGCGGCCCTTCAAGATGAGCCTTACCGGGAAAGACCAGAGAAGTAACAGGAAGAGGGAATGCGGATGTTGGTCCCCCATCTGCCATGTTTCCTCTCCACGTTGCCCCTCAAAAAGTCCACACCCACCCCGTGCGCCCACCCATGCACACACACATGGCAATATGCTTGTAAGACCACATTGGGAACCCTGCTAGATAATAAATAAACCCTCAGACTTGTGAATCCTGTTTAGAAAGTTGATCTTAATGCAGCTTGCTCCTGTCTTGGATGTACTTGTCAGGAAGCAAGCAGAAGCTTGAGCTATAGCAGGTACTGTAGCACCCTGTATGAAATGAGCAGTCCAGAACTGGAGGTTCCCAAAAACCAAGGGGGAAATTCCCTTTTGGCAGTTCCCAGCAGCTGTTCTTGTCCTGGGAGTTGAGATCCCACTTCTGAGTCCTTAGTATAAAATACAAGGGGCTGGTGGTGAGCCCATGCGTGTACACACCCAGCTCTTCTTTTTAGCACCCTGCACAATCCTTGTGTAGCATTTGGATGCTGTGCAAGAAATTCTCTCCTGTGCTGGATTAGTGGCACCAGTGGTTGCGCTGTTTTTGGCAAAAGGGGAACATTTGGCGCTTGGTGCTGGAGAAAAGAGCCAAGTCACTTCATATACTGAGCAAGCGTACTATATGGTATGATTAAATACTGTAAAATGTAGAATAGGGCTACCAGGCAGTTTTTAGTTTTTGTTACCGTAGTTTTTTTTTTTTTTAATTATGAGCTGTTGGTCTCTTTGTTGGCTTTAACATGTAAAGCCATCCTTCCTCCCTTTAATCTTTCCTTCTCCACTGTTGCTTCTTTACTGCAGCCATTGTTGTGCAGTGTTCAGTTCATTGTGCAACTCCACTTTTGCAAGAAAATGCATTGAAGCTGTTTAAAGACCCTTTGTACGAAAGTGGTCTGTAAAGAAGGCGTGAATACAGAGTTATGCCCTTAGTCGGAAACTACCTTTGACTGAGCTTTGGAGAGCAGCCTGAACTAGTGGCTTCTCACTATGGGAGGCTGCCCCAGCCTGTCTTGGCAATGGGAAACATTTACGAGGGGAAATCCCATATAAATAAATAAAATAAACCAGTATTTATATACCGCCTTTTCTTTGGTCATTGGATTTCTCCTTCGACTTTAATTCAAAGGCGGTTTAAATGGGCAGGCTTTCTAAACCCCAAGGGGTTTTTGCAATATAATAATGTTCTGATCTTTCGTAGAACCCTTCATTCTAGATGATTTCTTTCACAATCCATCTCTCTCTCTCTCTCTCTCTCTCTCTCTCTCTCTCTCTCTCTCTCTCTCTGGCGTTCGCCTCACCACGCTTCAGCTGCCAGGCAACCTTGACTCTCACTCAAGTGCAGCTGCAGTTTCCCTCCCCCACAGAGGCTCTGCAACTTATCAGCCTGGCATGCCGGCAGCTCTCTGACAGACACTTCCGGCCATCTCGAACTGCCGTCCTTCAGATCTTCAGGCATATATGAGACGGTCGCTCTACCAACTGAGCCAGACATACTCCTATGCTGTATTATAGAATATACTGTAGAATATACTGTATTATTCTTAACAAGAACGTAAGACTCTGAAACAGGACAAAGAATATTGAATACAGGTGACAAAAATATTTGTGTTAAGGAACATTCTAGGCTAATTCCTGTATAAAGCCTGGGCTACACTATACCCGTGCGGCTAGCGTGCGTCCTGCGTGACGTCCTGCGTGCGGCACGCACGGCAAGTGCAGGCTGCCAACGGCAGCCGGCGCTGGCCCGTCAGCTGCCGACGTCCTCGCACGGGCAAAGTCGGCCTCGGCTCGACTTTTGCCCCGTTTCTGGAACGTCGGGCCAATGGGGGCAGCCCTTGAACAGTAGGGGCGGGACAAGTCTGTGGGGACCAGCTTCTGTCCAATCAGAAGCCACAACTGAAGAGCACGTGTGGCTTTGTTCCGGCTGCGTTCCAGCAGCGCTCCGGCTGCCGCTCCGGCTGCGAGACGCAGCCACGACGCAGCCGTCGACAATGTAGCTCGGCCTTAACAGTCTTATGTATTCCTCTCTTGTCAAATATCCGGGGGGGGGGGGGGGAGAGAATACTTGCCCATAGACAAGAAGGAGCTTCTTCGCATCCTACAGTATGACCCTTCAGTATCTCCACCATGTTAATCTTTATTGTTAATCTTATTCATGTAGGAGCTTTTGGGTAGCATTCTTTTAGAAATGGATCTCAGTACCATTTTGCCTGCTTGTACTTTGCACTTTGTTTTGCATAGATGATTAGCTCTGAACATTTCAAGTTTGTTTCAGAAGCTTTCATGGCAAATGCAGCAACCTTGGCAAGGTGACTGGCTTGTCTTGACTTTGCCTTCCTTGTTTGGTATTCCTTTAAGTCATGCCGGCACCTGTTTTCCAGGACATCAGTGTGGTTTTGGATCATAGATATTTGCGCTCTGCCTTTCCACTAGGAGGTTTTTAAAACACTAATTCTTCAGCTGTGCACTTTGTTGTGGATTTTAAAAAATAATGCTGTGCTTTTACATTATATTAGAAAGTAAATTAATTGGAAAAGAAAAACAAAGTTCAGCAACGTGGCAACTGATATAAGCAGAAATTAAAAGCTGCACTTATACAGGTAGACACATTTTCTTCTACTGTCTCCCTTTCTCCCAGTAAATCATGTCGGAATCTGATTTGGCCAGCAGGTCCTTACTGTTCATTTTTGCTTACAGTGGTTGAAACTGTGAAGTCAAATCCAGTATCTAATTGTTATGCATGAATGGGAAGTATTCCTGTACTTATTTGCATTCATTAGCTGTAGGTAGCTCCTCTGTAGGGGTCCCTAGTCTTGTTTTTACAGTGCTTTTGGCGGTGTTTCTGTGCCGCGTGAATTTTTATGATCTGTTGCATGTTGTTCGTGCAATTTCCTGCCCTGTAATGGTATCGGTTTTCCAGGCGCAGAGGAATACAAACGAAAACCCAGGAGCCTGCATTAGCATAAAATGTCCCAGTTCTGTCAGTTTGATTAATTTGTCTCTTTGTCTCCACTCTATATGATAAGTGCTATTAATGGCTGCAACACTTCATATGTCAAAGTCTTTCTTCCTAATGACTTGAAAATGTGGTTTATTTCCCCCCTTTTTGTATTATTTTTCTCATTTAGCATTCCACTCAAGTATAGATTTATGCTGCGCTCTTTCATTATCTTACTGGTTGCAGCACTTGAGTGATTACATATGGTCTTGGGGTATGCGTAAAGATGTGATCCCGGGGGTAGCAGCTGCTGATGCAAGCTGAAAATAGATCCTGCGTACGCTCAGCACTTTTCCCAGAGGTCTTTTATTTATTAGTAACAGTCTTGGTGCAGGACAGCTTGGATCCTCATTTAGCAAGATGACTTTTTGCCTTTCGGAGCAATGCAGTGACTTTGCTCTATTTACTGACTGCTGTGTAATTTTTTTTTTGTCTTGGTGCTGCCAGTTTGTATTGAAGCAACAACTTCACCTAGCTCCAATTGTAATATATAACCCTGATTTATAATGAAGTCAAGAAATGACAGGCTCCATTTGAAGTAATGGAACTGGACAGATGTAAGGTTTTAAATTAAATAATCCTATTTGTAAGACAGCATTTCTACATGGTACACTGATTTAAAATGAACTCGAGTTTTTCTCCAATGATTCCTTGTACACTCCGTATTGCTTCCCCTATTCTGCCTTTCACAGGGGACATCTTTCTGTTAGAAATTTGTTCAAGAAGATTTCATCTGCCTTAGTGTTGTGTCAAAAGAACCAGCTCAATCTACATGTGTTTTATGTTTTCCTTCATGTGACACTGTCTGCATTTTTCCAAGTAGAACTACTATAGAGCCCTTGTTAAATTTTTCAAAAATTGTTTATGTGTATCATTTTCTTTAAGACTACCTTAAACCCCTATGTGACCTGTATGTTCCCTCTGTGGGGCAAATGGCAGCTTGAGGGTGGGGGAAAAGGAAGCAGAAATAGAGTGAAGGAAGAAAGGGTAAATCCCTTCCTCCCCCATATTGTGGCCTTGACCTGATTCCCCCTCCCCCAGCTGCTTTTGAGCTTTTAAAAAAAGCTGCAGGAGATTTGAGTCACGGATCTCCTGCCATCTCATCTAGTCTGTCCCCTCAGGTTGGATTATAATTAGAAAAGCAATTTATACGTTCAGTTACGTACTGTAATATTTTTACACTGCAAGGTTGCTTTGTATGGTAGAAGCTTAATTCCAGGGGATGTGGAAGAGTAACATGCTATCTGTGCAGCCTGGGTGGGGGAGAGGAACCTGCTGCAGAGAAGGCAAAGCAATATGTCAGAGGTAAGACTAGAAAAGTATTTCAGATTCCCAGGAACCAGCCTGAGAGGATCCTGATGCCTCCCCAGTTTCCAGACTCAAAACTTTAGCATCCTGGGATCTTTCCAGCCCTTATCAGAATACAAGTCTGGTAGGTAGTGGCATTTTATCTCATCCCTTATCAGAAAGTGGTGAGAGTGGTATTTTAGTCCAACTACCACTTAACATTTAATGCATTTGGCAAACATAGGATTTATGATGAAACATACCGTATTTATTAGCGTATAAGATGCACTTTTTTTTTTGTCTAAATTTGTGACCCAAAATAGTAGGGTGCGTCTTATACGCCAATACTAAAAAATCCCTCCTCCCCCCCGCCCGTTTTTAAAGCATTTTCGGGCTTACCACGTTTTTCCAGAGCCGGAGAGCTCCCTTGTGCTTTCTTCCCTAACTAATCTATCCGATCTACAGCTGTTTGTTGGGTTTAATTTATGCACGTGCATGAGTTGAGCTTCTCAGCAGCCAGCAGAGGGCACTGTGCTCCTCAGTTCAGTTCAGCTGAGCTGCAGAGGGCGTGGTCTTCCCAGCTCTCCTCGGATGGTGAATGAATGCAGCTTGGGTAAGCTTCTGAACTGGGCCTAGTTGGGGAGGCTTTGGAAACTGTGCATAGTTGGGGTGGGGTAAGAGTTGAGTCTGGGGTTTTTTTTGTACTTTTATGTTTACTTTGGAAACTGCATGGGTGGTTTGGGGGGAAAAGAGTTGAGTCTGGGGGGTTTTGTACTTGGGGTAAATGTTTTTTTACTTTGGAAACTGTGCATGGGTGGGCTGGGGGAAAAAGAGTTGAGTCTGGGGGTTTTTTTTGTACTTGGGATTTATGTTCTGGTGCATTTTGTTCATGTGTCTTATTGCTGTGTGTTTTAAAAGAGATCCTGGTATTTTTGTGCAATTTATGTAAATAAGTGGCCAAGTGGCCCCAAAATGCTTTAAATCTTTTTTTCTTGAAACCCAGGGCCAAAATGAAAGTGCGTCTTATACGCCAGTGCGTCTTATACACAGATAAATGCGGTAAATGCCAATTTAACAAGTAGCCCCTAGTACTCCTACCCTGTTTTCCCGAAAATAAGACCTCCCCCGAAAGTAAGACCTACTGTCATTTTTGCGTGATTTTTGCTGGCACTCATAAATATAAGACCTCCCCTGAAAATAAGACCTAGCTAGGATCATCGGCCAGACGGATGCAAACCCCCCCCCCCCCCGGCACTTACTTTGACCGATTTAAGCTTCATTCTTTCCCGAGGGTGCAAGGCTCTGCAAGGCCTGGAAGAAGGCCTGCACTTGAGTCCTCCACCATAGAGATGATGTGCTAGAGAGGCCAGTAAGGCCAGCACGGAGGCTGCAACCTTGCAGAGTCTCTCTAGCACGTCGTCTCCATGGTGGAGGACTCAAGTGCAGGCCTTCCAGGCTTTGCAGAGCCTTGCACCCTCAGGAAATAATGAAGCTTTAATCTGTCAAAGTAAGTGCCGGTAGGGGGGGGTCACGGGGGGGGGGTCGTGCCACAGGTTGGGAAAATAAGACCTCCCTGAAAATAAGACCTCTTGCATTTTTTTTGAGCCAAAATTAATATAAGACACTGTCTTATTTTCCGGGAAATACGGTAGTTCATTTTCAGATGTAAATGGAGATAAGCCTGTCCCTTTTGTCTTCTAAGGGATTCATGCCCACAGTAGTAGATATGATGGTCACCTGACTTAAATTCGCCCATGCCCGTCCATTTTAGTTCGCTGATTCCCAAGATGTCAATGTTCAATCTTATCATCTCATTTTTGACCACATCCAGCTTGGCTTCATTCATAGACCTCACATTCCATGTTCCTAAGCAGTATTGCTCCTTGCAGCATTGGATTTTCCTTTCAACCTCAGACACATCCACAGTTGGACGTCCTATTGGCTTTGGCCCAACCGCTTCACTCTTTCTGGGTCTACTTGGTATAGTCCTCCGCTCTTCCTCAGTAGCATATTGGACACCTTCCGACCTGAGGGGCTCATCTTCCGGCGTCATATCTTTTAGCCTTTTGGTACTGTTCATGGGATTTTCTTGGCAAGGTTACTGGAGTGGGTTGCCATTTCCTTCTCCAGTGGATCACTTTTAGTCAGAACTCTCTGCTACGACCTGTCCATCTTGGGTGTCCCTGCACGGCATAGCTCATGGCTTCATTGAGTTACGCAAGCCCCTTCGCCACGACAAGGCAATGATCCATGAAGGAGAAAAATGATATAGGCTACTACAAATAAGAGTGAAACACAAGCAGACAAGGCAGGGGTAGGTGCATATGGAGAAATAAAGCTCACGGTCTGTGTCTTTATTTTGTCCATGTTAGCTTCTTTAAATATATCTTTTTTTTATTAAATCAGCCTAGATTATATTAATATTTAGGATGACTTTGTGTAAAGCTTTAGCGAGCTCAAAACATTCCACATCTCTTAGGCCACCTACTAAGTTTGTAGTAGAGGCAAGATTCAACCTGGGGGGTTATTGATTCATAACTCAGCCACTCTGCTATGCCAGCAATTGTTTTCACATGTTCTTATGTTTCACATTCATACACGTATGGAGTACAAATCTCTCCCTATGTGCCAAGTGGTGTGCACACCATTTCCAAAGGGTGTGCTTTTCCAGTTTAGTAATTCTATTATATGTGTTATGAATTAGAGCTCAGTAAAGCAAGGCATTTGGGAGGAATCCAGTCTGAGTTCATTGAAATTTAAAAAAAAAATGCATATACTTCCTGATGGCACAACTGTATTCAGAATTGTATGTCAATTATGCCCAAAAGAAGAGGACATGTCAGAAAACATATTGCTAAACAGTGTCTACAACATCACATATCCAGTATGAATGAATATACTTGCAGTGTGTTCAGCTTTCAGAGTTTTGAAGGAACCTGCTGAAGATAACCAATAAACTTTCTTTGTTGTGAGAGATGAATACCATAGCAGACACTTTGTCATTCTGTACTGATGAGATCCATTACTGCATTTCATTTGGAATAAAACTGCAGACTATGGAGCTGGAGCTGGTCCTAACGGTGCCTGCGAAATAATGTGCTCTTGGAGGAAGGAGAGTGTTTCAGACTAAGCCACATTTGACCTACTTGTGCCAAAGAGAATTGCCATTAGAAAGTGAGGGGAATAGGAAAAATGAAAGTCAAATGGAATGCAGAAAATGTTATGGCTTCCACTACAGAAAGTGCTGCACTTTAGCACAAGGTTTTAGAAAGAGATGGAATGGCTCACACGTTCTGCGTAGAATTAACGAGGACAAGTGTGAGCTGCTTCTGCTTTTATTCCTCCATTGCATCCCGTATATCATGGCCATCTGCAAGCAAGGGTCAAAGAAGGGTGACTTTTCCATTAAATTGCTATTTAGAGTTGGACATGGAAGATGCAAAATCAGAAAAGTGACTTAAGTTGAATGAAGCACAAGGAAGTGAAGGTAGCCTTGAGCCAGAAATGGAGCTGACTGAAGCAGAATGTGAATGAGAGAGCAAAATATTCAATAGCATTAGCCTAGGTTTTGTAGACTCCAGTAGCTTGCAGAAAGGGAAATTGTCCCTCTACAGCTTTTGGTTCTTTTCCTTTGTCTCCTTGTCTTGTAGAGGATTTGTTGTTTTACAGTGTCTTTCAGTTGTCTTGAGGTTATCTTGTTTCAATTCCTTTGAAACAAGTTCAGTGTATGGCCCTTACCTGTGTGTTCAGCATGAGGATAACTGATTTCCCCAGGCCAAGCATGCTTATCTCCTGTTACGGCCAGGCTTCCCATTCACTAACTCTCATGGCCTTATTTTATTCTAAAAGTATATAAACTAGGCTTTTTGTTATCTTTTTTAAGGAGATGGAAAATTTGTTTGTTTTTTGCTTTGTGGAGAAGGGTAAATGTTGATCATATCAGCAGTGGGTAAATAGGATAGTGTAGTTCAGCATTTCTCAAACTGTGGTTTAGTGTGGGTCACAACCCACAAGTGGGCTGCGACCCGATTTTTTGTGGGTCGCAAACATTGCCCACCCACCTCCACATTTCCAGGTTGACAAAATGTTTACGTGTGCAGCGGTCTTCGACCCATTGTAGAACGTCACATCGTGTTCTCCCTGACAAAAATGACACAATGAGGCCAGGAATGAGCCAAAAACCACTGCACAAGAGGCTCAAATGGTGGGCTTTTCAAAGAAAAAAAAACCCCGCAAAATTCCAGCAACCCGGACGTAATGGTGGTGACGTGATGACATCACCACATCACCACCATTACATCCGGGATGCCTAGCTCCGTGCTGAAGGTGGGTCACAGAGCAGGTAAGTTTGAGAACCACTGGTTCATGCTCCTTTTCATGCTCCTTTTCAGTTTGAATCCAGGTTCACAGGCACTATATCTTGGTGCAATATGTCCATAAAAATTGAATGGATGAATTTAAGATTGTCATATGTCTCTGGTAAACTATGCTCAAAAAGCCTCTAGATTTTTGTATGCTCTTTGTATTCAGAAAATGCCACTATAATGCCACAAAGCTCCATAGGCTTTGCCCAAGTGAAGAATGACAAGGGCCATGTTTTTAATTGATGCTAACGAGAGCTGTTTAAAGATTAGCCTTAAATAAGTGAATCAAGTTTGTGAGGCTTACAGGAGTGATCTTAAGCAGTCTTTTTGTGCTAAATACACAGTGAGAACACTCGTGGGATTTATGTGGATTGACATTGCTTTGCAGATTCTGTGGGCCACCATGATGGCGGCAGCAGCAGTTGCATGGCTGTAATGCTCCCTTGTTTTTTAATTCTCTATTCATTCATTCTTCCTTCCTTCTACTATGTGTATGGCAGAAAGAGAGAGGAAAAACACTTTTTTGACATCTGTAGCAAGATGACAAATTATGTTCATAAAAGCAAAAACCTATTTTTCCTGAAGCTGTCTTGGGGAAAAAGAGACTACCTGATATCACTTAAGTAGCAGGAGCCAGCAATCTGCCAAAGAAGCAGAAAAGGAAAAGATAGCAGACATGGCTTCAGTTATAGGAGAAGGAGAAAGAAAGAGTATTCAGCTAGGGCGGCAAACCTTTTGTGTTCAGTTTTCATTAGCAATACATTGCTGAGCATGAATCCCCCCCCCACACACACACACACACACACACACACATGGAATCTTATCAAATGTGTAGGTCCACCCAAACATTTTGTATATTTTTCTACTGGATTTGTATTAGATCTGTACTGGAAATGTCTTGCATGTCGTAATATCTCTTGCTGTGTCAAAAGTACATGCAACTTGATGCAAGGCTCTCTTCTATTTTGTAGTAGTTAGGGGCTTTACGTGTAAGAGGAAGGAAATTTTATACAGCTACTACCACATGTGCCAAGAGGGAACCTCATCTTAGTTAAGAAACACTAAACCATGATATTAATTTTCTAATTACTAAATATAAGATGATTCAGCATGCAGAAGGCTACATTTTTCATCATATGGAAGTAAATAAATGAGCCATCAGAATAGCAGTTTTGCTGTTCATTATTTTATTCAGACAGCATTAATTGCAGTTATTTTCTTTGAGTGTCTCTGAAAGTTTATTTATGCTGATAATAAGATGAGCAGCTGTAGTAATACTGGCTGCCAGAACTGTAGCCTTTTTTGAGTATTGCCACACTCTCTAGCGTGGCAATAATGCAATACGAATAGAAATTCAAAGTGAACACAATCCTGTCTTAACAGATGGAACTTGCACTTGCTTACATCAGACTTTCTCTCTCAAATACACACATTCACAGTCCGATCCTGCCTAAAGTTAGGCCAGTGGAGTGAGCACTCCGCTGGTCTAAGTAGAAGTTGCAGATGTTTGAAGCTCCTTGTGAGTAAGTTGCACCGGCGTGGAGGTCAGTGCTGCTCACTCAGCCCCGGACCTGCACTAGCCGCCGCTGGTAGGTCCCACACTGGTTGGTGCAGGGGTGGGGGGAAGGGCATGCAGGGGCGGTGAGGGAGAGGGACAAGGGCTGGCCCGGGCTGGAAGGGGGCGGGGATATCGGTGCCGAGTTGCACCGATATCCCAAGCCCATTCTCAGGCTGGGCCGGCCTCACATGGCCTCCCCGGTTGTGTGCCAGTTAAAGAGCTGGCGTGCATCTGAGGAGGCCCATTGGGGCAAGTGCCTCTTGCGCTGGGGGAAGGGGAAGAATGTCCTCTTCCCCCAAGGTGAGCCCGACCCACACCGGAGCAGGCCTCAATCCGCACAGGATGCAGCGGCTGGCCATTTAGGCTGGCCGTGCAAACTTGCATAGGATTGCACTGTCAATCTTTCCCATATCAAAGTAGCATTATCATTCTCAGCTGTAACTGTGCAGAAAATGATGTATTAAGGATGCTGTCCTTCCTGTAACATTCAACTATAACTTGATAGAATGCTGGGCATATTGCAATTGCTATTATCTTATTATATAGACTTATAGAACTGCAAGGAATGGCCATCTAGTTCTAGTCAAAGGTGGAGAGGGCAGTAACTTACTGATAGAACACATGCTTTGTATGTAGAAGGTCCCAGGTTCAATCTCTAGAACAGGGGTGGGGAACCTATTTGCGGTGGGGGGCCATTTTCCCATAGGGAAAATTTTCTGCGGGCCGGCCATGAGGCCGGGCAATTCCCCCCCCCCGAAAATTTGACACACACACCCCGCGAATTTACCTCCCACCCACCGCTTGCTCTCCCACCCACCCACCGCTCGCTCGCTCTCTCCCTCCCACCCCCATCGCTCTCCTCCTTACCTTACCTTCTCTTCAGCCTCCAGGCTGCTGCTGCCATCACTGGCGGCGGCAGCGGCCCCACGCGCACTCACCTCGCCCGATTCCTTCTCAAACCCGGCTGTTATAGACATGCGCTCTAACAGCCGGGTTTGTGAAGGAGTCGGGTGAGGTGAGCGCGCGCGGGGCCGCTGCCCCCCTCGCCCGACTTCTCCCGACTCCTTTTCAAACCCAGCTGTTATAGACATGTGCAGAAACAGCCAGGTTGAGAAGGAGTCGCGCGACCCCTTCTCAACCTGGCTGTTTCTGCGCATGTCTATAACAGCCGGGTTTGAAAAGGAGTCGGGTGAGGTGAGCGCGGCCTCCGGTCTGAGCCCGCGTGGGCCGGACCAGATGTAATCAGATCCAGGCTCGCGCGGGCCGGACCAGATCGCTCTGGGGGCCGGATCCGGCCCGTGGGCTGCCAGTTCCCCACCCTTGCTCTAGAATCTCCAAAAAGAACAGAGGAAAAAATCTTGTCTGAAACCTGAAGAGCTGCTCTCAGTCATTTGACTCTGCTAAGCTAGATGGGCCGAAGTGTTTTGCTCATTATAAGGCAGCTTTCCTATGTAGGACAACCACCGACTGGCCCTTTCCATTCCAGGGATCAGTCTAGGCAAGTCAGAACATAAGGGACAGCAAGAAAAGGGTGCATGCAATTGCAGAAAGGTTTCTGCAGAGCACCTAGCCCCAAATGACAGACACAAGCAAGCCACGCCACTGGAAAGGAAAAAATAATGGCCACCAGCCAATATGATACGTGAGTTGTGGAGAGGGCATTTCCCAAGCCCCAGAACAATTATCAATTTGGCCTGAGCTAAATTCATTCACAACATGGTCTGATTCTTACACCAGCTACTGTGATTGGACATTTAAGTCTGTGGTTCGGACAGTGGCCCATATGCGTGCAGTTAAGATGCATGAATGTGTTGCCTGGGCTGCAGCGCTTGTTCCTTGAAAATACAGAAAGCCTTATCACCCAATTGTGATCTCTTTGAATATGATGAGACCCAAGTATGCACCATGGGTGACATCTAGCCCTTTTGCATATTTGAAAACTGTTTCCATGAGTAGGAGGACTGCGTTTATTTAAGGGGTCCTTGCCTGAGCACAGCTCTCTTTCATTGAAGGAGTTGACAATACATCACTGCTCTAAAGGTCTGGCTACTCTGACCATGATGATGTTGTTGTTTGAATGCACCCTTTGTGTGTTTCTCCATCAAGTGGATGTAGAGTGCCTCTGAACTGAAGCACCTTAGAAGTACTCTTTATACTCTCCCACCAAAGAAAAAGAAGTAAGTACCTAAGTGCCCAATCCTATACAACTTTCCAGCACCGATGCAGCTGCAATGCAGCCCTGAGGTAAGGGAACGAACATTCCTTAACCTTGAGGAGGCCTCTGTGACTGCCCCCCCACCGCAGGATGCAGGGCACACCTCGTTGCACGGCTGCATCGGCGCTGGAAAGTTGGATGGGATTGGGCCCTATGAGACATTACGCAATGGGTAACTACTATCCTGTTTTAACTCATCAGAATTTTCAAGTGCATTTCAGATTTGCTTCTGTCTCAATGGCATACACTAATGTAGAAGAGACAAATAGCATTATGTACTGATATGTCTAAATAGCCTTTTTCTAATCTGTTGTTTTGGGATGTAGCCCTCTGTGTGTAAGCTGAGAGCATCATTTGCAAACTGTATCCCATTTTTCAGCAGTTTGAAATCTAGAATGAAATTCTTCTGTCCTCAGCTGGGTTGATGTGCATGAAAAGCATAAAATGCAAGCCACATCAGTCTTGAGATGGACTAGAAACTTGAGTAAAAAGCATATACCAAATTCAGAATGGGGAAAGAGCGTATAGAAAAGTGAGTGGGCAGGAGAGAATAAGGATTTGTATTTCTAATTCTCTCAAAAGCTCCAAATCCAACAGAAAATGAAAGATATGGATATACAGTAGCATTTGATGGTTTCTGCTTTAAATGGTATAGTGACCTGCAGAAAGAAGATTTTATACATGGCTGCAGCCTTCTGGTTAATGATTTTTAATTGCCTTGTTATCTAGTCAAGTGGAATAGCAAAGCATCTCTTAAAAGTGTGTTCCTTCTGTAGGTCAGCTGAAGGTCCCGCTATTTGGAATATTACCATAGTTTATAAGCCTTGTTCCTTCGCTGAATCATGCATTTTATTTTATTTTAACTCTTTTTTTCCAATTCTGCCTTAATAACAGGAAAACATTGCTATCACTAAAATGTTAACCTCCGGGTCGATAGCAGTCTTCAGCTCATGGAGTGAAGGAGTTTTTAAAATTCCTTTGGTGGCATTTTCACGTTTTCACATTGTAATGGTCTACACATGGTTTTGCTTTTAGCTTCCTGCTTGGTATACTTCCTATGAGATACACTTGCTAAATGTCATTTTTGCTAAAACTAACACAAAAGCTACACCCCAGCCTACTCAGCAACATTTACCAGCAGATGCTGACTGGAGGGCTCTTGCTATGAAGACTTAATTTCACAGCAAACTATTCAAGACTGCATTTTCTTGTGTGCTGTCAAAGTATTTGCATAAATCACTAAACCCAACTCTGTTTGCACAAAAAAAAATTGAAAACAAATGTTGATGAATTCAGGTGAGGGGGAGGAATGTATGCAATAAATGCACATTTGTTACTTATTCTGCTTCACTCAAAGTAGTAACTCTGATGTAGAGATGTTGTGTTTTTAAGCATTCAAATGTCAGATGTTTTTAGCCTGGCAAAAATATGATGATCTGTCATATAGGCTAAGAGTAGCTATTTGTAACTGTGTAAGACTTTGTCTGTTTGTATTAAAAAAATATGCTGCCTCCTCCAAGGCAGCTCACAGGGCAATCCGTCTTAACGTTTGTGCCGGTTTAACCAGCGGCGCAGCGAGAACGGGAGGCCCCAGAACGGAAAAAGGATTCAAATCCCCCTCCAAAAGAGGAATTCAAAGGGGATTTGAATCTCTTTTCCGTTCTGGGGCCTCCCGTTCTCGCTGTGCCGCTGGTTAAACCGGCACAAAAGTTAAGTCAGATTGCGCTGTTAGTCAATTAAAAATATAAAATGTTATAAAAGCAAACACCTGAAAGTCATGGGCCACCTGTTGGGTGTTCCCTGTGATGCAAGTCATGATGAGTGCAGGAGTTCTCAGTTTTGTACAGTTTTGTGAACTTTGTAATACATTGTCTAAATATTAAGTGCTCCAATCTCAACTTGAATAGGAGCAAAAAGTCCTTTTGAGAGAGCAACAGCCTGAATGTCAGGA
This sequence comes from Plestiodon gilberti rubricaudatus, assembly GCA_026170595.1. Lineage (NCBI taxonomy): Eukaryota > Metazoa > Chordata > Lepidosauria > Squamata > Scincidae > Plestiodon > Plestiodon gilberti. Next base: position 94,658,819 of record JANXHW010000001.1, read on the forward strand.
ATCGCCCTTCAGACTTGCCCTGCTGGAATGAATATGGCTCTTCTGGCTGCATAGCCTGCTATCATCCCAACAGAATTTGGCAGCACAATTGTATCCAGGGGTTAGGCTGGTGCAGCACTGCTATGCCGGCCTAGGGTGTTGCAAACATGCCATAAGGAACGTTTGCGGCACCTGGGGAATAGGCAGTGCCAGCGCTGAGGCCTGCTCCACCCATCCACCAAAGACTACAGGACACGCCGCCATGGAGTGGGTATATCCCGTTCCAAGTGACGCAGAGGCTGGGGGAGGGTGGAAGCGGAGCGTAATTAAGCAGGACGAGGGCGGGGGTGACACCGCAGCTTGCCATATCCTATCCCCCCTCCCAGACCCTTTCTGCCAACATGGGGCTGCTTGGTTCTCCGCCGGCTTTTTAGCCCGCAGAGACCAAGTTGCCCCATTGCAACGGCTGGAAGTGTACCCATGGTAAGCAGACAAATGTCCACATCCCCCAAGCAAGGCGCTTCCCCAGATAGGTTGCAACGTGGGCAGCATGGCCCATGCTGCAGCACCCAAACCAGGGGAGGATAGGATTGGGCTGTAAGAGGAAAAGGCAGTTGACAGGCGAGGCAACTTGCATGCATCCTGTCTTGTTAGGGTTATGTAGTCCTATAGGCTACATAACAATTTGATTGACAGGTAATATATATTTTATCTGGAAATGGATATACTATGTGAAAAGTGGGGTATTGCTACTCGTTTTCAACCTCCACACTACAGTATATATAGACTACGTTTTTCGCACTAGAAAAACTACGTTTTTTGCACTAGAACGAAAAACGAACTGCTTACATTCAGCACCAGTGCCAAATTGCTGGGGACCCTGAGGCATAGCCCTTTACAAAGCCCCCACCTGCTCCTGAAGGACCATTGGGATGTCTCACTGCCATCAGTACTAACAGTGCAGGGTCACTCCAACCAAGTAGATCCCATGATATAGGTGTGGCTAGCTGACCGGGCTAACCCATGACTCCACCCTTGCTTACCTTTGAACTGGGTCTTAGTTATGAATATGTAATGAAATGTTAGCATACATGTCCCAGTTTAAGCAGCAAAGCCTCTCTTTTTTCCCATATATATTTCCACTTTTCAAATATAGCTTGTCTTCAAAGAACTTCAAGTGCAAGGGAGGTCATAGAAGGCAACTTTCCCACCCCCCTTCTCCCCTCAGCAGTCCCCTGCACATCCCCCATAACTACTCTTCTGAAAGTCCGGAATCCAGTGACAGGGAGCAGGATGCAGAGAATTTCCTATGTTTGGCCAGATGCACCTTCCTTGAACAGGGTTCCAGTTTCCTGGAATCTATGTCCTCTATATTTTAGGAATAAATACCTTTGCTTGTTGCAGGTTAAGTTTACTATCTAAAACTTGGATGGAACAACTCTGCATTAAGATATACCCATTTATTTTCTGAATAAAATGATGATTCTACATAGTCATGAAGATAATCCGTTGTCATGCACAAATGCAGAGATTTGAAATAACAAATGTGGCCCAGAATGTCCCTCTTTCAAAAATGAACAAAACCCACCAAGTATACCAACTTGAAATCTACTGTAGCAAATGAAATGTAATAAATGCTCGTTATCAAGAGAACTCTGAACATCTCTCGCTCACGCTCACTCACTCCCCCCCCTCTCTCTCTCCACCAACACCCTCCTTTTCAAAATAAGGGTGGATATGCTAATTACAGCAAATGAGATTAGAAGTCATGTTTAATCCCCAAGACTTTTGTGAGTCTGTGGGAAAAAATAGCAACAGAGTTAACTGTCAGTAAGCTTATCTTCTATTTCTAGAGAGTGCTTTATTACATAAATTGTCACTTTAGGAAAAAGCCTAGTGAGGCTATTAGGTAAATTGTCTAACATAGCTGAGAAAAAGCATCCAAGATTGTTGCATAGCTGGGAAAAACTGGCACATTTCTAGCTCATAAAGATTAACTAGGATTTTGGAATCAGGAGTTGACATCAAGACCACATACAAATTTCCCCCTTCCCTTTTACCTTTTACTGCATTGCTGTTATTGGTGGTGTAAACTATCCTGGAGAATTTTGTGAAAAGTGGACTCAAAATTGCAAACTCAGGGATGCCTCTGAATTCACTCTGTTGATTGTCTACTGTTGCACATCTCACTGTATGTGGTTCTCTTGCACCAGCACCGTCTCCTGCTCACACAAGTGGGGGAGGAGTGCAATTTCCAACTGTTAGCCCTTCCGTTTCCAGCTCACTGTACCCCTCCCTAATCTCCTGAGGGTTGGGGGGGGTTCCACAGAAACAAGATGGTATGTGGCCCAGGGGGGTGCAGCAGGAAGAAGAAATCACTAAAAATTGTGCCCCTCCCCCTCTTGTGCAAACCCACTCAAGATATGGTTTGGGTCCAACCCTATTGCACTAGGACTTGAAAACGGCTGAAAACAAATGCACCCTTGTGTGTGAATACCTAGCTGGGTGTAGTAAATGGCTTGAGGAGACTTAAAGCATGATAGAAAAAAGTAACCTAGTTTTCATAAACTGTGGCGAGCTTCTTTAAGGAAGCAGCACTTCTCCAATCCCTGAACATGAGCAATGGATACTCTACAGCAGGGGTTCTCAACCAGTGATACGCATACCACCAGTGGTACTTCGGCCGAGCGCTGGTGGTACGCGGACCACTGGTCTCCCCGTTCCAACACAGCATTTTTTGGTGCTGCTTTTTCACTCCTGAGAGGCTCCTGCTTTTGGCTGAGCCTCTTGGGAACAATAAAAGGGCCTTCCCACCCGCCCACAGCTTCTTACCTGCCTTTTCTGGCCTCCGTGGCATCCAAAAACCCGGAAGTAACTGGCGATGACATCATCGCCAGTTACTTCTGGTGGTATGCGGCACCGGAGGTGGTACGCAGCCAGTGAGACATTGAGAACCCCTGCTCTACAGTCCAGCCATTCTCAATGGGGGGGATACGGCGTCCTGGGGAGCCCTAGAACATTTGAAGGGGACCACAGACTGAAAACTGTGAGAAGGGGATCTGTTTATCTGTCCGTGTTGTATCCTTGTTTGCCAGGGGGTCCATGGAATCTGAGAAGAGCTCCTAAGGGGCCATAGCCCCCCCCCAAAAAAAATCTAATTGGGTTTGACAAATCAAAGTGTTTGTTTTAGTGGCAAATTGCTCAGTTTCTCAATTGCAACTCAAACTGAACCTGTTGCATCCAGATGACATCATCAGGAGTGTCATGGGGGCTGATTCCCACTCTTACCAATCATGAGCACCCAAATCCCTGCTCTCCTAGCTACTTGCCTGGTGGCTGCAGTGCCCATCAGTAGCCTTGAGAAAACTACATTTCCCAGGCTATAGACATTTGTAAAAGCCCCTCCCGTCTTAGTTCCTTCCTCCCTTGCCCTAGAAGCAGCCACTTAAACAGGTGAAAGGCAAGTGGGTTTGGGGGTTCACAGGTAGGTAGGAGGGAAGGAAGGAAAGGGAAAGGAATTGAGGAGACTTAAAGCATGATAGAAAAAAGTAAATCCTGGCGGTGCTCTGGGATTGTCTCCACATATGTAAAGTGAGCATGATGAATTGCTGAAGCTTGTATTCTGCGGCAAGGAAGTACAGACTTGGGTAATATCTCTGATTCCAAAGCTTGCCATACCCTAACCTCGTATTAATTTCTCAGCCAATCTGCAAGTTAACTGGGAGAAACTTGCCTGAGATTACCTAATGAGTTTCATTAGTAGGGGTTTGCACTAAAGTCACTCATGTTCATATCTAATGTGTACAGAGGAAAGTACATGCAGCTAAACAGATGAACTGTCCATGCTTGTTTGTATAAAGGTGCAGACTAATTTGGATCACTCAAATTGGGATTACAGCTGGTTTTCAATGTGTGTCCCTCTACAGAACCCTCTGTGAGGCTCTTTCTGTGTGCATAAAGCTTCTTTCCATGGTCACAATATTTTCTCAGAATTGAGGTCAGTGCATTCAGAATAAAGAGATGTGACTGAAGAGACTAGTGACATGCTTTCTGTTATATCAGTTCTGCGTGGACACCTTCAGGCCTGAGATCCTGGGTTAAAATGCATGTGGGAAGCTCCTCTCTGCTTTTATATTTCATGTTAACAAATTAGCGCCCTTTGAATATACTCTTTAAAAACTGCTATTTTCTTTTTGTTGTAAATGTTGCAGACTGTTATTGTATCCATTATACATCATCTTGGTTATGCTGTCATTGTAGCCCACTTAAAACTCCTCTTGGAAGGGAAGGAAAAAAAACTTTACCAATTTACACAGAAGCGAGTGTGTAGCTGTAATATATGCAGCTTTTAAACCTTCATCTTTAAAATGTGCAATATTTATAACCACTTTATAGTTCCTGAATATCTGCTTTCTTGTCACAGCGAATTAAATACAAGCAGTTCCAAAGGCGGTACGATGGTGGACCCACCATAAAGGCCAAATCAATATTTAGACAGCTTCAGGCTACTGAGATTCTGGCGGCTTCCACACTTGCCAGCAAGCCTTGCTTGCATTCATCATGAAAGTTGCTGTTTATGTACTTGAAACATTAGTGCTGATCTGAAATGCTTCTAAGACGCCTCCCTGAGGGTGTCTTTTAAATTTGCAAGCGTGCCTATTAAAGTACTTCAAAATGTAGCGTTGCTACCCAACTGTAAATTAGTGCTGTGTTATCAACAATATAAGAATGTTGTGGATATGAACAATCTGTACCGATCAGTCCTGGTATCTCCACCTTTTTCTTTCCCTTGAATTTTTTTTTTATCACGTGTGTTAAAGAGCAAGCAGCTGTCTGTGGTACTGTGTCAACACCACCAAAGACTTCTATATATCCTATCCTTTGGAGGGGGACATAAATTGCTGGTATTCAGGGGAGGGCTATAGTTTAGTTTAGGGAGGGAGGATAAAAGCTGTGACACAGTGTGAGGACAAAGTACAGATGGGCCCCCATATCCGCTGGGGATATGTTCCAGGCCCCTCCGTGGATACTTGAAACCGTGGATAAGAGCGAACACCTCCTCCATGGTTTCCTGAGGGCCCCCCCAACCCTGCCTCCCCTGCAGGCAGGCATGCTTGCCCCCCCCCAGCTCTTATTTTTCTTTCAGCAAGCTTTGTTTCTTCCTTAAAACAAACAGAGAAGCAGCCTCCATTGCAGGCAAGTAGAACGAGACTAAGTCCTAGAGAGGCTCTGCAAGGTTTCTGTTAACCTTGCAGAGCCTCTCTAGGACTTAGTCTCGTTCTATTTGCCTGCAATAAGCAGCCAGAGGCTGCTTCTCCTGTTTCTTTAAGGAAGAAATGAAGCTTACTGGGGAAAAAAGTAAAAGCCTGGGCGTCCCCCCACTATCCGTGGATAACTGAAACCGTGGATAGTGAATCAGTGGATATGGGGGCCCACCTGTATACTGTGGAATGTTCTGAGTCATTGAAACTTCCTTGATTTTACCTCAACTACCCTGAAAGAAGTCCCAATTAAATACTAGTAGCACTTTAGCAAGACTCTACTTGTTTTGCATTTCTCCCACCTAGTGGTTGTGTTAGATAACTACCATGACAAATTGCAAATACTAAATCCAAATAGGAACGCCAACTAATGACCAAATAAAAATTACAAACCTATGGGCTAGTCAGTGCCTGCTCAACCTTCTGAGTCATTTAAGATGTTTATTTAAGTCTTGTATTGAATCATGTCAAGCAGAAATCAGTATTCAAATAGCATATTTAACAGCTTGACAAATATTCTAACCCAAAACTACAGTATTCATAGACTACACGTATGTTCAGAAGGGACAGCCCTATCTAGCCGGTGGGTTAACCAGTCCTACATTGATGTACAATACTACATCAACGTAAGCTTAATTGCCATTCTCAATACTAATTTTCCCGTGAATTTTGCATTTTCAGATTTATTTCAATACCAAAGTACTGTATATTGCTAAATGAAGTTTTAACAGAATTGGTATAAAATGCAAATTTTACACATGACTGGATGAACAGGTGGTCTGTGTACAGTACATTTAAAAAAAGTAAATTAACATGAGAGACTGAAAAACCATTGAATGAAGGGTATTTGTTGAATAACGGAGGGCAGTTGTAATAATTCTAAAAATGCGGCAGGATCCACCCCACCCCCATAATTTGAATCTCAGTAATCCAAATCTCTCAACTCTTAAAGCATTAATTTAAAAAATATTTGTCTCCCCCCAGAGGATGGGTGGGCTGATGGTGGCTGGGGATGGCTTCAAACAAACAGGAGTCATTCAGTAACTACATAAATCTTATGTGGAGAAACAATCTTCTGTAGCCCCTACTGACATGGGTATTCACAAGCCCCTCTTCACAGCATGTCAGAAATCTGGCATGTCAGAAAGCAGAAGTGTGTTACGTGTTTAGGTCAATGGTTGAAGGTTTAGACTGCTTCTGTAAACATGTTGAAGGCGTAGACTGCTTTCTATAAACAGGTCCCATGTAGTAATGTAAGCTAACTACTGCATGATTCCTCATTGTCTGAAAACTCTTGATATTTCAGTAGTCGAGGGACAGTGTCCTACATTACACAGTTTTGTTAGCTCTCCTGTGGCTGCCCTTCTTCCTCCTCTGTTAACTTATTCAGGTTCAGTCAGCTCCATAGCCTTCCTCATATCCATCCCTACTTTTAACGAGTAGTATTTCATATTTGCATTGTCAAAAAGAGTGGGGACTTTTGTTTGTTAAAAAATTGTCCAGTTTCTTTAAAAATCTGTAAACCTTGCAAGCTGACTAAAGGACTGAATAAATGTGCATAATTGGCATAATGTGTTGGAACAGCAACATTTGATAAGGGAAGAGCATACTGAGTTCACTAACTTAGATTACAGGAGTATGATGAAACTGGTGAGGTTATGTACTCATTTGAAAATTTAGCAGCATCCATGAGTTTATTAAGCATTTGTTAATAGGATGGATTCCATTTGGCAAGTTCCAAAGAGTTCATGGCTCTTTGAGTCATTTTTTGGAAGTAATGTTTAGATCACCCTATAATATGAAGTGTACATGCAGCAACAGAGCATGCAGCATTAATTACTGGAAATAGCTTCAGTGCTGACTTAATGAAAGATTAACTAGTATGCTGTGGTATTTATGGACATTAGAGCTGTCAGGTTATCTAACTACACTTGAGGAGCTTGGGACAATAGCAGTGCTGATGGTAATGCTGGCAATTTCTCTGTATTTTTTTTCTTTGCAGGTCACTGCCAGGGGATTTGGTCCATTGTTACAGTTTGCCTACACTGCTAAGCTGTTACTCAGCAGAGAAAACATACAAGAGGTCATCCACTGTGCAGAATTCTTGCGCATGCACAACCTGGAGGATTCCTGCTTCAGCTTCCTTCAAACCCAACTGCTGAACAATGAAGATGGCTTGTTCCTCTGCAAAAAGGATACCACCTATCAGCGGATGCATGAAGATGAAAACTCTGAGGGAGAAGAGGAAGAGACGATGGAGTCTGAAACGTCCAAGATATCTTGTCCAAGGGAGAGAACGCACCCAGAGCCGTTTAACTTTGAATCTGTCGATTCAGGAGCAGACAAAGAGGAAGGGATGCTGCCCAACTCTGACATACTGGGAGATGACAAGGATAGTTTGAACAAAGAAGCAGAGACGCGGTACCCCAAATATAAGAAATACCAGCTGGCTTGTACCAAGAATGTCTACAACACATCACACATTAGTACCTCAGGTTTCGCAAGCACATTCAGTGAAGAAAGTTCTGGTGATGGCCTCAAGCCGGAGCTTGCTGTAGGGCAAATTAAAAGTGAGCCTAGGAGTGAGGAGAATGATGAAGAAAACATCACATTTTGCCTCTCTGGAGATGAGCCTGAAATCAGGGATAAAGAAGGGGATGTTGAAATGAACCGAAAGCAGCCAAGTTCTGCTGGAGCTGACAAGTCTAACAGTGATTCCTCTCCTTCCTGCCTAAGGTCTTTTTTCAACCGAACAAAAAGCGTAGACTTAGTTGGCTTCCCCAGTACTTCCCAACAGCACTTTGCCAGGAGTCCAGCATGTCCTTTCGACAAGGGGACAACTCAGGGTGACCACAAAACTGATTATGTCCCTTTCACGGGGAATTATGGACTGTCCCAAGCTGTTCAGAAGGATGCTTCCAATTTTACAGTGGGATCGCCTCTCAGGGGTCCTGGCTTTGTTGAAGGTCTCTGTAAGCAGGAAGGTGAGGCGGACAGGAGGAGTGTTATATTCTCTTCAAATGTTTGTGACCAAGTAAACACTTCGGTGCATTCATATTCTGGCGTAAACAGCTTGGACAAAGATCTCACCGAGACTGTGCCAAAGGGCCCATGGGCAGGAAGTAGCCAATCTCTTCCCAGTTGCCAGACCTACTCTCACATTGGACAGGCAGCTGATCATTTACCAGGACGGATGCGGCCTAATACCAGCTGCCCAGTGCCAATTAAAGTTTGCCCTCGCTCTCCCCCTCTGGAAACCAGAACGAGGACCTCTAGCTCATGTTCCTCCTACTCCTATGCGGAGGATGGCAGCGGCGGTTCTCCCTGTAGCCTCCCTCTGTGTGAGTTTTCATCTTCCCCCTGTTCCCAAGGAGCTCGATTCCTGGCCCCTGAGCATCAGGAGGCGAGCATGATGGGAGATGGAATGTACAACCAAGTCAGACCCCAGATAAAATGTGAGCCATCCTATGGAACAAACTCTAGCGATGAGTCTGGATCGTTCTCTGAAGCAGACAGTGAGTCATGTCCTGTGCAAGACAGAGGACATGAGGTAGGGAATTTGTGAAAAGTTCGCATTAACACTTGTTGTGACCCATTCAATGAGCCCATTTGCTATCTTAAATGGCCTTCATGTTTGTTTGTATGCCAAGGCAGAGAATAGCCTATTTTTTCCCATTTTCTGTTTGCTTTGTAGTCAGGCTAATAGAGAGAGAGAGACATGTGTGCACGGTGATAGAGAGGCGTAATAGAACAAGGCTCAGTGCAGTCATGAAGCCGCTCAATCGCCTAACCATGATCAGGAGAGCCCCATGTGCTTGCATGCTCCTCTGCCCATATGTGGGAATTCTCCTTTCATTTGTTAAGCTCTGTGGTAAGCAAAACTGTGCACCAGTTTTTTTACTAATTATAGTCGATCCAAACCACTGTTTGCAAACATGCTTCTAACTATAGTTCAAACTACAACTTAGTACTGTCAATGCTTAGCAAAAATGCCAGTGCAAATGTAACACTGAATTCAATAGGACTTACTCCCAGGTAAGTATGTATCCAATTGCAGCCTTACCATAGTTGTCCCTGCAACTGAATGTGAAAAGATGTGGAATGAGTGTGTGATCCTGGCAAATACTGTACTCCCAGCCTCCTAACCATGGTTGTGTGACCATCTGTAGCTATATACTCTGTGTGCGTGCGTGTGTGTGCGCACACTCACACACACACTCACTCTAAACTGTGACTGTCATGAATATGTTACTTCAGGAAAAGACCATTTAGGTGGATAGAAAAAGGTAGAGCACAGTTTAAAAGGTAGAGCACAATCTACATATTATAATATTTGTATTATACAAAGTGAGGTGGTAGCTGAGATGGTGGGGAGTCGTATTTTAGATTTTTATTTATTTAATTATCTGGGCATTTGTGCCCTTCCACCTTCTAATAGGCTCTCAAGGCAGCTCACATTTGGTTAAAAATGATTCATATAGTTCAGCAGGTGAAGGAGGTGATGGTAGATTTTGCCTTCCTGGCTTTCCTCCTTCTCTTGGGAGAAGTTAAACACTAAACAGTTAGTTTTCTTGAGGGGGAGGGATTCCACATGCAAAAACATCCACACTGCATGTAATAAATTAGCACATTATAAGAAAGATTTAGCATAGACCTCTCCCTGGCTTATGAGCCAGCGGGTGGCGCAGTGGGTTAAACCACTGAACCATGAGCTGTTGATCGAAAGGTCGGCAGTTCGAATCCGTGTGACGGCTCCTGCCAACCTAGCAGTTCGAAAGCAAGAAATTGCAAGTAGATTAATAGGTACCGTGTCAGCGGGACGGTAACAGCGTTCCATGCGCCTCGGTGTTGAGTCATGCCGGCCACATGACCATGGAAACGTCTTCGGACAGCGCTGGCTCTTCGGCTTTGAAACGGAGATGAGCACCGCTCCCTAGAGTCGGACACGACTGGACTTAATTGTCAAGGGATACCTTTACCTTTACCTCTCCCTGGCTTGCTGGTGTTCTACATGCAGGATGAATTTTGCATGGGACTGGATTCAAAAGTATGCCCCCCACCTGCAGTCTGAAGTAGAACAGTCTAGAAGTCTACCATCTATGTAATGTGTCAATTGGGTCCTACAGCACCCTAGAACTTGACTCTCAGTCCCCAGAAAGTTAATCTATTCTTATCAGGCCTTGCCATCTTAATCACACATCCTTCCTAGTCCAAAGCTATAGGACCTTGCAGTAATTATACTTTTCAATAACTCTCCGTCTATTGCACTTGGCAAAAAGCTCATTGAGGTGCTAAAAACCAAGCAAACTTGCTAGGGTCTAGAAAAAAAGCTTATGAGGGATTTGTAGAATATTGATGTAGGTGCGCAGATGTTCAGCCAATCAGCTGTTGTTCCCATTGGTGGAAAACACAGGGCCTTTCTCCAGGCACTTGATTGAGGATTCAAGTCTCCAGTTGTTGCCTCATTTGTTGTGGAGCATCGAGGCATGTTTCCTCAAGGAAGCTCTTTGTGAACATTGCATATTCTAGCACGTCAGCTGCAATAGACTGGGGAAAATCTGATTCTGTCTCCAGCTAATGGGGACATTGCCATTTGGAGTGCTGTATGAAATTCAGTTCTGAGTATCAGAACGAGCACCTATTACATAGTGGCTGGGATCCAAAGAGTGTTTGTAGTTGGTTCTACACAGCCAAAGATATTTTGGATTTGTGCTTCTCAAGCAGCAGCTGTCACTGCTCCAGAGCCACATGGCAAATCACTCTTGAAGCTGACAAGACTTTCCTAAGCAGGGACACCTCAAGATCTCCTGGCACCTGAGGCAGTTCACCAAATGCTGCCCCCCTTAAGTGACAGCACATCAGCTGCCCGCCTCTGCTGCAGCTCAACCTCTTCCCAGTCCCCGAGTTTAGAAAGGAAGAGGGGACCAGCGAGGGAAGCACAGCAGGAAGGAGAGGGGTGGGTGGGCGGGCGGGCGGGCTGATCTGCCGTCTGACCCGCTTGCCTGAGTCAGCCTCGTGGGTGGTTTGGCCTTGTTCGTGAACCATTTAATTTTCTTATCTAACTCAGTGTTTCTCAAACTGTGGGTCGCGACCCAATTTCTGGTGGGTCTCAGGTGATGGAAAGATCAGATAATTGCCACAAGCCCTGAGGCTATTCAAAAATCAGATTGCTGCTAATTGCCCTTCAAAGAGCTGAGCTCCTGCAGTTTGCAAGATAGCTGATAATTACACTGCAAACAACTTGAGGCTATTCATTAGGGCTGCCTCATGAGAAATGGATTGAGTTTTTTGCAAATAAATAAATACAATATTACTTGTAAATAAATATATTATTTCTTTCTAGACCCCTTTTTTAAGTTTCGTAAAGCTAGGTGGGTCCTGATAGAGTGTCATTTTAAAAAGTGGGTTCCGGTGCTAAAAAGTTTGAGAACCACTGATCTACCGTATTTTACGCTCCATAGGACGCATCGGTCCATAGGACGCATGCATCCTATGGAGCATAAAATACAGAAAAAAAGTTTTTTACTTACCTGGGCTTGGGGGCGCTTCGGGGAGGCCTGTGGGGGCTTCGGGGAGGCCTGCGCTAGCTTCTGCAGGCCTTCCCGGTGTTCACCTCGGCCGAAAATCGCTGTTTTCGGCCGAACTGAAGATCGGGGAGGCCTGTGGGGGCTCGCGCAGGCCTCCCCGAAGCCCCCACAGGCCTCCCCGAAGTGCCCCCAGGCCCAGGCTTCGCACCATAGGATGCACGCTTTTTTCCCCCTATGTTTTTTGGGGGGGAAGTGCGTCTTATAGTGCGAAAAATACAGTAACTCATGGGGAAGTTGAGCAAGCTCCTCCTGCTGCACTACAGGCACAGGACCATGCAGGCATTGCGGGGGGGGGGGGGCGGGGAGAAATGGCAGACTTAGTCATCAGCCAGCCTGCTGCTGCTGCTGCCCTGCAACCGTACTGGTACATTTTATGAACTTTTTTTTCCTTGCACTCTGTTTTTCTCCCCGCATACTTCCCCCTCTCCCCACCTCACTCACACACATTCTCTCTCATACACAATTCATCAGTCATGGGTGAACAGAAGAATAGCATATTTCCGGATTGGTATCACACTACTGAATCAGAGGTCACCTGAGAATAGCAGAAAGAGGAGTTTCTGGGTTTGAGTCTTTTCTTTCAAACTGGTGAAGGCCACACATGGTTGGAGTTTGACTGTGCAATTGGCTAGCTTTTAGAAGGGTAGTTTGTGTCCAAGTACACTTTGTTGGGAAAACCTTAACTTGTGCCAGGCTTGCTTAAAGCACGGAGAAAGTTGCTTTCAGTGTTCCAGTTTGTTTAAATCTTTAGTAATGGAATTAATATGGAAGGTGTTTAAAAAAAAAAAAAAACACCCAAAGCGGAATGACTGAACAAAAGAATAAAAGATTGGCTGTGAGAAAGAGAGAAGCATGTCCTTGCCAAGCAGCTTTTACATGAGTCGTAGCCATTTACTCCACTTCCCTTTTTTACCCTGTAGTAGCCATTTGGTTCTTGGATTTTTCTAACAAGAGGCGATGAGAGTTTCTCCATACTGCAGCCTCCTGTAATCATTTCATACAGTACAGATAAAAAGGAGGAGGGAAAATATGGATGAGAATAAACAGCAGTAATCAAACGCTTACTTGGGATGATGTTACTCTGTGTTTTATTGCTCCTATATATAGTCAAGATTTGAGAACAAACTCTTAAATGGTAACGTTCTCCAATCTTTTGGTTTGCCTTTGTTTCTGTCCCCTCTAGTATTCCGTTTCCCCAGTCTCTCTCTGTGTCACACTCGGGGATCATTAAGTAATGTTTTTGCAAGTTTAAGTGATGAAAAGATTCACTGGCCTGCCACTTCATTCATAGCATGATGCACACACCTTTTGGTGTTTTGGCCTCAAAAAAACAGGGCTTTTGTACACTACACTCATCACTAATTAGCACCTATGGTAGTTATTAACATTGGTATAGTAGTGGTAATAACTGCAGTCAGGTAATGCATGCTCCTGATTTCATGAAACCTGAAAGCCTGTGATGCTTTTACTTCATCAGTAAGACTTGGTTCAATAAAGCCTTAAAAGTTCCAGTTTTGAGCTGCCTAACTAGTGGCTTATTGACACGAATGGAGAAAAACAGATTTTTGCATTACAATACAGTACCGGACATATTTCTGCACTATGTTCCGAGGAAGAGCATACCTTTTTAAAGTGGTACCCTCTTATATTTAGCAGGTGGAAAGCAACTGTCCCTCTTCACCCTATCATGACCTCTTTTCCCGTGGCTGTTCCTGGTGTCTCTTCTGTTTTTTTTGTGTTTTTTTTATTTTAAAGATTATGAGCCTTTTGGGGACAGGAAACCATTCTTTTATTTATTTAGCTATGTAAACTACTCTTGTTGAAAAGCGGCATATAAGTATTATTATTATTAACAATAATAATAATATGCCATCCACATCAATAATTGACACATGGAATACCTTTAAAATGACAGTATAGCAGAGAGAGAGAGAGAGAGACTACCACCAGCAGATTTGATATGTATCTTATTCTATACTAATAATACTGGCATCATCAACTACTGCAGTAGGCACAAAACTCTCTTTGTCTTGGCCACGTGTGTGTTTGTTTTTTCTGTGAAAACCACCTACATTGTGAACTCTTTCATTTTGAAATGGATCCTAGAGTATTATTAGTATTCAGGGGGAAAAATGTCCCAGTCTCCATTTCCTATCACAGTGACCCTGTGTGAATTGGCATCTTGTTAAATAGGGGAAAGGTTTTGTTTGTGCTGCTATTTCCTTCCTTTGGGCTGAACAAACCCATGCAGGAACATGTGTTAGAACTAAGGTATATAAAATTATACGGGGGCAGGAACTGAAAGAGGCTTTTAATTTCTTTGTTGGCTAAGTTCCTTTTAAAAGGAAAGAAATTGTAAGATTATTTCTCAGAGTAGTTTTTATGGATCAGACGCATGAGCATTCAGGCAAGAGTTTTGCAAGTCAAATGTTGGCATGTTGTCAGGATGAGCCCTCCCAGACCAGAAAGTGAAGCAGCACCTCGGGCCTTGAAATTTGAGCACCATGAAAAGGCAGTCAAGGAGTAGTTGTTTTTTAATAATTTACAATATTTTTCCTATGGGGGAGAGAGGAGGGCAGTTACTGCTTCCAACACCAACATGTTTTTGGCCATTGCTGTTTATTGTGTTTTCCACGTTTTTTCTTTTATTCCTGTTCGATTCAGCCTCTCTGTTAAAACCAACTGACAGCACAATCCTGTGTAAACTTGCACCAGTATAACAGTAGATGCATCGGTGTAATTGCACTTACACTGGTGCATCTACTGTTACACCGGTACAAGGTTACACAGGATTGCGCTGTAAGTGTTCAATGCAGAAAAGGCATATGCTTTAAGCTTTACATTCAACAATATAACCATTTTGTATGTACAGAGAGAGAGAGAGAGAGAGAGAGAGAGAGAGAGAGAGAGAGAGAGAGGGGAGAGAGTGCGTGCACGCACGCACGCACGTGTGCGTATGTTGTAATGCATGCATTGGGAAGTCGTTTATAAATGTATATAGAATAGGAATTCATCTCTGCTCAGCTGTTCACAATACCCAAAAAACAATTGGGTTCGTGTTTGTCTTTTTCTCATATTCCCTTTGGACCCCTGCAAGTAAAATCTAAACTTAATAAAATGTAAAAGGAAAGATTTCCTGGAGAAGATTAAATAAGGGCAGAAAGCGTTTGCAGACTGTTTTCTGAGAACTGTTAATATCCAAGGGAGTTGTATTCATCTTGCCTTTCATTTTATATTTAAGTACACCTCCTGAACTAGGGTTGGTAAGTTTCATTTTCAAAAGAGATCTTTCTCAAAGGCAGTGCAATGAAACAATTCAGTTGTTCTGCTGAGAATGTTGAAGACCAACCAGGGGCTCTTGAATGACAGTTCAAAAGCAATTTGTGTCCAGTTGCATTTCAAATGGCCACCTGTATGTGTGCGAGTGCGCGCATGCACACACGCTGTAAGAAATAACTGAATATGAAGGACCCAATTCTCAGAATAGTTCAGATAACTTCAGCAAAGTTATGCAAATGAGCACCTGTTCGTAACATTTAAGAGAACCCTGTGTAATGTATGAATACTGCTTAATCTGGAACACTGCTAACTGAGTAAGGATGCATCTTTTAAAATGGTGTTTCTCTTGTATTTAGAAGGGAAAAAGCAACTGTCCCTATTGACCCCAGCGCAGCATTTTTTTTCCTGTGACTATTTACTGGTGTGTTTTCTGCATCTTTTTAGATTGTGAGTCCTTTTAGAACAGAACATTGATTGATTGACTGATTGATTTTTGCTTTGTAAACCGCTTTGTTTGTTGAAAAGCGGTATACTCAATTATAATTTGTTTAGCTTTGCATTTGATGAAATATTCTAATCTTCTTAGGTCATGTTCTCCATTCAGAGCTATCTCTATTTATTTATTTATTTTATTTAATATGTTCCCCTACCCCTTAAAAATGTCTGCACAATATGGATGACAGACATTATTTGGGACTAAGGCAATGGTATGTGGTACCCGTGGGAACTTTCAAAGAATCATAGCAACTTGGGGAGGAGGGTGGGTTTTTTCATCTGGATCGATGTGCAAAGGGAAAGGGTTGAATAGTCTCTCGCCTCATTCCAGGATCCCAATCTTGAATGGCCCTCCCCCACAGCTTTTGTTTTTTAAGAAGACCTAATGACACTTCTTATCATCATTTGAGGTTTGCTCTTTAGTTGAAGAGGTAGTTAATTTTCACATAAAATTTGAAAATGAACCTTCTAACAGGTACTTACCTGAAGTATTTACCCAGACAGTTACCTGAATATGGTGGTAGGCAAAGGGCCACCTGTTGCAGTGCCTGGCATGGTGTGGCAAGATTGTCAGTGTGGGTGACAACCTAGTTCCTCGTCAATCACAAAAATTAGGGAGGGGGGAATCGCGTCCATTCGTTTTTGAGAGCAGTAGCTTGGAAGGTCTGGTCTAATCTTCTGCAGCATCTATGTATCCCTGCAGAGGAGGAGGAACCCCTAGTTCCTGGAGGAGTTTTATTTTCCACATACTTTTTTATTTGTCACAAGGGTAGCTGAAGCATCTGTCATTGGAATGTGTCACTTAGCATGCAAGTCACTGTGAGTAGCAGTGACATTAAAAGTGGGGAGACGTGTACTTGTCTAGACTTGTGGGATTTATGAGCTATACTGTCCCAAGAAGAAGGACATTGTGTGTCACAACAAACATCTGTAAGATGTCTTTATGATGTTTTTTAAGGCAATATTCTGGAGAAATAAATGCACAGCTATTAACTGCGCAGCTATTAAATAAAATATAGAGACTTCAAATTTCTTTTCTCTAGCAGCTGCTTATAACACTGCAGTGAAATTAGGAAGCCTCTGCCATGGTTCCCAACTGGAAACTTCTCATGTTATTTGTTTGAAGCTGTTTACTGTCTACATGACCCCAATTGACCAAAGTTTGTATTTGCTTTTTCAAGCATGCTCCTTAATTTAGACTGCAGTCACGTTATTCAAGGCCTTTTAATATTTGACAGATGCTTGAAAACACAAAATTAACTTTCTCAGATTATATGGGCATAGATCCACCCACCAGACGATCTGGTCCACAGCCAATCTAAAGTCAGTGATATCATCGCATCCTAACTGCTCTGTGAGAGGCTTTTCAAAGAAGGGAGTGATAACCTTGCAGCTTTGGAATGTTGTAAATGATTTGTTTCCAATATCTACTTTTTGACAAATATGTGGGCAAACTGCTCTCATTTTCATCAGTTACTTTAATCCTAAATGGGTAATCTGGATCTATATATTAGTGGATGCAGACAGACAGTGCTGAGCTAAAATGTTGATGTTTCTCACA
Source organism: Plestiodon gilberti rubricaudatus (assembly GCA_026170595.1). Classification (NCBI taxonomy): domain Eukaryota; kingdom Metazoa; phylum Chordata; class Lepidosauria; order Squamata; family Scincidae; genus Plestiodon; species Plestiodon gilberti. The sequence goes on from JANXHW010000001.1 coordinate 94,675,981, forward strand.
GATTTGGAAAATTGCAAGCCTTTCCAAGTGCTTTCATAGCTTTTCATGTCCTGTGAATGTTTGTACGTATAGGTGGCTAGTGAGTTCTGTGTCTGGAGGTGCCAGTATTGTCCAAGTCACTACATAAACAAAAAGGTACAATCTGGAAATGCCTATATTAAGTTCAATCAAGAAATCACCACGTATTAAGCAAGGTTTTGAATGCTACAAAACTCTTCAGCAGGCTGGATGTGAAGCAAAGCAAAGATGTAGGGGCATTGGCAGGGCATGATGTGAAGCTCCCAAAGTCTGCAGTTTGTGGCCTAAAATGGAGTACAAAAGAAATTGTGGACTCGGTGTGGATTAGCCTCACTAGGTGTTAACCAGGATCTCAGCTGTGCACCCAGGAAGAAGAGATGACCATGGCTGTCCCCCATTTTCAGAATATAAAGTCCAGCAGTGACTCCATTCTATCCCCAGCACCAGTTGAAGCACACAGACCTTTTGCCAGGAACACAACAGAAGTAAAAACATACCGTAGTTGTTAGTTAGAGATCAGTATAATGTGATGCACTAGTAGAAAGTCAATAGAAGCCAGATTGATAGTGTCACTTAGTGGTTGGGACGGCTTTTACCCTCAGAGGGTAAAGTCCCATCCTGAGATGGTAGACAATAGTTTTCCTCCAATTTCAAATTGTGTTTTGTTAAACAGGTACAGAAGAAACACATTGTCACATTGCCTCTTTTGTTATACTTATTTTATTAGGGGAGACTGGAGGCACGATGAAACACGTTTTGGTTAATCCGCAGCTTTGCTTGGCCACACACAGGTCATGCATTGGAAGGAGTGTTGTTGTTTTTCCTGCGCTGGGTCCTCTGATCTCTAAGGCTGCAATCCTGTGTTCGCTTTCTTGAGAATGAGCCCCACTTGAGAATTCCTTTCAACTCAACATGCTTAGGTTTGGCCTGAATGTCTCTCTTCTGCCACTGTTGAATCTATGTAGCAATAATAGGCTTCATTCATTGCCAGTTAGAGTGAGTAAAGCAGTTACAGTGGTGGGGTTAATAATACATTTATCACATCCCCATTGTCCATTGACAGTCCCTAATGGAGACTGTGAGAGTGCTCTATTTTCAGAACTGGTCCATAACACTTTTTTGCAAGGATTTTTCACCCATCCCAGGAGGCAATATTGTATGTTCAAATATTGTGAACACATGGCAGGAAAGCCCTGCCTGTAAGTAGGGGTCTGTAAAGTACTTATTTATAAATAAAGTAGTAATAATAAACATACATGTTTGGAAACATGCACATCGGAAATATAATGTGCCAAGTGCCCCACAGATGAGCTATCCTAGAATAATTGTGCTCATCTTCTAAGTGTTGTCCAAACCCACTCTTAGTTTTGTTATAGATCAGTGGTGGCCAACGTTTCACCATGACTGCTCCTGGCCCTTTAATGGTTGTCTAGGTGAGGGCATTTCGGCAGGTGCATCGGTTTTAGCAGCACCATCAGCAATTGTAGCTGCCAAGATTCTGTTTTCTACACAACTCTTAAGAACACAGAGGGCCTATTGGTGGAAGGTTGGCCACCCCTGTTATAGACAGGTCTGCCAGGTATCTTTCCTGCTTTCAGGTAAATGTATTTTATGGCTAATGTTAAAATTGCACACACTTTCAGAGTGTTAAAGGCAGTAAGGGAAGAAATCAGAGCACCTGTAAGAGCCCAGTAATACAATGGTGCCCTTCAGAGGTAAGTTGCAAGGGTTTTCTTGCATGGTGGGCTCCTGTGTCTTTAACAGGTACATAATACACAGAGCTGAAGTGATGCAAAAAAAATTCACCTGCTGAATTTATGCCTATCCTGCATCTAAGCCCCCCCCCCCCCAGTGCTAGTTGAAGTTTGGCAGTTAAACCAAAGTATTCCGTAGTTGATGTTGAGACTGCTTAATCTCCTATAGCCCCATGCAATCCGGTGAGCTCACATTGTGTATGTCCCCTCGGTTTCTGTTTGTGGTCCAAAGGGTATGAAAAGGAAATCAAACATTCTTCATCTCACTAGTTAGCAGTCTGTAAACATGGTTGTCCACATCACCATGTCTAAGGTCAGCAACTGTCTATTTAAGCAAAAGCACTGTTTTCCCTGGCAGTATTTTCATGGTCTTTCATGCCATAGCAAACTGACCCCATGGTGTTGTGTGTTTTGAGGTAATGCCATCTCTGGGCCATAGCTTCACAGGTGGGACAGGAGAGTGAAGTCCAGTGCACAGAAAGTGTGAAAAGATAAGATGTGTTCAAAAGGGCCATGGGTCAGAGAGAGAAGTGAAATCATAGTGCAAAGGAATGTAACAAAATAACTATTCTTTTGCTTTCCTATATGAAGAACCTGCACTGTAGTGAATCCCAAACTTAGTGTAACTTGTACAATATTTATTGCAGAAGGGTGTTTATCAGCTTTTAGAGTTTCCCATACAGTGACATTTTCCCTATATTTGACAGGTGCACTTGGAAAGCATTAAAATCCATGTTCAAATATCAAGAGTTTTTCCTCAAGAATTTTAAGCATTGGCAGGACTTCCTCTCTTGCCCTGCCTTAAACACTGCCTTTCTCTTTTGAAATTTCAGTGTCTTGCTGCCACCTCTTGGTCAACATGAGTATTGACAGTATCAAATACACCCTTTAATGATCTCTTTCAGAGAACTTAGCTGTGTTGCATGTAAACTGTGCCATGATACACTGGATTCTAATTGATTCATTGTGATATGAGGGAAGGGCCATAACTAGGCTTACCATCATCCCGGAATCAAGCCTAGCTTCGGCCTAGAGCGGATCCGAGCCGCTCCCAAGGGTGCACTGCGACTGCCCAATGGGGTTCCTGCTTCTGTCGCGTCGTTGGCCGGAAGCCCATTGGACAGACACAGTGCACCCTTGGAGCGGCTCGGGTCCACTTTAGGCTGAAGCCAGGCTCTATTCCAGGACAATGGTAAGGCTAGCCATAACTCATGGTGGAACATGTGCTTTTCATGCAGAAGGTCCCAGTTTCAGTTTGCAGCATCTCCAACTAAAAGGATTTCAGGTAGCAGAGGAAAGAAAGGTCCCTATCCAAACCCTGAGAGAGCCACTGCCAATCAGTGTAAACAATATTGGGCTAGATGAACCAATAATCTGGTTCTGTATAGGGCAGCTTCCTATGTTTGTACATCCTTATGTAGGCTTTGCTTGATCAGACTAAGGTCCACCATCCAATAATAGCCAACCGGCTGGCTCTCAAAGCTGGGAAGCATATCATGAAGGTTGATGATAAGCAAAGCAAAACTGAATATAGAATTAAAACTGGTTTTCATGGCTATTAAGTCTGCTAATGGCTATCCTCGGTGAATCCGTCCAATTCTTTTTTGAAACCATCTAAGCTATTGATGATATACGGTATCTTGTGATAGTGAATTCTATAAGTATGTTAATTGTTTTGAAAAAGTTTTCTATTTTATCTGTCCTGAAATCTGCTACCAATCCAACTCCATTGATGTGACCTCAGATTCTAGTAGTAAATAAGAGAGGGAACACTCTCTCTCTCTCTCTCTCTCTCTCTCTCTCTCTCTCTCTCTCTCTCTCTCTCTCTCTCCATACCATTCATAGTTTTATAATCTTCTAGAGCCCCCTTTTCTAACTAGAATGTTCCAATTGCTTTTGTTGTGAGGAAGGTACTTGTAGCATTTTGATAACTTTAGCTTCCTCATCTTTACCTCTTCCACTTCTATGATATTCTTTGTGAGTTTGGGCAGGCCTGAGCAATATACAGTTCTGTATTCCAAATATGATGGACCATATCTTTCTGTAATAGCATCTCAATACTTGCGATTTCATTTTCAACTCCTTTCCCACCATTGAATTTGACTTTTTGTTTTTATCACCACAGCACACACAGGTGCCGTAGTCCGGAAACTCCCAAGATCAATCTAGGATAGTCACTTCCCCTTCAGGCTCCCATTAGTGAATGTATGAAAAAGCTACTTACTCAGCCGCATGATGTGGACTTGAGAAGGTGATAAACATACATTTGAGTTGAGGTGCAGTAGAGAATAAACCGCCATTTTAGTGTTGTTCCTTATGTGTCAGCTGTGTACATAGATGTGCCACCTTCAAAGCCTCAGTCACATATTTAGGTTGATGCTTTTGAAAAAGCATAATGCCACAATGGACTAGATCAGGGGTTCCCAAACTTTGTTGGCTAGTGTACCCCCTTGTCACATTCCAATTTTTAAGTACCTCTGGCTAATTAATCATTAATTAATTAGCTAATTAACCAGATTAATTAATTAGCTAATTTAATCTGTCCCAAAGTTAGTTTTAAAATGTGTTAAAACAAGTGTGTGTGTGTGTGTGTGTGTGTGTGTGTGTGTGTGTGTGTGTGTGTGTGTTTCGCGCTAGAGATAGGGGCTTAGATCTTTAGCGCTGTGACTTTAATCACAGCGCTAAAGATCCAAGCCCTTATCTTTAGCGCTGTGTAAAAAGATGTGTCCAATGTTATCAGCTGCTGATCGCAGCAGCTGATAACAGCCTCTTGCGTACTCCTGCCTGATGATCCACGTACCCCTAGGGGTATGCTTACCACAGGTTGGGAACACCTGGACTAGATAACTTTTAAGGCACAAAAGCAGATTTTCATTGCAAGCCTATGTACAGTATTATCTACTCAGAAGTAGGTCCCATCGAGTTCAGTTGTACTTACACCCAGGTAGTTTTGTATAGGATTAGAGCAGAGGTTCCCAAACGTTTGGACATCTTGTGTTTGTGGGTGTAGGTGTGTGTATGGCTACAGAAGCAACAACGCTTCTGGGATCGTGCCACCGCCAGGGGGAAAAAGTGGTTTTTAGCCCCTGGGGTCTTGCCAAGTCTCTGGGGGGGGGAACCTGTGGACCCCTCCACAGGCCTCCCCACACCTCAAAATGGCTCCAGATCACGATCACAACCCACTTTGATTTCAACCGAGAACTGGAAGTGGATCGCAATCTGGATGCGTTTTGAGGTGCGGGGAGGCCTGTGAAGGGGTTCACAGATTCCCCGGAGGCCCGGCAAGACCCCCAGGTAGGGCTAAATAACCACTTTTTCCCCTGGCGGCACGATCCCGGAAGCGCTGTCGCCGTCACCATGGGTCACCACTCCCCTTAAGGGAGTAGCGATCCATTGTTCCCAGCTGGGGCATCTCAACGCCCCAGTTTGGGAACCACTGGATTAGTGTTCACACAAAATATTTGGCCAACCTTTTTCCGTACAGTTCTTGCAGAGTAATAGAAGCACATTTTCTCTATCAAAAAAAAAACATGACTGACAATAGAGCAAAGTATTCTTCAGAAAAAGCACTTCAGCAAGCTCAGTGACCTAAGAATGATCCTGTTGTACCAGCAGATCAACCTGGAATGCTGCTGAAGCCCTTGCATAAGATTTTGGGACACTGCGTTGGTGTCTCTGGATATGTCCTGTTCTAAGCTGTCATTTGCTGGCTGTCAAATTGGATGATTCTTGGTTCCACTGATGTAACTTGGTTGCATTCCCTGTTCCAACAGCTAGCATAGGATTAAGTGGGAACTACAGCATCAGTAAAGACTACAAAACAGTTCTAACCTTAGGATTTATAGCAAAATCTATTGTTAAAACATTAAATATACCCTATTGTTTTGTGATATGTGATTCATTTTGAGCAAACCAGTCCTTTTTATGTGTGAAAAATGTCATTCAACTTCTAATTGCACAGAGCCAGATGTAACATGATTGATCTTATTAATATTAAAATAACATACTGCTGGAAGAGCTACTTCATAAATTGTGCGAGTATCCAGAATCACTTGTAGCAGTTGATACTAATGAAATTAAGTGTTCTGTTTGAATACAAGCACAGTTACCCTAAACAGCTGCTAAATACTGTATTAATTGAGCAATCTGTCTTTTTGCTTTCTATGTTTTCTTGTTAGGTAAAACTTCCATTTCCTGTAGATCAAATCACAGATCTTCCAAGGAACGATTTCCAGATGATGATAAAAATGCACAAATTAACCTCAGAGCAATTGGAATTTATCCATGATGTCCGGCGGCGCAGCAAAAACCGGATTGCAGCTCAGCGCTGCCGCAAGAGAAAACTGGACTGTATTCAGAATTTAGAATGTGAAATCCGCAAGTTGGTGAGTGGAGTGACACACTGGTGGCACTGAAATGTTTGTTACATTCATACCCTCCCTTTCTTCCGTAATGGAACCCAAGGCAGTATACAATTTTAGATTGTGAGCCTTTTTGGGACAGAGAGCCATTTAATCATTTGATTTTGTCTGTAAACCGCTTTATGAACTTTTTGTTGAAAAGCGGTATATACAGTAAATACTGTTGTTAATAATAATAATAATAATAATAATACAAGGGGGGGTCTCTCAAAGCCTGACCTGCTTTGCTAGACCAGAACTTCAGCCAGGTTGCTGCATTAAGTACCTCCAGACCATGGATCCCTTCACCATCAATATAAAAACCTTCTGATACAGTGCGCTCTTCTCTCCAGTGAAGCATGTGCACAGTCTGGGAGTCCAGTGTGACCTGTGATCCTGTGGCAGGTGAGGGGAGGCCATGGACCTGTGCACGAAGCACATTTCTCTTCTACCCCACCTGCGTTCTTGACTGTCTTTGTCCTTTTAAGCTTCCTTAGCCATGTCTGCTCAGCTTCATGAGGTGTGACTTGGCAAGCCTCTAGTTCATAGAGGAAGAGCTACGGCAGTGTTGAAGGGATAAGCTTTAAAGTTTGGGATGTCTCAAGAGATCCCATGCTTTCCAACTTCCAATAACTTTCTTTCTCCGCCACAGAAGCAATGGAGTTCATGGTGTTGCCACTTTCTTAGAGAATTCAAATTTTTCCTCTGTCTCAACTGTGTCCTCAGTTGCCCGTTTACTTTCTTCCACTGGAGTCCACAGAAACCATCCAATTTTGTGAGAGAGCAATTACAACCTGCTGCACTGATTATCATTTCTCAAGTTGATATAGGACTGTATGGGTGGAAGGGATCCAGAGTAGATCATGAAATCTATCCTTCCTAGTGTCTGGTGTCTGTCCACAATTTTTTTTTAACTTCTGGAGGAAGACGTGCTACAATCACAAATTCTACAACATACCAGCAAGCAGACACGCATGAATAATTTCAGCCTTTTATCTTTGTTGTTGTTCAGTCGTTAAGTCGTGTCCGACCCTTCATGATCCCATGAACCATATCCCGCCAGGCCTTCCTGTCCTCCACTATCTTCCTGAGTTCGCTCATTTTCATGTTCGTTGCATCGGTGATGCTGTCTAACCATCTCATCCTTTGCCTTCCCCTTCTCCTTTTGCCTTCAATCTTTCCCAGCATCAGAGTCTTCTCCAGAGAGTCCTCTCTTCACATTAGGTGGCCAAAATATTTGAACTTCAGCCTCAGTACCTGTCCTTCCAGGGAACAGTCAGGGTTGATTTCATGATCTTAGTTTTATTAATGTTGAGTATCAAGCCAACTTTTGCACTCTCCTCTTTCACTCTCATCAAGAGGCTCTTTAGTTCTTCTTCACTTTCTGCCATTAGAGTGGTATCATCTGCATATCTGACGTTGTTGATATTTCTCCCGGCAATCTTGATTCCGGCTTGCGATTCATTCAGCCCTGCATTTCTCATAATGTACTCTGCATATAAGTTAAATAAGCAGGGTGACAATATACAGCCTTGCCGTACTCCCTTCCCAATTTTGAACCAATCGGTTGTTCCATGGCCAGTTCGAACTGTTGCTTCTTGACCCACATACAGGTTTCTCAGGAGACAGGTAAGGTGGTCTGGTACCCCATTTCTTTAAAAATTTGCCACAGTTTGTTGTGATCCACACAATCAAAGGCTTTTGTGTAGTCAATGAAGCAGAAGTAGGTGGTTTTTTTTTGGAACTCTCGTGCTTTCTCCATGATCCAGCGCATGTTGGCAATTTGATCTCTAGTTCCTCTGCCTCTTCGAAACCCAGCTTGTACTTCCGGTAGTTCTCGGTCCACGTACTGCTGAAGCCTAGCTTGTAGGATTTTGAGCATAACCTTGCTAGCATGTGAAATGAGTGCAATTGTGTGGTAGTTTGAACACTCTTTGGCAGCTGGGATAATATCATCTCCGCTAGCTTTGTTGTTAGTAATGCTACCTAAGGCCCACTTGACTTCACTCTCTAGGATGTCCGGCTCTGGGTCAGTGACCACACCAGTGTGGTCATCAGGAATATTATGATCTTTCTTGTATAGTTCTTCTGTGTATTCTTGCCATCTCTTCTTAATCTCTTCTGCTTCTGTTAGGTCCCTGCCTTTTTTGTCCTTTATCATGCCCATCTTTGCACAAAATGTTCCCTTGATGTCTCCAATTTTCTTGAAGAGATCTCTAGTCCTCCCCATTCTGTTGTTTTCCTCGATTTCTTTGCATCGTTCATTTAAGAAGGCCTTCTTATCTCTCCTTGCTATTCTCTGGAAATCTGCATTCAGTTGTTTATATCTTTCCCTTTCACCCTTGCTTTTCGCATTCCTTCTTTCCACAGCTATTTGTAAAGCCTCATCTGACAGCCACTTTGCTTTCTTGCATTTCTTTTTCTTTGGGATGGTTTTCGTTGCTGCCTCCTGTACAATGTTACGAACTTCCGTCCATAGTTCTTCAGGCATTCTGTCTACCAAGTCTAATGCCCTAAATCTATTCTTCACCTCCACTGTATACTCATAAGGGATATGATTTAGGTCATATCTGACTGGTCTAGTGGTGTTCCCTACATTCTTCAATTTAAGCCTGCATTTTGCAATAAGAAGCTCATGATCTGAGCCACAGTCAGCTCCAGGTCTTGTTTTTACTGACTGTATAGAGCTTCTCCGTCTTTGGCTGCAAAGCACATAATCTATCTGGTTTCGGTATTGACCATCTGATGATGTCCATGTGTAGAGTCGCCTCTTGTGTTGTTGGAAAAGAGTGTTTGCTATGACCAGCGTGTTCTCTTGACAGAACTCCGTTAGCCTTTGCCCTGCTTCATTTTGCGCTCCAAGGCCAAACTTGCCTGTTGTTCCGTTTATTTCTTGATTTCCTCCTTTAGCATTCCCGTCTCCTATGATGTAAAGGACATATTTTTTGGGGTGCTAGTTCTAGAAGGTGTTGTAGGTCTTCATAGAACCGATCGGCTTCATCTTCTTCGGCGTCGGTGGTTGGGGCATACACTTGGATTACTGTGATGTTGAATGGTTTGCCTTGGATTCGAACTGAAATCATTCTGTCGTTTTTGAGGTTGCACCCCAGTACTGCCTTTCCCACTCTTTTACTGACTATGAGGGCTACTCCATTTCTTCTAAGGGATTCATGCCCACAGTAGTAGATATGATGGTCACCTGAATTAAATTCGCCCATTTATATCTTTACCATCTTATTACTTTAGGCTTTATCAATATTATCAGTGTGGCAAGGTGGCAGCTGAAAAAACAATTCTTTGGAGTGAGGTATCAAATTGTAGTCATAATTAATTTTTGTAACTAGCATAGGCTGACTGGAATGTGTAGTATCTACATGAGTGCCAGCAACCCCTGGCACAATATGGTGCTGTTTGGGGTATTTCTTCTTGGGAGCTACTAAAGGGCTATGCCAAATTCCCTATGATATTCCAGTTGACTAGAGAGAGAGAGAGAGAGAGAGAGAGAGCATTTTACATGGGGGAGCATTCAGAAGTGACACGCACATGTGTACATATACACCCCACTACCGTCCTGAAATGGTACCTTCTACTACCTCATGCTGCATCATAAGAACATAAGAAGAGCCCTGCTGGATCAGGCCAAAGGCCCATCTAGTCCAGCTTCCTGTATCTCACAGTGGCACCACCAGACGCCTCAGGGAGCACACGAGACAACAAGATACCTGTGCAGTTTGGCTCTGTCTTGGGCCATTGCAGTGTTCTGCAAGGTTGCAGTGAAGAGTGTGCCATAATCCTCTACAGATTAACACCTCTCTCTCTCTCTCTCTCTCTCTCTCTTTCCCCCCCCCCCCCAGGTTTGTGAGAAAGAGAAGCTTCTCTCAGAAAGGAACCAGCTGAAAGCCTGCATGGGGGAGCTGTTAGATAATTTCTCCTGCCTTTCCCAAGAAGTGTGTAGGGATATGCAGAGCTCCGAGCAGATCCAAGACCTGCACAGATACTGCCCTGTTCTCAGGCCTATGGATCTACCTGCACCCACCAGTATCAACCCTTCGCCAGCCGGAATGGAGCAAAACGTCGTGACGTCCCAGTGTGTCGGAGAAGGCTTGCAATGCTGTTCAGAGCAAAATCCTGTGCAGCAACTAGGAGCACACTGGCTACCTAACAACATTTCTGACAAGTGCGCTGCAGCAAGAGTACTGGATGGCGCTGACCAAGGGACTTACTCTGAGCATGAGCTCCCTCTAGAGCAGAATAACCAAACAGTGACTGTGGACTTCTGTCAGGAAATGACTGATAAATGTACAACAGATGAGCAGCCAAGGAAGGAATACACCTAGTGGCTGTATACCTTTCACGTCTCAGCTAGCAAGGTATTCTTCAGTCCGCCAGTGGCCACATCTATTTGTTGTCTCGATTGAAGAACATATTTGGTGCACACTACAGTGGTCTTAGCAGCAATACTGTTTTTAAGTATTCCCTCCTCTCTACAAGCAGGAGTTTAACTTCTTCACTATGGTGCTATCCCTTGCTCAAGCAGGGGAACAAAACAGTGGCAACACTGTCTGTTTCTTTCTTTTTTAATTGTTGTTGTTGTCGTTGTTGTTGTTGTCGTTATTGTATTTTAATTTCAATATTCAACAGGGATGGACAGAACACCTCTGAGGACCCAAACGCAGCTTTTTTTCTCAGTGGCCCATGTCACAAAACCCTAACTCAGGAATTTCCTCTGAATGTTCAATTTTTCATTGAAGACAGCTTCTTTACACATCAAAGTTTTATAGCTAAAACTGTACATACTATATATAGTATATATAAAAATATATATCCATATGCAAAAAAAAAAATCCCTGCATGCCTCAATTTTTTCTCATGAAAACAACTGGAAACTTTTCATTTCTATCATATAAAGTTCCAACATTCCTTTTTTTTCCCCTTTTCTTTTTCTTTTTTTCTTTTTGGTTTTTTGCTTTCAATGCTAGAAGTAGTTTGTAAGTGTGTTAAACTTTTTTCCCCCACGACTCGGTTCACAGTTCAGCAATATCATTCAGTTTGTACTTATTTATAACGTTTTAATGTTGGATGCTTATTTGACATTTTAATGTAGACAGCATTCGTGGCACAGCTGTCTCATTGTGCGCCCGTTTGAGCAAAGTGGGTTTTATTCTGATTTTCTCACAGATACTGTACAGCGACGGTCAACTTTGCCACTTGCACTGAGTTTTGGATCAAACCTCTTTTCATAAATGAAGTTGTGACTTCAGTATAATTCATATACTGTATTCTTTGCTTTCTTGTTGCTTTTTTAAATTATTATTATGATCTTCTGTTGAATAAAATAGAGAAGAACAACACTCAGGAGACTATTATGTAGGGAAATAACTATCTTGCCAAGTACAGGATTTGCCCAATAGTGTTGATTGGGTATTTTCTGTATTCATCTTATTTTCTTTTTTAATTTTCCTAAATCAATCAAAAGTTAAGCGACTGTGCTCCTTTTTTTTCTTTTACTTTTTTTAAAGAGGGATTACTGCTTGTCAAGTACACTTCAATATTTAATAAGTTACCTTCAAAACCATTCAGTGGCCAGTGTATGTCATCATTGATACTGAGAATACTTTAAGGCAAATGCCATTTGCATCAATGGATACAGTTCCCTGGCTCTCTGTGAAGTTTGAACTGAGCTTCCCACTGCAATTCTTACTTATTTGGGTAGTACTACTGTGCTGTTTGTCCTGTGAACACCCCTACTTAGCATCATCTGTTAACTGCAGTGTTTTACTGCACCTACTCCATATACACTGACATCAGCTGAGTCTGATGTGTGGAGGCTTGCTTACCGCAATCCTGAACCCTAAGGGTTAAAAAAAAGTATGCATTTCTGCAGTGATTTGATTGTCCACGTATCTAACTGCAGTGCTGTAAGATCAACACAGTGTTTTCATCAGTACAGGCCAGCTTCTGTCTCAGAAGAGACTTTGTTGGAGGAGCAGTTTCAAATGTATTGCATTTCTAGCTCAAGGAAATTTACAAAACTTTGACTCATGTCATTATTGTGCAAGGCAGCCTTTTTCCAGATACAACTTCTGCACCTCAAATATATGAGGAAAATGACAAAGGACACAATCCCCTGGGTCTTTTCCCACACCATCTCCATTGAAATGAATGGGAATTGCACTTTCTCATTAAACGCGGTGGGGCTTACTTCTGAGTAGACATACATAGGATTGCATTGTTACGCAGGTACTTCCTCCCCTGGTGAATTGTGTCCCTGTGTGATTTTTGTGACTTTCTACCTTCATTGTGCCATGGTGCTTTGAGCTATATTTTTTGACTACACCCATGGTTCACAGATTGGTACAGTTCACTTTTACTGCGGATCAGACAACGTTGGGGCACCCCATGTCGCTGATTCAGGCAGTTTTTGTTAAGTATGACAATGCGTTCCTCCATGCTAATGTTTACACTAAGCGGTGTGGCACTCAGTAAATCAGCATCGTTTTTCTCGAGGAGGAATCGGCTCCCTCTTTTTCTTTCTCCTTTTTTTTTTGTTACCAACTTATATGGACAGCTCGCCAGTCCCGCTCCAGCTCTGTTCTCCAAGTTCATTGCAGCCTACCTTCCTACCAGGAGGTATCTTCATTTAATGTGCCACATTTATTTACCAGGAAGAGGGGAGGGTGTCCTTATGTAGGTTGAAGAGGAATAAATAGATATATATATAGATAGATAGATATGTAGAAAAATTAAGTATTAACCATTTCTGTAAAATAAAAAAAATAGAAAGCTATCTCTGTTTGTATATTTATATATGTCATATGGATATTAGTTCAAGCTGCCGGGCAATGTTTTGACAGCAGGGTGGGAGAAATCCTTTACTTGCTTTGAAAGTATAGCTATTTAATTATATTGGAACCCTGCAAACATTTTGTGTGCAGAAAATTGAAGCTTTTGGAGGGGGGGGGAATATGGGGGTGATGGTCTTGTAATCAGTTGACGTTGCAAAATGCTTCTATGCTTTTGCAAGAGTTCTTACTTCTCTGAGACAGACAGTGATGGAAGCTAGAATTTAAAGCTACCTGTGAATTGCATTGTAGCTTCATAGCCAGGGTTTGGCATTTGGGATTTTTGTTGTTCAGTTGACAGTATTGTTCAAATGTTTTTATGTTGCCTTTTTAAAAAATTTTAAGTGACCTCCTACAGCTAGTTGTGGTTTTGATGGGTATTCAACCAAGTCTAAACTAGCTTTCTGACATGAAGATTTACCGCCATGCCAACTCATGTGCAACTGGTACTTTTGACGTCATTCCAGTGGTTTAAATGTAATTAACAGAACATATTGTTCTACAGCTATTGTAGTGACCCAGCTCTTTCATTGGTGCTGGGAACCTCTACCTTTCCCCTCTGTTTTCTTTTTTTAAAGGAAACTGATGTTTTTTGTTTGTTCAATCCACTGCTCAGATAATTCTGTTGTTTCAAGCTTTTTTTTTTTTTTTTTAAGAATGTTTTGAGTTTGGCTCTTCACCCTTCAGAAGTGACTGATTTGTATATTTGCTTCCTTGGACTATATATTGTGTATGGTTTCTTTGGAACCACATGTGGCTCTTGGGCTAACTTCAAGGGAGACATTTAGGAGAATTAGCTTCAGAACTGGACGCAAATTGGCACGCTAAATTTCACTGGGCTGGCGGAAGGTTAAAGTAGCTGACCAAAATTCTGTTTTTAAAATTATGTTAAGTCTGCATGTGTTTAGCAATGCAGAAGGATAAAATCTGCAAACTTTTTCATACATATGGATCTTAATGAAATGGATAGTTTTGTCTTGGTTTGAAATTTTTGTGCTAGACAGGAGCTGATTTGCAGTGATAAAAAAGTGAATTTAAGATGTATGCATTTTGCCCTGTCCAGTCTGTATCTAGTCCTCCTTTTGATTTGCCTTCACTATACTCTGTATTGCCAGAAAACCTCATTTCATTTAGGCTTATTCTGCTTTTGTCAGGTGAGTACTACACTATGTAATATATTTGTTTCTGCATTATCTTGGGGGTGCCTTGAATAAATTGAAGTTCATTGCAACCTGATTCTGGAACAAAGAGCTAATAGAAAAGAAAAAGTCATTCAAGTCACCAAGTCAGCGCCATATTTATATCCCAGACCTAACACACGATGACTCAGGCATCAACATTTGATGCTGCAGTATGAAACTATTATTTTGTATATTGTACAAGTAAATTATTCAATGTCTTTCTAAGGATATATGCTGCTTTTAAAGATGCACTATATTTTTATCTAATCTGTTGTATTTTTGTTCCCAAGGAAGTAAAAAAAAAAGATTTAATTGGAAACGCAAACCACTGTGATTAGTATTCCAATTGCTGTCTCTTTATAAAAGGGAAAGTGGGGGCTAGATAAACTTAACAAAACAGATATAAACTGCTGATAATATGGTTAAGGGTGACATTTAACGCCTTTCTAAATTTGTAATTTCAAAACCTCCCATAGAAATCTAAACATATATTTATATAGGCAGTTTTTAAAATACGTATATAGTATAATCTAACCTTTCATAGTCCATGACAAGACTTTTATCTCTTTAAGAGATCTGAGAACTGTGACATTCAACAGGTTGTAGTTATTCCCATTAGTGTATCATCATCATGATCAGAAAAGCTGCACCTGTGGAACTTCTCTTTTCATCCCATCTCTTCAGGGAATGAGTTCTGTCTTGGATGAAATATGGGAACCTACCCGTGACAACTGTTTATGTGTGTTTGGTTTTTAACTTTTTGTATATGCCAGAATCAGAATAATTCTAAAATAAGAGGACTTTTGAGCCTTTGAGAGAAGTGTAATCTTATTCCAGAATCATTGTCACTTTTTACTGGTAACCTATAATCCTTTTATACTCGTCTCATTTTTAAAAAAAAAACAAACCACAAAATACAGTACATACATGTACGTTTAGCCTATGAAGCTTGAGGGTACTTTGAGTATCAGACATAGTGGAGAACGTGACAACCCTATGCAAGCATTAGAATCCTCAGCAGCCCAGCTCAGACCAATGACTCCAAGAGGCAGTCTTGACAAGAGTAATAAGATTTCATGTTTATTTGTTCCCTTATTTTACATGGCATCATTTTAAATGTGTAACTTAAGTCCCGTTTAAAGAAGATGGATAGGAATAAATGACTTGATATAGCCTAAGAGGGAAAACCTGCTAAAAATGTGGTAGCTAATTTCTACCGACAGTATAAAACCAGTGTGTGTACTTTTGCTTGTTTATACTATGTATATTTATGACATTTGACTTATTTCATGACTCAGGCATCAAATGATGCTGCAGGATAGAGTTGTGCGTGTACATTTATTAAGTTCATTCAAACAATTTTTATGTATATGAAAAAAGCTATAGTTTGGTGGATTGTAGACTACTAATAAATTATTTTAATTTTTTTCCAGAAGTTAGAATGTCATTGCTTGCAGTGTAAAAGAATTACAGTATTTTCCTGCACTCCACCAATATTATGTATCAAATTAAATCTAGTGATATGTGTTTGTTTTTAAATTACAGTGCTCTCATAGTTCGGATGAGAACTACTTTTCTAGTGGGGAGTAATTATTTAAATTTCCTTCTCAGATTTAGCAGTAAAATTTAGATAATTGGTAGAATTCTTTATTATCCAACGCCTTATGAACTTTGCTACAATATCAGCCCTTTTATATTGGTCCAGTTTACATACAAGTTTAGACACCTATGCAGTGCAGCAATTGATATGAAAGTATGTGCAGCCTGATCCTTCGCATGTTTACTCAAAAGTAACCCCTACTGAGTTCAGTGGGGCTTATTCCCAGGTAAGAGTGCATAGGACTGCAGCCTTAGAAACTCAAGAGCTTAGACAGTTTTGTCAGAAATTGACTTCCGTCATTACCCAAAACTTGAAAATGGAGTTCAGTTTCAGATTCTGTAGTTACCCCTTTTAATTTTGAAAGCTTTGGTATTTGGAAACTCAGCCTAGGGTGTCCCAAAGCTTTCTGTCTTGGTCACCAACTTGAAGATCTGAGTTTCTTCCACCCACTCTTAGAGTTTGTTGTTCTGTTGAAAATGAGTTTGAATTCTCCTGCATTTCCAATGTCACAAAAAGAGTTTATGCATGCTTCAGAAACTGATATTTATTACTTGTGATATGACTGAAAATACCTGGATCCCTCCAGTTAGTTGAAACCCTTTGGAGATCTCTGGATGCTTGATTTTTGCCATTCAATTCAAAGGTCATCTTATTGATTTCAAGGGTGGAGAACACCCCAGACGTTTGTTCCAGAACCAGTGGGATACAAGTGCACCTCTACTATATATGCCTTACAAACTTCAGAGGCCATATTCAAAACAGGGTTTTTATCAGTGTATGCAAGGGGATGCAACCCCTCTTCTCTTCCTCCCCAGGTCAAACAGTATGGACAGTTTTCACACACATCTACCTGTATAATCCTCTGTACCTCTCATAACTGGTCAATGACTGTAACAAGTTGCATCAGGTGTTTTTCTATATACTTTTTACACAGATTCTATGCGACTAATGTAACTTAATTCAATGCATCATTTTATTGTACTAGTTCTTAAGCTTGTCTATTAATTTTTTTTCTAGGTGACTGTGGTTTCTTGTGATTTTTATTGTATAAATGAAATGGCTGTTGATGCTTATTCCTTGTTACTAAGAATTTTTACCTTTTTGGAAAAACAGCATTGCTATGAACTAATAAATTTAAGAATTCATTTACTCATTGTAAATACAGTATCGTGCAAAAAAAAATTCCCTTTCCCTTCATTTGAATTGATAGTGTTAACTGAATTTTGTCTAGACACCATTTCTGTTGATGAAATAAAGACATATCATTATGTATTGTAGAACAGTGACTTCTGCCTCCAAAATCAATATTATTATTTACTTACCACACACACACACACACACACACACACACACACACACACACACACACACACGAGAGACTTAATGCAATCTAATTACATCTTATTTAAGATCAGATATTTACATACAGAATTATATGGGGATAGAAGTTATTTTGGCAGGCCATCAATGCCCATATCGGTCCAGTGCTGACCTTCATTTGTGCTAAAGATGAGCACGGTGCCAGGTCAGTGCAAATACCACAGACTTCACTAATTGGCAGAATATTGCTGGATCAAACCTCATTCACACATTCATGTTCATCACGCATTGACTTGCAGCCAAACAAGCAAACTGCCTCTGTTGAAAAGCTTTGTGAGGCAATGTGAGATAGATGAAGTTTATGTCTATGGACAAACAGCTGCTTTCACACATGTGAGTTATCACTTGATCTTGCGTCTGAATAACAGATGTGCATGTGTGAACTCTCCCTCAAATGACTTTCTTTACAATCTAGTTTAGAACAAAAGCCCCAAATATTTAGCATAGGAAGCTCTCATTTAGATATAACAATTTTATACCTTGATTTATTCCTTTGATGGTGTTCCCATTGAAATGGGGAAAAGAAAAGGATGTTTTTCTTTCTTTCATAGTACTAAAACTTGACCCAATAAATTCAGGAAAGTCAAACGAAAGTGCATCACACAATGCCTAATTAACGTATGGAACTCATTGCCACAAGATATTACGGCCGCTAGCTTAGATTTAAAATAGATTGCCACAATCATGGAGAATATTGCTATCATTGGCCAGTAGCCATGATAGCCAAAAAAGCCATGTTCAGAGGCAGTATACCTCTGAGTACTGTACTACAGTAGGTGCTGGGGACACCCAGTGGCGTTTCACCATCACTATTATGAGGTTCAAGTGGAATCTGGCTGGCTGCTGCTGGAGACAAAGTGCTAAACTGGAGAAGCCTTGCCCTGATGTAGAAAGAAAGGCAGCTTTGATGTCTCTGTGAGGCTATGAAAGTTCGACTGGTCCAGATTCGGACCATAGCAGGAGAGTCGGGAGATTTAAGCCAGTCCCTGTCATGGCCTCCGTTCCAATTGGGGGCCTTGTGTGTGTTATGTCTATGAGGGGGGGGAGTGTCCATTAGCCTTTAATGTTTTATTGGGTGTCTGATAAGTTGATGCTTTGGAAGGTTTATGACTGGCAGCAGCCAAGCGCTACAAACACTGAAGGGGGGGGGTGAGGAGAGAGTTGTTCCTGTATCGTTTCTGACATTTTCAAGTTATTTGTACCAGAGCTCTGAATAGCAGAAAATGTTTCTGGGTCATAGATAAAGTCAAATTTCCAGAGAACGTTGTGTGTCGATACCTTTATTTCCTCCAAAGTATGCTGCTAGTTTCTGGGAACCCAAAAGCAAAATTTGACTTTCATTTTGAAATGGGGAAAACAGTGGTGATTGCTCCAATTACCTTTATTTTATCTTAAAGAAAAAAACTGGCCAGTTTTTTTAAAAAAAGAAAAAGGTTATCTTTGACTTTAAGCCACTTCCAGAGAATCCTCCTATAGAAAAGTTGTCTTAGCAAAACTGTAGAATATGTCAAGACCATTATAGTGTCTTTCTGAAATCAGTATCCACTTACCCAGGCTATTTTAATGAAGCTGTATTTACTTTTACATTACAGCCCAATCATATCTAACTCCACCCCCCCCTGCTGATGTAGCTGCGCCACCGGAGTGTGCACTGCATCCTATGGGGAGGGGAGGGGAGAGCCTCACAGGTCTCCTCAAGGTAAGGGAACATTTGTACTCTTGCCTAGGGCTAAGCCCTTGCTGTCCTGCTGCATCTACTTGGACCTGCACCAGCAATCTTACTGCCTCAAGTCCGAGTAGACCCAGGAAGGTGGATCAAGGCCAGGAAGGGGGATAGGATGTTGGCCGATACCGCCCCCTTCCTCACTCATCTCTACCCCATTCCTCCCTTGCCCACCCTGTTCTGCCAGCCCGCCCCTGCTCTGACTTACCGGAGTCAGGGCTCATTGCAGGCTGCTAGTGCACAGCCACTCACTACTTGTGGCAACAGCCCGGCTGCGTGGAATGTGTGTCGCCTTTTGCGACAGCCATAAAGCATGCTGCACTGCTGGAACACGTGTTCTGGGGGCACAGCGGGCCCATAGGATTGGACCCTTAGTTTGGTTTTCTATGTAATAGCTCACCCAAACGATGTGAAACTTGATGCAATTGCTCATCCTTAAAATGATGAGCAATTATTAAAAGGTTAAAGCAGAAACCTCCAAGGTTTTTACCTTTCCTGTTGAGAACTCCTCTGTTTTGTTTTTGCTTCCATCCCAAAGGAGTGGAGGAGGTTGATTTTTACTATTATTTTGCAACTGGCATTTGGGCACACGCACACATTCTCCTTCCCCCTTTACGCTGTTCAATCTTTAGTGAATGAATATCGTGCTACCTTGCTCAAATGTGCAGTTCTGCAGAGAAACTAGCTACACATTGGTAACTTGGACAAGTTCTAACAACTTGTCAATAAATAATGGAAAAGAATACTGTCAAGGGCATGGTGGTACCTATTTTCTAGTGCTTGATAAATCACTGTTTTGTCCCCCTGCTGCGTTTTGCCATTCTTGAGACATCAATTACTTTCTTTTTAAGATAAAAACAAGCTCATAGCAAACAAAACCATTTTCCCTGCAGGGCAGCTAGCTTCTCTACGGCAAGGGTACCTCTGTTCCGCCGCACCTTATATGGAGACAGGAAAGTCAATTGGCTGGAAAAGCCCTGCTGTCCCGTTCGTCCATTCATATGTTAGAAAGCCAATCTTTCCTAAAGGTAGCAGCAAATAGTACTGTGGAACTGATTTGCAATCCCTATCCAGATGCCGGCGAAGTTGAAAAATGAAGAGGCCTTATTGTGTGTGGGAATAAAGTGCAAAACAAGAAAAACCCAAACCGGAGGGTATTTCACCCTGTTTCGTTTTTTTCTTCTTCGAAGCATTCGGCCCATGTTTATTAACCATGCAGGGAACAAGAGCAACAAGGTAATGTTGGTCATCCCTTCAAGACCACAGGATTCAGTGCGATGAGGGTTCGCTGCATATCCTCCAGGTGAACTTCACCTTCTTTATTAAATGTGTGGCATTGAATGATAAAGTCACTCCCTGCTGCTTCCATCTTTTATTCATGGATTCCTGGGGCGTACAGAAGAAGCCAGGGAAAGGAGCCATTCTGACAGCAGTCTCGTTTTTTGCCTTATAGATGTCTCATGCTGTAGCAGAGGCTTGAAGCTGCATATCGAGCTTCTGCAGGATAGCAACATGGCAGTCCTACAAATCAAGATAAACCTTCCATACTTATCTTCCCAGAACAGAAAGCGGTTTTGTAGCAATCGCACAGTACTAATCAGTTCCTGCTAGTAATACAAGAGATGCAATGCATTTTGAAGCAGGGTTTTGGATCTCAAACAGCTGCCCGGATGCAATGCTGGTCTGAAAGAATGGATTCTGGATGCGTGGTTGTCCAGCTGGAGCGACATCTTTTTGTTAAGGGTTAGGAGGAATGAGAGCGAGAGCTGCTTTTTGACTTTGTGTCAACTTCGATGGCGTGGGATGTTGCTGCTGTGTTTTGACATTGCTGCTAAACTGGTTTTATTTTTTCATGATAGATGATAATTCTAGTAGGACATTCTGAAAAATAAAAGAGAGAGAGAGAGAGCAAGAGGGGGGCTCTGTTGACTTATCCGAGAAACAAAAACTTCCGTGTGATGCTTAATCTCAATAGAATTAGAATTACTTTTGTTAATTCTAGCCTGTCTGGCTGCAAAAATTGATCCTTGAATTCAGTGCATCATATAGTCAGAAGGATCGCGCTGTAGGATCATTCATTGACTGGTAAGTAGGAATAGTGCAGTGATGTGCAGTGAAGTCAATGGCTGGGGAGGCACTTGCTGTGGCACCGCAAGGCATTCTGGGACGCTACCCGGAAAGCCACAGTGCGTGCGCAATCAGAGAGGAGGCTGAGCTCCCGCTGCTGCACCTCTAGGTCGGCACCTATCTGTTACTATATAGGGAGAGACTAGAGGTACAGAAGTGAGAACTCAGCCTCCCCTCTGATTGCCCATCCCCATAGAACCTGGGTGAAGCATTGAGCTCAATCAGAGGGGAGGCTGAGGCTATTTTCATTGGAGTATGACAGGGGAGGCCTGCCTCCCCTGACTGCAAGTCCCTAGAATGGTGTAATGTAGTGGCTGAGACTGGTCTGCAAATTTGAGACTGTCCCAGTTTGAACCTTATCTTACTCAATATGATCTCACTGGGTTGCCTTCACAAGCCCCTTCCTCCACCTCAGCTCAACAGCTGCACTATGAGGATAATAATACTTACCATATAGAGTTGTTACGACAAGAACATTGACACAATATATGTGAAGTGCTTGGCACACTCAAAGGGCTATACAGATGATTTATTTATATATATTTTTAGAAGGCTAGGCTAGCTGGATAGTTCTCAAGTAGCATGGTACAGCTAGCCCAGCTCTGCCTCATTCCCCAAGCTACAGTTACACTTCTGTTGCAGCACTGCCAATCAATTGTTGTACTGCTGCTTCTTTAGTCAGTCCAGCAAACTGGGCTGCTTAAATTGTGTGGATCCTTACAAGTCAACTGGGAGAGGTCATTCTTGGATCACATTTAAGGACAGGAATACTTTTTTGCAACAGAGGGACAGATCAGTCCTACAGCTGAAACAAATATAGTAGCGATACAATTACTTTCAAATACTATATTTTCAAAAATATAAGGCCATAACAACCCTACTAGGGAAGACCTATCAAGCCCAGTACCCTATTTCCAAAAGCAGACAGACTGACATCAAAGATGTTTGATCAGCTCAGCTTTCTAATGGGTTAGCTACTCCTTGGCATCTACTGTATAGGGGTCCTCTAAACGAACAATGCCTTCCTATTTTCCAAGAATGTCTCCTTTTCTATTATAAACCCAATTATAATAATGGATCTTTGTTACTTCTGATTTGTAGAGAGCTTACAAGGTCAGCTTTGTTTTGCTTAAAGTTGCAGTTTCCAAGAACCTATCAACAACTTTAAGGGCTCAATCGTATCCAACTTTCCAGTACTGATGCAGCTGCAATGCAGCCCTGAGGTAAGGGAACAAATGTTCCCATACCTTGAGGTGGCCGCCAAGACTGCCCCCCCCCACCGCAAGATGCAGCGCACACCCCATTGGCACAGTTGCATTGGCACTGGAAAGTTGAATAGAATTGGGCCCTAAGTGAGGATTTGCTGTATGTATATAGCACAAGCAATCTATAGACATTTACTAGATGAAGTTGCTTAAAAGAGGAGCATTGTAACCTATAAGAGAAATGCATATCTGCTTTTTTGAGCTTGTAGATGATTTCAATACTAACCGATGGTGGGGTACAGCGAAAGTTCAGCTCTCTACCTCTTATTTTTCCATCTACCCAGATCAATATTCCGAATGAATTTTATCTAATTTTCAACATCACATGAACAGCAAGAGCAGATTGAAGACTACATTCAAACACTTTATACAGGTACTTTCTTCAGCATTTTAGCACTGCTGTTTTTACATTATTTGTTGCATAGATGCTTTTTTAAAATGGCTTTTTTTAACTGGAGTAATCATTAACATCATTATAAAATGCATTCAAGTTAGTTGGACTGTCTGATTCTCTGAAGTCTAGAGGGTTGTCCACTTACTCTCGAGTAGGGATCAGCAACAGGTACCTCCTGTCAAAGATCAGCCCTGCCAACCCACCTTGGAGGTCCACCAGCTCTTCTGCTCTACCATCTCATGTGGCACGATTACAGCAGTCGCTGGGCTGCAGGACTCACACAAGGATTCTTTTTCTAATGACTCAGTTCACATATGAGCTGTCTCTGAAGGCTGCTTTGTTGGTTAGCACAACACCATGAAGCTACCAAGCAGATAGAAGTCTCAAATTGTGAGCGGGGAATGGGGGATGGGTGGAAGAGTCCTGAGCTTTGTTACATTCTATATTAAATAACCCCTTCATGGATCATTGCCTTGTCGTGGCGAAGGGGCTTGCGTAACTCAATGAAGCCATGAGCTATGCCGTGCAGGGACACCCAAGACGGACAGGTCGTAGCAGAGAGTTCTGACTAAAAGTGATCCACTGGAGAAGGAAATGGCAACCCACTCCAGTAACCTTGCCAAGAAAATCCCATGAACAGTTCCAAAAGGCTACAAGATATGACGCCGGAAGATGAGCCCCTCAGGTCGGAAGGTGTCCAATATGCTACTGAGGAAGAGCGGAGGACTATTCCAAGTAGACCCAGAAAGAGTGAAGCGGCTGGGCCAAAGCCAATAGGACGTCCAGCTGTGGATGTGTCTGAGGTTGAAAGGAAAATCCAATGCTGCAAGGAGCAATATTGCTTAGGAACATGGAATGTGAGGTCTATGAATCAAGGCAAGCTGGATGTGGTCAAAGATGAGATGATAAGATTGAACATTGACATCTTGGGAATCAGCGAACTAAAATGGACGGGCATGGGCGAATTTAATTCAGGTGACCATCATATCTACTACTGTGGGCATGAATCCCTTAGAAGAAATGGAGTAGCCCTCATAGTCAATAAAAGAGTGGGAAAGGCAGTACTGGGGTGCAACCTCAAAAACGACAGAATGATTTCAGTTCGAATCCAAGGCAAACCATTCAACATTACAGTAATCCAAGTGTATGCCCCAACCACTGATGCCGAAGAAGATGAAGTTGACCGGTTCTATGAAGACCTACAACACCTTCTAGAACTAGCACCCAAAAAAGATGTCCTTTACATCATAGGAGACTGGAATGCTAAAGTAGGAAATCAAGAAATAAACGGAACAACAGGCAAGTTTGGCCTTGGAGCGCAAAATGAAGCAGGGCGAAGGCTAACGGAGTTCTGTCAAGAGAACACGCTGGTCATAGCAAACACTCTTTTCCAACAACACAAGAGGCGACTCTACACCTGGACATCACCAGATGGTCAATACCGAAACCAGATAGATTATGTGCTTTGCAGCCAAAGATGGAGAAGCTCTATACAATCAGTAAAAACAAGACCTGGAGCTGACTGTGGCTCAGATCATGAGCTTCTTATTGCAAAATTCAGGCTTAAATTGAAGAATGTAGGGAACACCACTAGACCAGTCAGATATGACCTAAACCATATCCCTTATGAGTATACAGTGGAGGTGAAGAATAGGTTTAGGGCACTAGACCTGGTAGACAGAGTGCCTGAAGAACTATGGACGGAAGTTCGTAACATTGTACAGGAGGCAGCAACTAAAACCATCCCAAAGAAAAAGAAATGCAAGAAAGCAAAGTGGCTGTCAGATGAGGCTTTACAAATAGCTGTGGAAAGAAGGAATGCGAAAAGCAAATGTGAAAGGGAAAGATATAAACAACTGAATGCAGATTTCCAGAGAATAGCAAGGAGAGATAAGAAGGCCTTCTTAAATGAACAATGCAAGGAAATCGAGGAAAACAACAGAATGGGGAGGACTAGAGATCTCTTCAAGAAAATTGGAGATATCAAGGGAACATTTTGTGCAAAGATGGGCATGATAAAGGATAAAAAAGGCAGAGACCTGACAGAAGCAGAAGAGATTAAGAAGAGATGGCAAGAATACACAGAAGAACTATACAAGAAAGAGCTTAATGTTCCTGATGACCACGCTGGTGTGGTCACTGACCCAGAGCCAGACATCCTAGAGAGCGAAGTCAAGTGGGCCTTAGATAGCATTACTAACAACAAAGCTAGCGGAGATGATAATATCCCAGCTGAGCTACTTAAAATCCTAAATGATGATGCTGTGAAAGTGCTGCACTCAATATGCCAACAAATTTGGAAAACTCAGCAGTGGCCAAAGGATTGGAAAAGGTCAGTTTACGTTCCAATTCCAAAGAAGGGCAGTGCCAAAGAGTGTTCAAACTATCGCACAATTGCACTCATTTCACATGCTAGCAAGGTTATGCTCAAAATTCTACAAGCTAGGCTTCAGCAGTACGTGGACCGAGAACTACCGGATGTACAAGCTGGGTTTCGAAGAGGCAGAGGAACTAGAGATCAAATTGCCAACATGCGCTGGATCATGGAGAAAGCACGAGAGTTCCAAAAAAACGCCTACTTCTGCTTCATTGACTACGCAAAAGCCTTTGATTGTGTGGATCACAACAAGCTGTGGCAAGTTCTTAAAGAGATGGGGATACCAGACCACCTTACCTGTCTCCTGAGAAACCTGTATGCGGGTCAAGAAGCAACAGTTCGAACCGGCCATGGATCAACTGATTGGTTCAAAATTGGGAAGGGAGTACGGCAAGGCTGTATATTGTCACCCTGCCTATTTAACTTATATGCAGAGTACATTATGAGAAATGCAGGGCTGAATGAATCGCAAGCCGGAATCAAGATTGCCGGGAGAAACATCAACAACCTCAGATATGCAGACGATACCACTCTAATGGCAGAAAGTGAAGAAGAACTAAAGAGCCTCTTGATGAGAGTGAAAGAGGAGAGTGCAAAAGTTGGCTTGAAACTCAACATTAATAAAACTAAGATCATGGCATCTGGTCCCATCAATTCCTGGCAAATAGAAGGGGCAGAAATGGAAGCAGTAACAGATTTTACTTTTTTGGGTTCCAAGATCACTGCAGACGGAGACAGCAGCCATGAAATTAAAAGACGCTTACTCCTTGGAAGGAAAGCTATGGCAAATTTAGATAGCATAATAAAAAGCAGAGATATCACCATACCAACAAAGGTTCGTATAGTCAGGGCGATGGTGTTCCCAGTAGCAATGTATGGTTGCGAGAGCTGGACCATAAGGAAGGCTGAGCGCCGAAGAATAGATGCTTTTGAACTGTGGTGCTGGAGAAGACTCCTGAGAGTCCCTTGGACTGCTAGGAGATCAAATCAGTCAATCCTAAATGAAATCAACCCTGACTGTTCCCTGGAAGGACAGGTACTAAGGCTGAAACTCAAATATTTTGGCCACCTAATGCGAAGAGAGGACTCTCTGGAGAAGACTCTGATGCTGGGAAAGACTGAAGGCAAAAGGAGAAGGGGAAGGCCAAGGATGAGATGGTTAGACAGCATCACCGATGCAACGAACATGAAAATGAGCGAACTCAGGAAGATAGTGGAGGATAGGAAGGCCTGGCGGGATATGGTTCATGGGATCACGAAGGGTCGGACACGACTTAACGACTGAACAACAACAACAAATATTAAATAATTATTTATTTAAAACATTTATACCCCACCTTTCCAAAAGCCCAAAGTGGCTTACAATACTCAATATTAATGGCAATATTTAGACACACAGTTGTTCTCTCTCTCTCTCCCCCCCCCACCAACATCTGCCATAATATACCATCTTGCCCTCAGGAGGGCACAAACAACTTAAGGCCATAAGGGGGTACCAGCGTGCCTGTCCCTTCAAATGCCAGGAAGACCTGGCCTCCTCTGTGGGGGAATCTCAAGACAGAGGCCTGGTCTACCTGGTATTTGAATGCTGGGTAGACCTGGCCTCTCACAGGGGGATTTTGAGGTTGAAGCTAAGTCTCCTTGCTGCTTTGAATTCCAGATAGTCCTGGCCTCCCCCAGGGGATCTCAAGGTGGAGGCCAAGTCTATCCATGACTTCAAGCAGCCAAGGGCAGGGCGATAGGAACAGTCCACCCCGGGTACCAGTGGTGCTGTTCCGCTGTCATAAAGCCCTGCATACTTTATGACAGGATTGGTCCATTAATTAATTTGTTCCTTAAAAGTCAGTGATTGAATTGTGCCTGGGTTACTGCACAGCACCTCAAGTTGACCTGCCTTTGAAAGATGCTTGAAAACTGCAGCTGATCCAGATTCAGAACACTGCGGCCAGGCTGCTGACAGAAGCCAGGATATAGCCATCATGCAGCTATCCTGCAACTCCTGTCCTACAAGAACTGAATTGTCTCCTAGTCAATTTCTGGGCACAATTCCAAGCTCTGGTTTTGACCTTGGAAGTCCTGAAGGACCACCATCTTCTGTATCAACCTGTCCAAATGTGAAGGCCCTTCTCTACATCCCACCAAGAACTGAAATTCATCTGGTTGGAATGTGGAAGACTATCCTTTCTCTCTCTCTTGTTTTTCAAATAAGTCTTATAGTAAAGGGTTATTATAATTATAATATTATACTCCAAGGGTGAGTGACTTCTTTTTGGGCATGCCTGGACTCAGGAACTTCCTCCCTTGGGAAGCTCGTCTTCACCCTTCTTTATTTTCACACCGTGACCAAAACGAATCTTATTCGAGCAGATTTTTAACATGCATAATGGTTGAGTTTCTAAATTTGTTGTTTTAAATGATATTTTATAATTGCGACTGAACTACTCCTTCAGATTGTTTTAATTGCATTTTATTCTTGTTCTGTGTGTTGTTGTGTTTGAAAACTGCCTTGAGCATTATTTTAATAGCAGAAAGTCAGGGTATAGATATTTGTAATGGTGAATAAATAAAATTATCAAAGATTAGGAATGAAGGAACCCAGACCACCTCCTTTCCCACTGTATTTTGAACATAATTCCGTACTAGCCAGTAAAGTCCAGTGTCTGAGCTAAGGTTTATGCTAAGGAGCAATAACTCACACTAGCAAGGTATACAGGGAAGACCGCTTGGGTCTACTTGCCATTGACATTCTGCGCCCCATGGTAGAAGAAGGTGGTGGGGTGATAGGACGACTGCTATCGTCTCTGTGCTGAACCTCTGAGCCAGAGCCATTCCGTGAATCTGAGGTCTCTGAGTCGGTGTCCAGTTGGCTCTCTGACAGAACTCTTGACAGAAAGCTGGACTTGCGGTTGTTTTGATGGTGCCCACTGTCTGGAGAGTCACAACGATCATATCTTAAATCCCTGCAGCTAACCGCCCGGCTGTGTTTCCGAAGAATGCAGACACCTCGTGGGCTCTCTGTGTGACTAGAGATAATGGAACCTTTAGTGGCATGTTGAGGGGTTTGGGGCTGCCCCAGGGCACATGGTTCGTTCTTTCTATAGCTATTGATCCCCTGCTGGGGTGGCTTCTGAGCCTCCTCACTGCTGGAAGAAACATTCTGATGTTGATCACCGTGTCGCTGACCAGTTAGGTTTGGGAGGTGCCTGGGGAGCTGTCTGTGGTGCTGATCACACTCAGTAGGGTGTTCCAGATGGCTGTAGAGGTGGTGGAGTTGGCCCTGATGAGGATTTAGCCGGCTTCTCTGGTTGCTGCACCATGGTTGCGCCATGTTTATTGGGTTCTGGGTCTGTTCCATAGGGGTGTATCCTTCAGGATTCGAGTACACTGGCAGCCCAACATGCTGTTCTGGCATAAATTTAAAACTGCCCTGGGGTGATGAGTTACTCATGATACAAACCTGCTGGACCACCGAATGTTTCTTGTCATTGGAAAGGTTGGCATTCTCACCAGCAACTATGAGTACATTCTTGGGCTTCCCACAAAGAGTATTTTTAATCTTCTTAATCCCCAAGTGGACAATCTCCAAGACATTCAGAAACAGAGAAACTGCTGCAATACTGTGCATAAAAACCATGAAGATGGTCTTCTCTGTTGGTCTGGATACAAAGCAATCCACAGTGTTAGGGCAAGGTGGCCGAGTGCATTTATAAAGTGGATACATTTGAAAGCCATATAAAAGATATTGACCTATCATAAAGCTCACTTCTAATACTGATCGTGTCAGGATATGCAGAATATAGGTCCACAGCAAAGCCCCTTGCAAGGGTGCCTTGTTCACTTTCTTGTGTTCTTCTAACTTCCTCAGCTCCTTCTCTATTCTCCGATGTTCTTCTAGTATCGGTTCAGCCTCTTCTAGCTGAGCTCTGAGGTGGGCTCTCTTTCGCTGCCTCTCTTTTTCAAGGGCCCTGAGTCTATACAGTGCATGACCCATGTAAGCAAGGGAAGGGGAGGAGACAAATATGACCTGGAGCACCCAATACCGGATCAGGGAGATGGGGAACGCTTTGTCATAACAGATGTTGCTGCAACCAGGTTGCTCTGTGTTGCAGACGAACTCTGCTTGCTCATCATCCCAGACATCCTCAGCAGCTACACCAAGGACTAACATCCGGAATATGAAAAGGATGGTGAGCCAGATTTTGCCCACTATGGTGGAATGGATGTGCACTTCTTCTAAGATGCTGCCCAATAAGTTCCAGTCCCCCATAGTCATGTGCTCATCTCTGAAATAAAGTACCAGTGCAATGTTAATAACTGAATACATTGCAGTCCTACCAGAATTAGAAACAAGGTTGCATATAAAACAGCTATCAAGTCATTTCTTGATTGCACGTCTATCACTAATGAAATAAGCGTCAAACTAGATATGCTGTGATTACAAGGGGGGAAGCACTACCTAAAGGAGTCTCTCGGAGGGTATAGGAAGATGTACATTTCTTCTGTATGAAAGATGGGGCTGTAGCTCAGTCACTCTTGAAAAATTTCAAGGGGAAAAAAAACTGTAATAAATGTGTGCGTATTTCTGTGACGCTGTTGTCATGGGATTTCCTATATTGGGCTGCAAATTATCAGCGGCAGGTGTCGTACTCTCTAATTTCAAAGAAGTTTATAACATGCTATATTTTAATGAGAAATGTGTTTTGCAGCATGTGGATAAGGGCAAAGATGGGACATGGTCCTGCTCCCTAAATTTGAGAGAGTACAATTTCTGTCATTATAAATATACCCCAAATTCCACGAATTCATGACAAAAAATCATGACAAAATTCATGACAAAAAAATCGAGAAACAGACATTTCTGGTGGTTTACAGAGTTGAGGAATTCCCAACTATTAATTGAGGAATTCAGGGATGCCAAAACTAGTTTCTGAGAAACATGAAGGGCATGAAGGCAATGGCTATTCCCTAGTCTATCTCCCCAGCATCTGGTACTCAGAAGTTCACTGCCTCTGTCGATGCACAGTCTATTAGCTATCATGGCTAACACTTATTGATGGCCCTATTATCCACAAATTCATCTAATTCCATTTTAAGGCCATCTAAACTGAGGGTGATCAGCTCATTTTAAAGGAGTGTAAAAAGGATTACAACAGGTATCCTTTAGCTTAAGAGGCCACCAGTACAGAGCTACCAGACAAATCATATATATATATATATATATATATATATATATATATATATATATATATATATATATATATATATATATTCCTTCACAGCATTTTCTCTGCTTCCAAGGCAGAAAGCCTGAGCACAATTACATCTATTGATCTATTGAAAGGCAAGATGCTTTCTTTCAAAGAAGGGTCCTTAGCATGGGTTATATATAGGACATCTCTAGCACCTTTTCATTCTTTTCTTTCCTTTCCCTCGGGTTTTCAGCACGAGTCTGATTTAGAACACCAGTTTAAAATTATAGACCATAGAACGGATGACTAAGAAAATAGCTTGGAAATATTATTTCACACTTCTTCTTATTACACCATTACACCATGGTAAAATCAGGCCAAGACTGCTGTAGCTGTTTTTTTAAACTAAAATTTGTATTATAACAAGTACGTTATCACTTCCATATATTTTCCTTAGAAATAAATTGAGATGGTATTCTGCTGCTTACCTTAATAGTAATTCTCTTGCTTACAAGTCTCTTGGAGTACAGTATTATAAATAGAACAGGCCCTGCACGTTAATATTATATAGCCCAGAGCACATCCTTTAAAAACTGTTAGCTTCTCTCTTTTTTTTGTAGAGCAAACTCAAATATTTTACAGTTGACACGGTGACTATAATTCATACTTCTGTGTCTGCTGGAGTCAACGAATCCGAAGTACGCAAGCAGCATTTGATCAGCTGGCTGGTAACAGAACAGTGCCTCTAGCCAGAATTATCATGCAATTATTTTAGCCAGTGGTTTCCTACTAAGCCATACCCCAAGGCAGCAGGCATGCATAGTTCATTGCTTTTTAATGCAGCCACTAATTTCATTTGGATCCACACATGTTAACCTTCTTGATGAGCCGCTTGGTGAATGAGTTTATTTTGTAAAATGAATGTAAAGTGAACACCCGCTTCACGAAGCTTTGGATTATTATGCTATCTTTACATTCCATTAGTTTCCATGTGAATCAATTCTCAGTGATCAATCGGTCATGTCCGATTTCATAGTCTATTGCCTAATGGGATAGAATAGACTGGTTAGATTAATACGTGGGGGGGTGGGTTTTGAACCAGACACTAAAATGAACTAGATTCAAAAGTTATAAGAAAAAAATCCAGTTTCCCAGAGGTTGTTTGTTTGTTTACATTTCGTTTTGGTAAGCACTGCTGCAGCTTTTCAGCATAACCTCTCTGCCTCACCCACACTGTGACACATACAGGTAAATTTCATATAAACAAAGGCCAATTTGAGAGTATTTTTTTCTTCCTAAGAATAAGTTCCCTGTTTCTGTGCTGTTCAGATACAAGCCATAAGCAACCTCCTGGCTTTAGAAGTAGGTTTTCTCTGTGCCAGGTGCAAGGGAGTGGCGACCGGATACAGGTTATCTTGTTGGCTGTGTACTCCCTGAGGCATCTGGTGGGGCCACTGTGAGATACAGAAAGCTGGACTAGATGGGCCTTTGGCCTGATCCAGCAAGGCTCTTCTTATGTTCTTATACTCAACGGTGGAAAAAATTGCTGTTTGCATTATAGCCTTAGGTAGTTAGTAACCTCGGCCTGTGCTGGTCACAGGACTCCAGTTAAGCCCTCATTCACTTCAGTAGGGCTTTGTAGTCGCTGAATACTTTTGAGGATCTGCTCTGCATTTGATCAAAAGTCAATGGGGATCCGGAGACTAAAGGTAACAGAGCCATAATTATGTGGATGCGTGTGTCTGGAGTAGTCCTATTGTCTTCTGGAGGAATATTTCAGAGCAAGTAGGTCAAAGATTGCAGCATTTATCTACAAATATCACATTTGAAAATGGGAGCCACATTGTCCGTTACAGCACACATCAAGGGTGGTGTGTGTTTGTTTTTTGCAACCTTCAGGGTTACCCTTCCTTAGTCCTTCCTTGTTGCTTTTGCTATTATGAAAGTAGTAGGTTAACTAGAATGGGAATAAACCATCTGAGCATTGAAGAGTGGGTGCTATAGAAAATGATACCCTTTTGCTATTTGACTATGTGCTGTTCCATGGTGCCAAGCATACATAATACTTGAAATAACACACTCTGACTTTTGTAGAGAGTCTGATATTTCCTATGGCTGTCCAGATGCAACAAGTTAAAAGAACAAGACGTGGTAGCTAGGTAGCTAATTCATAGATAGAGTGCTAATTGTAGTTTAAAAGGTCTGCCCACTCTTACAGCCCAATCTTGCCTAAGATTCAATCGCTACAGTGCACTAAGCACACTGCGCTGGATTGGGCCCACGCTGGCAGAGCTGGGGCACACCTCAGGGGAAAGGGTCATTTGCCCTTTCCCCCGGAGAGAGCCCTCCTCGGATGTGCGCTGGCAAAATGGCAGGTGCAAATCCGAGGAGGCCATGTAAGGCCAGCCAGGCCTGGGAGGGGAGTTGGATAGCAGCAGAGTGTGCCGCTATTCCTTTCCCCCGTCCCTGACCTGGCCGGCCAACCACCCCTCCCCCACCACCTCAGCCCACCCTCCCCACACCTGGCGCAGGGCCTACCTGCGTCCAGTGGCCGGGTCCTCGTCTGGCAGTGGAGTGAGCGGTGCCAGCCTCGGCTCTGGCGCCGCATACTTCACGGGTGCCATAAACATGCCTTATGGCATGTTTGCAACACCCTGCGCCAGTGGAGCACTCACTCCACCAGCGCAGTCCTATGCAGGAATGCACCGTTAGAGAGTAAACTCAGAGCATAACATTTTACCTTTTTTAAAGGAAAAAACCCACCATATGACTTGCTTTGATGATCTAGCCCTGGAGATTTAAACTTTAAGGGATGATAAAGCAGAGTGCTTGTTTGTGATTTCTAGTAGCTGCTGCAGTTAGAAGCAAGAGCTCTCAAATGAAAAAGCTCCTCCACAGGCATGAGTCTTAGAAACCACATACTAGAAATTATGCACTGTAAACACAAAAGCCGTTTACTAAACAGCCATAATGTAGCATAGTGCCTAAGAAAACTAGGAACTTCCAGTCTAATGTTGTATTATCATGAGTCATGGAGCTGTCAAGTCTCTCTCTGCCTCAGTCCCACATCTGTTAAATGGAAGGTAAAACTGCTCAGTCAGGAATGCTAAAAGGATTACTAAGGCTAGGTAAAGTAGGATTCTTTTACACATACCCAAATGTAAAGCTAAACAACATTTATTTCTGAAGTGCTCACGTCTGACCTCATTGTTAGGCAGGAAACTATTTGTGTAGTAATGTTCATGTTAACAAGTGAAGTTAATCATGCTCAATATGTTCATTAAGAAAATACCAGAAGTTATTTTCTCAATTATCTGATTTCTCAATCATATGTTATCTCAATCATAGAGAATTTTGTGTGAAACAGCTGCCACATGAAGAACGTATGAAATCAGTTGTTCATGTTTTTCATGTGGCAGCTGTTTCACACAATTCCTTAATACTGTACAGTGTTCTAGTCAGTGTCAGGCTAGCAGGAACCCTGGGACAAAGTCCTGTTCTGGGCCCCTCATGGTTCGTTCACACACACACACACACACACACACACACCTCAGCAGCATACTGGGAGTTGATGTTAGTGCTATTACTAACACTGAGGGTTTGGCCTAGCGGGCCCCTAGATGTGGCCCTCAGCAAATGCCCCTGCCTGGCTCCACTGGTAATTCCAGCATCATCCCTTTTGCCAGGAAAAATAGGACTCTTGCCTTAATGGGAACGGCAGCAATTGGCATTAAAGACAGTTGAGGGAGGGCTGGTGAGCTTCCTACTACCATCAGAGCATGTTCTGTTCTATGACTGAATTGGGAGCTCCCTCTGATTGAGTTGTTCCAGCTGGCCCTTCAGGTGGGAGCACTGTTCTACCTTGGCCTCCTTGTCTATTTATTTATTTAAAGAATTTTTACCCCACCTTTCTCCTGGCAAGGGCAATCAAGGTGGCTACTGAGAACTAGACTGGTAGGCTAACCTGGCAATGTGCGACAAAAGTGACATGATTCTCCTTCTCGCCGATTCCCTGTGTGCTAGGGAGGTCGCTGGCAGGGAAGGCTAAAAGACACCCACCATCTAGTCAGCAAGTGTACACACAGCTCTGCACTGCAGGACAGAGTTTCACCGTGCTGGAAATGAGTTCTCCCACGTCTCTTCTGCAGCCCCTTTTTGTTGATAAGAGGTCCAACTCCCACTGGAGCTTGCTGTTGGTTACAAGCGAGTCTCCATGCTTTCAATACAACATACTTCCATCTTAAACCCAGCACCTGAAGTGTTAGACTATAGGTTTACATACAATACATTGCACATAGGGTATAAATTTTTTACTGAAAAACAAGGTGCAAAATATGATATAAAAACACTCTGTCAACTTTTAATGAACATTAAGTGCATTCATTTTACAAGGTTTAGGATTTGCATTATAGAATGCTGTATACAGTATTTGATCTATACAAAATAAACCTTGTTTTATGTAGCAAAAATTTCAGGTAAACAAACAGTATTTAACACAATATTTTACATAATATAGAATCCTGTACATACATTTACAACAGAGTAACATTTAAAACTTTACAATTAAAAAAAATCCAAGTCAGAATAGCTGCAAGTTACTTTAAGAAATGGAGTGAGGTTGCATATTCACAGAAATATCTGTTTTCTGAAATAAAACATGGGGTGATTATCATCTGTTCTGTTTTGGCAGTTACCAAAACAAATCCTTACACCTCAAAAGATCGGATTGTTTATGGGGTAGAAACCAACTTCAGTTTCTCTGGATTAACAACCATCAGTATTGGATCTTGATGCTCTTAAGGCACCTTTGGGATCACATATTTAGAATACACACAGTTAAATGTTTAAGTATCCATGTTTTAAAAGGAAGCCATATTTTTAGTTAGCATGAAGGGGCAAATGTGGTTTAATAGCAAAAGTCAGCCTCTGAAGAACATTTTTGCATACAGGACATTTAAAAAAATGTATTATCTAAAGCAAAGTAAGCATAGCTTGCAAAAACCACTGCTACTGCAAAAATATACTCTATTAGAAATTAGAAATCATGTTGGGTTTAATATATGTACCGTATATCTTTGAACACAAGGCCCTGAAGACCATATTGCAAATTCCTCACAATTTGTGTTCATGCTTTCTGAAAGAGAGAGAAAGGGGGCCTAATGTTCAGCTGCCCCTTTGTTTTCTTAGAGCTACAGGCAGAGGCCTGCTTACTTACATGCTCCTAGTTTTCACTGATATTCCAAATCAGTAAACAACAACTGTGTGTTTTTCAACACGAATAACTAACTTTTTATTTGCAGGAAACAGATCTTCTGCTCTTTCAAGGTTTAATTTAAGCATGGCTTCAGAGACTATGAAATACAAGGGGAAAAGAGAATATTCATGTCCAGGGCTTCCACAATTTTTTCCATATCATGCAAAGCAGAATTCCGGAGGAGAGATTCCAAAGTTTTATTTTGGACAATTTGGAGAAATTTGTGGAACAGGAGCAACAAGCCACCTGAGCTTCCCATTTCCTCTATGTTCTTATAATTGCAGCATTTCAACTATGGGTAAAACAGTGGGTTATGGTAAGCAACAAGCAGATATTCTGGCTTGGATCACACATTTGCGTGCATGCTCTCTCTCTCACACACACACACACACACACACACACACACACACACACACACACACACACACACACACAGTGCATATATGCTCATAGCAGTCCACCGTTGTAGCTACAGCACAGCCACTAACTGCAGTGTGACATCTTGAACAGCTTCACTAACTGCTTGAATCTTTCTTCAACCTATGGAGGAAAAGCAAAACATTTTCATGACTGAAATGTAAAATGGTCTACATAGTACAGCAAAATTATTCTGAACATTAAGGGCCATTTCATATAATATGCTTTTTTCTTCCCTGACACACATGTGGACAACCAACCATGCAAATCAAGCAATTGCAGATATGGCTGGCAGCAATTTCTATTCTTAAGACAGCTGGGAAAGTGCCATTATGAGCATGGGAACTGTTGCCAGTCATTTTATACCTTATGCTTGTCCACACAAACAAGCCTAAGTTTTGAGATAGTCTGTGGAGAGACATCTTGTGTTAACTGGTTCCAAGATATTTAGAGAGCATTTCCCCATCCTGAACACTCAGAATTTCACACACTAAATCGAGTACCTGTACTTCATAAAAAGGAACACCTATAGAGCTTAGAGACATCAGACAGTGTGTACATATGTCATTCACAGGCATTAAATGCATGGAGCCTAAAACTTTAAGATTGCTATCTATCGTAGTAAAGGGAAATGAGGCTGAGGGATAGTATGACAACTGAAGCCACTCAGTGAATCTGGCTGAAAGTGAATCTGAAACCATGTTTTCTCCTTCTGCCCCTGCCCAGTCCTACTGATTACAGCAGAGTAGATATCATGGACATCCCCAATAATGCCTTTCCTGCTGTCTGACTCCCTTGACCAGAGTGAACCTTCTCCCCCACTCACAGCCACACATGCTCTCAAAACACACATACTGGCAAACAGATGCTAGAGCTGACTGTTCAGTCAGCCTTCCAGTAGGCCCTGAGTATCCAACTTATTATCGGGCCATGTCATGAACACAAAGGCAAGGCTGAAGGAAGAGGCCAAAAGGTCTAAGCGGTGGCAATAAAAGTCAAGCAGCTGCCTCATGCCTTCATCTATTTGAAACTTTACGTCTAGTTCTTATGGAATGATAAAAAAAAATACACATAGAAGACCAGACAAAAATACCACATCAAGCCCATATAGGAATAGAGTGCTACATTTAATATAAATGTATTTAAAACTTGTTTCCCTTCTACCAATCGTATTATTCGTTAAGGGACCCATATTTGTAGCAAGTGGAATTGGAAGCTGCCTTATACGGAATCAGACCATTGGTCTAATTGGGTCAGTGTTGTCAATGCAGACTCATGGTTAGCTCTCGGGAATTTTCCCTGCCCTAGCTGGAGGTGTCGGGGATTGTTGGTACACTTTTTCTCTTGAGCTCTTTATCGATACAGCATAGTATTAAATAGTTGTATTATAGCAGATATATAAAGATCAACCAGGCACACAGACAGTATTCATACAAGAGATTAAACACAGCTGCTTACCCAAATACATACCTGATCTGAGCTTTTATTTAGCCTGGCAGCAAGAGAAGCAAATGTTTTTTCTGAAGGACCTTTCTTCTGACATTCCATTAGAATCTCCCTGTCATCGTTTCTGTACAAACATATGAGTAATTTCAATCTCTGAAAACAATGACTATCACAGTTACCTACAGTATGTGAATACTTCAAATAGTATTGTTGTTACTGGAGGGGAGTTATTTTTTTTTAAGCCCAAGAACATAAAAGCTTGATACTGAAGACAAACTGAGCTTCCAGTTCTCCTTACTGATAACACTAGTTTTTTCACACCACTCTTAAGGTGCCTTCAGAACTACCACCTGAACAGATCACCTCTATGTCAATCAATATTGAGGAGTTTCCAAAAACAGAATGGCCGACTTGGGACTCTGTTCTTTTATTCTGCAAACAGATTTAATACTTGTTCTTGGGTTTCAGTCATATGCTTATCAAAAATAGCATTTGTAAAACACCGTACAAACTTAAACTATTGCCCAATGAACTGAAATAAAGCAGCGTTGCTGAACATTCCCTTTGGGGCCACAGCAGGCCCATTAGGACTTTCCTGCGTGGCTCATGGAACCCCTTACCAAACTCCTCTTAAATTACTGGATCAGCTTCAGGACTAGGAAGCGGACGCACTTCATAGAGCAGAAGGATCAGTTCACCATTTCTCTATGCTACAGAAAGCAGTCCTTGGTAAGTTTTGATCCCTGTTTGATGGCGTGGCTGGCATATGATTGTGGAGAATGCTGGACACAGCAAAGTGTGTATGCATAACATCTTTTGATTATAGTCATTCTATAATGCTCTGTCGCTGTGTGGGCTACAGATGTAAGATGCTTACATGCCATGGTTTTCTAGCAGAGAATTCTGGGAACTGTAGCTTTGTAAGAATACTCTTGGAAATTGTCTTTTGGAAGGAAGCCATTACAGATAATTCATTTTCTGGTAAATATCAATAAAGATTGATTTAACTTTTGGATAAAGATAGAACCTGGAATTTATTTTGCATTACTGTGGCCTACTGCTAAAAGTCAACATTTCCTAAGGGAAAATTTGGTTTTGTATATATGTATAATACATCACTATCAAAGAGGCTAGGATTAAAAAAAAAACATGTGCTCAATGGAACTTCTAAATTGCCTTCTCTCTGCTGCAGAGTTCTGACCCTCCCGCTCACAATAGCTTTGCAATCACTTCCAATATAGCATATTGTCAAGAAAGAACAAAAGATGGCCCAACAGAGATTGGGCTTTTAGTCTGCAGCACATAGGACAGGTTTACAGTGCAATCCCATGCATGTTTACTCAGAAGTAAGCTCCATTGTGGTCAATGAGGTTTATACCCAGGAAAATCTGTATAGAATTGCAGCCTTTACAGCAGCAACATTCATACCATAGTGTGCAGGAATACATGATTACAATACATTTGTACCTATTACACCTCCACCTATTACAATACATACTTCAAATGCTCTTCTATGCAAGTCTCCCATTCTGGTATTCTTACCTTGTCCAGGAGACTATAACTTCCCCTTTCTTCTTAATGATATTTTTGGCATATAAACTTGATGGTGACAGGGAAGATGTTGATGGTAAAGCATCTTTGTCCTGAACTGATGAAGTATTTTTATTTAATGCACTCACAGTCTCTTTAGACTTTTTGCTGCTTCTCACAGTCTTTTTACAAGCCGATTCACAACTCTCCTTTCTTTGTCTTTTTGCACTGGGTGTTTCTTCAGTCTCCTTTTTTCTTTTTTTGCTTTCTTTATCAAAGTTTGTTTGACATCCTGGACCATCAATATGTAATTTTTTTTTTGTTTCAAAATTCTCACCTGCTGCAGGTTTGTCGGGCAGCTCCTCTGTCAAATTTATAACTGCCTTAACATTGCGCTCCAAAGGATCATCTGCCACACAATGGTCCGCTGTCTTACATTCCTCATCATCTTTATTTAAACTCCTTGTTCCTTCACTTAGGGAAGATTCTACTGTAAGATCCCATGAATCAACTTCATTTTCCATCGGAGGCTCATCTGTCAAGTCTATACACATATTGAAATGGGTATCGGAGGAAAACTCATCTTCAAGTGAAACTGCTGCAGAACTAATTGGAGAATTTTCAACAATAGCACAGGATACAACTTCTTGGACCCTTCTTATTGTGTCTGTCTGGGGTAGTTCTTCAGGACCATCTTCACTCTGGCTTGTTTTATTTGGGGGTCCTCTTAAAGACTCTAAAGGTTTCTCCAGTTCTTTTGGCGGATCCAGCAAGTCAGAGGTTACTTCCGAGTCAGCACCATTATGCTTGTCACTATGTAACATTTGATGGGTTATAAGCAAATCAGGACCTTGATTTTGACTGCTATGGCTGTATGGCTCCTGAAGGGGCACAGACACATTACCAAGTTGTCCTTGCTTTCCATTACTAAACAGAGCCTCGGCAGATTCAAGCACATTATCAGGAGCACCAGAATGGGCATCTTGTTGGAGTTCAGATTGTTTGGCTTCCTCATCTTTCTCAAGACATGCAAACGGCTCCTTCACAGACTCAAGTACTGGTAAATCAGAAGCTTGCTCTTTTACAATATTATCATGCATCTTACTTTCAGAGTCAGTTATCTTTCTCTCTTCCTTAGACACTGCTATTTCTTCCATTGGTAAGCTTTTGGAATTCAAACTGTCTACATTTTCTTCAGGCATATTTTCGCTGTCTCCTCTCTCAGTAAGAGAGGTCAGTGGCTCATTTGCTATAGACATCTGATCAAGGCCTGGAGAAGTGGATGGTGTAGCACGCCTTATCTTAACAATGAAGTGATCATTTGATTTCTCCATTATTACAGCCTGCATTGGCAAACTTGGGCAATACTGAAATCCAGGAGCAGCAGTCACACTTGCCCATGATGATGAGCAGCTTGATTTACTGCTTGAATTATCAGATTCCAAAGCCAAATGGATGTCCTGTTCAGAAGCATCCTCCTCTTCAAGATGGGCATCTTCACTGAAGTGCGCGCTTAGAACATCCTCAGGGACAGACCCATAAACATCAGGTTTCAAGAAACTGAGATGACTATCTGATTTCAAGGGAGAGGGGATAGTCAAGGACACTGCTAGGTCTTCCAGAAGAATTGAAGAGACAAGTGACTTTGGTTTCCCAGAAATGCACCCTTCGCCTTTCTTCAAAGCAGGACTAGTAGGAATTTCAAACATACAGCTTTCATCTAGAATATCTGGGTCAATAGGCATCTGAAGCCTCGCTAAAAAAGAGGATTCTCTTTCAGGTGAAACAACAGGCCATTTAATGTCATCCAGTACTCTGGACTCTGTTCGGGTCTCTTTGGGAATGGATTCTTCTGCTTCATATGCAGCAGCATCATCCCCACAGGTCTGACTGTCTGGCATGTGTTTTATGGGTGTCTTGAACTCCCACTGATTTTCATCCATGAAGTCAACATTCTTTTCTGAAAGATCAGAACCCTGTAACAAACTTTTGAACATTTCACCCATCTGAGCATCATTCACCAGGTTGAATGTTAGGCCAGACATCTGCTGTTCCGTGAGAGGCCCACAGCTAAGATCGGACTTCTGACAGTCTCCAACCACCTGCAATTCTTCTTTTTCATATTTTCCAGCTTTCAGAGCAGACTCCGTATCCTGTATGGACTTTCCCTTTAAAAGCTCAACTCCAGTCTGAGAACGTTTTGTGTTACCACTACAAGAACCTGTCTGTTTTGTAGTCATATTTTTTGACACATCCGTTTTATTTGTGTCATTGTGACATTTCTTAGACAGTTGGTTGCCTACTACTGGCTTTGGAAAGTCACACTCTTCCAGCTTTTGAGTTCTAGCATTTAAGGCTGGTTTCTTTGATTGCTGTTTGTCAGTTTTGTGACTTACAAGGCATTTGGGGCTTTTTGCTGTTCTTTTATCAAGCTTACCTTCATCACTTTCATTTCTAATACTTATCCAGTTACACACCTTCAGGAGAATTATCTTTATTTTGTCAAACAAATAGTCAAGTTGTTCGTCCACAAGTTTCCACAACTTTTTCTTCATTTCCAGTTGCTGCTGTTCAAAGAGATGCTCTATTGCACTATTCTTTTTGATCTGCTTAAGTTTAGATTCTATAACTTCACAGAGATTCAGCTTTAAGGCTTTGCTTGTTTTTGACAGTTTAGAGAAGTCAAGGTATTTTACCAGAGATGTAAAATTCATAATTGCCGAATCGATTATCCTATGAAAATGCTGAATTGGAAACTGTATCTTAAACTTCATGTAATTTTTCCTTAACTGCTTTCTTATAGCTCTCAGCATCTGCATAACCTCATGTACAGTAGAAGGTTCAGCAGTAATTTGAACTATTTTTTCAAGACAGTTAATGTTCACAGTTTTCTTTTTCTTTACTTCCTTGGAGGACATTATGGTTTCAGTTTTGGATTTTTCTTTACTCTTCTTTTTCCTTGAAGGTAATTTCCCAGTGTCTTCACTAGAAGGCGTAGTCTTGGCATTTTGGTTGTGTGGACTATTGGCTAAATTAGATCTATCAGGAGATGTTTTACCTCTTGACTTTTTACCATTCTCAGAGTGTCTTTCTATTGTAGGCTTATCGTCATCATCGCTTACAATTTCACCTTCTTCTAATTCATCTGAAGACAGACTCAATGGAGACTCCATCTCTAAGATTTGGCGATCTGTGCAAAGTGGCTTTTGGTTTTCCTTGTTGAGGTCACTTGATAAGTTTTTTGTAGGACAGACAACTGCACTTTCAGGAACTAAATATAAGAGAAACAGGACAGATTGTTAACTAGCCACATCACTCAAAGGCAGCAATACTCAAAACAAATTCCAACAGCAGTATGACTCTGTGGTTGATCTGATTTAGAACAGTGCACTTAACGGTTTGGATTTAGAACTTTCTGTTTAGAACTGCCAGTCTCTGTGTACTGCATTTAGCAGAAGCGAGGTACATTGAGAGCCAATGTGGTATAATGACTAGTCTAGGTGTGGAAAGACCCAGATTCAAATCTCCGCTCAGCCATGAAACTAACTGGGTAACCGTGTCACTCTCTCTCAGCACAGTAGGGCTATTGTGAAGATACACATGAGAGATCGTATGCATCTCCCTGAGCTCCTTGAAGGATCGATAAAAATGAAATACCTGTACATACATCTTCAGAATGGAAACCACTTTAGATACAGAGAATTCCACAGCAACTTAAACTACCTTAGAACTGAAGTACAAGCTGTCATATTTCAAGTTACTGACTTGTGAATCAGCTCCAATAACTTTAAATTTCACTCTGAAGTAGACATTTTAATGTCCCTTGCCTTAGAAGTTAATGGACAGGGAGTTGTGCAAAGGGCTTTGACAAACACTGGGTTGCATTCTACATGTGCACAAATATATGATAAGCAGCACTTTAGCTGCGAACTATAAACCTATTTCTCCTACTTATTGT
The DNA here is from genome assembly GCA_026170595.1 of Plestiodon gilberti rubricaudatus. Lineage (NCBI taxonomy): Eukaryota > Metazoa > Chordata > Lepidosauria > Squamata > Scincidae > Plestiodon > Plestiodon gilberti. Next base: position 94,718,836 of record JANXHW010000001.1, read on the forward strand.
CTTTGTCTTTTGTCATGGTACCAGTCCAGACTGTTAGATCCTGTGTGGGTTTTCTCTTTTTTAAAATAGCTGCAAGGGGCTCCCAATACATTTAAAGTCGCATCTAGTTTGGCCCAAAGATTGCAAATGTTGTTTGTTACATTTTATGATGGGATATTTCATCATGAGGTCAGTCACACTGAATGAGAAGCAATCTTTCCCCCCACTATCAGATTCCATTATGAACATGTTTCCCCATTTTACGAACACTTAAGTAGAACGCTAGGCAGAAATAAAACAACGTACCTATATTGTAACTTTTCACAGGTCCTTTGTAAAGGCTTTCCATTCTGAGTGCTTTGGCCAAAGGTCGTATTGGACTATTAAGTGGGCTGATTGCTTTTGGAATATATCTCATATGATTGAGATCAATGCTCAATATAGAGTTGTCATCATCAGCAGAAACTGGTTGTGTATCTTGTGCTTGAAGTGTAGGGTTTAACCCTTTACATGTTTCTAAATTGTTTCCTTCATCAGTAAAGCTTGGTTTCCAGTGAGAAGCCTTTTGGTCAGCTAGTGGCACATACTCACTCAGTTTATTTTCTTCCACAGTATTCTTGAAAGGCTCAGGTTTGGGAGGTTTGTTCTCTTTTTCAGGAGTCTTGAAGACTTTTTCACTTGCAAAGTTGCTGGTCTCTTCCACCTCCATCAACGAGTCTGAATCTGTCCCATTAATCTCATCTATCACACTAAAGGAATCAAAATCCACAGAACTTATAGTTTCCAAGTCGTTGAAAACATTATCGGGAAGAGTGTCTTGATCCGAGGGGCTTCCTGGGCTAGAAGCCATGTGGGTTTCATCAGCTTCTTCCACCTCAGTCCTGGCCTCTGGCAGGACCTTTGCATTATCAACCAGTTCATACTCTGTGTTTTGCAGGACTGATGTTGCCTTAGATGGCTCTGTGTCAAGGGTTTCTGCCACATCTTCATTTCCCACCTTCACATTGGGATCAGAAATGATTTGCTCCAGATTAGTTTGAACACAATTGTCGGGGATACATTCTGGTAACGTTTTTGCTTGCTTAGTGGTACTAGCAGAAATAGGTTGAGTTGCTACTAACATGTCCTTTTGACCTAGAATTTCTATGTCACAATCACTGATGGATTTTGATACTGTTTTGAAGTCATCAACTTGCTTTTTAGCCGGAGAAAGTGTTAAATTTAGTGTCTGCATAAAGCTCAGTTTTAGATCTTTGCTTTTTGACTGCTCTTCGTTCCTTCTAAGTTTTGTAGACATCTGCTGCTCCAAGTCATCTACTACCTTGGCAATTTCTTCTGGTGGAAAAGATTTGTTTCCCTCCTTTCTTGCACTGCCTTTAACTTTAATAGTTTCTTTTGCTATTTTCTGTGATGTATCCTTTGAATCTGTTCTTTCATTCTGATAATTCCGGCTCTCTCTCTCATTTTTCCTTTTTTCTTCAGTTCGATGTCTCTCCGACTTTGAACGTATGCTTTCAGATTCATGTTTACTGCTGTCCTCCTTGGAATATCCATGTTTGTGGTCTTTATTAGAAATCAAAGGCGGCAGCGGAGACGACTTCCACCCTCGGAACCTATGCTCACTTTCATCTCTGCTCCGTCTACAGTCACTGTCTTTCCTCTTTCTGTCTTCTACATAGCTTTTACTTAATTTTTGAGGACTTTTGGCATTTGTACTCCTTTCCGGGAGACTACTTTCCTTACCAGTTCTTCTTTGTGGTTCCTGATGCCTTTGAGGTTGTCTGTTTCTTTGTCCACTGCTGTTTTCATCTTTGTTTCGTGTTTTGAGATCCTTCTGATTTATGTTTTGTGACTTTTCATCCCTATCACTACTAGAGTGTTCTGCTTTTGATAGTAATTTATCCTTCAGCATTAGCTGTTTTGGAAACTTCTCAGTTTTGGGGCCGTCTCTGATCTTTAAGTCCTTACTGTCTTTCCAGAGTCCATTTCTGACTGTTTTTTCAAGCTTAATGTGTTTTTCAGGCTTAATTTCATGAACATCCAACGTTTTGTCTGCAGTGCTGCTCCCATTTGGGTGTGCTTTGGTTTTGTATCTGGAGTCATTACTTTTGATTTCTCTCTTCCCCTTTTCCTTGTCAGCAGAGCTGTCAACATTTGTCAACCTTGAACGAACACCATCACTGTGAAACTCTTCAGGATGAGGTCTAGGAATATTCATGCTATTTCTTTTTTCTGAATAAGATTTTTTATTGTCTGTATCCCGAGATGGATAACTGTGAGGTATATCTTTGGGCTGAGTTTGTTTAGTTCTAGGTCCCATTTTTGGACTGTTCTCTGGAAGTGAATCTCTGAATGCATTAGTTTTTGCTTTTGATCCTTCAAGGTTCCTTGCATTGTTAGCTGATGCCTGGAAGCACGTTCTAGTGTACGTATTCTGATGAACTGGAACCTCTGATAATCTGTTTATAAAGAGATTGCTTTAATACACTACATTTTAAAAAGCTACCCAACATTTAAACAAACTTCAAATTCTACTAAAAAACTTAAATTGCCAGTGTTCAACTGCAACAATGAGACAATACAATATTCATTTAGATTTTTACTGTGAAGGAAGCAGATCTAAAAAAAATGGTCTCGACACAGACATCATGAAAACCTCGAGAAACCCAAGTTACAATTAAGAGACTTGCAAGATCTTTGTAGAGGTCTGAGATGAGAGAGAATCTATTATGGTCTCAGGTCTGACTCGCATATTACCTTTACAGCACAGTTAGCACAGCAAAAACCTCAGTACACATGTAATGCAGCACTACCCGAACTGGGGTGTCGCAACGCCCCAGCCGGGAACAAAGGGTTGCTACACCCTTAAGGGGCGTAGCAACCCGTGGTGATGATAGTGCGTCCAGGATCGCGCCGCTGCCGCAGACTAAAAGGTCCGTTTTACCTGCATTGGTGGGCAGTGGATGTCTGGCGGGGTGTGTGGGAAGCCTGCGGACTCCTCTGCAGGCCTCCCCAAGCGTCGGAGCAGCGCTTCGACCGATCGCAACCCACTTCTGGTTTTGCATAAAACCGGAAGTGGGTTGCGATCGCGTCGGAGCACTGCTCCGACGCTTGGGGAGGCCTGCGGAGGGGTCTGCAGGCTTCCCACACACCCCGCCAGACATCCACTGCCCACCAATGCAGGTAAAACGGACCTTTTAGTCCGCGGCGGTGGCGGCGCAATCCCGGATGCGTCATCGCGATCCCTGGGAAGGCCCCGCTGCCACTTAGAGCAGCGACAGGCCTTCCCAGGAGTTAGAGAACCACTGCATGTAATGTATAACTTGAGTTTCAGACTGTGATCCTAGGAAGTTTAGTGGGACTTACTTATAAACAAGTATGTATGGGATCAGGTCTAGGGAATTCTAAAAGTACAAAGGGTTGGTCTAACTGACCAATGATACCATTCCAATCTATTCTTCCATTAGGTCCAAAAATAATTAAACTGTATTTCTTTTACAAACTAGCTTTAATAACCATTTGACGACTTCACTTCTGATGTAGTACTAAAACCATTCGAGCAAGGATTGAAGCACGTTCTCTTAAATCCTGCTGAAAGCTGCATGACATGAGACTTCATTCCTTACTCAGAAAAAAAAGAAACCTCTTGTCATTATGCCTTGAATGAGGATTTACTTAGGCTGTATAAGTGTACAGGTGTCCCCTGCTGAACGACGTTCCGCTTAATTACTCCCCAGATATACGACGACGCTTGTTAGGCTGAACGTTGTTCATTGCTTTCCCTACCTTTCAAGTTTGAGGCCTCTCCAGAGGCCTGTTCCTGGCCTCTGCGGGCCTCAGAATAACCTGCAGAGGCATCCGTAAGGCACTTCCAGTTTTTGCAAGCAAACTGGAAGTGCCTGACGAAGGCCTCCGAGGGTTATTCGGAAGCCCTCAGAGGCTAGGAACAGGCCTCCAGAGAGGCCTGCGACCCCGAACAGGCCTCTAGAGAGGCCTCAAACTTCAAAGTTTCAAAAGGGTAGGATAGCATTGCTTGAGGGCCCCCCTTAATGACAGGGTTCAGAGGATGCATCCCCATCGTTAAGGGACACACACCTGTAATTGTAGTAAGTATAAGTATAGTCTTTACTACAAAACGTACTTCTTAGAATGCCATCCTGATTTCTTTCTCCAAGTCAAGATCACCCTCAGCATTTTGATCAGGAGAGCAATAGCATGGCCCTAGTACTGAATTATTATTTGGGCCTGGTATTTCTACCCACAATTATTGTGGGGAGAAGTCTGGTTCCCTCCATTTTATGATTTGTTGGATTTTAGCATCCTACCTAGTAACCTAAATTTAGCTTCTCAGATGCCTAACTATATTTCTTTCATGACTGCTGCCTCCTCCCCAACACTGTCTACCAGCCTATATAGAGGATGTGTGACGTTTGCAACCTTCAGGTAGTAAGCAAGTCATCATGTGGTCCACACACCCATCACAACCCCCTTGATGTTCCTAATTATCAGTTCATCTACTAGTAGGAATCAGTCTCCCCAGAACGACAGGACACGACTATCCCTCCCTCCTACGGCAGCTCCTCATGAACAAATCCTCATGAAGGAGGACTTGGAACAACTGTCCCTCCCTCCTAGAGCAGCTCCTAAACACACCCCAAAACCCTGATCTTGAGGGTAAGGGAACACTCAGAAATGTTGTGGGATGTGGCACTATGGGACTACGACCCCCGCTCCCCCCAAAAGAACCACACAAAGGAGCTTATACGATCAGAGTGGAACACAAGCACCCTTGCATAGGTGCTACTTACAATAAACCATGAAATTCATGTTACAGTTAAGTATCCAGACAATCATATGTTTAAAATGTGTTTACCCCCTGCTTCCAGTTACGATTTTTTTTTGGAAAACAATTGGACAATAAATGACATTTTTGCAAAAAGCAAAATTAACATTAAATACCTTCTCTGCAGATTACTAATTTCTTCATCCTTGCGTTTAATTTCCACTCTAGCTGTTTTGATAAGAGCTGAAATATTCTTCTTAAGAGACTGGTTTTCCTTTTGTAGACTGGAATTCTACTTTAAAAAGAACAGCACACAGACAAGATTTATATTTTACAAACATGTGTCTGTATGTACAGATGAAGACAAGAGAATATTAATAATTATATTTATAACTAATAACTAGTTATGAATAACTGATAACTAATTAATTATCAGTTACTAACTAGTTATTAGTTATAGGTAATAACTAGTTATAAATAACCGATAACTGGTTATTATGATAACTATTAATAACTAGTTAAGATGAAGACAAGATAGAAAATATTAATAACTAGTTACACACACACACACACACACACAAATTGATTACTACTTGTGCCGCAATTGGCTTGATATTAAGTGCAAGATTTATAGCCAATCCTATACATGAGCCAAGTTCAATAGGACTCACTTCCCTAACAAGCTTACAAAGGATTGTGGTTCTGCAGTGCAATCCTATGCTTGTTTATTCCGTTGCATTCCCATTGTGCTCAATGGGATTTACTTCTAGTTAAGTGTCCTAGGATTGTAGCCTTAGACTTTAAATTATTTGGGGTAAAGATATCTTGCACAAGGGTGGTATCAGAGGTCAGCCAAGTCAGGTACTGGCCGAGGGCCCACACACGAGGGCTCCCCTGGCAGGGCTCAGTACTGGTGGTTCTGCTAGCATCCACTGTACCATCGGGGTGGGTATGGATGTCATGGAGGGCCCAATGCAGGGCTTTGCCCCAGGAGCCCCTGCAACCTGATGCCAACACTGATTTTTTGATACACCCAGCACACTCTTAAATAATTATCTTTAGTTTCAGAAACGCAGCTGCCTTCATTCAATTGGTTTCCCAATATCCCAGTTTTGTCTGTTTTTCTCCACAATGTATATAGAAATGATAACAACCCATTTCCTCCCAGTCCACAGGTTTACACATTTAACTCCAGATGCGTATATACACCCTTGGCTAAAGATGCCTTAATAGAATTACAGTGCAACACTTTTGCTTATTTACTCAGAAGTAAGTCCCACTGTGTTCAATGGGATTTACTGTCATGTAACTGTGTACAGGATTGCTACCTAAATGTACTATTGTCATGTTATTCCCCTATTCCCAAAACAGGTTAACAAACTTATTACTGGACCAACATCTTGATTAAAGTAACAAGCTTTTGAACCCCTATATGGCTCTACTTTAGGTGTGGTGTTCAGAGTAAAACACAAGGTGGAAGAAATTCTTACATATCAAGAAATGATCACTTGTCTACTAAGTGCCCTGGATCTAAGGAAATGTTTTCAGTTACATGGAGGAAAATCCAATGGTTATATCCATACAATCCCATGCACTAATGGAAGACATTTTTGTGTGTGGGGGTGGTGGTGGTGGGTTGCTGTGCCAACGTTTACTGCCTCCCCATGACTGCAACTCCTCCTTATGCGCTGCTCTGGAGATTCCGTTCTGGTATAATAGTTGAAGGGGAGACACATGGAACATATATTGTTCTACATGTCCTACATATATGAACATACAGTATATTGTTCATATATGCTCTACCATGCATATATGAAAGTGACTTCTGCTTGCATACAAAGATCTCTGGATCCAAGTTACTGTGCTGAAATTGGTCCCAAAGGATACTTTCATAGGACACCACAGTTCAAACTAAATCTGCGCTGTAAGCTGACACTAAAAGCACTGGGGGAGCAATTAAAGCAGCACTCTCCAAGTGCTTTGCCGAGTTCTTTTTCATGAACATAAGAGATCAAAAACCACTTATGGTGGTATTCTTTGTGTTGCACTGGCCAGCCACGCTAATTGAAAACAGCTGAGTAATGCAGATGGAAAGATGTCTATGAAGAGCACCATAATGCTTTCAATTTCAGGAAGCACCACAGATGAAATTACCACTTTGCACTACAGCACCTGTTCTTGTATTTCCTGAAGCTTCTTCATCAACTCTTGAAGCTGTTGCTGACATCTCTCATTTTCAGCCTGCAACTGTTGAGACAGGAATATCCATGTTTGTATTAAAAGGCAATACAATATAAATATTTGGAGGAAAACCACAGTTTTGTTACAGAATTTTTTCTTCATTATGTTAAAATATTAACCTCCTTGCAAAATAGGGAAAAAATTAATCTTCCCTTAAAAACAGAAAATATACCAGAGACAAAATGAAAAAAAGTATTCTATACAAAAGATGGGTGGGGCTCAATAGAAGTGATCAGATATGTATGTGGAATTCTCCTACCCAAAATGCATTCCCAATTTTTTTAATAGAGAAAACTGACTTACGTGTGCGTAAGTTTAGATTGACATGATAGTGTCAAAGACTGTCACCAAAGCATTTCACTGACTTTTGTTGCTATGTATTAAAGTCGCATGAACAAAGATGCAGTATGAGAAAAAAGCCAGAATGGTAAGGCAAATAAATTTTGCTATCTAAACAGATAGTTTGATCGCAATCTAATTTTTGACTATGTTAAATAAACTTGCCATTAAGAAATTCTGAGCAAAGCCCTTTCCACCTTACAATTCTAAAGATGATACAAAAACTATGAATAGCATTCAGAGTGGTATACTTATAGAAGCCCAAGTCACCTTTCCCACCACTTTCTCCCTACCAAAGCCCCAACTCCCTCAATAACTGCTGAGAATGGGGGACCCTTGGCCATGGGATGCGATGGGGAGGGGAACCACTAGTGGAGTGTGTAGAGGCACATTCTAAGTCAGGGACTCTTGACATTCTAGTGTTAAAATGTTGGCAGAGTCATAACTGAAATGTTATACAGTGGGCCCTTGGCATCCGTGGGGGTTTGGTTCTGGGACCCTTGCGGATGCCAAAATTCATGGATGTTCAAGACCCCTTAGCAATACTTAACTGGGGGTCTTGAGCACTGTGGACCGCTCTGTTGGTCCTGGTGCACTCCCGGAAACCGCTTCCAGGTCGCACCGAGGCCCGCGCCCTGCTCTGTTGGTCCTGGTGCACCCCAGAACGCATTGCAGAAATGTTTGACTAACAGAGCGGGTTGCGGGGCGTCCCGGAAGTGGCTTCCTGGTGCAAGCTAGGGCCAACGGAGCAGTCTGTGGTAAGTAAAATCTGCGGTTGGGAAGACCATGAATGCCAAGGGCCCACTGTAATTGGAAAAAATAGACAAATATTTGATAAGTAGAATTAATCCAAGTCTTTTAGTATTAGAAGCATAATGGGTCGTGAAAAAGTCAACATTCCAAATGTTCCAGTTCTCATAGTATACATTTACTAACTCTAAGTTAAAAAAAATTGCACTGTCCAGCAGTGTAGTTCAGAACTGTCAGCATGTGTAGTTGGTTAGAGACCACTATCACCTGTTGCATGAATGGTAAAACATTGAACATAGGAATAAGATCACTTCAACCATTATTCTGCAGAACCAGAGTGACAATAAATTTAGACAGTCATTATGGTTGCAGCCCCAATAGTCAACTGATTATATAGACTTTTTAAAAAAGTAGAAATTTGATTTGATTTTTTTTAAAAGCTGTGCTTTTAAAAATAAAGTAACAGCACAAGATGAACTTTATTAAAATGTTAAAAGTGATGAATCTATGAATTTGCCATACACCACTAGTTAACAAATACATTCCACCAAAAATGTTTTTAACTTGCAGTACACACGTCATTGTATGAAGCTTCCTTTGCTGTTTCTTCTTCTATTAGGATCTCATCAAATAAGTTTACATTACTTCTGGCTGGAGTCAACTTTGTAGCAGGATTGACTGGGGGAGGAAAAAAGAGGGTGAAAGAGTTTTTATTTGGACAATTCTTCTTTTCCAGTATACAGATATGGAACAGGATCCAAATAGTTACTTTAGGACGGGTAGTCCCACAGACTTGAGAAGGCTCAATTTTTTTTTCACAGCAATTATCCTCTAATGCCACAACACAAACTGCTCCTCAGCTTCAAAAGAAGTTTGCTATGTGGGGGTGGGAGGCTGTTCAAACACACATACAATCTCAAAGATCCCCTTGGGCACATAGAACTAGTTGTGCCCTTCTTAGATCCTGCCCAAGATAACTGCTCCTGTTTCGTATTGGAGAACGGAAGGCTTTTTGCGGTTTAAAGTATAGTACATGGTTACAAATAAAAGAACATTCATTTTATAAAGCAAAGGTGAAAGACACGTGAAACCTGTATGAAGTAACATAGCCTATGCAGTCGAAGATTATCCTGACGGTCCGGAAGAGCAGAATACATAATAACAACACATTTATCTTACTGAACCAGCTTCTATTAGCAAGTGAGAACATAAGCGAAATGCTTCATCAAGCGGACTGGAACACTAGATACATCTTAGATATACCGTATTTTTCGCTCTATAAGACGCACTTCCCCCCCAAAAAAAATAGGGGAGGGGAAGTGTGCGTCTTATGGAGCGAAGACGGAAAAAAGTAAAAGAATACTTACCGGGGCTTCTGGGAGGCCTGCACGACCCTCTGCAGGCCTCCCCGATCTTCATTTCGGCGCTAATTTAGATCATTTAGCGCCGAAATGAAGATCAGGGAGGCCTGCAGAGGGTCGCGCAGGCCTCCCAGAAGCCCCGGTAAGTCAAAACGTTTTTCCCTAAGGGAACAAGCTGAGGTTCAGATCCATGGCAAAAGGAGGTGGGGCAGTGAATGTGGTAAGAATGGAATAAGCCAGGGCTGCCTTGAGAGAGCCACTTGACTTGTTAGCATGGGGCCCTTCCACCTTTCATCAAAGAGCCTGGCAGTCGCTCATCAAAACAACAACTCAATCAATGAAGAGGCAAATGGGATAGAGAATATAATGGTGGCTCAGGGCTCCCTGCCACCTGGCAAGCTCTGTATTTCAGGACTAGCTTCCACAGTGCACACCTCCCTTGGGAGACGCTGCTAATATCTTTGCTTTCCAGCAAAAGGGCCCTGCCGGGAACAACTCCACTGCTGCCTGGTACCGGATGCATGTGGAGCAGACATGTGGGTTGGAGGCTCTTCTTGTGATTGTGCTCGGTTGATTCAATACATACACATTATGGGGTTTTTTTTTTTAACTTGCAGGGGACTGCCTTGCCAATTGTGTCAGTGTACTTTTTAGCGAACGTGTGCTGTATTCTTGTCTCATAAAACAAAAACTATTTAAAGCAAGAGGAAGAAATATTCTGGTCTGCTAATCTTTGTGTGAAATGCAATTTCTTCCTATATGTGCTTGTATGCATAGCAACCTATAGTTTGGTAATAAACGGTTCTTTCAAAAAAAAAGTAAAAAAAACTATTTTCCCCGATTTTTAGCTCCATAGGATGCATGCGTCCTATGGTGCAATGCGTCCTATGGAGCGAAAAATGCGGTACAAAGCAAACCTACAAATTTTGAGCAAATGTTAACACTTGTAGGCTACAATCCTAGACACACTCACCCGGAAGCAAGTTCCATGAAACTTAATGGGGCTTACTTCTGAGTAGACATGCATAGGATTGTGCTGTTAGAGTTCTTTGCAAGAACCTCTTGTGTCCCCAATTCCTGGTTCTATGCTTAAGTCCAGCTGCACTGACACCTGTCCTTTGGCTTACCAAGTAGATGCTGTTGGCAGAGCAAATTCCTCTCCCTCAGAGGATGGAAGAAAAGGAACTGCCTCCAGCCTCCCTGACTTGCTCCCAAGGGGCAGGCCCTGCAATAATGCATACAGAGCTAGGAAAATATAATCACCACGCAACATAGTAAAAATAATTTTTCAATAGAAATCTAGGCTGCCACAACTTCCTCTGCAAGTGCACACCATCCCTATATAGGCTCTTGTGAATGTGCCCTGCAATGTCTTATGCATGGGGCTGTCCCTGGCTTTTCATGGTTAGAAGATCAATAGATGGGGCCACCCCTCAGTGGTAGAGCATATGTTTTATATGCAGAAGATCCCAGGTTCAATCTCCAGGTAGGGCTAAGAAAGCTCTCTCTCCTGAAACTGTGTTGTGAGCCCCAGATGGCACAGCAAGCCGGTGGGGTGGGGGACAGGGCTCTGCTGATCACTGGAAACCAGAGCAACAGCCAGCAATACCATCAGCAGTTGCCCGCTGATGTCAGCTAGGCCAGCTGACAAGCAGCACCTGGATGCAGAGCCTTTTAAAAAGCTCTCTGAAGGAAGAAGGGGAAATAGAGAGGGTAAGAGCAGGAGGCAGGGGCAGAGAGGGAGGAAAAGACAAAGACAGAGTGAAAAGGCCGATACTGAGTACGAGGCCAAGAGGAGGAAAGAGAAGAGACATGGGAGAACCCAGGAATGGAGAAGAGAGTGGGAGGAGGAAAGTAGGGGCAGGAAATAACTGCCCCAGCTTGGGAGAGAGGGAAAGCACTGGAGAGGACCCTGGGAAAGGGAAGGGAAGCCTGCTACAGAGATCTGGCAGGCAGGCAGGCAAAGGAGTGGAGGAGGTAGCCAGCCCAGACCCACCACTGCTCAGGAGCACACATGGGATCAGATCTCAAAGGACCCAGAACCTATCCCTGGCTGAGACTTGGGACAATAATCAGCCAGCAGGTGGCTTGAAACCTCAGGTATGTCCAAAGGCCCTATTCAGGGCTTCACTTGAGGTTCAGAGCATTAACCTCAGTCTCCTAGTGGGATATCCCAAAGAAGTGGGGAGAGAGTGGGAGAAGTTAACCCAGTGAGAGAAGGGACAACCTATCTCCTTTTTCTGTTATCCCTGTTGGATCAATAAAAGACTGATAGTGCCTTCCTGCAGCCTGAATCATATGTCCATGGTGTTTCAAAACCCTTTGGAGGTGGTGCTCCCTCCTTGGGAGGAGGTGGTGGTAAGAGATGACACCTGGAAAGTTGCTACCAGTAATTGTAGACCAGGGGTTCCCAACCTTTTTCACCAAGTGTATCCCCTGGTCAATTTTTTTGAAGTACCCCTGCGCCAATTAATTAGCATTAATTAATTAAATTCATTGATTAATGACATAAAACTTAATAATTAAAATTATTAAAATTACTCAGCTTACACTGTTAGCTCTGGAAATCACGCAGCTTTCAATTACTTCCTGGTTACTCAATTTTTGCCACCCTTTTTATTTTTTTGAAAAGAAAATATCACCACAGGTCTCCCATCCAAAAATAAACCAACATAATTCCTGCTTAGCTTTCTTAAGACGACAAAGAACCAGCTCAATCTGCCATAAGAGCTGCTTTCTTTAAATGGAAGAAACAATGTACAGTATTCTTAAAGTCACAGAAAGCTCCCAATTCCAAGGTTACCCAATGCAACTTAAAAAATAACTGAAATGGCACAGCAGAGCACCCTTAAAATCTTAACCAAAGGAGCATAAGAGAGACCTAGGCAGACAACTCAAGTCAGGGTAAATGCATGGCAAAACAAGCCAGGGACCTCAGCTCAGTGACAGAACACATGGCCCCAAATTCAATCTCCAGGTAGGTCAGAGAAGGAGGCAAACGTGCACAGAAGCCCCAGGAAGAGCACCCAGGAGCAGATCCAAAAGAAAATAGAACTAAAAATAGCCCAGAATAGCAGCTCAAGTGAAAGCGAAAGTCAGGAGAGCAGCTAGCTGCAGCCCCAGCATATAAAACCCAGCATATAAATTGAACCAGCCAGTAGGAAAGCACTTTGTTTGCATTCCACTCAAAGCCTTTTGGGAACACAGTCTGGGGGGAAAGAAGGGGTGGTTTTATTGCACAAGAATCTCTTCTGTTCACTGTCAATGATGTTTCTCTTTTCAGTATGAAACTAGGGATTATTTAGTCAGAGAGAACTTACTCAGTTAGTGTCACCCTAACTTGGATGCAAATGCTAGAGAGTGGTTTATATAGAGATTTGGCAGAGGTGGGGTTTTTTTTTTAATGGGAGCCCTGCAAGTCAGCTGCACTGTTGAGGTAGCCCCCTATCAGCTGAGTCGGTGTTGGGACTCACAGCTGATCGCAGCAGATAAGGCACAGCAAGCCGCCGGTCGGTTCGCGTACCCCTGGAGGTACACGTTCCACAGGTTGGGAATGCCTGTTGTAGACTATACTAAGCTGGGCACTAGTCTGCCTCAGGCACTAGTCTGCCTCAGGACAAGGCAGCTTCACATGTCTGCACAGAATTTAAAAGAATCCGGTTTCATCCCATGTTCAGCATACATTGGACTTTCCATGATAAACCAGTCCTTTGCAATATCAAGAAATCCTACAACTAAAATTAACCCAATGGTGAAAAATTTAAACTGCTCTGCAAACTTACCAGAAAGAATTGGAGTGGTATCTAACCCATCATAAATATCCACTGAGCTCTCATCATCATCTCTTCCTCTACATGGAGAAACTGCAGATAAAGAAGGGGGGGAGAGAAAGAGACAGACAAAACAACGTATTAGTCATTCAGGTCTACATAGTGAACATCAGATACTAGAGTTTCTGTAACAGAGAAGAAACACCGGCACTCCCAGGATTGTGCAGGCACTGGGGGAAAAAAAGTTTTTTTCACAATCCAGGCTTGCGCTGGTTTCTCCAGAGGGTGCAGGGCGTGGCCCTCTGTATAGACCACTCTGCATCCCAGATTAGCTTCCAAACACGATTTGAAGCGACTTCCATTTTTTGCCAAAACCCGGAAATAAACCAGAAGTAGCTTCAAATCATGTTTCGAAGGTAATCTGGGGTATGGGGAGACCCGTAAAGGGGTTCGCAACCACCAGAGGGCTGGCGCAAGCCCTGGTGAGTGAAAAAAACCCTTTTTCCCCAGCAGGATCCCAGGAGTGCTGTCACACGTCACTGCACGTCGCCACCCTCCTTAAGGGGTAGCGACCGATTCTACCTGACTGGGGTGTCGTACTAACCTCTGTACTAACCCATAATAAGAACGTAGTGGATTTATTTATTTATTATTAAACCATAGTACGCTTCTGTTTAAAGTGCAATTCAATGTTAAGACTTCAGAGTTAAAATGGGTCATCAGACATTTTCACAATTTACAAAATACCCACTGTCAAAGCACCCATCCAAAGTATCTAGATTGCACCATGCACCCTTGTTAGTAGATCGGTGAGCCTGTCCTTCCTTTTACTCCCTCCCTTGCATGTCCTAGCATGCACACAAGTTGTAGTGTTCACATACACCCTATAAACAGGAACGCTTCACTGTTCACTGCAACATCAGGTTCATCTCTGCATTTGCATCCCCACTTCCTGTGTAGAGCAGCACAGAATGCTACACTGAACAGGGAAATCTGTGCCTGCAAGTTCTGCAAGCACATCTGAACCTTTCCAGAATTCTCCATCAGACTGTACCTTTCTGTGCTTTAGGCCAGCCGCGTATAGTTATGCTGTAAGTCTGTTTTTTGTACTCTTCTTCTAAAGATTCTGCTAGTTACGGTAGATTTGTGTTCTGATCACCTACAGGTCTGTAGAGATGACTCTTTAACCCTTGGGTTTGGGAGGTGAACAATAAGAAATTATTGGGTTCCGATTACTTATCTAAAAACAGAATCAGCCTGACCTTATGAAGTCAATATAGCTGAAGGAGTAGTACCAATAATAGATTATATCAGTGGTTCCCAAACTGGGAGGCATGGATCTCAGGGGAGCCACGGAGTGCCACGGAATCCTCGCGGAAAACAGTGCAATGCCAATTGGCAGGCATCAACATGACCAATGGTTGCCAATGGTCAAGGGAGCTGCAGGTCGAAAAAGTTTGGGAAACACTGGGTTACATCACCAGTCAAAGGGCATGTTATGCAGTGCAACCCTGCTCCCAAATGTTTAATTGGCCTTTAGGATGTCATATGATGAGGCTGTCAGCAACTCTCTTTCCTCTTCTCCTGCAGCACTGCATGAGGCAAACCAAGTTATTACGCAGCAGCAGCAGTGACAGTAGCTGGCACACTATAAGACATGTAGTTTTACCATAGGAGGAAAAGAGTACATGCACTGATCCTTTAAGAACACAATATGTACATTCCTTCTACCAAAGGTTTTCTAAAGACAGTTCTACAATATTCATCAAAAACTTAAAACACAATTCAAAAACAACGCTTACCACCATACAGCAGATTAGAATATGTCATTCCATCATCATCCGTTGCCATTATATTCTCTCCCTAGGTGTTCTCCATCTATATTTGGAAGAAAAAATAATTTAAGACCATTACTCTAAGCAACAAGAACGGACCATCATATGAAATAAGAAATACGTTTCACAGAAAGCTAGATCCCCTCATTCTATTTTGTCATATAGGTTTCACTAGACTGGTGGATAGTGTCAGGATGTCAAAATGGGTAAAACCTCCAGAGGGATAGCCGCGTTAGCATGTTGATGCAAAAACAACAAGTCTTGCAGCACCTTAAACACAAACACAATATCCAATTCAGCATAAGCTTAATTGGAGGACAGTCCACTTCATCAGATACATGGTGAATGGCAAAATGTATTTTTAAATACCAAAATTCATTGTTGTATAGTTTTGTGCACTGTGTAATCATTTTTCCCTACATAAATATTTATCTATACTAATGAGCAAACTTTTCTTACCTGGAAGAATAGCCACAGAACTCACAGATCTAGCATTCCCTGAAAGTAATAGATGGAATTGTATACACTGTCTTCCTGGTTCTAATCTCTGATGGGTGAAACCACTTCCTGGTTAGTAGCAAAACGCTCTGTGCATATTCTTGTGTAATGTGTCCTGTAAACAACATTATTATAGGGATAACCGCCCCCCCCCCCAGACTCATGTCATGTGTGTTGTGCCAGGCCTCATCTACACACTTGGCAGAGTAAGGTGAAACTTCAGACTGAAGGTGGGAATAATCATTTCTGAGTGCATGCCTACATTTCTTACACACACACACACACACACACACACACACACACACACACACACACACACACACAGAATAAAAAGCTAGCACATCAGGAAGAAAGGTTCAAGTCCTGTCCCTTTTGTGCTAGTTTACTACATGCAGGGCAATTGGTGGTTGGCTTCTTAAAAATGAAGAGCAACATTCATAAATGTGATGTACTACCTGCAATCCACTTCATTCTGCTGCATGTGGAAAGTAAGGTGTGTGAGTTGTGGGGTTGGAAGGGTGGGGAGTTACATGATGGGGGGGGTAGGTATGCAATACTGTAAAGGAGTAGGAAAGTACACGTCTGGAAACATCCAGGCTACTGAGAAGGGGAAATGGAAGTAGGGTGTGGGGAGATACTGTAGAGAAAACAAGAGGCTGGAAACAAAGAGGAGTCTCTACCACTTTACCCCCCCCCCTTGCTCCCAAAGATGACTCTACCACTCTGTCCTTCCCACCCCCTTAATTTCCACAAACCGGTGTGACGTGACGTGTCTTGCCGTCCCTCCTGTTCCCCGTCACTTTCGCTCAACGAGCACGGTCCTCTGGAGCCCCCACAGCCCCCACCGCTGTCTCTTTCTTCCCTCCAACACTGTCGTTCTCCGATACCCCACAGGCCAAACCGGAGGGGCGGGGCTCAGGAAAGTCCAACCAACCAAACAAGACGCCCGACGACGTGCCCTGCTGAGACGTCACTAGTTCCCACCTCCGCCACAAAAACAGTTGGCGCCAAAAGGAAGAGAGAAGCTCCGCCTCGCTGGAGTGACGCTGACCCTCCTTTGCCGCCTGTACCATTCTCGAGGGGTTGGCCCTGTTTGTTTTCCTTGTTACAAGGCGTTGTGTGATTTGTGTATTCAATTAGTCGAGGGCTAACGTCAGTTTTAAATGTCAAAACAGCGAAAGTTATATAGAACCTTAAAGACTGACGGATTTACCTCGGCATACTTTTTCGTGGGTCTCAACCCATTTCTTAAGATGTACGAGGTGGTCCATCTCAGTCAGTAGGTATAGGATTCGATTCGGTCCTTGTGTGCAGTGCGCTGACTTGGAGTACCAGCCATTTAATTCAGTGGGACTTGCTTCTGAATAAGCTGCAATTCTCCCTATCTATCTGCCCGTACTGAAGGCAAAAGGAGAAGAGGAAGGCAAAGGATGAGATGGTTAGACAGCATCACCAATGCAACGAACATGAAAATGAGCGAACTCAGGAAGATAGTGGAGGACAGGAAGGCCTGGCGGGATGTGGTTCATGGGATCACGAAGGTTCGGACACGACTTAACGACTGAACAACAACAACATCTGCCCATACAGGGTTGTGGGTGACCTTGGGGCAAAGCCCTGCTTGCTGCCCCTAAATGGCATGGTATTTTGTGTGGGCTGGGCTAGCTGCCACCATTTTTTATCTAATCATTAACAGCAGTGCAATGTCTATATGACCCATCGCTGCATCGCAGTCACATGGCAATGGGACCATCATCGCATAGCACTGTTTTCAAAAAATAAAAGAAGATGGTGATAGCTAACCTGGCTGCCATGAAGCATTTCAGCTCTCTGATGCAGGGACGTTCAGGGCGAAGTCATGCTGTGGGGTTTCTGATGGTCCTGGGCCCAATTTGTGCCATGTCATATCTGTAGTTCTGTGCCAATACACACTTCGTGCATGCATCTGATCTGACAGTGGCCTCTAGCCGCAATACATCTGGTAGTCTTCAAGGTGCTATTGGATTATTTATTGTGTGTGCCGTCAGAGGCGTCACTTGGGTTTGTGTCACCCAGTGCAAGAACTCATCACGTCAGTGCTGTAACTAATGGTCAACTCTTAAATGAGAATAGATGTATATCATGCAGAACAGTGCAACACATCTATTATTCTGCATGATATATATCTAAAGTCAAAACCATTGTACTGTTTATTTGATTTAAACAGAAATTTGGCAGCCTCAGTCCCATTCCTCTTCTGGGAAAAAATGGGAGAATAAGGATGTCCTAATCATGCAACTGGATAATGTGTTTTTTGTTATTTTTAGAAATGCAGAGCAAATTTATTTATTTGGTCAGTTTATACCCTGCTTTTCTCCCAAATGGACACCCAAAATGACCAAATGAGAAATACCTTTGCAACCAAATTGTATGTACTGTACATATATGTGGCAGAAACTCCCACTGAGCTCAACGCAGCATCCTTTCCAGCAAGTTTCCAGCAACTTTACTTGTGCCATCTGTTCAAATTCTTAAAGTGTTTGATTGCAAGCTTTTTAGTTGCACAAAGCTCTCCCTCAGACTAAATGTTTAGGATTTCTTTTTTTAAAGTTAATTGTGTCTGATGTTGGTGTTTATCCTGCTTTCCCATGTCTTTAATGTTCATTTACAGCATCAGCAATATAGGCTGTGCAATCCTATGCACACTTTCCTGGGAGTAAGTCCCTTTGAATGGAGTGAGACTTATGGCGCAATCCTGCGGAAAATTCCAGTGGCGGAGCAAGCGCTCTGCCACCGGAAGCCGTCACAAATGTGCCGAAAAGCATGTTTGCAATAACTCGCGAGTAAGGGCCGCTGGCAGCCTTTACTCCACCGCCAGATCGCCCCTGTGGCAGCCGGAGTCAGGTAAGAGATCCCCCCGCGGACGCAGTGGCGGTTTGGGCGGCGAGGGCATCCATTGGCCAAGCCGGCCCGGGAGGGGGTGGGGATGGCGGCCGCCATATCCCCATCCCGTTCCGGCTGGCGCAGCCGTTACACGACCTCTTATTTCCGCCAACTAGCTGGTGGAAATCTGAGGAGGCCCATTGGGGCCGGGCTACACTGGGGGAAGGGGACAAATGTCCCCTTCCCCTGCGTAGGATAGAGGATAGAATAAAGGACATAGAGGATAGGATCCGGCGGGCGGCCCATTAGGCAGGATTGCTCTGTTAGGCTGCAATCCTATACACACTACCTGGGAGTAAGTCCCATTAAACTAAATGGAACTTACTTCTGAGTAGACATACCTAGGATTGTGCTGTTACTTTGGAGTAAACATGCATAGGACTGTGCTGTCATGAAGCAATTCTAAACACGCTTACTTGAAAGTGCCTCGAACTCTGAGGGACTTGCTTCAGAGAAAATCTGTTCAGGATTGCACTGTAAATTAGCAGCAGCTTGGTATTTTTGCATACAACTTGTTCATATTTGGGGCAAGGCTTTGGGCCACTTCCAGTCAAAGAGGTCTTTGCAGCACAATTCTATAAATGTTTACTTTGAAGGAAGATTCACTGAATTAAATAGGATTTCCTCCATGCAACTGTGCTGCAATCCTATAATTGTACAATCCTTAGGATTGTAAGTAATGCAGGCTAATACTATGCAGAGTTAGGTGCACCTAAAGTAACTGAAATAGGATTGGGCTATTAATGTTATGTCCTATAATCCTCAATTGACACTTCAACATTTCTGTTGGTAGCTGTTTTGTGTTTCTTAAAAATACATCCAGTCAAAGCATACCTCAAGTTAAAATGAAGATAAAACAAGCTAAATCCATTAGCCTCTAAATCGCACCCCAACATTAATGCTCACCTAAATGCAGATGTCTTCTCATCCAATAGTGAAGACAGATCTATAGATACATCAGCGTGGCAGATGTTTTGAACCAGGGTGTCAAACCAAAACTGGACTGAAAAACCAGTTCAGAGATTTCTCTTTTGTGTAAACAGGAACTGAACCTGAGTCTAAAATCTGTTGGTTGCTTTGAACCTGATAGAACCCAGTAAACACAAAAGTACTGGTAGTAACTGGTTCAAAATAGGTGGTTCAGAAATCAGGTGCTCAGTTTTCAACTGTTTTATTGTCCTTTCCCCCCCTAAATCCTGTTTGTTTTTGTGTGTGTTTTGTAAAACAAATTTTGTGTTTGTAATTAAAAATTAAGTTAAAATAGTAAATATAGTATTGTTTCTCAATTTATAATTGCATTCACTGTATATGGGTACATTACAAACAAAACAATTTGATATTATTATGCACGATATATAAAGTCAAAACTGCTTCAAGTGTCCAATACAGTGTCTAATATACTGTACATACTGCTGTTGAACCACTTTTTAAAGTTAGTGCCTGAAACTGGACTGAAGAGTTTAAAAAAAAAAAACTCTGATGATGAACCTGAATCGAGCTCATAGTTTTAATAGTTCAATTGCCTGGTTTGAACCCGCTTTTTGGCTCCCTGAAAACAAATGCCTCAAAATGTACCACGGATGTGTGTTTAAACCGCTTCTAGCATCCTTTACATTTTAAAACGTTATTCCTGTCTTCACCCTAATAGAGAACAATGCAAATCTCAAATCAAACTGGAGTCTGTGTGGAAACTAGAGTTTCCTATCGCTGTGTAACAAACACCACTCTTTATGCCATGGAGACCCACGCTCGCTATTGGGCTTCAGCGAAGTGGAGAAGTAATGTTAAACCAAAATCCTATTTATCCCAGCATGCAATACGCCAGCAATGTATTGAATCGCGATGGAGGGATGTCGCATAGCAGAGTGGGGTTTGTAGTTGTTTCTGTGAGAGGGCGGGGCAGACTGTAGAAAAGACCGACGATCTTTTTCCTTTCCCTGGTGTCGCTGAAAGATGACGCAGTCTAAAAGGGGAAAAACGAAAGTCGCTCTTCTTTCCCACGTGTCGTGCTTATAGCAGCGGGTGGCGGATAGTGGTTGCTGGCTTCAGGCGCACCCCCCCCTTCCCAGTGGCTGGGAAGGGAAAAGGGAAGCGGGCGCCTTCGAGCGTCAAAGGATGGAGCATCTCCGACTCAGCCTGGCGGCCCCGCTGCAGCTAATAGCGCAAAGGAACGAGAGGAGCAGCAGCGAGCTCGGCAGGTTCTTGGCCAAACAGGTGGGAGAAGAAGCAGCAACAATAGCAATCGCGGCGGCGGCAGCAGCAGCGCCCTCCGCGGTTGTGAGGAGGGGGAGGGGAATGATGGACACCGAGTGGGGGAGGGGACAACTCTGCAGCCTTTCCTGGGCTGACCGTCCGCCTTTGCTGGTCTCTTCCCTGCCTTGGAGAAGGAGGGGGGATTAGCCTGGCTGAAAGGGGAGGGAGAGGGCAAGCTGTGTCTTGCTTTCTTTGTTTTCTGACGGTGTTGGGCAAGGGAAAAAAAATCCCCTCCGTGAGCCTCCCGATGTTTTAAAGTCCAAGGAGACAACCTCATTCTTCTCCAGCTCATTCGCCTTCGATGATCAAGCACGAAGAGTGATAACGAATGATACATCTAGGTTCTATTCTAGAGAATGCTAGAATAGAGAGAATGCTGGAAAAGCGTCATTTGCTTGTGGGAAGGTTGAAAATGACACACACACACACACACCCTAGTAGTGTATAGTTGGGGGGAATAGTGTTTTGCAGCAGCAAGAGCAAGTTGTTCTGGTTGATGTGACTGTGATATTTTTCTATTTAGTGGCACACTGACAATAGATGTTTGTGTAGACACAAATACTCCCCCTTCCAGTCAATCATTGACTTAGGAGAGCTGGAGCTCTTTTTAAATAAATTGTGACAACACAGAAATGATAACTGTAGTACACCCAAAGAATGAGACTGTGGTCTGATACAATCCATTACAGATTTTGAACAAGGAATGCATTTCTGTGTGCAGTTAAGTGGGGAAATGGTTGTGTACTAGATGTGCATTTATGTTGCTGTGTGTATGTGTGGTCATCAGACATGAGTCTGCATATGATTTTTGGCTTTTTTCAGGCCACAGTAAAGTGCTTTTTGTATGTAAATACAGGGGGCCTGAAGTTTACAAAAGCTGTGTAAATAACCTTCTGGAATGTGAAAGCAGATAGTACAGTATATCCAAATTTAAAAGTAGCCCTCCATACTTCAGTTTCTCAACACACTGGTCTTAAAAACCATTACATTATTTGGATGTTCTATATGGAATAAATACTGTGTTCATCTTAATTTGGCTTGTTTTCTAAAATGATTTTGAGTACAATTAAACACATTATTTATTTTTATTGTATTATATTTTATTATGTATTTTAACATGTATTAATTGTAAGTTGTCTTGATTGCCCTTATCGGGAGAAAGACGGGGTAAAATTATTTAAATAAACAAACAAATTGTTTAACATATGGGACGGCTAACTTCAGTAATAATACTTTTCTTGTAATGGTATTATTCGGTGCTTCTAATAACAGAATGGATTTTGGTATTAGCCCTATAGTCGAACTGGAAAATCAGGAGCGCAGTTCAAGTCACCCTTATACATATTGAGCTGATCAAAGAGATAGAGGGTTCCCAGTTTCCTAGCTGCTGAAAATATACTCTAGAGACTTTTTGTTTTGGAAAATGATGTGCCATAGACGTCTCATCTAAGAGGTCTAACACAAATCTGTTTTGCAGTTTCAGTTCCCCCTTCTTCCAAGATCAGGCTGTATGCTGATGACCACAGTGCCATGGAATATTTTGTGTCTATGTTTAAATGATTAATCTGATGGCCTTTAGCTTGTTAAGAGCTGGAGCCCATCTCAAACTCCAGTCTGCCACACGGCCCAGTGGGCAAAAGGCAGCCATAGCTCCTCTCTTTTTCCTGGCCAGTGAGGTTGTTCTCTCCTTCCAGGCCAATTGGAAAGAGAGGAGTGGCAGAGAGTGGCATGGCAACAGATGTTCTCAATTTGGAAAAGTGGGGGAAAGAAAGAGGAAGTGAGGTGAGGGTGTACTACAGCAGGGAGAACAGACAGGTGGGAAACTGGGAGTGTTGGCCAAAGTCACCCCTCCAAAGTCTCTGGCGGGTTTTACCTATTCTAGGACACCTAGTCGTGACTACTGTACAGGTCTCCAAAAACAAAATGGTGGCAACTCTGCTACAACCCACGTCTGGGTCCTGACCACTTGCTGAACACCTCTGAATTAAATTATACAAAAATTAGGGACCAAGTCCACCTTTTTAAAAACTGCCAGTTGTGACACTCGCCATATGTTTGTCAACTGCTTAACTACAAATGCTGGACTCCAGACTGCGAGCTACAGCAATATTACCATTTTTTTTTTACTTTAGAAGAAGGGAAATTTTTTAACAAACACAGTTTTTCTAGGAAACTTCCTTGCCACCATGCAGCTCTTTCAGTATTTTAGCATGGAATTTAGGCAGGTTGCCCCCATTATAATTATCTGCAACAACAGTTTTTGTTGCTAATTCTGACCTTTTCTTTTGGGTCGGATATTGACACTATCTGTTTTCTATTATTGGACTGGAAAAATGAGAATCGCACTCAGTTGGTAGCCAAATATCTTTATTTAATCTGGACCAGACACACCTCTGATTGTAATTCTGCCTCTGTATAAGCGAGTGACAAGGGTTATAGATATTTTACTTGTATTGTTTTATGTGTGTGTGGTTTTAAATATTTGTTTGCAAATTGTATTTGTTGGGTTGGTGGGGTCTTGATATTTGTTCTGTACAGTTCTTTTATGCCATTAAGGGTTTTGACTTTGTCTTTGTTTAGGCAGGTTGTTAGACAGTGTGTCTGTGGCATGGCTATCTGCTATCTTTGATGGACCACAAGTGTTCTTATTTACAATACCTCCTTTATGTAGGACTTATGAGCATCTACATTTTTAATACTATAGTTTAAGTGAAGCTTTGTAATATGATTGTGGGAAAATACTGACTTGGCATAAAACATACAATCAAACTTGTACTGCAGTGGTTAATTACTTCAATCGCTCCTTGTAAATGATTTTTGCTTATTAGGAATGATTTTATGTTGGATGTTAGCATTTTTGTTCAACTATTGTATACAGAAATACCTCCTATAATGCTGCTTTCGTTACAGCACTCTTTGTCCTGATGTGATTGATAGATATTGTAGCCAGTGAGAGCATTGTATTATTTGCAGCGTGGGGCCAATTGGCACTAGTTTCCTGTCTTTAACTATGCCCCATATAGCACTGTTTCACACAGTGCTAGACCAGTAGCGTTACTACAGGGGTGCAACTGGTGCAGGCCACACTGGGTGCAAGCCTCAGGGAGGCGTGCCACCACACGGCCTGAGCTCCCGCTCGGCAATCTTCAACTTCAGTTGCTGGTGATCATGTTTTCGCTGCTTGTCTGGATCCGAAGATTGCTGAGCAGGGGAGGTCTGGACTTGGGTTTTCACATTAAAAGCAATCTGAAAGCCGGAAGGTTGGTGGCAGCGTGATATGTCGTTACATCACCCCTGAGCTTCCGGAACACCAAACCTCTGCGAGGTAAGCTCTGCACTGGGTGGGAGTTAGTCCAGCAACACCACTATGCTAGACTTTTCAGTAGTGTATCCCCCATGTTATGTGAGGTACAGTATTACTATATTTAAGATCTGTGCATGGAATCCTAAAACGAAAAATATTATATCTGCCTTTCCTTATTTAGGCTGCAATCCTGTACACCAGTGGTTCTCAAAGTTCTCCCCACAAGTTGGGGAAGTTGTAAGTCCTTCCAGGGGTGAGCTGACAGCAGTGCTCCCGGGATTATGTTGCCCCTGGGGAAAAAGCCTTTTTTTTTTTTTAATTTACCGGAGTCACGCCGGCCCTGTCCTTTTAAAGGAGAGCACATTTATCTATATAGCAAAGGATAGGGTATCCTGGAAGTGCGAAAGCATGTATGGAGGCTATAGTAGCAGCTACTGTACTGTTCTAAGACCTTGTAGGAAGCACCCCCAACAAGTACTACTGAATTAGAGCCATCCAGCATTCTTGTTTATTCCCCACCTTTGAATCAAATGACTTATTGACCTGAAAGACCGTTCATAAGAGATTATAAGTACTGTATACAAATAAACCGACAGTAGCTCTTGTTCCTCTGGCTGGTGGCAGAGGCCCGAGTACAGTGTACTTCCTAAACGTCTTGAGGGCCAAATCCTATCCAACTTTCCAGCACTGATGCAGCCATGCCAATGGGACATACTCTGCATCCTGCAGTGGAAAGGCAGTCACAGAGGCCTTCTCAAAAGTAAGATCATGTTTATTCCCTTACCTTGATGCTGCATTGGTGCTGGAAAGTTAGTTGGGATTGGGCTCCAAGTCCCAGAGCAACTGGCTTTGAAGCAGAGGTCTATCTGACAGGGAGGACTGAAGAATCTCCCTGCTGCTGCTGCTCCATCGATGACTGGGGCTTTTGCGTTTTGTGTGGTTTAATTAGCCTTAGGTGGGGGTTTCCAATTCTGCCTGCTTTAGCAAATGAAGGGTGAAAAGCAGAAATGTTTGATTTGTACCTAGGGTTAAAAACTCTTTGCTCCTAACAATATAAGAGTAAAAATATAGTAAAAAATAAAGTGCCCAAGAAACAAGGCTCTAAACATACATAAAATTAATAAATCCCTGCCTGCAAGTTTACAATCTTAATAGATAAGCACAAGAGGAAGGAAGGGTGTGTGTGTGTGGGGGGGGGGGTAATAAGGAAAGACAGTGGAAGAAGAGAGGCCAAGGTGTTAAGCTAAAGGTATAGCCAATTACGGAAGACCTTGGAAGAAGAAAAATTCTTGAGGTGCTTCTTAAGAGTGGGAAAGGCTGGATTACATAAAAGTCTGAAGGCAGTGAATTCCAAAGATAAGGAACTAATAAAGGTAGGAGACAAAGTAAAATCCTGGTTTAGCTAAGAGATTGATGTTCCTATCCTTTCCTTCCATTCAAGAGTTCTTCTCCATTGCTTTCTCCTAGCTTTGTGACACCTTCCCACTGAACTGTTGACGTATCCTTTATTATTTCTCTGTTGCCCCTTCAAATTCTCTCTCTATTGAATCTCTCTTTGTTTTTTTTTTCAGATCTGGAGTCAGCAGGACCGTCAGTGTATCCTCAGTGCCTTAGCACATTTACTGCTGGATAAAGAATACACACTTCTGATTGGTCGTCAGTTTCGTCCAATCTTGCTGGATTTATTGGAAAGAAATGCAGAAGTCATTACATCTAGTGGACAGATCAACCATGATCTTCATGAGAGACTCTGTGTGGCATTAAGCAAACTTGTTGGTCATCATCCAGATGTGATGCCGTAAGTCTTGTGATATCTGCATATGATTGTTGTTCTGTTTTTATGGGGGAATGTTGGGTAGAGACTGAGGATTGGTTCATATGGCCAAGTAGAATCCTATGCGCGTGGTGGAGCACGGTTGTCCATGCCTGTCATTGTGCTTATATGCAATGCAATTGTCCAGATGTGATGCCGTAAGTCTTGTGATATCTGCATATGATTGTTGCGTTCTGTTTTTATGGGGGAATGTTGGATAGAGACTGAGGAGTGTACGTGTATGCAGCAGTTTGTAGCTAGCCCTGTTCCCATGGTCCACTCCTTTTTTTTTTTTTAGTGGAAGGATTGTGGGAATTGGGCAGTTGCATACATTGTCTGTGTGGCATGTTACAGGTGGTGGTAGGCATGTTTTTCAGTGTCCTGCTTGACTTGTAGTATTTCTGCTTGTCTAACAGAAGACTCGGGATTGGGTCAAACTATGTAAATGCCCTAGTTGATGCAAATACATAATTGCAGCTAAGACTGCTATCTGATGTGTGTTTACTTGGGATTGATACATTCTTCTGAATGAATGCTTGATGTAGCCCTTGCTCCTGTGGCAAGAAAGGCAAAAGGTTCTGCTTCCACGGGACAAGCTTCTGACATTAGGTTCAGATTTGCTGCATTTTTATCTTACCCTTTATCAGAAGAACTTAGAGCAGCATGCAGTTGATCTTCCAGCTCTGCAGCTAAAGTAGACTGGCCAGTAGCTCTCAAATCTACCTTGGATGAGTGCAGGTTATTTTTTTGTATTCCAAGCTCCAAATACATATCTATTTCCCGGTTATTTTTCTGTCTCACAGAGCCTTGTTTAATTTCATGCCTCTGGGGATGAAGGAAATTTCAAGACTTTAATGTTGGGGAAAATAAGACATTAGCAAAACTAACTGGTTAGTTTTGGGTTTTTTACATATTAAAACTACAACCTGTTTAAATGAAGACTTAAGCTTTTATTCTCCTGGAAGGAGGAGTCCATAGGATACAACCCCTAACCTTTTGTGAACGTCTCTCCAAATTTGACAGAACTATCTAGAACAGGGGTTCTCAACCCGTGGTATATGTACCACTAGTGGTATGCGGGTCCCTGGCTGCCAGAATGGCAGCCGCTAGGGTGCCCACCCTGCGCCGCAGCCCTGGAACTGGCGGCTCGAGCTCTGCAGAGCCAGCAGAACTCTAGCGTGTGGGTTTCCAGTATTGGAAAAGGCCGCCCGCCATTGCCCCCATAGCTTACCTTACCAGCCCTCCGGAGAGGTGAAAACCCAGAGCTAAGTGTCGATGTCATTGGCACTTTCGGTGGTATGGCACGACAACCTCCCGGGAGGTTGAGAACCCCTGATCCTAGAAAATTCTTAAATGTATTGTGACAGAAGCTCCCATAGCAAGAACTTAGATGAACTAATTGGCTCAGTTTCTCTCCCCCCCCCCCCCCTTATAATGATAGTTGCTTTCAGTATATTTGTTTGTTGTAGATTTGCTTTAAGATACTTCAAGGATACTTCACCAGTATTCCAAAGACTCTTTCTGGAAAGTTCAGATACAAGCACAGTTCGATATGGCCGCCGGCGAATGAAGTTAAGAGATCTAATGGAGGCAGCCTACAAATTCTTACAGAAGGAACAATCTGTGTTCAAGGAGTTGTGGGACTGGAGTGTTTGTGTTCCATTACTGAGGAGTCATGACACTTTAGTCCGATGGTAAGTTTCATATTTTTTTTAATATAAAACTTTGAATGTTCAGGGAATGCCTGTGCTAATCTTACAACTGCCCTCTGTGAATGGTCACTTTTAAAAGGAGGTGGAGAATTACCTGGTCAAGTTTGAGTAGGAGTTTTGAGTGTATGACTTGGTTACTGGACTACACTGTATCTGTAAACTCACAAAAATAACACCAAACAATTGACGGCACACAATTCAGGTTAAAATGGTCAGATCTAAGAGTGACAAAAAATTACTCTGAGACTGGATTGATTTAGTTAATACACCTAAAACTGAGGAACTCTTCAGATGTTACAGAATTTCCTATGTAGAAGTACTCTCGGGTAACAGTTTTCATGCAAGTGGTTGACACGTTGTGAACACACATGCATGTATCTTGTGTCAGGTATGTATGCTGGGAATCCCAGCATGTGTTCATATAGTGAAATACATATACAAACATCACTATGTGTGTTGCATCCTTATTGCTACATGGAAGCACACTTCATATTGAAATCTTCTAATGTTTGTAAAGGCCCTGAGAGAAAAATTTTCTTTTTGAAGAGACATGTTGCTATCGGGAGTAATTTTTGTTTCCATTGGCTGATGACTATAGTGGTGTCATTAGTTTAAGTGTTTCTCTGTTGTTGCCCTGAAATTTACAAAGAAAAACAACAAAACATTCAAGCAGATGTATAATAAGACATATTGGGTAGAAAATTAGATCAATATTGTTAATTTTGAAGAGTGGATAACTCTGTCATTAAGTCCTCTTGGAAACAGCACTCTACTAGGCCTTCCATCTTTTATTCCGTCTGGTCTTGGAGCTGTTTTTGTGACTCTGTTCCTTCTGCTATAAAGCCCTTTCCACCATGGAAGCTGGGTTTTAAAAATTAAGGTGCCAATGTTAGGAATCTGTCTTTCTGACCCTGGAGCTACATAATCTAAAACGTGACCTCCATTTTTAAATGTTTACCATACATCTGTCCTCCTTTCTGTGTCCATTCGTCTGTCTGTCTGTCTGTCTGTCTGTCTGTCTCTCTCTCTCTCTCTCTCTCGCACTCCTCCTTTCCCAAATAAAAAAAAGAAAGTAGTGATGGTTCCCACTGGTGTGATGCCCCTCAAGAGACCATTGCCAGTTTTCATTGTCTGATGATCCATTAGTTGATGATCAGTGATCTGGAGGACTGCATTGGACAAGAAAGTCTTTCATCTCTGAAAGAAACCTAGTTCTGTAGTCCCGAGTTATGAAATGTTACTTGACCAACCTTTTGTTTCTTAGGTACGCTGCCAGTTGTCTTGCACTGGTTACATGCATGAACGATGATCTTCGGTTATCTTTCCTGAAAAAGATTTTTAATCCAGAAGAATTAATACATTTCAGACTTAAGTAAGCTTTGTTGTTGTTTTGTTGTTTTTGTATTCATTCCTTCGTATTTGGTAGTTTTGTCTGTACTTGTTCAAAAACAGTATGATAAACATGGTTACAACTCTGCAGGCTATTGGAAGAATCACGGATGCAGAATGTTGAATGTGCGCTTGTCTTGGCCAACCCAGACACAATTGTTTGGAACAAGGAGAAGGAGTTGCAGTACACTCAAGGGGAGCTTGTGTCTGCTGACCTCTCTGCAAAAGTAGTAGCAGTATGTGGAGTTGTGCTACCTAGGCAACAGGTTGGACCCAGAGAAAATGTAAGTAAAAGGTTGAAATATAAACTGCATTCTAAAAATCATAGTGGTTGCTTCAGGTAGCTTTCATTAGTTTCTTTATCGATGACAAAAGGATGTCCAGTTCCATCACAGTGATCTGGTGATATTTACCTTCAATCTGTCACTTTCACTGGTTCAGAATAATTTTGTATCAGTACTAGGGAATATTTCTCAACCTACATACTGGTTTGACTTGACACAGTGCAATTTTATCTGCTGTAACCCTCAGCGTTGTGGAATTGAAAGATGACCTGGCTTAGCCACTTTCTGAATAAGAGGTGTAAAGTGATGCAAAAACAACTTGCTCTTTGCAGATCTTTTCTTCTTCTGGGGTGCAGCTTGCTGACAAGAGCGTTTCCCAAATTGGGGCAGCGTAGATTCCTGTTAGGGCTGAAACAAAATGTTGCATACATTAAAAAGTTAGCTGAATGTTTTTAACATCCCAATTCCATAACCTGAGATTTCTAATCCAAATTTAAAGTTGGATATTGACACATCTAAACATTGGTTCAGTAAATAAGGTTAAGTATTAACTGGACAAATTCAGTACTTCTCCCCCATATCTCTTAAACGCTTCAACCTGTTTTCGTCATTTGAAAGGTTGCTCTGTCTTTCCTAACAGGAGAGCATCTTGAACCACTTTGTGCTAGTTGAGTCTACCTGCACGAGTCTTCAGAACCTTGCTATGGCTGTAGCTTCACAAAATGCTGTGTTACTGGAAGGACCAGTGGGATGTGGCAAAACATCTCTGGTTGAATTCTTGGCAGCCGTAACGGGAAGAACAAAGCCGCCTCATGTTCTGAAAGTCCAGCTTGGAGATCAAACTGATAGTAAGGTAATGAAGGAAGCATTTTAGCGATCTCAAGAAATTCTGACAAGTTTAACCTTTTGTACATTTTAAAAATGGACAAACATATATGGATTGATCAGCCCCCAGGCTGATATTGCCTTTTGTTTTGCACTCTCCTATTAAAGCTTGCTTATTTATTTAAGGAGACCCTCAAGGCAGCTCAGAAAAGAAGCATTTAAATGAGTTGTATTTCAGGAACTTTCATTTTGGCATTCTTTTGTCTAAAATATTTATGCAACGGCATATATTCAACATTTTGCGTTTCTTTTTGTTAGACCTTACTGGGCATGTATCGCTGTACAGATATACCAGGAGAGTTTGTTTGGCAAGCAGGGACTTTGACCCAAGCAGTCAGCAAAGGGCATTGGATACTCCTGGAGGATATTGACTATGCTCCTCTGGATGTGGTATGTAGTTCTAGAAGTGTTCTATAGATATATATCTGGGATGAAAAACAAAGTGGTTTTGTTTTGGATGACTTAAGTAGTCCGTGGCTCTAGAAACTTGGAAGTCGTGGTTGAGGGGACGGGATCAATCGGAATTATGCACAAATCAGAAGGTTTATCAGTAAATTGAGATAATTTTATGGTGTTGCATTCTGGGCCTTTTGTTTGTAACCTGTTATTGGACATACATTTTTCTGCTTGTGCAAGTGAAAGAGTATAATGATTTCTGCCAATTTCCTCCTGCCTCTAGGTGCCCTAAACTACATTCTGCTCCATTCCAGAGGGTCTCCTGATCCTTAAGAGCAAATTTTTAAGGATGTGGTGGGAAAGGCCTGTTATGTGAGTGGATCCTCCACTTGAAGTTCTCTGGATTCCAACCATTGACATGATAGTCTCTGATTTGTCTGTTCCTCAGATCTCTGTATTGATTCCTCTTCTGGAAAATGGAGAACTGTTGATTCCTGGGCGCAGTGACTGTATAAAAGTAGCTCCTGGATTCCAACTTTTTGCAACCAGGAGGTAGGTAGTATCATCTTGTTGAAACTCAGTAGAACCCAAACATTGTAATCATATGCATTTGAGTATAACCACACAATGGATTCCTAGACATAGAAGTTTGAATTCTGGATTTTTAATTGCTTCCAATATATATGGGTACATACAAAATGACTCTTGGAATCAAACTACATCTAGCATGTTGCTTAATGCAAACGTTTGTTTGTTTGTTAGTTAGATACGATGCTTGAGACCCAATATAATTATGAACTCTCTTCTACCACCCTCACACTTCTTTGTAGGGTACAGCGTGCTCTGGCTTTCAGTTTAATAAAATTGTTTTTTCTTCATGCTGGCTCTTATGCCTATAAGAGTGCATGGACACTTTGTTCCTGTTTCTAGTTTTTTCATTAAGAAATAATCTTTTGGAAAATTGTAGGCGAGAGCATAAGATTGTCTTGAATCCTGATAGCAGGACTGGTTGGACAGTAATTGGAAACAGAGCTAAGTTCCAATATAAAGCACACCTTGGGTAAAGTCTTCTATCCTTACTTAATATGCAGATGATACTGGCCTTCCGTATGTGTTTGTTTGTAAGGGTTTGTGTGTGTGTGTGTGAAGTACTTTGTACAAGTGAAAAGCAGTACACAGCCACCACTATGAAGAATAGATTTGATGCATCATTGTTTGAAGAGGGGGGGAAGGGAGAGAGAGGGGGGAGGGGAGATGGGGGGGAGAGAGAGTGTGTATGTTGAAACGGACAAAAGAAAATATTTCTTCACCCAGCGTGTAATTCGGATATGGTGATGGCACCTGGCCTAGATGCCTTTAAAGGGGGTTTGGATAGATTCATGGAGGAAATGACCATCACAGGTTACAAGCCATAAGCAACCTCCTGGCTTTAGAAATAGGTTTTCTCTGTGCCAGGTGCAAGGGAGTGATAACGGGAAACAGGTTATCTTGTTGTCTGTGTGCTCTCGGAGGCATCTGGTGGGGCCACTATGAGATATAGGAAGCTGGACTAGATGGGCCTTTGGCCTGATCCAGCAAGGCTCTTCTTACGTTCTTATAGTGACAAAATTTCTGGCTTGATTAATTTAGAGTCTTCAACTATGGTGGCAGTTGGTATAGTAGACAGCAAAACAGCCATGCTGCTCTTCTGGACAAATACTGGACAAAGGTTCGGCTGGATAATATGCCTAAAGTGGAACTCAAAGAGGTATGCAATGTGAAGATAAAGAAGCTCAGACCATAATCTAATGAACTGATAGCAAGATCCTCTGGAGATCTCTTTTGAAGCATGCCAATTCTTAAAAGCTTTCATTTAAAAGGAAAACGTGTATTTGTTGCCCTCAACTTTGTAGAGAGAGGTACAAAATGTGATGGCAAAAATGGTTAAGGAGTAAAAGCAATTCCAAAAAGTCTAAATTCAGTGTGCTCATCTCATGATTTTTTCCTATACTGTGATATTTTAAAAAATTTAAACTCCCATCTCAGGTTTGTTTACTTTTGAAGGTAACTAGTAAAAAACACAGAATAGATAGTATACAGTATTTACTACTTGTAGTTCAGTATCTGTAGTATCCATAACAGAAAATGTAAAATAGAGCTGTGATCCAAAGGTAGCTAATACTTTAGGGAGCTGTGTATACAGCTGAAGCTGTCTTGGAAATGATCTGGCTCTCCTTGTGGTGGGGTAATGGAAGCTGGCACAGAGAGGCTTTTAAAGAAAACTGGCCACGTGAGCAGTTGACTTGCTTGGTTCATAAATTAGTTCTTTGCTCGTAGTCAATATTGGGGCTAATCTACAGTAATGGTGCAGAAAAAGAAAGTGAAAGAGTTCTTGCTTGACTACCACCCCACTTGGCAGGTGGTGCAAATCACTTTAAAGTTTGTCGCCTTGATGTTTGCATTTAGTTAAAATGTACTGAATAAAAACATTGGTAAATATTTACTTTACCAAGTTATGTTTCCTTTTTCAGATTCTTCAGAGGAGTTACCCTAAGCTTGCTGCCATAACAGATCATCTGTTAGACATCTACATCCAGCTTACTGGCGATAAGCATCAATCCAAAAGCAGCATTGCAAGCGAAGAGAACGTGATGGAAAATACATTGTGTATAGCAGAAAGCAAAAGGCCAAGTTTAGAGGGGAGAGAGTTATCTCTGAGGTATTTTAATATGCAATTAACCTGATGGATTTCAGTTCCGGGGAGTCAAATTCTTTGGTCAGTTTTTTCATATTTTAGAGGCTATTTGCTCTTGGCCCTAATTGAAATTCCTAGTGAGAAGACATTAATTGAATGAAAATGTGGAGAGCTGGCATTCTTTTTCATTTCCCCATTATAGTAGGTGGTCAGTGCAATGAGACTGAAGCTTTAGAAACGTGCAGGTGGAGAGAGGTAAATGAAAATACTTCTGTTCAGCTGGCTCACATCAGTTCTTTTCTTTTTGCTTAGGGACTTACTGAATTGGTGCAATCGGATTGCTTGCAACTTCAGTAGTTCTTCTCCATCTACTGCACTGAATATATTTCATGAGGTATGAGCCAAACTGTTCTTGTGTTCTGGTGCATTTTGACATATTTCTTGAGATAGAAAGCAAAGTTGAATTTAGGAAGTGAATGTAAGGCTGGGTCAGTTGTTTGAAAATGTGTCCATGAGGGTCTAGCTCCGTGAAGGAAGTACTGCTTGACCCAGTACTTCACAAAGGAGAGGCACATGAGGCACAAAGGAGAGGCTGTAGAAATTGCTACAAGGAAGCAGAAGCTGTTGGTGGAAACATCCCAAGCCAGGTGTTGCTTCTTCCAGATGGCTGCAGTACCAAGGATGCAAACTCTGTACGAAGAGAGTTTCAAACAACTAAACTGACCAGTTGCCTTGGTTTTGTTCTACATGCAACACTTGGGAATGTGTTGCATCAACTGGAATTGATGAAAAGTAGAATCCTTGTTTAAAAATCCAGTTAATTGGAAATCTGTGTGTGTTTCTCCCTGTTGACAGGCATTGGACTGTTTCACAGCTATGCTATCCAAGCAAGGTAGTAGACTGAAGATGGCAGAAGTAATTGGAAGCAAATTGAACATTTCCAAGCATAAGGTAGATTGAAAGACTTGGCATATGTTTTCCCTTGTTGAATAAATGTGAGTGTGCATTCCTTTGTTAAGGAGGAAAAAGGGTTTCAGCACCATCAAGGATAATGAAAGCCTGAAGTTGCCTTGCCTAGCTAGTAGGGTGCACCCTTGCTTTTCTTCTGAGGGAAGGAAGTCCACAGACTATTTCAGCGGTGTTTTCTTTCCTGCACAACTATTTATCTTTTTGGAAAAATGGCTAAAAACTAGTATCCATGCTCAGAGAACTGTCAACTAGTTCTGTGCTCCAAGGAAACTTTAGACTCTTACGTTGCTTAACAGGCAGCTCCATGTGTTTACGTGGCATTTGAAACAGAGAGTAGTTGACGGAGATGAGTTTGAGATATGGCATGGACACTTAGTTTGCAAAGTCAAAAAACCCTTTGGGCTAGTGTGGGCCTTTACAGCCCAATCCTATCCAGCACTGGTGCAGCAGGGCCATGCGGCCCACACTGTATCCAGTGCTGTCTAGGAGCAGGCTGGAGGTCTCATTGGGATAAGGGAATGCTTTTTCCCCTTACCCTGGGTAACCCCCCTACCCAGCTTGCACAATGGGGCTACTCGGTTCTCCACCAGCTCAATCGCACTGGATTGCACTGCCAATCCACCCCTCTCCCAGGCCTGATCTGCCCCATCTCAATCTTCCCCTCCATCCTGTTATACCCCTCCCTGCCCTCTACCAGCCCTGGTTAGCAGCACAGTCCGGTGGATGCAGCGCTGGCAGGACAGCGCAGGCCTTCCTGCTGGCGCTGGCCACTCTCCAGGCGTCGCAACATGCTTTACGGCAGCGTTTCTCAAAGTCTTACAGGGGAGTTTATTCCCCTGTAAGTCTTTGCGGGGGTGGGGCGATGTCGGAGGCAGCGCTCCAGGATCACGCTCGCCCCCGGCCCCAAAACGCTTTTTAAAACATACCTGGTTGTTCCTGCCAGCTCCCGAAAGGGGTCCTGCTGCCGCCTCTGCAGGCCTCCCCAAAGTTCTAAGCAGCGACGATCCTGGAACGTCTCCCCTGATGTTGGAGCTGGACAGCATGTTTGCAACACCCAATGCTGGCGCTGAAGCTGCAGTGCTGGCACTGGATCAGTATAGAATTGCACCGTTAGGTTAGACTCTAGCCTAAAGTAGTTCTTAGTCTCTCAGCCAGTCTGTCTTTATGCTTGGTTATACTAGAGAACTATTCTAGCGGCACTGGAATACATCTTGTATTTGTTTTTGTATGTAGAGTTCAATGTGCATGCTCTCTTTCTATAGGCTGAATACTACTGTCAACTTTACAAACCAGAAATTGTAATAGGGGAGCAAGAAGTCTCGGTGGGAAGAATACAGCTTTTACGGAAGCAAACACATGCACTACTTGGGCAAAGGTATTGATGGTTCGAGACTTTTTTTTCACAGTGACTTTCTGTATATTTGCACTGTTCTAGTGTGGTGCACCTGGAGTTGTAAATTCTAGGGCCATATTTTAGTTATATTTGGATAGTTTGGAAATGGGGTCACAGATTCTTATGGAATTCGTGACTAAAATGTGCTTTGTGGTGCCATGGGCGTTTTAAGATTTCTGTAGCTCTCATTCAAGACTTGACCCCTTTGTGTCTTGACAGAAAAAAGCAGACTTTTGCACCCACACGTCCATCTTCGGTACTAATTGAGCAGCTTGCTGTGTGTGTTGATAAAGGAGAGCCGGTACTGTTGGTGGGTGAAACAGGGACAGGCAAAACATCGACTGTTCAGTACCTGGCTGATATTACAGGTAAAATGCACCCGAATCATGGCAACGTCTACTGACGATCTAAAAATCATTTTGTGTGATAATTCAGTGTCTCTTTTTTGTTGTTTCAAGGGCACCGTTTGAGGGTTATCAATATGAATCAGCAGAGTGATATTGCAGATCTGCTAGGCGGGTGAGTGGTTCATCATTCTGTAAACTTGTTCTTGACAACTGCTGGAGTCAAGTCCTAATATCCTGAATTCATATCTTCTATTTTGTAAAGTGTGCTTGACTTTGCTACCATGCCTGCTACTACTGGGTGGTATTCCAGTCTTTTGTGGAGTGCTGTTCTGTTGTTGGAAGCGCATTCTGAAAATGAAAGGAGCGTGACACTTGCGTAAGGGCTTCCTGCAACCGAGTAGGGCTCTGCAAAAGGTTGGAATACAACCCATTACGGTAATTGTACTATACAGAACTCCGTACCACTGAATTTGGCAGTCCATATATCCACACAGTGATTTAGAATTTGGATCAGAGGCTATGCTCATACTGTCATTTTCACACTGGTAATCTGAATTTGAACTGAAGCATCCTGTGTGAAAGGATTCTGCTATAGTGCTAATGCATAGATACAACTTTAATGTTTCCTGATATGCATTAAAAAAATAACCACTTCAGTTTATATAGTAGTTGAATTGTTCTCTAGGTAAGTGATGATAGCACTTGATATTGTTATATCAATATTTTATGTATAAAACATGCACTGAGAGTGTTTCTCTAAATACTGTTTAACATTAAACAATTAAAATCCTCCGTTTCACAATCTGGTTGTTTTCAATAGTGTTGCACTGAATTTTCTGTAGGTTCAAATTTCAGTGCAATAAAGGGGATTTAAGTGTATGTGAGAAATATTTTCTTGAAAGCCATTCAAAAGTTGCCTTTTTCCTGTCAGTTTGCTGCTGTTTGCGGTCTTGATTGGCTGCTTCTTTGGTGTCACATTTTAAAAATCTGGCTTATGCTTCTCAGAAATAGTGATGTTGTTGAATAATATAGTGAGTGCAACTATCAGACTTGGTTGCTTGGTGACATTACTGAAAGCAAATGAAACTATTCAGTCAGGACATTGGCCATAAGTGGCATTTGCTATTGATAATGTTACGTGCCTAGATCTGCTCCAAAGCAGCAGCTCATTGAGGTGGCAAACAACTACTTAAAAGGTACTGGAAAGAACAACAAAGGAGGGAGGGGTGCATGTAATAAGTGGGGGGGCATGCAACGTCGGTTTACCACATTTTATGTATACCCCTGAAAAACGAATGAAATAGAAGAACTTTGCAAGGGGAGAAAATGCATGCTCACACATACAGAGCTCTAATTTTGTACAGTGGTTCTCTGATTTTCAGCGCAATCCTGTGTAAGGATCCGGCCGGCGGCCCATGGCCACCCACCGGATCCTGAGCCCTGACTGCCATTCTGCCGCCGGGCCAGAGGTCTACTCGTGGAAGTTTACCTTCCCCGAGGGTAAACCGCGGCCGGTCCTATCGGCCTCCTCAGATTTCCACCAGCTAAATAGCTGGCAGAAGTAGAGGAGGCCGTGTAACAGCCTAGCTGGCCCGGCGGGGACGGGGATATGGCCGGCGCCATCCCCCGCTCCCTCCCAGGCCGGCTACACCAATGGCCCACCAAAACGCCCCCGCAGCTGCCAGATCGTTACCCACCTTCTCCGGCGGCTGCTCGGGTGTTCCGGCGACGGAGCAAGGGAGGCCGGCCTCTCTTGCTCCAGAGTAGTCGTGAACGTGCTTTATGGCACGTTTGCGACTGCTTCCGGCGACGGAACGCTCATTCCGTCACCAGCGCATTCCTCAGGATTGCGCTGTTAGTGTAACTTTGCCACATGACATTGTCAGAGGTGTCACTTGAATCTTGTGTTTTTTTGCAGCTATAAGCCAGTGGATAACAAACAGATTTGGTTGCCCTTGCGAGAATCTTTTGAGGAGCTTTTTGCGCAGACCTTTTCTAGAAAGCAAAATCGAACTTTCTTGGGGCACATCCAGACATGTTATGGGCAGAAACGTTGGCATGATCTTCTCAAGCTAATGCAGCATGTTTATAAATCTGCTGTTAATAAGGAAGCAAAAGAAAATGCATCTGGTAAGACTTCCGATAACTACTGGACACCTCAATCTTTACATCTTGTTCGTTTTTACTTTGATCTTACAGGACACATTCTAGTAGTGAAAGTTAACTTCTAATTTCTTTGGGAGAGATTTAAGCTCGTGGTTCACTCTTAAATAGAAATCAAAAGGACGTTAATTTGGTTGTGGTGTTTGTCATTTTGGTTGTGTGTCTAAGAGATTGATCAACTGTGATTTCCTGTAGCATTCAGTTAAGGAGTGACGTGCAGACAAAAACTAAACAAATTAAAGGCTTTGATAGATTTTAAAGCAATACATAAGTTTTGAATCATCTGGTTCAGTAGCATTGTTGAAACTTGGTGACTGTGAACCTGACCAGTGATCAGATGCGAGACCATTAGGAGTCCTATGTAAAACTCCCGGAACTTTCTAATGTAGATGGGATAGAAATTTAAAAAAAAAAAATAGAGATTTCACACATCGCCATCTTTGAGTGCAGAGCCTAGACAGTGTGGGGAAAGAGGTGCTAAAGTAGTCCAAGATGGATTTCAAACCTGAAATAATAATTTCACTGGATTTTAAACATGTGAGGGGAAGAAAAAAATGTAGTTCTATGATGGGGAATGGGAAGGGGGCAAAGATGGGATAGATCTACCTAATTTAACTACCTTGAGATATCTGTGATATCTCTAATATATAGTTTAATAAAGATGGATAACATTTTATGACTCTTTTGCTTGAACAAAGCAAGATCATGCAAGCAAGTAAGAACCAGATAAAATGAGTGCTGCTATTCTTTTACCCATTTCATGAAGAACAGATCTCTGGAGTAAAAGATTTTGATAATTCCACATTCCCCAGGCTTCAGATTTGTTTGTGTTGCATTCCATAATGTCATGCTTAGTAGTTCATTTTAATGACCTTATTGTGCTAGCAGGATTTCATAAGGTTAGAGCACTAGTCTAAAAGTTGTTGTTCAAACAATTGAATTTCTACTGCAGTTTCAACTATTTCCTTGTTATGTTATCTTCTGACTTGCAAAGTCTGAATAACCTTCTTCACGGTGTCTGTTTTTAAATTCGAACATGTTTTACCATGTAGAACCATTGCTATGGCTTCATAAACCTTACTATATTTGCATCCATTGTGATGACTGTAACTTGACTTTGTTTATATAGGCTCACTATTGAAGGAAAAGTGGGAACAACTTGGTATGCGATTGAACCATGCCCATCAACAGATGAAGATGACAGAAAATGCTCTGATATTTGCATTTGTCGAGGTAGCCATTTTGTTGATGGCAATTTTGTTTGTAGTTACATCTTAATTTTACCTTTTTTTCCATAAAATATAATGGCAAAAAAAAATCATTAGAGAAGATAATGAAATCCCCTTATGAAATGCTGTGCATACACTAATAATTCATAATTTAGTAGAATTTCTCTAGAACTAGGACAGAGGAAATTGATTGGATTGTTTTGTTTTCAAAAAGGCTTTCATTCTAATAATTTCAGCTCCATAAAAAAATACTAGGGGTTGCATCCTTACTAGCAGTTTTGTCATGGGAAGCTTCCTTCATGAACAGGCAAAGCATGCTGCTTGCACAAGGGTTTCTTGCCCAAACAGAAATGGTCTTTGTCTGAGTGGAATGCTCCATTCACGGATGGATGCTGTCCAAAAAGTTAGTAGGAAAGTGGATCAGTGAAGGGTTCCACTCCTATCAGAGGTTAAGGGGGCACTGCGAAATAGGGTCTTGGTGGTGGTACCAAAATTATGGAACTCCCTCCCCAATTATTTAAGAACTTCCCCCTCATTAGCGTCATTCTGGCAGGGACTCAAGTCCTTTTTATTTAGAATAGATTTTTAGTGGGGTGGGTGGGCATAGTCAGCCTCTTGGGGAGGCGTAGTGCATGCTGCTGGGGCGGGAACCAGTGACGCACCCCCCGGTGACATTGTTAGCCCCATCCCCTTTTCCGACCTTTTCGGGACGAAAAACGCCCCCCACCCCGATGTTTTTTCATCCAGAAAAGACATGTTAAGGGCCTGGCTGGCCGCGGGGGTAACTCCTTTCCCTTGCACGGCTGCGAAAAGTGGTGGAAAAACACCACTTTTTGCCACCACTTTTTGCTGTGTGAGCATATACCCTGCATGCTGCCGGGGGGTTCCTACACCACTGTGGATGAGTGGGTTGAAGGTTGTATATGTAGGGATTCTGCTTTTGCTGCTGTTTTTAGTTACTGTTTTATTGCAGGTTTTGCTTTTAACACCTTTATGCTGCTGTTTTTAAATTGTTGACAACTTTTACATATTTTGTGCTATATGGGTTATGCTGCTCTTAAAAAGCTTTATGTGGATGTATGCTTCACATATTTAATTTTGTATAGATTTTAATAATGTTAGCCGCCTTGAGTGCCATTTGGAGAGAGGCGGGATAGGTCTTTTTCAAATAACTAAATGCCCGTCTAATACAGCATCCTCTTTCTTGTGGTGTGTTCCCCCCCCCCCCGGTTGGTCTGTGGGAAGAGAGGGAGGTCACCTCAGCCTGTCCAGGGTCCATTTTAGGAACCTGTGGGGGGGGGGGGCTCCGTTATTCCCTCTGGCCATCAAAGTAGAAGGTAAAGCACAGTTCCTATAGCAAGCCAAGAAGGAGTCTATAATTGCAAAAAAAGTTCATGTTATTAAGAGGTTTGTTTAGAAAAAAAGTGGACAATGCTAGAAGCACTTTTGAAAGGTTTGCTCGTATTTAAATGCTATATGCTCTCTCTCCCCCCTTTACTGGGTCAGAGTGTCAAAGAGATTTGAAGTCAATTTTTTACTGCTGTACTATTATCTAGCCCAGTGGTTCCCACAGGTGGTCCGTGAGAACCTGAAAAGTGGTCTGTGAGGTCTCGCGCACACACAAAAAAGATAGGCCTTCAGTAATTTTAATGTGCTGACCCCTACTTTGAGCAGCAGTATCAACCCAAGAATTTCACAGCTAATGAAGCAAATGCAAACGTCGCATTGATACCATCCCCATTAAGTCTTTTTTGTTTTTGTTTTTTAAAATCACAATACAAAATAATACATAATAATTTATGCATAAATGTAAGTACGAGACCTAATAATTCTTCTCTAATTATTACAAATGTAATCGTATTTTTTGCGTGCTGGGGGTGGGGGGTTGAATGTGGTCCACAATGATTCCAATTTTTGCCTCAATGGTCCATTGGTCTCCTAAAGGTTGGGAACCACTGATCTAGCCCCTTTGCTGGCTCTTCAGTTTAGCCACAGTCTTAGAACTTTGATTCATTTTCATGATAGCATCAAATGCTTGATTCTCCTATACTAACTTTCTGCTCTGTTTCTGCTTTAAGGGCGCCCTGGCACAAGCTGTAAAGAAAGGAGAATGGGTTCTATTAGATGAGATTAATTTGGCGGCAGCAGAGACTTTAGAATGTCTGAGTGGTTTACTGGAAGGATTATCTGGCTCATTGGTCTTGCTAGACAGAGGAGACACAGGTATTATTTGTTTTAAAATTTACATGCTGCCTTTGTGCTAAAAAACGGATAATTAAGCCTGTCCACAATAGAATGCAATCAGAATAAACAAGATTTTTAAAAAATGTTAGTTTTTGTTATGTTAGATTTTACCGATCTAAAAATTAATATTATCTAAAAAGTCTACCAAAAAGAATAACACTGAATCAGTTCTTTCTTGACTGTGTGCCTATTTTAAAAGAGATTCTGATAATTGTCTTTAGCTGTTACACCATTCAGGATGAATGACAATTTCTTGGGTCAAATACTGTATTTCTTCAATTCTAAGACGCATGCTTTTTCCCAATTAAGCATTTCAAAAAATGGGGTGTGTCTTAGAATCGAAGGTCTCCAAAAAGCACCCCTTAATGCTTCCCTTCTTACTTACTGGGCTAAGAAGCACCCTTCTTACTTACTGGGCTTGCGGGAGCTTCAGGGAGGCCTGCGCAACCCTCTGCAGGCCTTCCCGATCTTCAGTTTGGCAAAAAACGGTGATTTTCAGCCATTTCCAGTTTTCGCGAAAACCAGAAATGGCCAAAAATCGCTGTTTTTCGCTGAACTGAAGATCAGGGAGGCCTGCAGAGGGTTGCGCAGGCCTCCCTGAAGCTCCCCCAAGCCCAGGTAACGAAGGAAATGGCACTTTCTGACATAGCCAGAAATGCTATGCAAAGGCAATGCACTCGGTCATCCTCAGCTGCAGGGGATATGCTGG
The DNA here is from genome assembly GCA_026170595.1 of Plestiodon gilberti rubricaudatus. Classification (NCBI taxonomy): domain Eukaryota; kingdom Metazoa; phylum Chordata; class Lepidosauria; order Squamata; family Scincidae; genus Plestiodon; species Plestiodon gilberti. The sequence continues at coordinate 94,761,078 of JANXHW010000001.1, forward strand.
GGAGAGTTGGTGCTGAGCAGGTAGATTTAATGAAGGGAGGCGAGTCTTACAATTGATGGATTTTTTTTTCCCTGCTGGTGGTACTGAAAGTAAAGGTGCGCCTTAGACTCGAAGAAATACGGTATATGAATTTGATTTCTCAGATCTTTAGTGAACTATCTATGTTCTCAATGTGAACAAGTGCATATTTCAATAAGATCTTTATTAGGAAACCTGTCCTCAGGTTTAGTCATTTGTATTTTTTTTTGTATTGTATTTGTATTAGTCATTTGTTGTAAAAACAGTCCTGTTTTTATGTACACATTGCAAATGGAACCAAAATAAAATGAGTGGTCATTTTAGAAGTCAGTGGCGTTTGGAACTTTTTGTTTGATTTGTGCTTCTCTGGAAATGTAGGTTAGTTGATTAGATCAAAACTATTGTTGTTTCTACAGGGGTGTGTTGCCTTGAATTTACCTTGTGGCATAACCCATGCATTACTGAAACATTGACTGGGGAATGCATGATGAAACTGTTGGTTTATTTAGCCAAGTCAGACATTGATCTTTTTTCTGTTTTTGAGGGCACAAATGACACTATCTGTGCCGAGTCAAATATTATTTCAGTTTTTGGAATTAAGTGTTGCTTGGCAGATAAGTACAGTACGTCATTCATTTAGATTTTTGTGTATTATAACCTTTCAGCTGAGTATTGCACAGATAAATTGGAGAACCCCTTGTGTGCTACTCTGCGTTACTTAGGGGGATATGATGCAAATATGATAGATCTTTCTCGAAAGCAAAACATGGAATTCCATAGTGAATAGAAAACCTAAACAGGAAAAGACTGTCCACTGCCAGCATTACCTTGTCTTGAAATATTCAACAGATATTGATTACATGTCAGCATGTTGCTTTGTGTTCTGAGAGTAAACAGAAATGAAATTTATGCTTTTTTTCTGTTTAGAGCCACTGGTACGTCATCCAAATTTTCGTTTATTTGCCTGTATGAATCCAGCTACTGATGTTGGAAAGAGAAATTTACCTCCAGGAATACGGAACAGGTAGAAACAGAATGGACCAGCTTTGATACTAGCCAAAGTTGCGAACACTTTTTATGTCCTGTGTGTGGTGGTGTAGTAGTAGTAGTTGTTGTATACAATATACTTCTTTTTAAAAAAAATTTTTTTTTATTTTTAATTAATAAACTACAAAACAAAATAACAAAACAAAACAATACAACATACTACGAAAGATTACAGCAAGCGCGAAGCAATAAATCCTACTTGTATACTATTATATATTTTCTACTTATAATATCTAACTAAGCCTATATCTCTAATATACTATTCATTAAATTCACACTTCATCACTCCTTCTCTCTCTCTCTCTCTCTTAAGGAGTCTATAAGTGGTATCCAAATATTCATAAAAAGATTAACTAACTTTTCCTTTATCATCCAAAAATCTTAATTCCCACTTCAAATATTTTAATATATAAAGCCACCCCATTTTTCTCCAAATGTATTAAAATAAAAACCTTCCAAATGTTTCTTTAAAAAAAAAAATCTATATCCCCTTTTTATATAAAATTGTTAAAAACAAATCACATCTTACTTAAGTCTTTCCAAATAATAAAACATTATTTTTCTTTTATTCACAAAGGGGTTAACTAACCTTTCCTTTATCATCTAAAAGTCTTAACTTCCACTTCAAATTTCTAAATTATTAAGTCACCCCATTTTTTTTCTTCAGATTTGTTAATTCATCATCAAAAATTTTCCATCACTCTTAATATAAGTTTCTTAAAAACAAGTCATATCTATTTGTTTTTTAATAATAAAACATTTTCTTCTTTTTAAGTAACATTAACTCCAATAATATTCCCCACAAAAAAAGTAAAACATTATAATCCCTTTTTATTTTTGACAGTTTGCCATTACCCCTTCCATCCCTCCCCTTCCTCCTTCTTTCTCTTCTTTTTCTTCTTCTTCCTCTTCCTCTTCCTCATCTTTAAATCTTTCCCAAAAGTCTCTTGTTTTTTAAATTGTATCCACTTTGCATTCTTTTCCATAGGATCATTCACGTCTTCTATATTCCTCTCCCGAAAGACAATCTTCAACACCATTTTTAGTAAAGTATTCTGCTTCTCTGTCTCAAGTCTTGGTTTAAATCTTGGTACTTCTTCTGCTACAGTGTCTTCCAATAAATCTTTTTCTTTATTGGGAGCAGGGGAGGTCGACGGAGAGTCTTTTAATTCATCCTTTTCATCTTTTTCCTTCCCTGCTGGTTTCAGTTCTGCAATCATATTCTGAAGATTTTCCTGCAAAATCGTCATCTTTGCATCGAATCTGAGTTCCCATTTTTTAAAACAAGACAATATTGTAGTCATGTTGCAATTTTTTCACCAGTTGCCAATCTCTCTTCTCTTAAAAAAAAAAAGAAGAGGTAATATAAAAAACTTCTGCGGTCGACGACGTGAAACAGAAAGATTAATTGCCAGGCTCCATGAACTCTAACACGGAAGGGCTCATATTCTTTTTAGCAAAAATATCAGGAATGTCAACAAAGTCCCAGACAATTTTCTCTTGCCGGAATAGTCTATTAAAAAAAAAACCTCCTTACTGTTTTAATCTTCCATAAGTACGAAAAAAGAATCCATAAAACTCACCACTATTGAAGCTTTAACTTCGTCTTTCCAACTTTCAGTTTCGAATGTTCAATTCACCTTATCGCAGCGTATTATTTTTAACATTAACTCTTATCTCGGCTAATTTCTACAACTCATAAATCATTTCTACGCCTCTTGCTCAAGCAAAACAAAGCATGTCGGAGGTGGCTTGGCTTGGTTGCATCTGCGGCTCAGAGCTCGATGGTATCCAGCTTCCTCACCGAGAATCCAAAACTTCAAAGCCTTTGCCTTGAAGTGTCAGAAAGGGGGCGATTGGAAGCAATGTGGTTTATCTCTTCGTTGTTGTTGTTGTTGTTCAGTCGTTAAGTCGTGTCCGACCCTTCGTGATCCCATGAACCATATCCCGCCAGGCCTTCCTGTCCTCCACTATCTTCCTGAGTTCGCTCATTTTCATGTTCGTTGCATCGGTGATGCTGTCTAACCATCTCATCCTTGGCCTTCCCCTTCTCCTTTTGCCTTCAATCTTTCCCAGCATCAGAGTCTTCTCCAGAGAGTCCTCTCTTCGCATTAGGTGGCCAAAATATTTGAGTTTCAGCCTTAGTACCTGTCCTTCCAGGGAACAGTCAGGCTTGATTTCATTTAGAATTGACTGATTTGATCTCCTAGCAGTCCAAGGGACTCTCAGGAGTCTTCTCCAGCACCACAGTTCAAAAGCATCTATTCTTCGGCGCTCAGCCTTCCTTATGGTCCAACTCTCGCAACCATACATTGCTACTGGGAACACCATCGCCCTGACTATACGAACTTTTGTTGGCATGGTGATATCTCTGCTTTTTATTATGCTGTCTAAGTTTACCATAGCTTTCCTTCCAAGGAGTAAGCGTCTTTTAATTTCATGGCTGCTGTCTCCGTCTGCAGTGATCTTGGAGCCCAGAAAAGTAAAATCTGTTACTGCTTCCATTTCTGCCCCTTCTATTTGCCAGGAGGTGACGAAGTATCTCTTCGTACTCCCTTTTAATCCAGGGGTAGAGTAAATTAAGTCCATCAGATGTACTCCGTCAATACAGAGCGATCGGCGGAGTCGTCAGCCAGCCATGTCCTCCTAGCCGGAAGTGCAATATACTTCTGTTCATGCATTTGGTTTGCATTCCATCATTAAATATCTCTGATAGCCATGTACATTGCACATCAAGAAAAAGTGGTCGACATACACCGTTTGGGTGCTACGGTCCTCAAGCCTGTTTAAGGTATCGGGTTGGGAATATAACTCGCATTATACAATGCTCTCATGGAAAAGATAAAGGGAAAGTGATCTGCATTGCTTTGCTGATCATCTTCTCATAAGTCAGCATTATATGCAAGTTGCAAAACAGCTAGGTGAAGGGTAGGTATACACACGGATTTTATGCTTGCTTTGATCCTTCATAGCTCATACATTGCAGTTTAACTAGGCAAGCTGGGGCTGTGTTTATTAAGCACTAAATTCTAGACTTGCACTTTCATTTCCCCCTTGAATACCTAACAGGTCAGACCATTATGAACCATGTGCTGACCTTAGTTACAAATCTAAGGTTTTTGCATTTCCCTGCAGAGGCCGAAAATAACCCTGCAGCTACATAGTGGCATGTTGCTTTATAAGCAGACTTGCTAATGAAATTTCAGGAAATTATGTTCATACATAAAGTCTGGATGAACATGGGTTATTATATATTTGTGATAAAATAATTCCTTCCAAAAATCCAAATCTCATTGATTGTATGAAATAAAATATTCCTGGAAAGGTACTGATATTTGAGTTAGTCCGAATAAACCATCCATTTTGTCATGCCTTGAAAGTACATTATAATGAAATGCAGAGACCTACAGTTATTTGGCTTGACTTTCTAGCTAACCATAGTTTGGTTGCTATTAAGCCTCTTTCCCCTAAGCACCCTGCATGTGGTAGAGAACTCGGGGCACGTTGTTTTGTATCATGCTGGGCTTTAGAGCATGTGGAAGCATTGCGAATTTCTCATGCTGCCTGTTCCTATTCCAAAGCTCAATGTACCCAACTAAGTACCCACCCACTCTCAACTTGGGAGGAGAAGTCTCTTATGTTGAGTCAGAGATGTAGCTACACCCCCACGGGGGGGCTCGCCATGCACCCCCTTGTGACGTCACAAGCCACGCCCCCTTGGGGGCGTGATGTCACTTTCGCGCTGCTGAAATTAGACGGCAAAACGGCAAAGCAATCCCCCTGGGGTTTTAGGCCTAAAAAGCCCCCGGGAGGGTGCATAACCTGGGGGGGGGGGTGCATGATTCAGGGCGACAACATCGGCAGAAGCCAGAAATGGGCACTTACCCGAAGTTCGTGCACCCCCCAAGGCCGGGCGTTGGACGCATCCTTGCTGTTTCCGAGATGCTAGAGAGGCTGCGCCTGCGCAACCTTGTTGCAGCCTCTCTAGCTCCCCTAGTCTTGCTGGCTGAAGGGCTCAGGCAATTAGACTAGGGGAGCTAGAGAGGCTGCAACAAGGTTGTGCAGGCGCAACCTCTCTAGCGTCTCGGAAACAGCAAGAAGGATACGTCTGGCCTTGGGAGGGATTACGAACTTTGGGTAAGTGCCCGTTTCTGGCTTCTGTCGATGTCAGCACCCCAAATCGTGCACCCCCGGGTCGTGAACGCCCTGGCAACACGCGGATAGGGGGCATGAGCGGCTCGATTCGGCGGCTCGTGTGCACCTCCCCCATACATGTGTTGCCCCGTTGCCCGGAGGGGTCCTGCCCCCCCTAACAATGCAACTGTGTTGAGTTGAACTTGTCTTCTTGGTCTAAAGTTTCAGTCAAAAGGAAAGATTACTCCTACCCTCTCCAGAAGTCTGAGAATGGAGTTTTTCATGTTGTGCTGGCTTGTGGAAGCCAAGGAAGTTGAACTGGGTTGGAGTGTTGAGTATCAAATAGGTCAAACCCGATACTTGCACAGTGCATCGTTGGTGGCATATTCCAGTCACCTTAATATAATTTCCTATTTTTAATGCTACATGGTACATCAAATGTACCATTTGGAATCGTCTATTTGCTATTACAGGTTGATTATCCCTTATCCGGACATCTGAAATCTAGAGTATTCTAGACTATTCCAAAGTCCAGACATTTGGGGGGCTATGACTTTCCGAAATCCAAGCAACTTCTTGTCCCAAGCAGACCAGATAACGGATACTCAATCTTGGAATACTTTCAAGTCTAATCCTGATCCACGTTCCAGAAGCAGCCTGTGGATTAAACAACAAGCTGTATATTAAAATGCCAAGTGCACTTTTCAGTCGTTGCTTAGAATTACACTGCATTACTTTCCTTGAAGTCCCTGGAAATTAATGGGAATTTCATTTGACTGGGTTATGGGCAAAATTTGTTGATCAGATTTCTTTGTCTTATCACTTTATTTTCCACTGAAACTGTTCCCTAATTGAAATTCATGAGCTATGAACAGTGTTCCCCCCCTCCCCAAAGGTGGTGGTGGTGGTCTTTTTTACTGGAAGAAAACTTAACCATATTAAGCTTCTTTGCACTGATTTGGACTATAGCTCCACCTTAGCCCAGTATTTTCTACTTTGACTGACAGTAGCATTCCAAAGTCTCAGGCAAAATAATTTCCCGGCTCTGCTATCCTAGAACCTTTAACTGAAAATGTTGGGGGATTAAACCTGGGGTTCTTTGCATGCATAATATGTGCTCTGCCTCTAAACAATGAACTCTCCCTGAATTCTGATGCATCACTTGTCTATAATGCAGGTGGTATTTGTTTAATAAATCTTGATGTTGGCGGTAGGTTGGTGTTCATCCTTAATATAAGTTCAGTAGGTATAAGGAAATGTGGCACTTTAGTACAATTAGCAGGAAAGAGTATTAACATTGTTGTTATCTCATAGGTTTACTGAACTTTACATAGAAGAACTACAAAACGAAGGAGACTTGCAGATTCTTATCATGGATTATCTGAAAGGCCTGAATTTGAGCAAAAACGTAGTGGAAGGGATCATAAAGTAAGTTGCACGTCTGGTCGCTCTGACCAAAATCAAAAATTGCTTCATAAGAACTTCCCATATTTGATGATACAACGGTCTGGGATATGCAAATACCTTATAAATAGAAACCCTCCTTGATCAAACACCCCATGTGATCATGTGCTTAATGGTTCCCATGTAAAAGTATGCTTGTTTGACTTTTTTTGTGTTGTCTTCCTTGATATGTGGACTTCTTCGTGTCCCTCTAAACCTCCTGGATTTTGCAGGAGATCAACATTTAACCGTTAATTGGGCACTTTTGTATTTGGTTTGAATTCAGCTCAGTGTAGATAACCTCTCTTAGCCAGACCCATAGGACCTGATTGATCTTGGCAGTGATCCAGAATTTATTAGAACCCTTCCTTCTGTCTGGGTATTCTAGCGTTATTTTATATGTATAACTTAAATATACCACAGTTATTCTCAGAATATGTTGTTACTTCAAGTTTCTGCAGTCATAATGAGATAAATGTAAAGGGGGGGGGAGAACAAGAGTAGTCAGGGGGCACTTCATTTTTGGACCAGAATGCATCTTGCATAGCAGAAGTAATGATTTGTTGTATGGGCAAAAACAGGAACAAAGAACTCCTTGTGGAATCCTCTTCTCTCTTATCTGGCCTTGAGGGGGGGAAAACATCAATTCAGGATAAGGCCCTCTAAACCAGAATTAGGAATTAAGCCCAGGTAAATTAACTTAAGAAACCATATATTTCATTTGTCAACTATTTTACTTCTATAGCTTTTATTTGTCTGTGAGAAAGGAGTGCGAAACAAAACTGGTGGATGGGACAGGCCACAGGCCTCACTACAGCCTTCGTACTCTGTGCCGAGCTTTGAGATTTGCATCATCCAATCCATGCAACAACATACAGCGCTCACTTTATGAGGTGACTAACTTTTTCTCTGTTTCTAATTTTTTTGTGTTTAAATCTAGAATTCTAGGGTTGGAAATGCCTATTCAAGAATCTTTCATGTTAATGCCTAAAATGTTCCTTTGAAACTAAAAAGCCCAAGAACAAAATCTGTTTTTTTCTCAATAGGGATTTTGCTTGGGCTTCCTTACGCAGCTGGACAGAGTTTCTTACCCAATTGTTCAGAAGCTGATATGTCAATATATTCTCTCTGGAAACATCAAAAGCATCCTCAAGCAGGCAAGTAATTTTGGATTATATTTAGAACTTTTAAAAAGTGGAATTGTTTTCAATCAAGGTCTTATTTTTTAAGCTTAAACATCCTATTTATTACATCTTAGATTTACATTAAAACCTGTTCATGGGCATCTATGAACGATTTGATCCATTCTGAAAACAGTTGATATGTGCATAATTTTTGGGGGGGTGCCACTTCCATTTTCACTGACCATGTACTTTATTTAACCATAAAATGCTGAGCATATAAGGACTGACTGATATTAGACTTGACTTGCCTCCTTGCACATAAATATCTTAGGTGGCTAGGGTGGACTTCCTGCTGTTAGCTATGCATTGCATACAGAGGGTGTGAGAAAATATGAGTTTAGAAGTCTGTTAATCATTGGAGACTGTAGCATTCTTACATAATTTTGATGTATAAAATTTGCCATAGTTAGTACAGAGTAAATACTTCCACAAAAATTCAATTGTGACCATGCGTTCCAAAGCATTTCTCATCAAATAGAAATGTGGTGTTTTTTTAATTGATTTCTTTTTTTCTCATTCTCCACCAGGGAGTAGACTGTGGGCGCAATCCAATCCTACTTACGCCGCCGTTGTAACCAGCAGCGCAACGAAAACAGGAGGCCCCAGAACGGAAAGGGGATTCAAATCCCCCCCCAAAAGAGGAATTCAAAGGGGATTTGAATCCCCTTTCCATTCTGGAGCCTCCCGTTTTTCACTACGCTGCTGGTTACAACGGCAGCGTAAGTAGGATTGGATTGCGCTCTGTGTGTGCTTCATAGGTTTATATCATAACCTGGGTGTTATAATCTTTTCCACCTCTCCTGTGGGGAAATGCCATACTCTGGTGTGTTATGAAATTCTGTTGTATATTCTGTATGCTAAGAGAACTAAAAAGGGGATTGAGAATAAAACGGCCAATATCATTATGCCTTTGTACAAATCGATGGTAAGGCCACATCTGGAGTATTGTGTCCAGTTCTGGTCACCATACCTCAAAAAGGATATAGTTGAATTGGAAAAGGTGCAGAAAAGAGCGACCAGAATGATTCGTGGGCTGGAGCACCTCCCTTACGAGGAAAGGCTACAGCGTCTGGGGCTTTTCAGCCTAGAAAAAAGGCGCCTGAGGGGGGACATGATTGAGACTTATAAAATTATGCATGGGATGGAGAGAGTGGATAGAGGGAAATTCTTTTCCCTCTCGCACAACACCAGAACCAGGGGACACACACTAAAATTGAGTGGAGGGAGAGTTAGAACAGACAAAAGAAAATATTTCTTTACCCAGCGTGTGATTCATCTGTGGAACTCCTTGCCACAGGATGTGGTGATGGCACCTGGCCTAGATGCCTTTAAAAGGGGTTTGGACAAATTCATGGAGGAAAAGACCATCACAGGTTACAAGCCATAAGCAACCTCCTGGTTTTTAGAAGTGGGTTTTCTCTGTGCCAGGTGCAAGGGAGTGGCGACTGGACACAGGTATCTTGTTGTCTCGTGTGCTCCCTGAGGCATCTGGTGGGGCCACTGTGTGACACAGGAAGCTGGACTAGATGGGCTTTTGGCCTGATCCAGCAGGGCTCTTCTTATGTTCTTATGTTCTTATGCCTTTATAGACAGTTCTTCTTGCCTGAAAAAGTTTTGTTTCTGTGATATCTTTTTAGCCCTTACCAGAGCCTAAAGGAGGGAAATTGATAAAGGTTGAGGGATATTGGATTTCAGTTGGTGATGAAGAGCCCACAGTGGATGAGACTTATGTGCTCACACCTTCAGTTAAACTCAATCTCAGAGACATGGTCAGAGTTGTGTCAGCAGGGTATGTTGGACTTAAGTTATTTCTTTTTCTTACCTGAAAATAGTTTAATTCAACCATGAATAGAAGAAAAACAGCTGCTAGGGCTATTCTGAAAATGCTTGTGCAAGAGTTGTGCACATGGTGCTGTCATAGGTTCTGTAGAAGTTTTCATGATTCTGTTTGTTGGGAGGGTGCACAGGCAGCTCTAAATTTAGTCACTTTTTTGTGTGCAACCTTCTAGTTTGATTTGTAAAGCAACCCTTTTCTGAGCTGCAGACACCTTTCACATGTAGAAGGGCAATCTTTGATTCACCCTTCTGTGTGCATCTTTCTATATGTATGGATGAGTTTAGAAATGGAACTTAGTAAAAACCTTCCTTGAAATTCTGCTTTTTGATTCCATTTAATCAGAATTTGCTCTTCAAAATTTAGTTTTTGTAGAATCACTGTGATCAAGTTTGATACTGCATAGGACACAATTCAGCCCCCCTCACCATATTATTTTCTAGTAATAGTGCTAGTACAATGTAAATAATAATAATTTATATACAATGTACATAATAAACTTAGAGCACATACAGTAATGTTAAGAGAATATAGCCTACTGATTTCAGTGGCAGAGTTGAGGAAGTGTGTTTACTTTTTTATTCTTGGCGGCCATAAAATGCTGTATCTAACTTTTCTGTCTGCCAATTTCTAAAGGACTTACCCAGTGCTGATTCAAGGAGATACTTCTATTGGTAAAACCAGTTTAATTGGATGGTTGGCTGCTGCCAGTGGGAACCATTGTGTTCGGATTAACAATCATGAACACACTGACATCCAGGAGTATATTGGTTGTTATACCTCGGATGCATCTGGGAAGCTAATATTTAAGGAAGGTAAGGCTATGCTTAGTACTGGTATGTTAATGTCTTGCTCACTACTTTTTCATCAAGCACCCTGCCTCCAAGTTGTATGTGTAGCACTTGCAATGCAAAACCACTTTTGTTATCCTCAGAGGTTGGTGACCTTTTCCTTATAGGATGCTAAACAAGACTTGTGTGAAAAATGTTGTAACAAATTCCTGAGTTTGAGGTTTTAGGGAATTTAAAGTGGCTGGAAGTGGAGCTAAGTGTGCTTCCCATGGTAACCTTCTGTTTTTTCCTCCCAGCGCCTCAGCAGAAGTGGCGCTGCTAAAAGGGCAGTGCTGAGGGAGCCCATTTATCACATGGCCTGCCCTTTCAGCAGACACACCTCTGCATTGCTGAAAGGGTGGTCCACATGATAATTGGGCTCTCCCAGCAATGCCCTTTCAGCAATGCCGCTTCTGTCCATGTGTCACTTCGCAGCTCAGCAGCTGATGGTGGTGCTGGAAGAGCCCAACTATCACACGGGCTGGATAAAGAGCTTTGCAGGTCTCATCCGGCCCACAGGCCTTCTGCTTGACACCCCTAGTCTGGGTTGATGAGATACATCAACAAAGCCCTGTTACTTTCAGGCCTCCAAAAAGCCTGTATCAATAAACATGTACAGCCTAATCCTAACCAACTTTCCAGCACCGATGCAGCCCCAAGGTAAGGAAATACCGTATTTATTGGCGTATAAGACGCACTTTTTTGTCTAAATTTGTGACCCAAAATAGTAGGATGTGTCTTATACGCCAATACTAAAAAAATCCCTCCCTCCCCCGCCCGTGTTAAAGCATTTTTGGGCTTACTGGGGTTTTTCCGGAGCAGGAGAGCTCCCTTGTGCTTTCTTCCCTGGCTAATCTATCCGATCTACAGCTGTTTGTCTGGTTTAATTTATGCACGAGCTTGAGTTGAGCTTCTCAGCAGTCAGCAGAGGGCGCTGTGCTCAGTTCAGTTCAGCTGAGCTGCAGAAGGCCTTTCCTCCGATGCTGAATCAGCTTTGGTAAGCTTCTGAACTGGGCCTAGTTGGGGAGGCTTTGGAAACTGTGCTTAGGTTAGGTTAGGTGGGGTGGGGGAAAAGAGTTGGGGTGGGGGAAAAGTGTTCAGCTGAGCTGCAGAGGGCGTGGTCTTCCCAGCTCTCCTCGGAAGGGTAAGCTTCTGAACTGGGCCTAGTTGGGAGGCTTTGGAAACTGCATAGGTGGGGTAAGGGTTGAGTCTGGTTTTTTTTTTTTTGTACTTTGGAAACTGTGCATGGATGGGGTGAAAGAGTTTAGTCTGGGGGGGGGGTTGTACTTGGAGTAAATGTTTTTTACTTTGGAAACTGCATGGGTGGGTTGGGGGAAAAAAGTTGAGTCTGGGGTTTTTTTTGTACTTGTACATTTATGTTCTGGTGCATTTTGTTCATGTGTCTTATTGCTGTGTGTTTTAAAAGAGATCCTGGTATTTTTGTGCAATTTATGTAAATTAGCTAAGCAGCCAAGCAGTAAGTGGCCAAGTGGCCCAAAAATGCTTTAAATCTTTTTTTCTTGAAACCCAGGGCCAAAAGGAAGGTGCATCTTATACGCAGGTGCGTCTTATACGCCGATAAATACGGTAAATGTTATTTTGAGGAGGCCTCAGTGACTCTGCTTCCCTGCTAATGGAATGCAGCACAAGCCCCATTGACACAGTTGCATCGCTGCTGGAAAGTTGGTTAGGATAAGGGCTGGTAGTCTTCCACAATGTTGTCAGCAGAATTCTGCTGAACTCAGTCTCTCTTTTGAGGAAACGTTCACAATACTGGATATGTTCAAGGCTAGTTCTGAATTTGAACAAATGTGGACATGCCTGGGTGACATATGAATTGACTTAAATTCCAGTCAGACTCTAAGGGGAGGGAGTAGTCATTTTTGCCAGTTTGGGTACTGGATAGTCTTTTTCTAGAAACATATTTTTGTATAAATTGGTTTTACCTATAACCAGAGGTGCTGATTACTACCGTATTGCCCCGAGTATAAAACACACTTTTTTTACCCTAATTTAACTTTTTAAACTAGGGGTGTGTCGTTTTGTATCCTCTTGTAAAGCAAGATCACATACACTTTCATCCCTCCTCCCCAGGCAATGATTGGTTTAGGCTGCAATCCTGTGCACACTTTCCTGAGAGTAAGCTCCATTGAGAACAGTGGGACTTGCTTCTGAGAAGACATGCACAGGATTGCACTGTTTGTTTAAATCACTGGCATTAAATATATGCCAGCGATTTAATTAAAGTTTTTAAATAGCACCAAACTTTAAGGGTGCGACTTATAAGGTGCGTCTTATACTCGGGACAATACGGTATTTATATTTTATTTTAAGTGTCTTGTCATTGCCTGGGAGAGCAGCTTAAATATACTTGAATGCAAATCAAACCGAAGGTGTATTGTTTCCCAAGATTTTTTCTATGCTGTTTCAATGCAGGATATACAGTACTTATGTATGTAACCAGATTATTTTATTCTTTTTTTGTAAAAACTTCACAGGTGTCCTCATTGATGCTATGCGAAAAGGCTACTGGATAATCCTAGATGAACTGAACTTGGCACCTACAGATGTTTTGGAGGCACTGAATAGGTTGTTAGATGACAACAGAGAGCTGTTCATAACAGAGACCCAAGAAACAGTCAAAGCTCACCCAAGATTCATGCTCTTTGCTACACAGAATCCCCCAGGGCTCTATGGAGGCAGGAAGGTTTGTAGGCTGACCCTAAGACATTTGTTTCCTCAGACATTTGTTTTCTTTTGACAGTCTTTGTGGCACATCATTTACTGTTTTTTATCCTAACAAAAATGCTGTTTGACCTTCGCAACGTAGGACTGATATGACACCCAGAGTAGATTTCTATTATGTTCTGTGTAACTGCGGCTCAAAAAATGTCCAGTGTGTCCATTTCAGTAAGTTTTGGGTTTTTTCTCCCCCAAAGGTATTATCCAGAGCATTCAGGAATAGATTTGTGGAACTGCATTTTGATGAACTACCAAGTGGAGAACTGGAAACCATCCTGCACAAACGCTGCCAGCTTCCACCTTCCTACTGTAGTAAACTTGTCAAAGTCATGTTGGAGTTGCAGGTACTGATGACATTGCTTAAAAATAAAGTGAACCGTTTCAGTAGGCTGGCCACATTCTAGATCTTTGGATTAGGAAGTTGATGATATTCTGGTTTTCTAAAAGGTCGCCTGGCAAATGTCTTTAATTCTGTGTGCCTTTTGACCTCTGCAGGCAGAATGTTTTTGTATGCCTCTTGTCTAGCCAAGAATGCACACTTGGCCAGACCATGACATCTTGTTACAGAATGTTGAGGGCAATGAGATGGAATGAAAGAGAGATGTAGCTTGAGGAAGTGTTACGTTTGTAAGCTGGAATTGCTGAAAGAGAAGTGGGTTTGCAAGTCTGACTCCTGCAGCCCGAGTTATGTCCAGCTGGAGATGAAGCAGTGAGGAAGAGCAAGAGATGTAGATATACGTCTGAAAGTGAAGCAGTGCAGGGCCTAGGATGAGAAACCTCGGTTTTGACTGAGGGTGTTGGTGGAAAAGTGACGATGTTTAGGAGCATGCTTCTATAAAGTTTAGGGAACATTTGTACTACAAGTGGCGTTGGCATCTTCTAAGATAGCCTGTTCTCTACTCAGCTGCCTTGGTTCTCGGAACATTGTGGTACCCTTTAAGCAGCTTCCTAAGGGTGTTTTTTTTTAAGGGCCTTATATTAATGTATACTCTTCATCAGACATCTTGCCCATTTTGCAGGAAGCAATTGCGCAGTTGGTTAGATTTCGATATGTGAGGAAAGGAATGATGGTTGAATCAGATATAGCCGTTCTAGGACAGAGGGTTATGGGTGTGGTTTAGGTGGAGGCCATTTTTTAATTGGAACATACCTTTATTTTGTTTTCTTATAACGAACTTTGCATATCAAATAATCCCAATGCAAATCCCCCCCCCATCTCAAAGTTGATAGTTATGTCTGGGAGCTTTTTTGTTGTAATTTTCTGTTGAATTACATAAGAAACATTTATATAAAACAATGCAGTTGTTCATACTTCTACCTGCTACTTTCAAGACTAGAAGCCCTAAATCCTTTCTCTCCTCCAGTCCACCTTAATCACCTTAATACTCCAGATGTTAGCATTGGTCGTTAACATCTTAACATTAATCTAGGGAAAGGGTGGACAAGAACAATTTGAGTAATTTGGCTACTTTGTGTAATTTCAGAAACTGCATATTTTCAGCTAAGGCAGGAGGACATTCTAGATCAGGGGTTTTCAACCTGTGGTACGAGTACCCCTAGGGGTATGCGGACCAGTGGCAGGGGGTATGCCAGAGCCTGCCTCTTATCAGCATCAATCGGTAGTTAATTACTTGTTAATTAGAACTTAAATGCAATCCCCCGTGTCACTCTCTCTCTCTCTCACACACACATACATACACACACACAGTTAAATAAGACATTTTTTCACATTTTAAATTGTTTTAGTACTTTTTATTTAACAATTAGCTAATTAATTAATTGATCCAATCAGCAATTAATTAGCAGGGGGTACTTCAGAAAATTGGACCATGATAGGGGGTACCCGGGCCTCCAAAGGTTGAGAACCCCTGTTCTAGATCTTCCTTAATGAGATTACTCCTCCCATCCAGTAAGGAGAGAGAAACCTTGAGCCCAGCAAGGTTGTTGTAAATACCTAAGGAAGTTATTGTGAAGCTTAGTTGATATCAAAAGAAACAAATCTGAAATTTGTACCACATTCACTGAGGTGGTACACTTTTGTGTCTGGGCCCTACCACTTCAGACTGCAGGTGGGAGGTTTCTGCACGTGTTCTTGAGTTTTCTTGCTGACATGTGGAGAGACTCTTTTAGTATGGAGGAGAATTCAAGTGTTGGAGTCCTACATAAAGTGAAGCAGCCAATGCACAGAAGTTGACCCAACTCCTCAGTTAGAACTGGTAGGACTCGATTAGTTTTATTGGTTTTGCAGGGCTTTTTAGTAGCTCCCTTGGTATTCTGCCAGGATTTTGTTAGCCCAGTAGATGGATTCATTGTAACCACTGGAACATTGGTGAAAGTTGGGCCACGAACTATCGTGAACCCTCAATTTAACGGATCTTGATTTAACAGACTTCAGAAGCAATGGACGTTTTCTGCTTCATTAAAAAAACTAGTCCTACCCATTTTGTGCATGTGCACCTCCACTGACTTAAATGCTTTTGGATTTAACATACTTTTGGCATTAATAATGGACACCCCTTCCCCCATTAGTCCATTAAATCAAAGGTTCACTGTAGTTAAGAGGGATTGTGATGAGGAGCGGGGGTTAGAAAGTAATTGTGGATGCAGAAGACAGTGTTGTGCAGCAAAGGCTTACTGTATGCCCTGTTCTAGTCTTATCGCAGAGTTTCATCAGTGTTTGCAGGCAAGCACGGCTTCATTACTCTTCGGGATCTCTTTCGCTGGGCTGAAAGGTACCGATTAACAGAACAGACGGAGGAGAACTATGACTGGCTTCAACATTTAGCTAATGATGGTGAGAGTCGACTCTTCTTCTTGGCTTACATAGTCATTGTACAGGACATACCGGTAGTTGGATATCCAAATTTGAGACACTGAGCTGTTGGGAATTTAAAAAAACAAAGCATGGTAAGTATCCTTATAAAAACATCTTTTTGTTCCTAGGATTTATGCTTTTGGCAGGAAGAGTCAGAAAACAAGAAGAAGTGGATGTTATTCAAACGGTAATTGAAAAGCACTTTAAAAGGAAGTTGCATCCCCACGGTCTCTTCTCAGAAGAAAGTGTAAAGAAGCAAATGGGTAAGTTTGCAAACGGACAAAAGTGAGATTGTTTTGGTCTTTGGCTAAAGCTAACCAACTTGCTGACTTGTTTTGAAGCCAGGATGGTGTAGTGGTTTGGGAGTCAGACTTAGACCTGGAAGATCCAGGTTCAAATCCCCGCTCAGCCACAAAGCTTCCTGGGTGACCTTGGGCCAGTCACTCTCTCTCAGCCCCACCTACCTCACAGGGTTGTTGTGAGGACAAAAGGAGGGGAGGAATTATGTACACCACTCTGAGCTCCTTGGAGGAAGGGCGGTATAAAAATGTGAAAAATAAATAAATAAAAATTTTTTGTATGTGTCTTGTTCCATTCCCACTCCCCAACCTGGATCAGATAAAGCATGTACGTGGAAGTCTGTAATGGACGGCGAGTTCAGTCACATTGTGTGGACTCAAGGGATGAGGCGGCTCGCAGTTCTAGTAGGCCGAGCGTTAGAGTTTGGTGAACCCATACTTCTGGTTGGAGACACAGGGTAAACTGCTTTTATGTTGTATTACTGCATTATGTTGGCCTCAAAAACTGCATACTCTCTCTAGTAGAAGCAAGCCTAGATTCTCCTTCTTGGGATTGCACCTCCCATGCAGCAAGGAAGCAGTGACCACCAAAACTCTCTCTCTCTCTCTCTCTCTCTCTCTCTCTGTGTGTGTGTGTGTGTGTGTGTGTGTGTGTGTGTGTGTGTGTGTGTGTGTGTGTGTGTGTGTGTGTGTGTTAAATCTACCTGTACTGCCTTTTGACAATTTTCTACTGTTCAGCCATGTTTATGTGGTAAAGTTCCTAGTCTTTCAGTCTAGTTTGGGAAGTGGGGAGCCGCCCCTTAGTGGAGGAGTCAATCCGCAAGTGATTCTGTCTCTTTTGCATTGGAATTCTTCCAACAGATAGTGATCCGAAACTTCTTGTTTTTAAGATAATTTATAGTAGAGGTTGACAACAGGCAGGTTATGGGCTGAATCTTCCCCTTCTAAATCTGCCCCCCCTTCATGCATTTTAGAACAGTTCAGATGGCTAGAGCAACACATATAGCAGAGCACACAAGGAAGCGTTGGTGTGTTCCTTGTCTCTTTGTGTAGCCCAGTGTGTTTCCACCATTTCTGCATCTATCTGTGGGCAAGTCGGAAGGCACACTGATTGTGCTCTGGTCCTTGTTTTTTTTCCTTTGTTCCTCTCAATGAGTGTGAAGGAAAGGCCAAGAGCCAGCCTTGGTAAGTGTGGGTAATGGCAGAATATGCTGACCCCCATTACTGTTGGAACATATGAAGCATGGGTTTGTATATCTCTTCTGTGGTGAGCTCCAGATGAGAAGCCCCCCACCAGTCCCAGGAATTGTAGATCTTGTTCCAGGTGAGGTTCCCAAGTCCCATGAAAGAAGTTCCAGAATATCCAGCAAATTGCACTCCTGCTTCACTGTAATGTGGGAGTCCTAATGGAAGAGGAATCACTCTCGAAAAGAAGCTACCGTATTTCTTCGAGTCAAAGGCGCCATTGATTCTAAGGCGCACCTTTACTTTCAGTACCACCAGCAGGGGAAAAAAAAAATCCATCAATTGTAAGACTTCATTAAATCTACCTGCTCAGCATCAACTCTCCCCAGCATGTCTCCTGCAGCTGAGGATGACTGAGTGCACTGCCTTTGCATAGCATTTCTGGCCCCGTCAGAAAGTGCCATTTCCTTCGTTAACTGGGCTTGGGGGAGCTTCAGGGAGGCCTGAGCAACCCTCTGCAGGCCTCCGTGATCTTCAGTTTGGTGAAAAACAGCGATTTTTGGCCATTTCTGGTTTTCGCGAAATCCGGAAATGGCTGAAAATCACCGTTTTTTGCCGAACTGAAGATCAGGGAGGCCTGCAGAGGGTTGCGCAGGCCTCCCTGAAGCTCCCGCAAGCCCCAGAAAGTAAGAAGATAGCATTTTGGGGAGCTTTTTGGAGACCTTCGATTCTAAGACGCACCCCATTTTTTGTAATGCTTAATTGGGAAAAAACATGCGTCTTGGAATTGAAGAAATACAGTAGTATCTAGAACCTTAAACTGACTCCACCATTCTGTGTGCACAGGTGTGGCAAGACTACTATTTGTCAGATTTTTGCAGCTTTAGCAAATCAGAAATTATATTCTGTGAACTGCCATTTGCACATGGAAACCTCTGACTTCCTGGGCGGGCTACGACCAATCAGACAGCGATCAAAAGACAAGGTCAGTTGGCAATAAGATGCCAGGTATAATTGAGAACTATGGGGAAAAAGGCGGGGGGGGGGGGGGAGAGCCAGCATAGAGATACTCAAGCTTTTTCCTTTTCTTTGAAATAGGAGTTTGACAGTTCAAGATTGTTTGAATGGAATGATGGAGCCCTTGTCTTAGCCATGAGAGAGGATGGTTTTTTCCTCATGGATGAAATTTCATTAGCAGATGATTCTGTTCTAGAAAGACTTAATAGGTATGTGCTTGAAAACTGGACAGTTTTGTTTACGTCAGTTACAACAACGAACAGCACGAGGCGTTTTGACAGTCAACATCTACTAAGCCTTGGGAAGCCCCCAGAAGATGTTTGGATTAAAACACGAAACGTCAGGTCCTCAGCGCTACAGTTTTTGGGTTTGATTCATGTCTGTTGTCCATGGTGTATTTTTCTTCAATCTACCCGGATAAATCGGTACTGTTTCAAATCGGCTGGCTCGCTATTTTCTTTCACTCCTCACTATGACCGCATTACCCGTATTAACCTCTAGTTGCAAAATAGTTTTGTCTTCCTGAGCTATTAATGACAAATCAAATTGGAAAGTTCTTACTTTTCCCAACTTCTTCTCATTGTTAAGAGTTACCCTGGCTAGTCTGACTTTATGTATGTTTTGGAAGCTTAACAAGAGCAGATACTGAGAATTATTTTTTCTTCTAGCGTTCTCGAAACTGAAAGGACATTGGTGTTGGCAGAAAAAGGTAGTGAGGACAGTGAAGTAGAACTGCTGACTGCAGGAGAGAAGTTCCGCATTTTAGCCACGATGAATCCTGGTGGTGACTTTGGGAAGAAAGAGGTAACTTGCAGTGCAAACTTATGTATGTTGACTCAGGATTACATCCCACTGTGTTCAGTGGGGCTTACTCTCAGGAAAGTACGTATAGGAGTTCGGCCGCAAGAAAACGTTGCCCTGTACACTCTGGTTGCAATCGATGGCTACTGTAATTGAACTTGTGATACTGCAGTTCAAGGACATAAGAATTGCCTATACTGGATCTGACCAAAGGTCCACCTAGTCCTGCATTCAGTGGCCAGCCAGAAGCCCCTGAGGAGGCTCCTAGATGGAGATAGTCCTTCCTTGTTGCTTGTGCCCCAACATCTTTAAGATAAGCCAAAGGTCTCAAGAAAAAGGTGGGTTTTGAAGAGAAATTTGAACAGCGAGTCAGTTCCAATTATCAAATTGACTGACGCTTCCACAGATATGTAAGTGGTCTAATCCCCAGAGCTGTGAAATGTGGATGTAGCAAATGCACACAATGCCTGCTTTCTTCTGTGATGTGGAAAGATTGTGAATGGCGTTCAGTTTGTAGAAGAGGAGGGGTGAGCCCATGTAAGTTGTTCATTTTAAGGAGGCCACTTTTGTGAAAAGTTATTGCAGAAATGGCAGCTGATTTGATTACTGGAATGGAATTGACTAAATGTTTCCTCACAGTCCACTTGGTTCCCCCTTCTTAGTCCATTAAGCTTCATGGAAACTTGCAAACAGTAAAATGGGTTGTTCTATTTCAGATAAGGGTGTTCCCCCAGTTAACGATGGGGATACGAATCCGTCATTAAGTGAATGTTCAGCACCATCTAGTAGTCGGTTTTGGTATAGCCTACGTAATGTGATTGTAATACAGTGCAGTTGTAAGAGGGAATGAATGGCAAGTACTTCAGACACTGCTTTTTTAAATTCCTCAGCCGATCAGCTGTTTGGTGCTAGATTAGTGCTTTGATGGTTAGCCCCTAAGAGCTGACGGGCTGGGGATTTAAAAAGACTCATTTAAAAAGGGACGTGAGTGCTTCCTGCCTCCATTTTTTAGCTAGCAGGAGGCTCAGGCAGCAAGCGGCAGTGACCTTTTTGTAAGGTGGGGGGGGGAACTGCCATTGTATATGCAGATCGTCGTTAAACAAACCGTCATTAACTGGGGGATACCTGTATTCCTCCAAGCACTGGGTGTAGTAAGTTGAAATTAACTGTAGTCCTGTTTCTTGCCTGCAGCTATCGCCTGCCCTACGTAATAGATTTACAGAAATATGGTGCCCACAAAGTAACAACTGTGAGGATTTAATTCAGATTGTAAAGCATAATCTTCATCCAGGTCTCTTTCTGACCAGAACAAACCACAAAGGTAAATCTCACAGGTATAAGTTTAACCAAGTCCATGACTCCTGTTTTTGTAGGAAATACTTAATCTTGGAAATTACAAATTGGTTAGTCTTGATTACAAAGACTAACTACAAATAAGAGATGCAATGCTGCTAATATACTAGTATGAGTATAAACCCTTTGCTGTGGGTGCTTACAGAAATGTTAGAAGCCCTTCCCGCGCCTGGACCAAGGGGGCGGGGCCTGTGACGTCTCCCCGCCCAGCGCAGCTCCGAACACACACACACACACACACACACACACACACACACACACACACACACACACACACACACACACACCGCCAGTTTCCTTACCATTTTGGAGCCGTTCGGGCTCCAGTGAGGGCAGGAGGACAATCCTACACACTTGCCTAGGAGTAAGCCCCACTGACTCAGTGGAGTTATGTCCAAGTAAGCATGCAAAGGATTGACCAGTCAACTGAAGAAATCCAAATGACCAAGGTTGCAATTTCTCCATTTGTCAAGTGCGGCTAAACAGCAAACAGGTGGAACGTTTGAGTTTTACCTTTTGTAATTGTGTCTTCTCCAGAGAAATATTTTGTAGTTCTCACAGAAAAGCTTACAGCAAGTACTTCAGAGTGTGAAACTATTTCTAACAGAACTAAGAGCTCAACCTTTTGAAGTGGAGAGAAAAACTGACTGGCAAGAGCAAAAGGTTTCTCTTTTAAGAGAAAACCCTGCTGGGATTCAGGCACAAATGTGCAGTCTATGCTAGGGAGAAAGTTGTCATCTTCAAGGCAGACTTAGATGCTCTGAAGAGGCTACAGGAGCTTCAATAGGTTGGGCACTGCTTTGCTCTGCGAAGTCTCTTTGGCTGTTAAATCTTCTCTGAAATCATCAAAAAGGAAAAATTTGTCACGGTTCAGTAAATTTCTGTTCTTCCTAGTGTAACTTGGGTAGCTTCTCCACTGGGATTGCATCTTTTCCTAGTGGCAGACAAGGGTCTTTGAAGCATGGGTTGTCAATACAATACTTGACTTACAGCTCAGATAGGATTGCGCTGTTAGTAGGTCACAAATTATGCAGGTCTGACCTAGATCCCCAAGAGCCAACGCTTTGACTGAAAGTTGGGGGGGGGGGATTCACGGGAGTGATGGCAGTGCTTCTTTCCTGCAGAGAATCTAGCAAAATTAAATGCTTGATCTACCGTATTTTTTGCTCCATAAGACGCACTTCCCCCCCCAAAAATAGGGGGGGAAGCGTGCGTCATATCGAGCAAAGATTAAAAAAAGTGAAAAAAAATACTTACCGGGGCTGCGGGGAGGCCTGCGCGACCCTCTGCAGGCCTCCCCGATCTTCGTTTTGGCGCTAAATGGCCATTTTCGGCCACTTCCGGTTTTCGGAAAATCAGAAATGGCCGAAAATGGCCATTTAGCGCTGAAACGAAGATCGGGGAGGCCTGCAGAGGGTCGTGCAGGCCTCCCCGAAGCCACCAGAAGCCCCGGTAAGTGAAAACCTTTCCCCCCTGTTTTTAGCTCCATAGGATGCATGCATCCTATGGTGCAATGCGTCCTATGGAGCGAAAAATACGGTACTTAAAGGAAATCTTTGGAGCCAAGCTTGGTGGTTGCAAAATCTCAGATGTGGGAACAAATAGTCCCATTTAAAGACTTGTGAAGTTGCAGGTTGAACCCTCTGTTGTTTGAGTTTGCATAAGCTGTTCTTGTGGTGTATTTACAGTGCTTATTTTTACAAAAACAAAATCTTCACTTTTACAGATGCTTCAAAGAATATAGAAATACTTTTCATAATTGTAATGCGTTTTTAAAAAACACTTATCTAGCAAAACCCTACCTGTGTCTCTTGTACTTCACTGCGAAACACCGTGAAGTCTACTGGTTGTGGTAACTGGTCTTTTTATAAAGTCCCCCACAGAACTGACTTCCATTATATTTTAGTTTTTTTTTTCTCTTCTACCCTCACCAAGGAATGGATATAGCAGAACTCATGATGGATTTCATAGAGTGGCTAACTAGTCAAGAATTTGGACACCAGTGTATTCTCAGCATTAGAGACGTTTTGTCATGGATTGACTTCATGAACACCATGGCAGAAGATAGACTGCCAGATTCCTCAGAGGAACACCAACCTTTTCGCGTCTCTCCAGTGATATCATTTGTTCATGCTGCGTGTTTGGTATACGTAGATGGAATAGGTTCCGGTATGTCTTCAAGTTTTAATTCAGTATGATTCAGTAGTAAAGTATTTGGCTAATGTTTAAGGCTACAGTTTCCCAGGCCCAAATGTACATACTAGAGATTATACTTATGCACCAGGGGCTTTTGTTACTTCCATGTCAGTGGTGCCATATCCCTTTTAATCCCTCAGTCCTGCACCTCAGAAGAGTTTGAAGCTGACTTGTTTGTTTGCAGTGGGCTATCTGGAACAAAAATAAGCTATATCCTAGATGCAGGCAAACTACTTCTAGTATATGTGTTACAGACCTCAAGTTTCCAAGACGGGTTGCATCTTACTAATAGCTGTACAGGCGTCCCCCATATCCGTGGGGTATATGTTCCTGTCCCCCCCAGATACCGAAACCGCAGATAAAAGGGAACCCTATACATACTGTGGCGCCAAGCACTCATGTCTCTTCCTTTCCAGCCTGTTACAGAACACGAGAGAAGGAACGCGAGAAGCAGTCAGCCAGAACACTAGAGGAGGGAGACAGTCAGAATGCTAGCAGGAAGCTTCCTGTCAAACATTCTCTTGGTCACCTTCCTCTAGGCTTCCAGCTGACTGCTTCTCGCGTTCCTCCTTCTTGTGACTGCTTCTCGTGTTCTGTAACAGGCTGCGAAAGAAGAGACATGAGTGCATGGCGCCACAGTAAAGGGAGACAGATAAGTAATGGGCGCGCGGGGGAGGAGATCTGCGAATAAGTGTATTTGTGGATGCGGGGTACAAGGGATGCCTGTATGTACATTAAGTGTCCGAATACCTTACTGTAATTAAGCCTAAGGCTGTGTAACCAAATGTTGTATGTTCTTCCCATTTATCTTTTGCTTTCATTTTCCTCCCCTTCCTCTGCCTTCTTTCTTGTGTCTGTTTTTTAAATTGTAAGCCCCTTAAGGCAGAGGCATTTCCTCTTTCTTCGTAAATACCATGTACGTGGATGGTGTTATATAAATGAAGAAGTAATACGCTTCTGGTCATTGACTCTTAACTGGTATAATTTTGTTTTCTTTTCAACATAGGCACGATGGCCTCTTTAGCGGGTTCAGCTTTATTGGCTCGAGAAAAATGTCTGGAATACTTGTGTGGAAAACTTTCCAGAATTATGCAGCTCACCGAGGATCAGAAGAACGAACTAAAAATTTATGTCCTCGAGAAGGAGAGGGAAATGATCTGGTTGGAGAACTATGTAGGAATCTATCCATTCTTTATACCAAGAGGCAAGACACTTTTTTTTTAGTTCTGAACAATAGACACCTGAGATGAGATGTTAGCACTACAGAAGTGATTTCAGATGCACAGAAAAGTTAAATTGTTCTATTCCGTCCAACACTGTTGCATTAAAACCAGAAAGAAAGAACTATCAAACATCTGATTCCCCAACTTGAAGTCAGAAGTACTTTTGCAGTATGCTAGATATGTGTCTCTCGTCACTTTCTTTATTGGGACAGAACCTTATAGCCTATCGTTTTTTAAAAACAATTTTTGCTTTTTTTTCTGCTCTAGGGCCTCTTTACCAGAAGAACAATGTCTCGGATTATGCTCTAAATGCAGGAACTACAGCAATGAATGCACAGCGGTTGTTACGGGCCTTGCAGCTCAGCAAGCCGATTCTCCTGGAAGGCTCTCCAGGAGTTGGGAAGACCAGCCTAGTAGCAGCCTTGGCAAAGGCTTCAGGAAACTGCCTTGTTCGGATCAACCTGTCTGACCAAACGGTAGGCAGTCTACTTCTGTCACAAGTAGAAATTCTGGCTCTGTAAATGTGAGAAACTCTACTTGCAAACGTTTTAAGTGTCAAGTACTTCTTTAAGGTGCGACTTAGTTTCAGGGAGAGTTATTTGGAAATAAATCAAAGTAATAAAATGCTTGTCGGTGAAGTCAGTAGTATGCTACTAAGCAGTCTTTACCATCACTTTCAAAGCTATGAGACTGTAAACATTCCAAGAAAATGTAGTACAAGCATAATTTATTATGGAAAATTTATTTTAAAACATGTATATTTCCACTTTGGCCAGCGGGTGGCGCAGTGGGTTAAACCGCTGAACCATGAGCTGTCGATCGAAAGGTTGGCAGTTCGAATCCGCGACCGGGTAAGCTCTCGTTGCTTGGCCAGCTCCTGCCAACCTAGCAGTTCCAAAGCATGTTAATGTGAGTAGATAAATAGGTACCGCTTGCGGGAAGGTAAACAGCGCTCCGTGTTCCAGCCGCATGCTACGTGCTGCGGCAAGGAGAGTCATGCCGGCCACATGACCACAGAAGCGTCTTCGGCTTTGAAATGGAGATGAGCACCACACCCTAGAGTCGGACACGACTGGACTTAATTGTCAGGGGTCACCTTTACCTATTTCCACTTTGCCTTTATAACAAAAGGCCCAAGGCAGCTAACAACAATCAATGTAATAAAATTAGACTCGATCTAAAACCAGTCTCTTCTTTTTTTTTTTTCTCAGAGACTGTTTAAAATGCAGATTATGGTACCAATAAGCTGCTATGACGGTCGATGCACGGAACAAAATGTTTCTAGCTCTTCCTACTTTAAACCAGGGGTGGGCAAACTTCAGACTTGTCGGATCTACTTTTTACCATCAGAGACCCAGATCCACAAACTGAAGTCAATTTAAAAGATGGTCGTCTGGGGCTGGGAGATGAAGTTAGTAGCAAAATGCCTGTAATTACCTTCTGCACCCCATGGAGCCTGCATCTTTTTCCAGGATTCTCTTCCCCTCCCATCCCAACAAAGCTACAAAAGTACAAAACCATATTGGAGTTATTGCAGATCACAAATTTTAACATCACGACCTTAAATTGCACCAGGAGATCTAAAGAGACCTGGTCATATGTTGCCTCTGAGCCAGGTGCTGTCACACAGTAACATCATTTTGCAGAGCAAGGGGGAAAGATGCCCCTTGAATGTCCTTGACTCATTTGCTAGCATTCTTCATTCGAGATGAGGATTGCAGAGGCAGGCAGGCAGGGAGAGAATAGAACCTGTTGCCATAATACTTTTCCTTCATGGTGTTGGGGGCAAAAAGAGCCAAGTTAGTTTTGTAGGAACTGGGTGATTGTTTTATCCCTAAATATATGCAGAATATGTTTGCTTCAACATTTGGTAACCACAGTGCACGGGTGTTGATTCAGTAGAGAAGGAGAAGATCATTGTACTAGCAGGGCATCTTCATTCTTTGCCCTTGTTCTAAACCGTATTCATGGACTTGTTAATTTCTAAAAGTACAGGCAAAATACACTGCAAAGCCTAGAAAAGTTTGTCTCTGAAGTGTGCTCCTCTTTTGTGCGTGTGTGTGTGTGTGTTTGTGTTTGGGAACCTTTTCTTCTCTCTCTTCTTGCAAGGATGTCACAGATTTGTTCGGTACAGACTTGCCTGTTGAAGGAGGCAAGGGAGGGGAGTTTGCCTGGCGTGATGGGCCTTTGCTTGCAGCACTGAAAGCTGGACACTGGATTGTGTTAGATGAGGTAAGTTCCTGTTCTACCTTGACCAAGAGGCATCCTCAAGCAGCCCTGACTCCTCTTCTTGGCTGGCCTCCCATGCTGGAGCTTCAAAAGAGAGTCCAGTTTTGTTCCCTTCCCTCTAAACTTAGCCTTTTGTGAGGACACCCCTAATGTGTTTGTCCTACTAATAAAAGTCTGAATGTTTCTTTCCCTGTCTAGACTTGGCAATGACCATTTTTTCATAGACTCCGCCCAACTAAAGACTGGGAGGGCTGTTCATTTTGTCCTTCATAGAGGCAGCTTCCAGCAGGGGGCTCACTTTTCATAAAATTTGTTCAGGAAAAGTAGAGCCTGTTCTGTCTATGTGAGGTACAGTATCTTCAGGTGGTCATTGTTACTGAATAAACATCTCAGTACTATAGCAGGGATTGTACTGGTAGAAATTGATTTCCAGTTTCATGGACAAATAGCCTCATGTTGCTATTTATTCTCCTCATGCCATCGGTTTATGTATGTACTGTGAAGAAGGGGGAGAAATAACTTTTTTTTTTTTGTGCTCGTATAGCTGAACCTGGCTTCTCAGTCAGTCCTAGAAGGCCTGAATGCCTGCTTCGATCATCGGGCAGAGATTTACATTCCTGAGTTGGGGATGAGCTTTCCTGTGCAACAAAAGATGACGAAGATATTTGCGTGCCAGAATCCCTACAGGCAAGGAGGTGGCAGAAAGGGGCTGCCCAAGTCCTTCCTTAATAGATTCACACAGGCAAGTCCATGATCTGATCAAAAACCATTCCTGTTGTCTTTGCATATTCTTTTTAATTAGTTTTAAAGACACATAGAGCCCACTTAACAAGTCAGTTAGGCTTGAATGCTTGGTTTCAGGCTGACCCACTAAAATAAGACTCCCTGGTTTTCAGAGCGGCTAAGAATGTGTTTTGCTGTACTCAAGAATGGGTATTTTAGAATCTTTCATATTTAAATGCAGAGAGTTGTAAATCTGTGCATTTTGTTGAGGATGAGAACTAGTATGTCACAATTCTGTATAGTTATGCGACTATTGAATTGATTGTGTAGCTATACCATTGCATACCTGGAGAAGATGCTGATGTTAGGGAAAGTGGAAGGCAAAAGGAAGAGGGGCCGACCAAGGGCAAGATGGATGGATGATATTCTGGAGGTGACGGACTTGGCCTTGGGGGAGCTGGGGGTGGCAACGGCTGACGGGAAGCTTTGGCGTGGGTTGGTCCATGAAGTCACGAAGAGTCGGAAGCAACTGAACGAACAAACAACAACAAATAAAGCATAGGAATCTACAGACAGCATAGTGCCTGTGTAGCAGTTTTCTGCTGTAGGCTCCTGTGCTGACTTGAACTTTTAAGGGTTAACCTCAGTGAAGGTGTAACGCTGTGCTGTGTTTAATAACGGAATGGGAATATGTGCAGGGAGGTAGGGAGAGCATGTGGACCTGCAGCGTGCCTCCAGGCTTTTAACCATGGTTAAAAGATTGGGAAATGTTATGTCTGCAGAGGGCCTGGTTTGGGCTAGCTAGAGGATGGTGGCAGCAGGGAAATAATATGTGCAAGACCATATCTGTCTGATACTCACATTTTGAGAACGTGTTGCATTTCACACTCCTGATGTAACGACTTGCTTGGAATGTTTCACATGGGTTCATATATACATTCTGTGTCTATATAATAATCCTTAGGTTTTTTTCTTAATTTTATTGATGGCATAGGTGTATGTGGACGCACTTTCAGCAGCAGATATGGAATACATTGGGAATACTTTGTTTCCTGCCATTGGAAAAAAGAACATTGCAAAGATGGTTGAATTCAACAACAAGGTAACTGTATTATTCCTGAAACTCCACTTTGAACGCTTGTCTTTAAGGAGAGAGGCTTGAGGGTTCAGATGACTGCATACCATACTAAGACTCCCTATATACCCAAAGAATGACAATTAGAACTTTGTGTAAAGTTGGTCGTCTTGTTATCTGGCTGTGCATCAAAGCAAATTTTACCTTCAGTCAATTGCACATGTAAAGTTGCTGTGACATGGATGCTTCTCACTTAACTGGGCTTCACATTTTGAAATGGATTGATTGGAGATAGTTTTGTCTTCCCCAAAAACAAATAGGAAAATTCTGTGTGAGGTTTCTGCTTATAGTCAGAGTTTCCAGCATATGAATATTCAGTGAACATTTTGAATGGGTGACAATCCTTGTAACGTGGTACCATAGCAGTTCTCAAACTGGTGGGTTGCAACCCACCAGGAGAACCAGATGCTTCACCTACCCCCGTAAGGGGCGTATAAAGCATGTCGGCAGCTACGGCGATCCCAGGGATCGCCGCTGCTGCTGGGGGGGAAAGGCCAACAAGAGTTTCCATACTTAATGGGGCTTCTGGGGAGTGCAGGGAGGTCTGCGGACCCCTCCACAGGCCTCCCCAAGCTTCTGATCACCGTTCTGTGGCAATTTACAACCACTTTTGTTTTTTGCGAAAACCGGAGGTGCTCTTAAATTGCCACAGAGCGGTGATCTGAAGCCCGGGGAGACCTATGGAGGGGTTCACAGGCCTTCCTGTACAGAAACCCCTTGTCGGTCCTCTTTCCCCTGGCAGCAGCAGCAGTGAAAGGCAAAGTTCACGCCTTGTGGGGTGAACTTTGAGGAAAAACTCTGGGTACTGGCTTCTGAGAGTAATGAAATAGCAAAAATGATATTCATCATGGAGTGAGCGTAACCTCCAGGATGACCTTTTTACAATCTGTTAAAAACTAAAACACATTTGAATTTGTAATCATTTTGAATTGTTACTCTTTTCAGATTGATCAGGAAATCATGGTTGAGAAAAAGTGGGGGCATAAAGGTGGGCCCTGGGAGTTTAATCTGCGTGACCTTTTTCGATGGTGTCAGCTGATGCTTATTGACCAATCGCCTGGCAGATATGATCCAGGCCAACACATGTTTTTGATATATGGTGAAAGAATGAGAACAAAAGCAGATAAAGAGAAGGTAAGAACATGAAGAATGTTTCTGGTCCTGTTAGTATTTTCTTCTTTTGCTTTTTCTTGAGTGTGCATGAGTTGGGAATACCTGCTTATTTAAATTATTCTTAGATAACGCAAAACACAAAGCATCTTTTACATTATTTGAAACATCAAATGATACCTGTATGAAGATGATCCCTGTTCTCCAAACAGTAAATTAGATTACTGTTTCTGTTAAAGTGTGTATATGAAGGATCTAGTATGGTATTATCAGATGTACTAGATTTTGAGAAGTTTCCCATATGACTGGTAGGAGTTTCTAAACACAATCACATGAGCAAAAGGGAGTGATTTTAGGCCAGTATATAAAGAGATCCTTCTCAAGCTTTAGCTTATTCATACCAGGAGCTTCCTACATCTCAAGGACAGTGTGGCTCCCTTACGCACAACAATTGGTTCTGAGCTATGCCCTGTGTCAATAACTGAAACTCTAGAGCAGCGGTCCCCAAGCTTTTTTACACCAGGGACCTGTTAGTACTAAAAAAAAATTCCCACGGGCCAGGGGGGGGGGATTGGGGGTCCAATGCAAAATGACACACACCCCGCGCAGAGGCGTTGTCGTTGGTGGTCCGGGGGCAGTTGGCGGTCCGGGGGTCGTTGCCTCAAAAGCAGCCGGGGTGTGGTGCACTCCAAGGGGGAGGAAGAATACCGCGTGCGATTGAGCGAGCGTTCGTTCGATCACAATCCCCAAAACCCCCCCACCCCCCCGGGCGGAGGCTGGCCAGACGCGTCCTTTCTGGCTGCCCAGTAGTAGGGAAGACGATGTTGGAGAGACTGCGCCTGCACAAACGTGCTGCTACAGGCATTCAATCTTTGTAAAAATGTGCCGGGCGGCCACTTCCGCTGCACGTCGCCCCAGACAGCTTTGCAAAGATTGGATGTGAAGATAGGAGGTTGCAGGGTGGAACGGTAAGGTTTTGCCACTGCTTCGCTGCTCCTGGATGCTGTTTTCGGATGGACAGCAGGCCGCAGTTTGGAGACCGCCGCTCTAGAGGTTTGAGATTAAAAATCAGTCTTTGGAGGCTTTTGTTCAGTGCAGCTCTGTTCAAGCTATGATTAGTGCCCAGAATGTGGATCCAAAATAGAAGATGCTTTCAGGGTCAGTTGAAAACTAATTGGTTTAGCATAGTCTTGTGTTGTATTCTGGGCTGATGAGGTTCTGGGGAAATTTTAATCTTCATTCATAATGTACTTGAGCATTATGAGCTGGAAGGATTCATATTCTGAACCAAGTAATTGTGAACTTCTGCAGCATCCTAATCAAGGAAGTCAAGTTTGTTGTAAAAGTACTTTGGAGTAGTTGATTGATGATTGCATTAGAAATGGATGAGAATTTCAGCATTTGGTAGACAGTGTGGGTTGATTTCTCCTGTTTTGATTGCTTTAGGTAGTATGTCTATTCAAGAACATTTTTGGCCAGACTGTTAATCCATATATGGGAACCAGACAGTTCCACATCACTCCTTACGATGTTCAGGTGAGAGAAAATAGAAACAGTTGCAATTCCTCCTGAATTCCTAGTCCCTACTGTGTGCCCACAAAAATAGCCTTACATTGTTGTTTTTAATTCTGTTGAAGGTTGGTTTCTCAATCCTCTCACGTGCCAACTACGTTCCTCCTACTGGGAAAAATCTGTCACTTCTTCACCATTCACTCCAGCCCTTGGAATCCATCATGAAATGTGTGCATATGGGCTGGATGGTAATACTGGTGGGTCCTACAGCTGCTGGCAAGACCAGCTTAGTTCAGCTTCTGGCATATTTAACAGGACATCAGTTAAAGACTATGGCGATGAACAGTTCTATGGATACCACGGAGCTCTTGGGTGGATTTGAACAAGTAAGTTTTACTTTGAGGTTAACTACCCATTTATACGGGGGGGGGGACCAGGTCAGGTTAGGTTTGGGGATGTTAGACCCATACAACTGGCTATTTTGTGAAACTGTTCAAGTCTGACACAGTGCTGGTCTCAAAATAGAGGTGCACAGGTTCAGCGGTGACCTATAGTACTGTACATGCTCACCGTCCCAAATTATTGTAAGGAAGATTTGACCTTGCCGTGCCAAGGGATCATTTAACGTGAGATGTAATATCTAATGTTGGATTATCATTGTATATGTAACCTAGCAACATTACGTAATATTAGAGAAATACTTCCTTAATTATCTTCTTGTGGGCAAGCACAGTTTAGCATTAATCAGAATAAATGCAATATTATTTGTTTAAAACTCATGGAAAAGAATCCAGTAGCGGTTGTGATTCCAGTGTCTGATTTATGAAATGTGCTGTAGGTTGACTTCATTCGCCCATGGAAGAGCTTGCTGGAGAAAGTGGAGAATGTTGTGAGTACACTCCTAAGGGACAGCCTTTTACTCACAGCTATTTGTCCAGACGATGCTGAAGTTGTGTTGCGTGCTTGGAGCAATTTCATTCTTAATTTCAAACCCAAGTCTCTGGGGGAAGGGAATCAAGAAGTCATCATTGAAGTAGTGAATAAATTGGAAGGAGTGCTTGGGCTGGTCCAGCGGGTGAATCACAAGATCAGCACCTGCTCAAAGTCAGGTATCTATGGAGACGTAGGAACTAATAACATCATACGGGCTGTTGTGAAGTTATATAAGTAAAACCTCTTCGTTGAGAAATTGCTATCTTTTCACGGAACTGTGTCCACTGACAGTTAATGCTGCTTTATTGATTTCACCTGATTTTATAATTATGCTGATGTGCTAATCTAAAGAAATCATGGTAGGACTTGGAGTAGAGTCAAATTATGCCAACTGCTATGCAGGTGCCAGTACCAGGTTGCTGGAGTCCTGGAGCAAAAGTCAGCACTATCTTCCCTCCCCTGCTTGATGGTGCTTTGGGGTCCTCCACTGGTACCGAGGATTCAGGGGTCAGCCTAGGCCAATGCCATTCCTGCTGCTATGCTTTGTAATAAAGGGCATTTCATTTAAGGGGACGTGACTCAGAAGCCTCAACTGGTCCAGAATGTCTCATCTATTTGATGGGTGCAAATAGATGGACACTGCTTTCCCTAGTGCAGCGGTGGCCAACCTTTCAACATGAATGCTGGCCCTTTAAATGGTGGTATTGGGTGAGGGCATTTCAGCAGGTGCAGCTGCTTTAGCAGCACCATCAGCAATTACAGCTGCCAAGATTCTGTCTTCTACACAACTGTTAAGAACACAGAAGCCCTAATGGGGAAAGGTTGACCACCCCTGCCCTAGTGTGTTCTGAAGAATCTTGGGAGCTTAGCAGGAGGTCTCTTCCAGTGGGAAGTTAGACTTGCGTGAACATCCCAAACCCAATCTGATTGCTAGAAGATAGTGCATGAACATTTTTAGTAGTAGCTTATTGCTCCATTGAAACATGTCTTTCCATAAGTTTTTTTTCTCTCTTCCTATTTAGAGTTTTCAAGACTCATAGAAGAGTTTCGGCGCTTCAAGCTGCAGGTGCTTCAGTTTATGAACAGCAGCAGCCATGGTACTTTTGAGTGGGTTGATGGAATGTTGGTTCAGGCTTTGCAGTCTGGAGACTGGCTTCTGATGGACAATGTCAACTTCTGCAGGTAAAACCACCACCGTAGTTGCATCAGTTTTGTGTTTGCTTGTTCTATCAACTTCAACTTTAGTTTCCAAAAAATGAAAATCTGATGTTTGAAAAATCTTGGGTAGGCTGTTTATATGCACAGTATTGCTTGGGTTGATGGAATGTTGGTTCAGGCTTTGCAGTCTGGAGACTGGCTTCTGATGGCCAATGTCAATTTCTGCAGGTAAAACCACCACCGTAGTTGCATCAGTTTTGTTTGCTTGTTCTATCCACTTCGCAACTTTAGTTTCCAAAAAATGAAAGTCTGATGTTTGAAAAATCTTGGGTAGGCTGTTTATATGCACAATATTGCTTATGTTCTTTTTTCACAAAGACATAGTTTTAGAATAAAATTAGAATGTGACTAAATGCACATAGACTTCCCTGCATGGAAGTTTAAGGGGCAGAACCGATGCCTTCCTGCTCTTCCATCACATGCAATACTCTGTGGTATGTGAGAATAGGACAAGATAAGAAATGAATCCATATATTGGTATACAAAGTAGTGAAAAATATGTCTTTTTAAACTCTTTAAAATGTTGGCTCTTTTTTACTTCAGTTTCCAAGTGAGCTCCGTTTGAGCCTGCTTTATAACTCAGCTGGACTCCCCCCCCCTTTTTTTAAATATAGCCCTTCTGTGTTGGACCGCTTGAATGCGCTGCTTGAACCTGGAGGAGTCCTTACCTTGAGTGAAAGGGGAGTGATTGATGGCGTAACTCCTACTGTCACTCCGCATCAGAATTTCAGGTACTGTCACTCCACATCAAAATTTATTCTTTGCATGCTTTTGAATATCATGTATTGCTGGATTATGCTGGTGAACTGTGATGTCTATTTTTTAAAAAACAAAGAAGAAGCCTTCCCTCTCTCCATTCTCCCCGTCTTCTCACCTGAAGAGATGCAGAAATCACAAAGGCAATGGTTGTAGTTTAGCTGAGGCAGCGGAGCAGTGCATTGGCGCTAGTATGCCCTCATTCCTACCCCCACCACCCCCGCATGTCCAAAGCTAAGGGAAAGAGAGGAACTGGCCACAGAAGCAGCAACCACGGCATGCCCCTGTGTTCAGTCAACCAGGCTAGGATAGCAGTGTGCTCAGACACTTCTTGCATCAGAGAGAGAGAGAGAGAGAGCGCCCACATGCAGTGGGGATGAGGCTGTGCAAAGTTGGGGCAATATTCATGTACTGTACTTAGGTCTCACGCTGTCCACAAAGGGGTCAACAAATTAACTTTTTATTAGAGAATGTTTCAAGTTTAAAAATGAAGAATCGGCACAGTATCAAATGTAAGGACCCGAAACATGGTTACATACATTGGGAAGATATTGGTGATCACAAGTATAGAGCATTCAGGCATAGTACGCAGGTCCGTTTCAGGGGGTGAGGTGAATTTAAAGTCCATAGGTAGCTAAGTCCAAGCCTAGAGAGCGGGAAGTGCCCGGTCTCGCATTGCATGTGGCCAGCTGACCCAGGCCAGCCTTCTTCCGCCAATGGCAGCCTCCGGTCGTGGATCCTTGGCAGCAGGGGGTTCTCCTGCTACACTGGAAAACACACAGAAGTATTTTAAAAACAAAGCTAATTTAAATCTTACTGTTGAAGTTGTGCCTTTTATCCCTGGCTATTAAATATCACTTTGCCAGTACTGTATCTCATTATAAGCCTGCAGCATTTGTCTCTTTCTACCTTCCCCCCCCCCCCCGAAGAAGCAGAGTTGTGGCATGTTGGATACCATGAGTAAACTTGCTTTTTTGTTGTGTGTATTGAAATGTGTTAGGCTTTTCCTTTCAATGGATCCTACACATGGTGAGATATCCAGAGCCATGCGGAATCGTGGGATTGAGATCTATATTCCTGGGGATGGAGATGAGAATTCACTGGATCCTCATGATATGAAGCTGCTGTTGGATGGATTAGGGTTATCAGGAAATAGCATACGTAATGCACTTGTGGCTGTGCACACGGAAGCCAAGACCAGCATAGTAGGTGAGATGAATGTAATTGGCAAGATTACTTCATATTCACTATCCCGTTTAAACGTTCAATGAAATTTCCCCATCTAAGGGCCCAATCCTACCCAACTTTCTAGCGTCAATGCAGCCGCAACGCAGCCCCAAGGTAAGGGAACAAATATTCCCTTACCTTGAGGAGGCCTCTGTGACTACCCTTCCATCGCAGGATGCAGCGCACACCCCACTGACACGGCTGCTGGAGAGCTGGATAGGATTGGACCCTGATTTGATTAGTCTATTGAAGAGAAGAATTTGACAGCCAAAGGCTTCGATTAGAATTTTGGTTGTAGTATGGTGGTTTAAGGGTGACCAAATTGCTTGCTTAAAAACTAAACAGAATGTATTAATGTTAAACCTCTTCAAAATTGAGTCACTGACTAATATCCAGGTTAGATGAATGAAAAGTACATGCTTCTCTAGTACTTCCAACAACTAGATGTTGGAGGACAGCCAATGGAGATGGCTGGTGCTTTTGTAGCCTGCTTGGGAGCTTCCAAAGGTATCTGACTGTAGCTGGAAATGAAAAGCTGGAGTAGGTGCACTGTTGTCTGATTCAAGAAAGCTGTTTATGATGTTTCAGTCTGCAGAAAAGTAAATGGAATGAATGAATGAGCAATTCAGCACTTTTGGGGGCAAAGTAATGTTGACAGGTCACTGATTATTTAGCGAACAAGGTAATGCTCAGTGATGGTTGTTTTTTCTTGTTTCTTTTTAAAAGATCTTCACTTGATCATCTTACTTCATGAAGTGAAGCTATTTGATTTACCTAATTTGTTGGCTGTTCAAGCTCTGATACAGTGTATGCCAATGCAGGGTCCCTTTTTAAAGAAGTATCATCCTTTTGTACTTGTAAATGGGGAAAACAGTTTTGAGCAAACTGAAATATTCATAGACATGCTGCAGATGCAGTTAGTGGGTCTTCATGTTTTTAATTCTTCTCAGGTTCCTCATACTCTTTGTCGTCCTTGATGCATGCTGCAACACTGATTGTACAGCAGTTGCGCCGAGGATTTGACTTAGCAAAGAGCTTCTACAGAGCATGTTGGGAGGTCTATGTCTGTTCACAACGGTCGCAAGACAGCCAACAGGTACGCTTGTCCTCGTTAAAGGCAGTGAAGCCTGCTTTGTAGAAACATTTATGATTTCTGTTTCTGCCACTATTGGTTTCCCAAGCTGGCTTTCACAAAAATGTGGTGCATTACAGTAAAAACAACCGAACAGAAGCAGCAGGCAATAAAACAGCAAATAACCTGTTGTCCAGACTGTTGTCCAGATGTTTCTTCAGCAGGAGCTCTAATTGCAGCTTCTTCTGTGTGCTTATTTTTTTTAGCTTGTGCTGGACTTGATAATGAAGCAGGTTTCAGTTTTAACTTCAGATGAAGTAAGAGATGTTTCCCTGCTTGCCTTGGGATTGTGGCCAGATTCTGCATCCAGTGCTTTGCTTTCAGCTGAAGATTCTCTCCTTTCCACGGTTCAGAGTGACGGGCAGGTTCTGGCATATTGCCTCAACAGACTGAATCTGCAAAACAGCAGGTGAACAACGGATGTTGCTTTTCCAATTGACAAGTCAGAGTTAATTATTCCAGGGTAACTTCTGAGAAGCCCCTGCATCCTCTCTTTTGGTTTGTATCATAGCCTCAGCTTTTGCAAGTGGAAGGCACTTCCATCTGAGCAATTGGGGGGGGGGGTTGCCACTTCCTCCCTCCCTTTGCAGTTTCTCATGTTCCAGAGGGTGGGTACCCTGACTTTCCAAAGTGGGCTTTTGGGGGCCACGGGGGAGCTGCTCTAGGGAGGAGGGGAAGTTGAAGGTCTTATATGAAAACTTCTTCTTTTTTGAATGCAGTAGGGTTAGAATATAGGCCAATATCTTCAATTTCTTGAGGAGTGAATATTAAAGCATATCTTAACTTTTTATGTTCAGTTCGTGCCATACAAAGAGAAACAGTTAAAACTGGATGAAAGGCTCCGTTAAGAGTGACAAAGCTATTTACAGGCCACAAACTAAGGATTGAGAAATAAAATCTATGACCAAAGAGCTCCTTCAGGGAACCTGACTAGCTTTGGCACTATTCAGAAATAAGACAAAGAGTTTATTAATTAACCATGGTTAAGTGTTATGTCTGACTGCCTAAAACAATATTTGACTATAAATCAGAATGTGAATCCATGATTTGAAGTGCAAACCATAATTTTTTGGTTTCCCCCCTTCTTTATTGTGAATAAAAAATTAAAAAACAGAACAATAACAAAAAAGAAAAACGCATACAGATTACAAAACATCTCAATACGCAATTTATACAAAATATTAAGCAATATATGCATAAATCTCAGAGGCTTCCAAATGTCCAAAAATGTATCTATACGTAGTTGCCTTCTATCAGCCATATGTTCAAATGTTGATAAAGTTAAAAGGTCGTCAGTCCATTGAAGAATAGTAGGGGGGCACTTACCTTTCCAATGCTTCAGTATAAGTCTTTTGGCTCCAGTAAGCACACAAAGAGTCTGTCTCCTCTATCCTGCAGTTAACTTCCATGAGATCGGCAGTTAATTCAAAAGAACATAAGTATCTACAGATATCAATGTTTGTTGCAATACAAAGGAAATACAGATAACCTCTTCCCAAAAGAATCTTATCACTATACAAGATCACATCATGTGCTTAAAATGATGCTTCAGATTGACTATGAATCAGAATGTGAATCCATGTTTCAAAGTGCAGACGATGGTTAAAGTGCTACATCTGCTTGAACAGATCATGATTGAAGTGGTTTTGCAAGGTGACAGGCAGCTTAACTTGGCTAGCAAAACAATGACTTCACTATACATCTGGAATTTTAACCAGAGTTAAAGCAACAAACCATGGTTTGTATTAATCATGGTTAGGGAACTGGTGAGCCTCTGACAGCTAAGTAGAGTTTTATTCTTTTCATGAATATTCTCCTTTTTATATGACTTATTTCAGGACGCTGCCTCTCACTATACATGATTTTGAGAAAATTCTGCAGTCTTCTAATCCAGACTGTTTAAAGTTCAGCGCCGTTGAGACAGATGTTACTTGGGCAGATGACATGGAGGTCCTTTCTGCTGCAGTAAAAATATTCATAGAGAAGGCAACCAATCAAGACTGGACACTGAGAGTAGGGTGGCTTCATCAATTAAAAAATAACTTGCCGCAAGTGCCTGGTAAGAATTATATCTTCTGCTCAAGCATGACTGATCATAATGGTTGTGGTGGTGAATGAGAAACCTGTAGCACAGTGAAAAGCCAGAGTCAGTTAAAACTAGAGCTTTTCTTTTGAATAAGTACATCAAGTGAGTGAGGGGGAGGATGGGACAAGATGGTATCTGTGCCCTTCTCTCCAACTGTACTGGATTTGGTTGCTTTTGTGGCTCCTAAGTTGGCCATGCATCCAAACTTGCCGAGGACTCCTATTTTCGAGACTTGGAGCTCATCCTCTTGACCCTAAGACATGGAATTTCTTGGCTTTGCAGCTCACAGCTTCTTTCCGGTCTCTAGTTGAGTATGTGTCTTATGAAATGAGTCTGGCTTTCTATGCTGATCCCAGTTTTTGTTGTTGTTCAGTCTTATTCAAATGCTAATCCATATGTGCAAAAATTGATTGGGGGGAGGAATGCACCAGGAATTCCTGCACTGGCACACTTACGAAACACATTCAGCATTTGTTTGCAGCAGCAAACATTGAATGCAAGAAGCATTTTCCCCTGGGTGCATCACCCACTGAACACATGGGAAAGTTTCATGAGTTCATTGGTGTGTGAGCTTACTGGCATGCTTTCAGCCTTTCCCCACTACTCCTATTTCTACGCTTACCATCCTCCCGGAAATGACCGGGATTTTCACGGTAACGAGGATCATCCCGGTCATACCGGCTGCCCTCCCCCAGAATCCCGGTTGCCATGCGACCTTCCAGCACTTCAAACGGCTGTAAAAAGTTAAAAAAACCTGATTCACAGCTACTTTCGGTTTCCCGTTGTAACCAGAGGTCGCTGTGAATTGGTTTTTCTTTAACTCTTTACTTTAGCCGTAGGACGTGTTATCTTATCTGTGCTGCAGGAGCCATTGTGAAGCTAATTAGAGCAGTTGACGGCTAATCTGGCTTCTTCGGAGCTCTGAGAGGCTCCTTGTGAATTTTTTTTACAAGAAAGCATGTCAGAGTCCAGGGAAGGCTCTTTTGAGCAGAAAGATATTTTGCCTCAGCAAGAGCCTGAAATAACGGCTCCTTTTACTCCTGGGGTTCAAGCTCAGTTCAGGCTCTGCGTCTGCGTGTCGGAAAGCGAGGGCTAATTCGCGCTGGCTGTGGAGACGAAGAGGCTGAGCAGGGGCTGTGCTGAGTGGCAGCGAACTCAGTGACCCCCTGGATGTCCAGCTGGCATTTTCAACTGGCTCAACATTATTAAATAAATACTGTATTTTACCTTTTTTCCCGTACCTCTGAGCACGTGCAGAGTGCCGCCGCTGTTTTCGACCCTGCCAGCTGGCTGCGTTGTGGCAGCCAGCACTGGCTGTCACAATGCACCTGGTTGGCCGGGACGAAAACAGCGGCAGCACTCTGCACATGCTCAGAGGCATGGGGGAAAAGGTAAAATACTGTATTTATTTTATGGTGGACACGCCCACTTCTGGTGGACACGCCCACTTCCGGCGGAAGTGACATCACAGTTTTTGACCCGCCTTCTTGTGATGTCACTTGCGTCCCCCTCGGGGGTGCCAGAAATCTGGTAAGCCTACCTATTTCGGTACATGTGGATTAACATCTGATGGATGGAGGTTTCTTGATTTACAACATTCCAGTGTAATAATCCAAACTACTAGGGCAAAGCTGGAAGCTCTTTCTTCCAGTTCACTCATAAAAACTCCTTTGGCCAAGTTCAGGAACTCTTTCAGTGCAAAGGACCACTACCAAAAGGAAACATTTCTCACTGGACCATGCAGAAGCATATGTATATACAGTATGCATGTGCACCATGCACGTATTTTACTCGTGTAGAAGATCTGAGTCTGTTTACAAAGCCATGCATTCAACCCTGCTTCTTCCTACAGATTCAGTGTATACTCAGTTGGACGCTGGTGCTGCATCCCTGAATAATTTCTACTTCAGTCCCCTCTCAGGTGGTATCAGTAATGTAATCAAGATGCTGCAACCAAATATGACAGGTAAGGCACTTTCCCCCTCCCTTACCTGTGCTTCACTTTTTATCTTGCTCCTGATGCTTTGGGGAAGATTGATTATGCTGAGCCAGACCATTGATTTGTGCTGAGCCAGACCAATACTTGCTCAGTATGGTTGAACTGACGGGCAGCAGTTTGACGTAATATTTCTCCATCCTATTTCGACTGCTGGGGATTGAACCTGGGACCTTCTGCTGGGAAAGCAGGTTCTTTGCCACTGAGCTTTGATTTTTCCTGTGGTGAAGCATAACTTGTGACAGTGCGGTTAAAAATAAGGAAGGGTTTGGATACTTCCTTTGGATTTTAAAGTGGGCATAGCAAGCAGTCACCTCGGTTATCCCAAAGACACTAGTTCCAAAAGCAGCCTTCACTTTTATATGCTGATAGTATAGTAGGTGTTGTACATACCGTATTGGTCTGAGTATAAGACTCACTTTTTTTCTACTAATTTAAGTTTTTAAACTAGGGGTGCGTCTTATAATCAGGCATAAATTTAATGCCAGTGATTTAATTAAAAAATTTTAATAGCACCAAACTTTAAGGGTGCGTCTTATAATCAGGTGCGTCTTATACTCGGGACAATACGGTATATCACATTCAGGAGTGTGTTTCCCTAATCA
The DNA here is from genome assembly GCA_026170595.1 of Plestiodon gilberti rubricaudatus. Taxonomy (NCBI): domain Eukaryota; kingdom Metazoa; phylum Chordata; class Lepidosauria; order Squamata; family Scincidae; genus Plestiodon; species Plestiodon gilberti. The sequence goes on from JANXHW010000001.1 coordinate 94,801,861, forward strand.
TTTGTAGCTATGAATATCTCAAAGCATGTTTTTTAGGGAGAGGGAAATGGTTTATGAAAAAGATATATGTGAGTGTCTTTCTTTTCACCTGTCCTTTGTCAGATGAATATGTGATTCCTATGGATCCAAGATGGAATATGCAGTGTTTGGATATCATTAGCAATTCGGTGGATTTTGACACAGAGGTGGAACATTCAGATCAGCTGCTTATTCTCCTGAAATCCCTTTCAAATCGGTGGGTTTAGTCTCATGTGTGCTGCTGTTTTGACTAGGACAGTTAAATATTGTCATAATTACATTGTAGGATAATAATGTCCACCTTGCAAGTTCAAGGTGTGTTAAAACGAATTTGACAAAGTTTATACTTCTAGCCTGTTTTGTTTTTTAATAAGATATAAAAGCCTGATAAATCATCGGTCCCTGACTCTGGTTTATTGTGGAAGAAGAAATATGGCCTCAGCCCAATCTGGGCAGGATCTGTTTTGCTTTCATAGGATGCCATGATTTTGGGCTGTGACTTCCCTTTTTACAGGATTTTGACTTTCTCATATAATTTATGACATGCATATGTTTTAAAATTCCAGAGCGATATTATTTCTTGATCGTGAGAAAAAGAGCTATGTTGAAAGGAGCTTGATTAACACTAAAAAGTCAAGAACTAGTGCCTTGAGGGCATCTCTAGATTTTCATAAAGGTATTCGTTACATTTCTACTTCTTAATAAATGAAAAGCAAATTCAGAATCATAGCATTGTTTTCTTAACAATCAAGGTGAATTTCATACAGCAGTATGGACTATAGCAGTGGCAGAGAGCTTCTTAGTTTCTCCTTTAGAGACCTCCCTTCCTTGTGTGAGTTCTGCCACTGTTCATGAATGAGTAGGTTGAGACTTGGCTTCCTGTGTCTTCATTGGATGAGGTGGGATACCTATAACAAGGAGCAGGGCCTTTCCTGCCCTTGCTTATAGACTCTCCCTTGAAGAGATCCAGGGTTGGCTGAGCTTTAAAATGATTTTTATGCTGCGACTGAATTTGTTTGTATTTTTTATTGTTTGGTTTTTAATTTTATTTGCATCATGGCCTACAAATGTTGGAAACCAACTCTGTGTGGGGGGTTGTTTAAAGCGAACTTTTTGCAAATATGGGTTTAAGAAATCCGAACTAGTTCTGTATAATTACTTTGTGAGTTCACATTCTGTATCTTGCCTATGTATCTTTGGAAAATGTAAAGTAAAATACATTCATGTGTCCTAAAGTTTGATAGGTGCCTCTAATTTGAACCTTTATGGTTTTTAAAAAGTATAAACCCATGTTTCCGCAAGATGGAAACTTAAGTCAGACAGATAAAAATCCATAATACGTTAAAAGTTAAATGAAACATTATAATCAGTAAAAATAGAGAAATACAGAGATTTTGAAGTCCAAAGACAACTGAAATAATTTACTAGGCTATCTGGGCTAGAGCAAAATATGCAAAGATGAATGTCAAAGGGAAATAAAATTGTTCTGTCTTAAATTTAGATTGAGCTTAAATTGTCAACATCTCCCAAGATATGGGTTCTCTTGTGTGATGTGGTTGGTGGTCCTTTTCCATGGCACTCTTGCCATTATTTGGTCCTGACGCTCTATTTGATGCTCTTTTTTGAGGAAAGGAAGGGACTCTGGAAACGCTCAGGGTTAAAATAGTTGCACTTGATGATTTGCTTGATGACATGATGTTACTGTACTCCGTAAATGAAACAGTCCTAATATTCTACAGGGAATTCAGAAGGACAGACTAGGGAGCTTCTTGGGGAATTGACTAATGGTCACTACAATACCTGTTCACAAATTGATTGATTTGTTATGAATGTGATATATTATACTTGGTCATGTATTTTCTCTTTGGTTTAATTTAATCTTGCAATAAAGATCCTGGCAACCATAACTCGCTTCCACATGCTATTGTGGCCAACCTTGCTGCTTTCTTTGAAATTTGGGATGCCTTCGTGTTGCACTGGGTGAAGACTACTCAGCTAGCTGTGTCTGATGAAAAATTGTATAAAGTAAGTATGCCACGCAAATACTTTTTGTTCCGATTCCTTGTTCTTTAAGAACTCTCCAGCTCCTCTTGCTGTTCCCACTCCCCCCCCCATCCACCCCCACACTTCTACCTTCCTGTTCTCCTAAATGACTTTTGCCATAGCATTTTGTTTGTTGAAACTGAAAACTTAAAAAGATAATATGAAATCTATCCGTATTGGTCAAAGATAAAGTGGGCATGTTCAAGAAAGCTCCTCTGTCTTTAAGGAGAAGAGCCAATCTAGCTAGCGCAGTGGTTCCCAACCTTTTTAGCACCGGGTCCCCCATTTGTAGAATGACAATCTGTCGGGACCTCCCTAAGACCTAGGGCCGGAAGTGATGTCAGTAAGCAGGAAGTGATGTCATTGTGTTTAACAAATCACGCTTTTAAATCACACTTTTAAAAATAAATCACATTTTTAAAGTTGTACTCATAAGCAGCTCCATTTTTGGTGTGTGTGTGATCTAATATTAACAGATATGCTAAAAGGCAAGCAGAAAGTAACACAAGTTGAACAAACAAGCCCCAGAGCATCAGACACTACTTTCTCTGCAGTGTGGGGGGGAGGAGTGAGCCGCCATCTTAGGTGTGGTCACCCAGCTGACATCCCGCGACCCCCCAGAAACCACCTCGCCCATCCACCAGGTTGGAAACCACTGAGCTAGCGTATAGAAACATCTAGTACAGATGAGGGGAAAAATTGAGCTCTAGGAAAATGCTGTGGGGGCAGAACCTTAGGGCTGCTTCTAATTAAACCAGATATACATGCCAGAATGAAGCAATGAATCAACAAATGAAAGTTAATCATATTAAACTGAAAGAGTAACAGTGCCTCCAACTTTTTTTACACCTAACAGCGCAATCCTAACTAACTTTCCAGTGCCGGTGCAGCCACAATGAAGTCTCAAGGTAAGGGAACAAATGTTCCTCACCTTGAAGAGACCTCCATGACTACGCTTACCATCGTCCCGGAACCGATGCTGGCTTTGGCCTAGAGTGGACCCGAGTCGCTCCCAAGGGTGCACTGCGGTTGCCCAATGGGGTTCCAGCTTCTGTCGCGTCGTTGACCAGAAGTTCCGGAAGCCCATTGGGCAGCTGCAGTGCACCCTTCGGAGCGGCTCGGGTCCGCTCTAGGTCGAAGCCAGCGTCGATTCTGGGATGATGGTAAGCCTGTCCATGACTGCCCCTGCACCGTTAAATGCAGTGTGCACCCTGTTGGCACGGCTACACCAGCCCTGGGAAGCATTGGAAAGTTGGTTAGGATTGCGCTGTTAGTTATAGTCCTTAGGCTTAACTTAGGACTTTAGATCAGTGATGGCTCATTTCCCGGGGGAGAGACACACGGGACCTGTGAATTTGGATGAGTAGCAGAATTCAGAAAAGGTCTTCTTTTCAGTAGCTAAGGTCTTCAGAAAAAGGAAGGGGCCATAGAGAGCCCTACTGCAAACTCATACATCAGTAGGTACTGGATAAAAAGGTTGACCTCTTGGGATGATGAGGCAGGGTTAGGTGCCTTTCCTTCTCCTGACCCCTTGACCTGGCTTTGGGCCTCTGTGAAAGGTTGAGGACAGCAGTCATCATCAGCTTGCAGAATCCTGGACTCTTACCTTTCCCAGCTCAAACTTAAAGGACAAGGAACAAAAGGAGAAAGGAACTCTAGGCTGCAGGAGAGCACACAAAGGTCATGTGTGCTTTGTCTTGAGCCTGGGCAGCATTAGGATGTATGTAAGCAGAGCCTGTCCCTGTGAACACAGTCTGTTCACCTAGGGTAAATATGTGATTTATTTGACCATCAAAACAGTTATTTTTCTCAAGGTTTTTAAGAGCAAGCTTTTTCAAGGATATTCTTGAAGGGACACATTCTTCCCATGTTTTAAAGCTCACTTACTGCCTAAATCAGAGTTACTTTTTGTCTCCTATTTAAAGATCAGGCTACAATAGTCTATTTCAGCCTTATGCTCTGTGCTACAATTCATAATTCAGTAATAACAATTATGCAGTGGGTTAAACCACTGAACCATGAGCTGTCGATCGAAAGGTCGGCAGTTCGAATCCGCGACGGGGTGAGCTCTTGTTGCTTGGCCAGCTCCTGCCAACCTAGCAGTTCCAAAGCATGTCAATGCGAGTAGATAAATAGGTACCGCTTGCGGGAAGGTAAACAGCGCTCCGTGTTCCAGCTGCATGCTACGCGCTGTGGCAAGGAGAGTCACGCCGGCCACATGACCACGGAGGAGTCTTCGGACAACGCTGGCACTTCAGCTTTGAAATGGGAATGAGCACCACACCCTAGAGTCGGACACGACTGGACTTAATTGTCAGGGGTCACCTTTACCTTTACCTTACAATTACTGTACTGGTAATTATTAATAGCAACACCTGTACTTTGAAGTCTCGCACTCTAGGACAAGGCACTTTTGCCAATTCTGCTAGTATTAGAATTTTGCTGACATGGACATCATTATGTTCTCTGAAATATATTACTGTATCTTCCTGTCTTGTCTCTAGATACTGCACTGCTTATTGTGGCGTGATCGGTTCTGGGCAACATCTGACACAGTGGCTGTGGATTCTCCTGGCTTAGCTCTTTTGTCACTTCACTGGCACTGGGTTGTGAAACACTTGATCAGCAAAATTCCTCAACTTCTGAGTGGATATGAGCAACACAAGTATGTTCGACTCTATGCTGATAACTGATCCAGGGTCCTCCCCTTCAATGCATCAAATAGATATACTTAATGGTGTTTGTAAAAAAACAAAATGTAGACAAGGCCTAACTTTAAGTATTGTTTTGTACCAGCTACACTGCTAGCATAACTGTCATTACTGAAACTTCTGTGTGTGTGCATGTGGGAGTAGTGAGAAATGAAATGCTATATCTTAAAGATTTAAAAAAGAAAGTAATGGCGTGTTTATATCTTGGGGGTACTTACCTGCTTTATCACCTGTAAGAGGCAATTGCCCTTTTGCAAACTGCCATGATTGTGCAGATTGCACCAACAGGTATTTCGGCCCCACAGAGGGCCCCACCTGTTCATGCAATCCATGTACTTCCTGCCAGCAGCCAGCCCTGCATATTTTGCAGGTGGTAATGGAAAGGCCACTATGCATCTAAGTCAGGCCACAGAGACTGACAATGTGATCCTGTGTGTGGCCGCTGGCTGCTTCGCTCTTCTGGAGTGTTGTAAATGTGCCGTAAGGCAGCAGCCCCCAGCCTTTCCAGCGTCAGGGACTGGTATCCGTTTGGCATGTCTTCCCACGGACCGGGGGGGGGGGCTGCCAACGCCACACCCCCATGTGACCCGGGTGTGATGTCAGCTGCGCATGCCCAGCACGGCTCCAATCATGCCCCCCAACCCCCGCCGGTTTCGTTACCATTTTGGAGCCGTTCGAGCTCCAGGGCCGGAAACGAAGACGGCCGAAGCGGAGGCGACGCATTGCGAAGGCAAGTACTCCCCAACCCCAACTCTTCTGCCTCCTGCGGCTCCCTGTGGAGGCTCGGCCCGGTCCCAAACGTGCCAGGCCACGGCCTGGTGGTTGGAGACCCCTGCCATAAGGCACATTTTTTACACCTGGTGAGTAAGCGGCCGCAAACAGGAACACATTGTCAGTTTAGATGCACAGTGGCAGAGAGAGGACGCCGCCGGCTGACATAGGTAAGTGCTGGGCGGTGAGGGGGGAATGGGGCGGAACGGTGCAGAACAGGAGGGGGTGATTGGGTGGCCCGGGAGGGGGGAGGGACTCTCAGCGACACACTCCACCAAATCCTATCCCCCGGGCCTGGTGCTCCTCGTATTGGTGCTGGCCATTTTGCCAGCGCACATCCAAAGGAAACCCATAGGGGAATCTGGGGCATTACCCGGGGGAAAGGGACAAATGTCCTTTTCCCCTGAGGAGATCTCCAGCACTGTCCCGATCCTGCGGACATTATGGCGGTCCTGGACAGGATTGGGATGCCCCTAGTTTATGGTGGCATGAATTTTCATAGGCTTTTGCATATCTACCATGCTTGCATTATTTATCATCGCTCCATCTTGAATTTCTGTATTAATGTTTACTCTTTCCTTTGTTTTAAGGCTATCCAAGGATATTCAGTCTGCCTCACAGCACATTCAGGCTTGTCTGGCCAGTCCTGCTGATATTTCTGCCAGTGTCAAGAAGCTGCAGAAGTCTTTGGGGAAACCTCTTCCCTTCAAGGTGTGATGTTTTATATGTAACCACGTATGGTTGAGTTGCATGAAGGCAACTTGCTTAGAACAATTAAATTTAGAGTGATTCAGAAGTACGTAGTACATTGTCGCTCTGCCTCTCTAGGATATTGGTTTATGGAAGTCCATGTCCAGGTCAGGAGCAGCAAAACTACTAATGTGATAACTTTGAATAAATGTTTAGAACTTCTGTAAATGTGTAGATTTAGTAATATAAAAATTCTGCTCCTTGTACTAAAAATTAGTCCCAGCTTCCTAGTCAGTCAATTTAAAATACAACAATACTTCGATTTGCATGGAGGAAGCATTCTCTGAAAGTTGAGTGCTGTGTGAAACAGTGCTACTGGAGACATTGTCACTCTGATAGAATGAAATGGGTGCTGCTTGGACCAGAATGCACTGCTCCCATTGGTTTGCTGTCGTCATGCTAGGACAAAGAATGCTGTAACGAATCAGCGCTATAGGAAGTAGTTTTATGGAAGTTATGACTGTACTTCAGTGCAAAATGACCTCCCAGGCATAGGATTTTGCAGATGCACAAAAACACATGGCAGAGTGGCACTCTCCCATTTGACTTGTGGCACATTTGCCAAAAACAATGGACTGTCATTACCATGTGTATGATAAACACATACACTTCATAGATGGGCCTTTGGCCTGATCCAGCAGGGCTCTTCTTATGTTCAGCATAAATGGTTGCTCTGCTGTTTAAACACACAAGTACAATTGGTACTATTCCAACCATGGAAGATGGCGTTGGCATTTATTTTCATTTTTATGTAACCTTTTCAGGATCAAGAAGTACTAGAATCTGCTACCCAGCTGAGAAAACTCTCTGAAGCGTTTAATATCCTGGAGTTAAGAGCTACCGTTGGAGATGATCAATGGCAAAAGGAGATCTGTGTTCTGGAAACAGTTGCCACCAAATGGGAGATAAAGAAAGCATTGCTTCAAGCTCAAGACCAAGTGCTCAGAGCTAATCAGTTGAATGATGTTAATTCAGGTACAGTATATGGCAGTTCTTGTATCTGACAGAACTGTAGTCGTGGTGTAGGATGTAGCGCACATCATAAAATCTGTATTAGTTCTTTTTAAAAAAATTGCAAAACCAGAAATTTTTTTTTAATCTTTTTAAAATTTATTTGTAGGTAAGCTTTTAGTTGCAGTGGCTTTTTCCTTTATTTCTTACAGGTGAATTGCACACTCTTGTCAACTTCTTGCATTCAAAACTAAAAGAAGATGGTGCCTTAGTGGAGCCTCTCCAAGAAAAAGATGCAGAGGGCAAGCAGGTGGACTCTGCCTTGTTAACTCAGCTTTGTAGTAGGGTTCAACTGTGGCCTGCAATGGAGTATCTGGCAATGTTATGGCAGTACAAGCTGACTACAGACTATGTTGCTGAGGCTTCCCTGCAAAGGTGAGAGGAGAGTTTTCTGTCAAGAAAAAGTTGTATTTGCTGCTACTGTAATTTTCTAACGATAGTACGAGTTTTGTGTATTTTGCTGGCTAGAGAGATAAATTGGAAGTTTATTAAATGTGCAGTCATAGGTCCTGTTCATATGTGCAATTAACAATCCATTCTTGTATCCAGCTTTTCTAAATAGTCACAGCCTAAAGTCTGAACGCCACAAGATATAACTAAACAAGCATGCTAAACTCTGTATTGTGCATGTCCTAAAATATATTCTAGGAAAATCCAGGTAGATTCTGTCAACAAGGTAGCCATTATTCCTTTTAAGCCAAAAATAGTAGGATACTCTGGTGTATTGATGACGATAGAGGCCTAGGCCCATTTCTTCGATTACATCAGTGGGAATCATTGGGCCTTCTATCAAAACTATAATTACCAAAGCCAATAATAACCACTGTGCCAATCATTCCTCTTAGAATAATATGATTATGCTGTCCTTTGAGCTACCGTTCCTGCCAAAGAATCTTATACTGGAGGCCAGCTGTCAGAAGCTGACCCATGGGAGTGGCCTTCCCTTGTTTTAATTACTCCCTTCTTCAATCTGTGGCTCTCTCCAATTTCTGCCTTTTTTTCTCTACTATGTCCTACCTCCACCATTGCATTCATTTGGATGTAGCTACTGCTATCCCCACCCCACCCCTTGACCAGGTGAGCATTCAGTCTGCTGCCCATATCTGCTGCCCATATCCATTCACTTTCCTAGGCTGTCTAACAGTGGCGTTCTCAGCCCTCCCGGCGCCTGGGGGGGCGGGGTTGGAGCGCCCCTGTTGTCGGGGCCAGCTCCGCGCCCCCCGAAGCAGCCGGGCTCGGGGCTGAGCGGCGCAGCACCGGATCCCGGCTGGCGCGCCCGCGCACCCACTTGGCGCGTCACCGGCTTCGGACAAGCCCTTCTCAGAGAGCGACCGCCCAGTTCGGCGGTCAGGGCCTTCTGAGAAGGTCCGACACGTCGATGCTCCTTTTATTCCTTTTTGCGCATGCGCAGAACCTTTCTGAGGGCAAACGGGCAAATAAGAGACAGGAGAATGAAACAACAAATCAAGAGCAACCAAAACTAGAGCACTATCAACCAAAATAAAAGCCATGTGTGTTTAAAATCCCCCAGTGACTGAGTGAGCCAGGCCTTCCAAGGGAGAGAGTTGGATAATCTGAGTGCCGCCTCTGAGAGAGCCTTGTCTCATGTTTTCTGTCAGCCAGGCCTCTCCAGGCAGCGGGGTGGAGAGTAAGGTTTCTGATGAAATAAATGGGCAAGATTTATGTGGGTTCCAAGCCATGTAGGACTTTAAAGGGCAGAGGCACCACCTTCAGTGGGGCCCACAAACATGCTGGTAGCCAATGAAGATGACAAAGAAATGGTGTGACGCAGTAAGACCAACAAGCCTTCACTAGGACCTGGGCTACTGTATTCTTCATGCTAGCAACTCAAAACCTACTGGCATAAATGAAGGTAACCATGAATTTCTAAATTTTCTAACTTCTTTGAATTTCATTACCTTGGTGTTTCCTTACTGTACAAAGATTGCTAGATATTCATATTTATTTTCCTTCCACCAATATTTAATTGCCATTATGTTTTCCCTCAGGAAAGACAGCAATCAGCAGTTAAACATATGTTCAGAAACAAGGCAATTTTTTGCATTTTGCCTTAAGTTGACACCAGCTACCTCGCAACAGCTCCAAGGGCTTTGTTACCTGTCAGGTCTTCGTACGGTAAGAATAAGTTTAAGTTCAGTGGACAGAACCAAATTGTCGCCATTTTCTAAAAGCCAAGCATTTTACTATGTTGTGCAATGTCTGACAACTTCTGATGTTTTGTTATGATGTGTATATTTTTATTATGCTGTAATTCAGTGGTTCTCAAAGTGGTGGGTCATGACCCACCATTGGAACCACTAACTGTCCCCTACACCCTTATGGGGCGGGGACAGCATGGTGACAGTGGCGACAATCCCTGGGATCGCCGCCGCCGCTGGCCCCACCCCTGCAAGCACTCAGAGTTCTCCTCGCCTTGTGGGGAGAACTTTGAGAACCACTGCTATAATTAATGCATATTGGTGGTTGTTTGTTAGAAAAGCAGTCCTGATTTCTCCTCTCTCTCTCTTCTCCCCCCCCCCTTCAGAATATTGTTAATTTTGAATGAACCAAACAGCAGCCATATTGGGATTCAGTTAAAAGCTAGCTTTGCCAGACATGGATTCTTTGCTCATAATTTAAGTGCCTGTCTGCTTACAGGCTGTTAGGGCTCCTGGCTCTTACTTCACCTCCCTCCCTTCTTTTAGAGTTCTGGTAACTAGGAGAACAAAGGGTGTGAGAGGGGAGTGAATATGAGAAGAGACTGACCAGAATAAAATGCCTAGTTTGATGGACAGGACTGAGTGAGGAGGCAATGACATAAACAGGTTGTAAATCAGCTTAGCTCAGGCTCATTGGTGGAAAAGGATGCTCTTAGCATGTAAGAATGGGCAGAGTTCTGTACCTCCCACCCCCGAAAGAGTGTTCTTACCAGCCACTGGGAGGCCACTAAAACCATTATGTATTTAAATAATAAATTTAATTGTTACATTTCTAAATATAATGCCCCAGCAATCTTTCTAAACATGATGCAGCCTTGCAGATTTCTTAAGAACCCCCACCCAAAAAGCCCAAACAGTCTTTCACAGGCAGCCTGCTAAACTTACAGATTTAAAAATGGCTTCTGCAGAGTAAACCCGGAAAGTCCCTGCACAGACAGAGAGAGAGAGAGAGAATGTATGCTTATGGATAAATAAGATATCAGATTTTGTGTGCGTGCGCACAATAATATACCATATCTATATAATATATAGATAAACATGCCTGTTATTGCTGTAAACCTACACACACCTTATGAAACATGGGCAACTTTGTCTCAGGAAAGTTTGCTGAGACATGGGGGGGGGGGGAGAGAAGAGACCTACCCACCAGCTGGTCAAACAACCCTTAAAACATGTATTACAAAACTTTACTCACCGATCAGGCTTGGCCTCTTCTGGGTCTGATCGGCAGACTCTGTTGGCCGAACAGAGCCAGGGATGGGCTTAAAGGCCGAGTGCTGAGCGAGCAGAGAAACATGATGCTTGTTCTGATTGCAGGGGCACCTCCTGGCCACCACCGCCACTGCCAATCTGTGTGTGTGTGTGTGGGGGGGTGTCCTCTGTCACACACCCCCTGTGCCTTGGGTTGCTGGAATCTGGGGCCATGGGCCCCTACGGCCTTAGGTCTCCCACCCCCCAGCTACACCACTGCTCCCAGGCAGTCATCAACCTGACTCTCTGTAGAGTCCCTCTGTTTCCAGTCAGTTGGAAAGTACCTCCAAGAACTGGCATCTTGAGGTTGCTTGTAGGGTTTCAAATACATGGAATCATTTTGTTTTTCTGCTTTTCTAAGTTCTTATTTCACCTTTTCTCTTTCCCTTTCTTTCCTGTCTGCCTAGGTGGTATATACTGAGGGTACTGAAGTGACTTCCAGTATTATCTTTCTCGGAATTCCCTATTCTCTCCCAATTTACTGTTTGTCCTAATAATGTTGCAGTAGCTCATTGGGTACTTTTGCATCTTGCGTTCTGTTTTGTACTTTCAGCCCCAAGGGACAAATGTGAACAGGGAAAGACTTATTTTCACAGTTGGGGAAAGAAATGCATCTGTCTTAAAACCAACCTCAAGAAAATTTTAGTTAAACGTTCAGCATCCTAGATGTAAACGTTGCACATGCTTTTCTAGAGCACTTTTTTTGAATAACAAATAATTTTAGGAGTGCTTAAGTCTCCTGCACTTTTGTCCTTTAGGTTTCCTCAAAGGAGATTTCCCTCTTGTGGTCAGAACTGGTGAGTGCTGCGTTGGTGTCCTTCTGGAGAGGTACTGTAACTACCGATCCAGAGCACTGGCTAGCCTGGCAGCCAACACCTCTGGAAGGGAAGAAGATGCCAAAATCTCTCATGGACTCTCCCATTAAGGTTAGTGTGGAAAACTTAAATGTTTAAAGCCTGGTCTAGGCTGGCTTTGATCCGAACAGGCACTTCTATAATGTGATAGGGTACTTTATCTTTACACCTTTAAACGTTCTTACTGTCTTGGTTTAGCTAAGCCTGGAGCCAAGGAAAGCTCAGCCTTTTGAAGCTTGTGAAGGTTTAAAGTACAGACTCAACCCCTGCACTCTTGCACATTTCATTTCATTTTTGTTCCTACTGTGATTTTAATCCAAGGTGCCATTGAACTGCCTGTTAATTGTGGGGAGGTTTTCAGTTATCATAGTAATTACGATTGCAGCTTGCTGCTCTGTCATGGCATGCTAAAATCTAGATCAGGGGTTCTCAACCCCAGTGTCACAGTGTACCACCTCCCGGACGGCCGCCACACCACGTACCACTAGAAGTAAGTACCGATGACGTAGTCGGCACATATTTCCAGGGTTTTGCCGCGCCGGAGCTTTGTAAAGGTAAGCTAAGTGGCAAGGGCGGGGTGGGAGGGCCTTCCCCGAGCCTGGAAACCCACTCGATTTGCAGAGCTGGAGCTGCTGATTCCAGGGCTCCGGCTCATGGTGGGGTGGGCTTCCTGGCGGCCGCCATCTTGGCAGGCAGAGATCCGCATACCACCAGTCGGCAGTCCATGTACCACTAGTGATATGCATACCACCGATTGAGAACCCCTGGTCTAGATGGTCTGGGTAGGGCTGTGTAGTTGAAGAATTTTAGGATCTGTTGTTCAGTTCACCATCTGGAGAAGAACAGATTGCTTCAGCGATTATGATATTAAGTACAGTAAATGTTTCTCCCTCTTACAGCTTAAATGTGGAAATACTTAAACGTATATTTTCTTTAATTGTTTAGGGTGTGGGCATTTTGAGTCAAGCCGTTTTCTCCAAGTGCCTCGCTGAAATTCTGACTAGCAGCAGCAAATGGAGCCAGTGGGATGTGTCCGGCCTTCCTGTTTTGTCTGCCTCCAACGTAACACTGGGAGAATGGCTGCAGAGAGGACGGCAGCTTTGGGAAGTCAGTGTAGTTCTGTGGACCAACCTGGCCTTTTCGTCCATGGCTGAATTTAGGTATTGGCAAACGGTGGTTGCTCTCATGCTCTTTTCCTTTGAAGCCAGAAAATGTGTAGATGCTTTAGACCTCTGGTCAGCACTCAACAACTAGTCTTAAAAGAGGATCACTTTGACAATGGAGGGCTAACCAAAGAGTGGGCTAACCTCTACTCCAATATACTGCCAAGAAAGCCTGTTGCTACAGCCACAGCTCCCTCCTTGTCTTGCTTCTGTGTTGGCAGCAGCAAGCCAGGTGACATTCTTTAGGTAGCTGGATTTTGCTCTGGATTCCTACTTCAGATTTGGTTGGAAGATCACTCTTGTTGTCTTTATTTCTTTCAGGCTTACAGATTGCAGATTGCAGAGTGTAATGTTGCATAGGCAACTCGTGGCTCTTAAACACCTGATTCCAGTAGAACTGCAAGAGGTGTATCTCCAAAATTGTGACAAGCTTTCCTCCAAGGACCCTGTGACTCTTCAGTACCTTTGCAAAATACTCAGGGATGTTGCTGCTGAAGACGTCTTGCCTGAAGAGCTCCTGTGTCTTTGGATGACTTGTTTGCAGCAGTTCTTTGAGCAGGAAGGGTCACCCCGGAACTTGCCTGAAACATGTCGGCGAGGCAGTCTCTGGGTGAATCTTGGTCTTCTGCAAATCCGTTTATGGCTTCCACAGACTCAGTTTGATCCTGCGGTGAAAAACGAATACAAACTCAAGTATGCAGAAGAAGAGGTTTGTGTGCGGAAGGAACTAATTGTGCATTCCCTTGCCTTATAATTTAATAGGATTTACAAATGATGTTATATTGCAAAGTGTGAAATGACTGTTAAAACGTAGCAACGGGTTATACAAACAAATGTGGGCTAAAGTAGCATTCCATGTTTGCTGTCACGGGAGGGGGAGAATACATTCAGTTATCTGTGAACAAGGGTACAGGGTCTTTTTAATTTGGCTGAACAGGAAATTGTGCACCGGTGGTCTGATAAAACCGTATCGGGTGAATAGGTATTTTACTTGAATATTTTCATATACATTTAAACTATAACACATATTGAAAGCTTGGACTTCCCCTTGATCATCTTGGAATATGGAAACCCAAGGATTCCTTCCATTGTGTTCTTCTGATTCTAGCCAGATACCTCTAGGACGCTTACAGCAAAGAAGTGAAGGTGTGTTTACAGCAAGGAAGTGAATTCCAGCACCTGGAATTCAGAAGTGTACTGATTCTAGACCATTTACCTATCCTGACAAATAGCCACACTGTCTTGACTACGATATGCAGCAGCCTGAACTGCTGATTGGTTCTCGGTACATGACAGCACTTTCCATTGGAGTGATGGCAGAGTTTTTTTTTCTTTTGAGTCGCCAAACATGCCCGTTTTTGTCTCCTGCTTTCAGTTGCACCACCTAGAATGTGAATGGAAGACGCGTGCTGTGTCAGCTCAGTTGCAGACAGGGAAGGATGTTGAAGATGAAACTGTCAGCGGTCACAGTCACCCTCACATTAGGTAACGGTTATTGTTGTGGAGTGAGACGCCTCGGGAACTTGGTAATGTTTACTATCTTGCTTCCAAATTTGGAAGGATCCTTGTGGACAGCCAGAATAGTCCAGTAAGCTGTGGGTTCAAATCCTTCCTTAAGTCAGAGCCTTGGGCAGTGACTCTCACGTCATAGGATTCTTGTCATTTTGCCTCTCGTCCTTGGTTTTGCCATCTGAATGGTGACTGGACTGACGAGCTTTTGCGAGAACAGACACGCTATTCTGGTCATTAGTGCCCATCCAACTTGTACTTTGGATGAAAGTAAGCTTTTTATCTGTTCATTCTTGGAGCTATAGAGAGTTTTGCTTGAGTTCTGAGTGCCCAAAGAGAGAAGTGAAGCATAAAACTTGGGGGAGGGTGGCAGCGCTTAGTTCCCATTTTGTCAGAAAGGTGATTTGTTCACTTTAGAGGTGATTTGTGGTAGTATCTTTTAACCATGATGGTGGAGGACCTGACTTTTAACATCCTGCAACTTATCATGTCTCAGGATGTTACGCCAAAGAATCCAGAAGCTGAAGGGTGAAATAGCCAGGCTGAGCCAAAAGCGAGCCTATAGACCACAGGTCCCTTCGTACAGCTCCTTATACCAGGAAGTTTATCAGTATGTCGGCAGCATTGCCCAGACTTCAAAGGTCCAGGATCTCGTCGCTCGCCTTCTGCAAGTTCTCCGTGGGGATAAACCTCAGTCACTCCAGGCAGTACAGAATGCGCTGAGTGAAGAAGCCGTCTGGCAGCAGTCGCACCTTCAATTTAGGAAACATTTGGCAGAGGACTACGCCGCCTTCCCTGACGCAGTTACTCCCCTGCAAGCTGCCATTTTGCAGGTGCAGCACGGCCTGAGACTTGTGGCTTCTGAAGTCCATCGAACAACACTGAGCACTTTCGTCTGCCCAGCAAAACTTGGCACCATTGTTGCTTCCCTGCTGTCCTTTCCTTCTGTTGATAGCGCCTTCCCCACTTACCTGTCCCATGCAGATGCTTTGTGCTCTGTGAACTCTCTAGACGTCCTTCACGGCCTCAAGAGACTCTCTCTGAAACACTCTGCTGAAGGGTCTGACGGAGAGCAGAGGATGTGCCTTACTCAGGAGCAGCTGCTAGTGAATGCTCTGTTGTACCTTCGCTGCCACGTGCTGTCAAAGGGAGAACTGGATCATACGTCACTTCAACTTTTTAGACATTTGTGTCAGGTATGGTGTCCTGATTTAAAGTGCTGGTAGATGGTTATATTTTGGAGCCCAGGAATGGAGATTATTGCCATCCTTGTCCCCTATATCTCTCAGGGAAGATGTGGGCGGTTTTCTTAGCAACTTTGGTTAAAATGCAGTATAGATGCATGAGCCAAGTTGACAATTTAAACACTGCTACTTCGGTACTCGTGCCAGGCATATGTGGAATTGGTATGCACTGCTGTGCTGCAATACTTGGGACAAACCTCTCATTTTCTTAATTTATTAGGTAATTATAAATGAATGGGATGAACAAGAGCGTCAGGCACAGGAAGAGGAGGAACAAAGAAACAGTCTCTTTAGATACAGGACCAAGAGCCATGGAACTGGCCTGACTGAAGAAGAGGAGGAAGAAAGAGAGTTCAGGAGGAAATTCCCTCTTCATGAGAAGGTAGATAAGCACTGCTTTGAAACACTGCTTGAGACGTGGATTAAAAGGGAAGGGAGAACGTCTAGAGCAGGGGTTCTCAACCTGTGGTACTTGGGTGGGTTCTTGGGGGGGCCAACATCTGGGGGTACATGGGGCAACCAGAGGCCCACATAGGAAACAGGTTATCTTGTTGGCTGTGTGCTCCCTGAGGCATCTGGTGGGGCCACTGTGTGATACAGGAAGCTGGACTAGATGGGCCACTTTGGCCTGATCCAGCAGGGCTCTTCTTATGTTCTTATGTTAACCCCTGGTCTAGAGTGTTCTTTGTTTTGTTTTTTAGTATACTGAGAGCCATCATATCTAGTAGGTAAACTTTGGAACCCTAGGTTCATCTCTCAGGTCTGCCATGGATGTGCTAGATGTTCTTCAAGAAGTCATTGTGTGTTGTTCTCAGCTCCATCCTTAAACTGAGAGTATCATCAACTTAATTTCACAAGGTGGTTGTGAGCACACAGAGTGTAAAGACTGGACAAGCCTGCAGACTGCACATCTGGGAAAGCAGTAGAGGAATACTGTGACACATACTCTGATTAGAGCTGCCACATATTAAGTGATTGTGTAGTTCTACCTCTGTGTGTCATTACATGCAAATAAGTGTTTTTTGAGATATATAAGGGCCTGAAACCCATTCCTACCTGCCGACGTCGTTCCTTCTTGCGATGACGCTGACTGCCATAAAGCAGTCAGCGCCAGTCACAAAAGGCACTCTGACAGCGCTGGCAGGAAGGCCTGCACCTTCCCATCTGCTCCAGCGCTTCTCTCAATACTCTCTGTCAAAGGTAAGTCAGTGGGGAGGGGGGAAATGTGGCAGGTGGGTGGATTGGGCCCAGGAGAAGGTGGTATCAGCGCTGCTGGCGCCACTGATGCTGGTGCCGGTGATACCCTATCTGCCTTCCCAGATCTGACCTCACAGTGTGGGCCCACGCGGACCTGCGCCAGCTATTTAGTTGTCGCAGGTTCGAGTAGACCCCCCACCATGCTGCAGAGGCTTACCCCCATGTAAGGGATCAATTGTTCCTTTACTCGGAAAAGACCTCCACAACTGCCCCTCCCACCATAGAATGCAGAGGTTGCCATTTTGGCTCTGCTGCATCAGTGGCGGGGTGTGTGGATAGGATTGGGGTGTTAGCCTTGCTTTTGATGTCCGATACAGCACTATAAGTTGATGTTAAATGGATCTTTAAATATGATTTAACAGGATTTTGAAGATATAACAACAAAGGCAAGCCTCGAAGGAGAAATGAAAACTGAAGATGGTTTAGAAGATGAAGTGGTTCCTGAGGAGCCTCTTCTTTCCCATCACTCAATGAGAACTGTCATGACAGTTCATCAACAACTATGCCTCAACTTTGCACGATCTCTGTGGTATCAGCAAAGCCCACTCACCCATCAGGCTAAGCATCATTTGAGTGCGTTTCTTTCCTGTTACCAGACTGGTACTTCGCTGGTGGCTCACTTCTATCCTTTGATTGGTAAGGCTTTTCTCTTATTTCAAGTACTTCTGTGGTTTGCAACATTTCCCTTGTGAGGAGCACATCAACGTGTCTGCCATAAAAATCGTGTGCGTTTCTGAGACAGCCCCTTGTTTGTATTCAGAATCCTGTTTCCTCACTCATGTTTGTGATGTTTGCCAAATGTGTAGCGGTGTTGATGAGCCTTGAAGAGCCAATGACTTGATGTTCATTTAGATATAAACAGAGTATCTTAGAGATGCTCTCTAAGATAAGAGGGTATCTTGACTTGATGTTTTCTCTGCTTTTAAATGATAAAACATTTGGGTTTGTTTTCACTTTAGTTGTATTTGTAGAATACTATTGGGCAATAGGGTAGGAGAAATTTCACTGGGCTGGGTAAACGGAACTGGTTACATGAATGGAAAGACCACTCTAAGGCTGCAGTCCTATACACACTTTCCTGGGAGTAAGCCCCATTGAACACAATGGGACTTGCTTCTGAGTAGACATGCCTAGGATTGCACTTAGTCTCCCCCCCCCCTTTCATGAGAGAGGGAGAGAGGAATGAATGAATATTCCTCATTCTGACAATTGGCCCCTTCTAGCATAGTAGTAGTGGCTCTCCAGGGTTTCAGAAAGGAATCTCTCTCTCTGCTCTACCTGGAGATGATGGGACCTTCTGCATGTGAGGCAGTTGGTCTACCACTGACCTACAATCCCTCCCTGATCTTGTATTTATAATGAAGAAGGCACGATAGGTTGATCTTGAATCCCTTAAGACAAAAATGAGCAGCTGATTAAATGGGGGGGGGGTAGCTGCTTCAGAATCTAAATACTTGGACTGATTCATAGCAAGGAAGTGGGGCACACAGTCGGAAGGCACCTGCCAGACGGCCTGCTCCTGAAGTGTGCTCGGTTTGTGTGCTCCGCCTCCTTGTTTATGGTACCAAAGGCCTTTGGGGTGTGCTTTCACTTTGTGTAGAAGACTTGAACCAAAGGCAAGGACAAGGACTATACCACAGAGTGCCGTTTGGCCATCACAAGAGATGATGCATTTTTCCGCAGAACTTTACAGCTTCTCCTTCGCTTTCCTCTTTAAAAGGTTCTGAAATGAATGATAATCTTCATGGAAGCCAACTTCTAGCAAGCACAATACTGCAGAATACACTTTTTGAAGAAGGGGCCTCAGAGCTTTCCCTGCAGCACGAAGGCCCATATGACTTTTATCATCATCCTAATATTCAGCAAGTACGGCAATGCCAACATGTACTTGAAAACTTCACTAAAGAAGTGAAGGCACTGTTGCAAGAATGGCCTGAACACCCGGCACTTGTGCAGGTAAAAGGTTGTCATGGTCTAAACTTCCAAGGATTTAAAATGGGACTTGCATGTCAGTATCCGTGATGCATGTAGAATGTTAGTTACCTAAGCACTATCAGATTTATAATATTTGTTTTCACATATTAGCTGGATCATACCTGCTAAATAGCCAAATATACTACTAATTGCCCAACAGTACGATCCTATGCATGTTGACTCATCATGAGTCACTCATGCCCACTGGGTTCAATGGGGCTTAATCTCTTGTAACTGTATTGAGGCCTGCAACCCTAATTTGATAGTTATCCAGCCATATTTACCAAAAAAAAAAGAGAAACTGACAAAAAATCAGTTGCCCAGGTTGCATTCTGAGTCTGTATCTCTTCTGAAATAACAATTCTATTACTGTACTTAATTAGTTCAAAGCTTTTGGAAAGTGACAGCCAGAAATGTTGTCTTTCATTTTGCAGCTCTTGGTTGTGATGGACAGAATTCGTAGCTTTCCACTCTCCAGTCCCCTCTCAAAGTTCCTGAATGGATTAGAAATTTTGCTTGCCAAGTCTCAGGTCAGAAATTTGTGTGTGTGTGTGTGTGTGTGTGTGTGTTAGATAACTACTTTTCAAAACTTGTTGTAGTTCACCAGATTTATAGTAAAACCAGAACTGACTAATTTTTGAGAGTTCTAGTGAAGTCTCATACTATGTAGAATGAAGATTATTTATTTTTAAGTTACAGATAATAAGCAAGAAAAAGCTTTTCATCCTTTTGTCATAAATTGCAATTGTGTGTTTGAAAATCATTCCTTCCTCTTCTAGGACTGGGAGGAGATAGCCAGTCAAGCTGTGTCTCTGAGGAAGCACCTTGATTCAGTCACTCAGCTGATCATCCAGTGGCGGAAACTAGAACTGAAGTACGTCATGTCAGCTCTCTTCACTTTGAACATTTACAAGCCGTGATTATTGGGGGGGGGGGGGTGAGCCATGTGCACAGTATCTAAAGAAGACTCAGGAAGCGAAAGGCACTCTGGTCCCTTCCAGTCCCTTGACACAATAAATCCACATTTTTTCAAAACTTGACACAAAATGTATTGTACGTACAGCATATTATTTTGCATTATTTAAAACATTGATTATTGATTTAGAAAAAAATCTTTTCGTTTCCATATTGAATTGACGCTATTGTTGGTGCATAATAGATGCCTACTTTGTTACTGTAACAATAGTAATACTGTAACTAAAAATCTGTTTTCTCAGATATGAATGTGTATTGATTTCTTAAAAGCGGCATTTATGGATTTGAGGTTTGTTCATTGATCTGAATTTTTACTCTTGCCTTATCAGCTGTTGGTCTGTTAGCCTGGACAACACAATGAAACATCACACAGAAAAATCTATGAAACACTGGTTTTCAGTCTATCAGATGATTGAGAAATATAGGCAAGAACAAGCAGAGAAGAAAAATGAAGGTAGCTATTTCCAGTTACTAATGTTTTAGTATTACAAAAGAAAGCCAAACTGTTAATATAAGCCACTTATGTATCTCTATGAACTGCTAGAGATGTATATTCTAAGGCAGGGGTTATCAACCCCTTCCGGCCAAGTACCACCTCCGGTGCCACTCTCCTGCATACCACTGGAAGTGACTGGTGATGATATCATCACCAGTTACTTCAAGGTTTTCAGAGGCCAGAAAACACAGGTAGGAGGTTCTGGGCGGATGGTAGGGCCCTTCTCAACGTTCCCGAGAGGCTCGGCCAAAAACAGGAGCATCTCAGGAGTGAAAATGTGCCGCCGCAAGTGCTGCGTCGGAGCTGGGTTCCAGTGGTCTGGCGGTCCAAGTACCGCCAGCAGTTGGCTGAAGTACCACTGGCGGTACTAGTACCACTGGTTGAGAACCCCTGTTCTAAGGCACATGTGCTTCATTGTATACAATTCACACCAGCATTTGCAGATTTCAAAGTGTACCATATTGCCCAATTAAAGTCAAATGCAAAACTTCTCTCGTTGTATAGCATATTGAGAGATCAGGTTGCCTCATTCTGTATTAGTTCTGAAAGTGCTTCATAGGCAAAAGCTTTCCACAATAAATATTAGCAGTCCAAATGGCCATAGGATGGCCATAAAAACAACCTTGTCTTTGGTTATATCTCGACAGGCTTTTTCTTGTAATGCAAAAGTGTTAATATTCTGGAATAATGAGGCTTTGGATACAGATTAACTGTGATTTCTCCCTTTTAATGTTTTCATTACCTTATTTTGAAATCATCAGCTTTGGATTAAAAAAAATGGTAATATGACCTTAAAAATGCTACTGTCCTCTAATATTCCCCCTCTCCATTTTAGCCTTCATAGTGGTTAAGGGGATGGTTGGCACCAACTTTAGCCACACTTCTCACCCAGGGATATTGTTTAACCAGAACCAGTATTGGAATTTGTGGTTGAAATTGGGTTTCATATGCTAGTTTAAGGGGAATCCTGGTTAATGCTGATGGTTCTCGACTCTTACTATGGTTAAGGTGGGAGGAGTTTGTACCAAAGGGGGGGGGGGGGAAACATGTATCACTGAGCCTGGATTCCAGTTTCTTAATAGTAGTAAACGGAATCAAGCATTTTGTGTCTACATGGAGCCTGTACTACAGTGTTTTTTTAGAGTGGCAGAGGTCGCTTCTCTTAGTTCCTTTTGACAAGTCTTAGACTGTTGCTTGTCTGCTGCTACATACTTAAACGGGGGGGGGGGGAGTCAAAACCAGTTTGAGTGATGTGTTTCTCTCCCTCCCCCTCCTCTTTCTCCCTTACAATTCCAACTTGTGATAGAAGTGAATTTAACAGCAGTGGTCACTGCACTGCAGGCTTTCATAGAAGGGTCCACGCTCGGGGAATTTCAGGCACGGCTTCAAATGCTGTTGGAATTCCACTGCCACGTGTTGCTGATGCCACAGGTGGAAGGAAATGGTAAGTATTTGTTTTAAATGAGCTAAAATTCTTCCTGTCTTGGATCAAGGCAAGATGATGGTTTACATACAGGCTTGATAGCTCTTCACATTTGTTTTGAGAATTCATTGAGGGTCCCTTCGGGGAGAAAGGCAGGATAAAAATACAATAAATAAATACATTGGCAGCCATTGATCATTTATTTTTTGATTACCTATTAATAATTGGATAAGGAGCCCCTTTCTTTGTGCTTGATACCAGCTGGGGCATCGTCCCCTCTATCCACTAAGAGGCAGGATCTTAAAGAAAGAAAGACCGGGGGGGGGGGGGGCTACCTGCTTCAGGCATCTTTCTTTTGTTTCGTAGCAAAAACGTACACTGTGGTGGTGTAACTTCATGCAACTAAAGTGAAGTGTTTAAGTGAAGTTACATACTTTTTTCCTCACACTGCATTTTGGCAGGGCCTGCTATCAGATCTTTAGATAATCAGACTTTGTGTGTGCAGTCTACCTAGCCTTAAACTGGCTCAGTTCAGATATTGTGCCAAGCTCGTGATTTGCGCTAATAACTACTTTTAGAACTCAAACCATAGTTTGCGCTTCCAAATGGACACTAGGCAAACCAATGGTTTTAGAGCCACTTGTCTGCCTTCATTTTCCATCTACTCAGCACTTATGTTCATAGGAGCATTCCATGGTGCAGCAGTTTCTGGAGGCAGAGCAATAGCTGTAATTATGGTTTGCCAACTGAGACATCATGCCAAGCCACAGTAAGCACATGCTATGATTTGCAAAGCCATATCAAACCATGATTTCTAATCCTAGTTTGCCTGCTTGTTCACAAACTCAGGTTTGTTCATTCAGGCACTGCAGCAAACAGTTCAACTTCCTTAATCATGTTTTTGCCCAATTGTTTGAGCTTCACAGTGTTTGGTTCTAGGCTGAGATTTACAGAAGTGTATTCTACATGTTTCACATTCCAATGTAAATACTCAGTACTTTTTTAAATAAAAAAACACAGTTATCTAGCGAATGAACACACATTGGCAATTCTTCTACCTACACAGACAGAGAACAATACTGCTTGCTGCTTACTTCAGTGTTTTCTCTAAAAGAGTAGCACACCCAGGCCTAGGGCTGTTCTGCTGTAGAACTAGAATTCTTCTCCAGCTCTTGACAAAACATTTGGCAAGAGTAGGGGAGGGATCCTGTTGGGCTCTGCATACCATTAGGGATTGCCTCTCTCCAAAAGTGGCGGCTGCTGCTGCTTCTTCAAGGGAAGTGATCCGTACTGCAGCACAACATGTAAAACTTAATCCTGCCACTAAATTGCTCAAAGAATGGGTGGATCATGCTCTGCGTAGTGCTGCTGATGAGATGAACACTGCTTCGTTTTGGTCTCTCCCCCCCCCCCTCAAAAAAAAGTGCCATTCTTGGGTCCATTTTTGTGCTGGATGAACTATTCTGCAAATAGTCTCCCATTTGAGTTCAACCCTACTTTTTAATGAGTCCTAGCTGGCAGGTAGGCCTCTGGTGTTTAAGGGGACAAGAAACATTTTTGAATGAAATTTATTTTTTTGCTTTCAGACATGCTGTGCAATGTACTGTGGAACCTGTACAACTATTATAAGCAGTTCTCAGAATGTGTGCAGGCCAGACTGACTGAACTTCGGCAACCTATAGAAAAAGAACTGAAGGTGAGCATAAGAGTTCTTGATATGATAACTGTTAATCCCTGGCTGTCAGTGGTGAACTCAAAGCTTGGGTAAAGTCAACTCAAATAGGAATGATACACGAATCAATGCTACTCTGATTGCTAAGTACCTGTTTTCAAACTGGAAGCATGTATCACCTGACTAATGTTTCATTATTACCTTTTTAAAATATTGTAGTTCACTGACTTAATTTGTTTTTCTTTACAGGAGTTTGTGAAAATCTCTAAGTGGAATGACGTCAGCTTTTGGGCTGTAAAGCAGTCCGTGGAGAAGACTCACAGGTAAGTCTGATATTTTGAGAACCATTTTGGACATTGTTGCACTTAAATTGGGCATTCACACAAACAAATGGGTCACTTGTAAAGAAATTGGAAGTATGGGTTTATTCTTCAACTAATTACATGGCTGAGAAACCCATACTTCCAATTTCTTTACAAGTAATAGCTAGCCATGAGAACCTTCATACCAAGATAAATGATAATAATAATGATAATGGGACAATGTTTTCTCTCTAGGCCAGTGATGGCGAACCTTTTGGGCTTGGTGTGTCAAAATTTTTGAAAATGCCTAACTCGACTCTGCTGATGTGTCGTGTCCCCCCCCCCCAACTTTTAATAGTACTTTGACTATTGCTACTTTTAATAGTAATTTTGAATTGAACTGAACTGAAAACAACTATAGAACACATTGCATTTTATTTAACATGATTAGTGACTTTTTTGTTGCTGAGTTTTACTAGATAATAAAAGAGGTCTGCCAAAATCTCTGCCCTAAATGTTCAAGACAAAAAATGTCGGGGCCCTGGGAGAAACACTGGCGTGTCACCCAAAATGACCTCGCGTCATAGGTTCGCCATCAGGGCTCTAGGCCATTCTCCCCTCTGTTCCTTTTACAGGCTTTCTTAAAACCCACTATGTGAAGTGATAAGGAAAAATAGGTGCAAATTAAATCAATAATAGGAGAATGAAATTCTATACATGAGTTTTTTCCAGTACTTCATTGTGGAATCACACAAGCAAAGTAATTGCAGGTGTAAACCATAGGTACCAAACATGTTTGCCCATGCACCTCCCAAAATAATCACGTGAGACTGATGCTTGGTTTAAACTGGACCATTTTATTGAAAGCAATTACAGGAAAGAACCTGCAGTAGGAAAACCTGAACTCGTCCCGCTTATGTGCAGGCAGCTGTCTTAGGGGAGACAGCCAATGGCCGTCCATTCCCGGGAAGGACATTCCCACCTTGGCTCCAAGCTGTGGGCCGACGTCTGCCGGTCTGAACTTCTCAATGCCAACCCATAAGGGCCAAGGCAGCTGGGCTGCACTGACTACCCCAACCTGGGAAGCCTTTGATGTAGCCATTACAGTCCAAGCCAAAGGGCTCACTGGCCAGCCTCCCTGAGCCGCTCCTCAGCAAGCCACTGAAGAGCAGTACTGGGTCCCCCACTGACTTTGCTGACCTCAGAGTGCACACCAAATTACCTACTGCCTCCCTTGCCTGCACTAAAGTTGCCACATGGGGGGGGCTAGCCTTGAGCTTTATCTCCCCCCTGCCCCATCTAGCCTCAGAAGGCCATGCAAACCTCACTGCAAGTCTGATATGAATGTATGCCATCACCTCTGGAAAGAAAAGGCAACAAATGGACAATATTGGGGTGGGAGATCACAGCACCTCCCCACCTAGCAACCTCCCTTCCTAGGTCTCTGTTAACTTTTTGTCTGGCCCTGTCTATCTTGGCTAAATCTGAAGCTCCTCTCCGCACCCTGCACTGCAAGAGATTGTACCAAAGGGTGATCACTAAAGGGTGATCCACTGCCTGAGGAGAACAAAATCTCTAAAGGCCTACAGCCTCAAGGACAAACCAGTCCTTCGGCTCAGGTCGTTCTCGTCTAGATGTGTCAATAATAAGTGTCTTGGAGTCCTTGCTGCACTGATTCCTGTTCAGCCAGGCTTTACCCCCTGAATCCCAGGCACCAGTTGGGTGCCTGAGAGATCAGCCCAGCTCTTGTGAGAGGGGTTGGACTGGTAAGGTTGGTCCGTGCGCGACTTGCAATGCATGGACCAGGATACTGTAAAAGTAAACCATCTCTAACAAGCTTGGAAAGATAGGCCTAACATGCCAGGTTGATAAGATAAGAGAAATCTTTTCACTCTTACACAAATATCCTACAACCCAGTGGTCAGTCACTTGGGAATTGCTGTATTGGACTGCTTAAAGTATGTACACTTAAAAATTGGATTGTGTGCAGTGCTGGACTATGTCAGTCACTTTTATCGTTTTGTCATGGCACTCGGGTACACAGAGATCTCTTTCCTTTTTTTAATCCTTGTCTTTTTATGGTGTTTAGGATGCTTTTTAAATTTATGAAGAAGTTTGAAGCTGCTCTCAGTGAACCTTGTCAATCTGCCTTAGTGGAGACAGCCAAAGAACAACTAGTTTCCTTGCACAAGCAGGAGGCATCTGACAATCAAGAAACTAAAATCCAGAGCTTGAACAATATGCTAAGGAAAAAACTGACTGCTAGAACAGATGCTGCTCAGGTATGTGTGTAATTTTAACCTGCATTCAGGTAAAATGTTAAGCATTTTTGCCTCTTTGTTGGATTCCCTGTATGCATGTACAAATACTTCTATGTATTTGTGCACATACGAACTCTTGTAACAGTGATTTATATTTAAGAATATGAAATGTGAAAATGGTACTAAGAAAAGAGGAACATAAATTTTAATATTCAGTGTTGTCCTAAAATGTAAGATTATGTGAAATGCAATATATGTACATGTGGCTTTTAGGACTAATTTAAAAATGTTTGCCCATGCAAACTAATTTAAAAGTGTTTGCCCATGCAGAGTTCTCGAGACTGTGCGGACTAGATGGAGAACTGCATGTTAGAATGGTTTTATAGAAGAAATTCCCTGTGCACGGAAAACTAGCACAACAGAAAAGCGTTTTATTCTAGTCTTTTCACTGACATTGTTTACTAGGTAAGGAAGGAACTCATTGTGTGCAAACTGTTCCTTCCTTACCTTGGGAAAGAGTTCAGGCCTGCAGTCCCCCACCTGCAGTTCAAAATAGTGCGTTCCCAAGAACTCTGTACTACGCGATTTCTGCATGTCTAGATGCTGTTGGAATACTTCTGTTTGTGGTGTTGAATGTTGAGAATAGATGGAACATTTTTGTCGTATCTGGTATTGTAGTCATTCGGTTGGACAAGAATACAGTTTAATATAAGAATTTACTTGCTTATCAGGCCACAGGTATATGTTGTCCAGCATTCTTTCTCCAGTAGAGACCAGGCAAATGCCCCTGAGACAGTAGTGTCGCTAAAGGTGGGGTGGAACGCTAAGTTCCACACCGTGCTGACCCTCCATTGCTCACCGGCACGAGGCGTTGCCTTCGCTGCACTAAATGGCTCCGAAGGCGAGGGGGCGGGGCCGCCTCGTGCCATTGAGTAACAGAGGGTCAGTGCGGTGCGGAACTTAGCATTCCGCCCCACCTCCAGCGATGCTACTACCCTGAGAGGCTGACAAACGGGGCATGAAAAAGATAACAATCTAGATTCCCTTCTTTACTATTGGAGACTAATAGCTATTGATAAACCTGTAGGTTGTAATACAGCGCTTTGATTTCAGTCATTTTGCCTTTCCTGTTGTGAACTTTTCCCAGGCTGCTCATTTGGAGGAATTCCAAGGAGACACCTTTTATCCAGAATCCCTTCAGGGCCGCCTACCAAAGCTTACAAAGCGAATGAAGAAGATATGCTCAACTCTAGTGAAGAACTCCTCCTTTTTTAATCTAGTTGAGAATCTTGACCATTTCACAGGTGAGCACTGTAGAAGTACTACGATGGGTGCCAGCCTGCAAAATAAAATCCAGGACTGCGAAAATACAAGGCAAAAATATTTTTAGAAATTGTTTTAATGTTGGACAGCTTTGTCAAGTGTTTTTGTTACCAATTGCTGAATTTGAATGTGTTTGCTGAAATTATTGCTATGTTGATGCTTTCTTACCAGCTCTCTTCTTCTTTTTAGGTGACATCATCTCCACTGCCCAGGAACTGAAAAACATGTCAGTGAATCCAGCAGCAGATAAAGAAAAACAGAAGTCAGAGGTCAAGCATTTCCTTGTGCAGAAACAAAGGGCTCTAACAGAGCTTTTTAAAAACCTTGCAACTACAGGTGAGATGAGACCATTTATGTTTGATATGATCAGTGAACAAACGTATATACAGTGATCTCACCATCCTGCAATAACATTCGATCTTGTTATACGTCTGTATGCAAGTGCACTTTGTCTCAATGCAATCTTTGATGCAATTTGTCTACACACATACCCTTCTTTAATTTTAAAGTTTTTTTGCAATAGAAGAATCACATGGTTGAGGCGTACTAGTATATGGATGTACACACATAGGCATCAGGTCATATAATGCACTGTGCGCACATTGAAGAGTATCGATGAACCTGAGACATGATCCACTGCATGTAGAACCCAAACACTGTGCCATTGTGTGACCTTGAGGTTTTTTTTTTAAATATTGCACAACTCTTAAGAGGATAGCACATGGATGAGGAGGTGCCTCAGCTGTTCCCATACATCCCTTGCAACAACATTGCTTCTAGTCTCTCTCTCTGGGTTGATTCGCATGTAATGCAAAACCATAATTTGCTGTAACAGGAGTGAGGCCGAGATTTGTGTGTCCCTTTCTTGTTTGGGTTTCAATTCTGTTTTGGCAAGGAATGCAAATCATGGTTTGCCATGAGCCAGAATTTATATATGTAAATACAGCACATAGGAAGAAGGGGACAACAGGAAGCCCAGGCGCCTAAGGCTCACTCATTTATTCCCATACCCTGATGTCATATGTGAACCAAACCCTATGTGTTCTATGTTCCAAATAATGAAGGCTGTGATTAAAATCAAGCTGCATTGAATGTCTGCTAAAAGTATAAACGGGACTGTTAGTAGTTTTCCACTAAGCACAGACACTAACACTGTGCCATGCCATTTTGTAGTCATGCCACAGGAAGAATAGGCCCCTATAACTAGTTCCTGCCCATCAAGGCAAGATCTGTGTGTTCACTCTTCCTTCAGCTCCTTTCAACCACTGGCAAAAGGTCTTGGAATTATCTGCATTAGCAGTGGCCTCTTACGCTTCCCTAGTTTTTTGTTTTGTTTGTCTAATTTCCTCATAAGGCCATAAGTGTGTGAGAGGCCTTGGGAGTCACCATTATATCTTGATGGTATTAATCCCACTAAGTGTTTTTCCAAAAAGAACTTTGCATCTGAGGAATATCTTTAAAATTATGGGAAGCCACTGAATCTCATATTTTTATCTTAAATCTCAAAAAGAAAATGATTAAGTGCTATTTGTATTTGTCTTCCTAGGATTGTCGTATCGCAAAGGTCTTGCTTGGTCTCGTTCCAAAACCTCCCAGGACCTGCTTTTTCTTCATCCGTTGGATCTGCGCAGTGCATTAGCCTTGGTTAACTGCACACACAAATTGGATGCAACGTATGTATTTTCTGCTTTTAAGACTACAGTGATGACCTTAAAGGTCATCTGCTTTTAGGGAAAAAAAAATAGCTTGTAGGGCTTTCCAAATTTGGCCTGTGGGATGGTGTAGTGGTTTGGGAGTCGGACTTAGACCTGGAAGATCCAGGTTCAAATCCCCACTCAGCCACGAAGCTTCCTGGGTGACCTTGGGCCACTTCCTGGGTGACCTTGGGCCACCAGATAGAGTCACTATCTCTCAGCCCCACCTACCTCACAGGGTTGTTGTGAGGACAAAAAGGAGAGGAAATATGTACACCACTCTGAGCTCCTTGGAGGAAGGGTGGTATAAAAATGTGAAAAATAAATTTAAAAAATTTTTTAGTTTTAATGAAGAGATTTTAGTTGGAGTGGTTCTCATTTTAAGGTGACATTTACGAATTGAAATTATGGTAGAGTATTGGAGTTAAAAAGAAATCCTGAGATTACTATTTTAGTTAACTTGTATAGTCATACCTTGCTATGAAAAGACTTTGAAGTTGCATTTTTTTAAAAAAAATACTTATGCTTTCCAGATTACTTTCTGAGATCTCTTCATCCTGGGATGGATGCCAGAAATACTTCTATCAGTCTCTTGCACGCTACTGTAGACTCCAGACAGCGTTATTAGTACCTTCAAAGGTAAAATAGTAACTCTAGATGAGATTTGGTTTAATCTTCTCTTTTAACAGTTTAAATAGGCAAGATTGGATCTTCAGATATTTTGACACTTCTGTTCACATCTACAAAGATTTTTCTGATACATGTTTGTAGTTGCCTACATTGTAGATACTGAAAGGAAACCGCAGACAAGCCTACTAGTCTTTCACTTCTATATCATACTTATTACCAGGTATCCCTCCCAGTTGCAAAAGTCGCATAGAAATGGTTAATAAGACACTGAATTACAGAATTGACTTAGGTTCGTTACCCAGTTTAGTATAACTGGGTATGTCGGAGAAAATGACAGGTGAACAAGCTGGTGGGATGTGAGTTAGGTGATGCTAC
Source organism: Plestiodon gilberti rubricaudatus (assembly GCA_026170595.1). NCBI lineage: Eukaryota > Metazoa > Chordata > Lepidosauria > Squamata > Scincidae > Plestiodon > Plestiodon gilberti. The sequence goes on from JANXHW010000001.1 coordinate 94,831,787, forward strand.
TGTCAGGTGACTCAGCAGCTGGCTGACAAACCATACTTAGGGCGCAATCCAAACCTACTTAGGCTGCCGTTGTAACCAGCGGCCCAGCGAAAACGGGAGGCCCCAGAACGGAAAGGGGATTCAGATCCCCTCCAAAAGGGGAATTCAAAGGGGATTTGAATCTCCGTTCTGGGGCCTCCCCTTTTTTGGGCCGCTGGTTACAACGGCGGCCTAAGTAGGTTTGGATTGCGCCCTTCGGGAGTATATTGTAAACCAGCTAATCGAAGAATTTTTTTCTTTATATTGCAAATTCAGTAGACAGTTCAGTCTTATAATTTCTAACTTGGAAAGGGCTTGCTTTGGACAAGGGTTGCTTCCTTCATCAAGAATCTAGAAGCCCAATCCTATGCAACTCGCTTTGTGGCGATGTAGCAGTGCCAGCACAGCCTCTGCTGTATCCTACGGGGAAGTTTTGGCATGTTGCACCAGGATAAGCCTCAGCAGCCTCCGTGGGTCATCTCAGATCTGTGCCAGCTCTATAGCTGGTGCAAGTCCGCGTCAAGCCATGAAGGCAGATCAGGCCCTGGAAGGGGATTAGGATTCGGCAGGTGCAGCTTCTGCCAAACCTTCCCCTCCCCAGGCCTGATCTGTTCTCCTCACTGTCCCAGTCACCACCCCGTTCCACCCTGTCCCCGCCACCCCAATTGTCTCTCCCACCAGCCTGGTCGGCAGATCTTTGACCATCTGCCAGCACGTGGGGTGCTACTCCAGCCTCCCTGCTGGTGTCCAGGCAGCGCACGTTGTCAGCGGCTGCTTTACAGCAGTCGTAAAGCAGTTGCTGCCAGTGCAATGCATGTTCTGCCAGTGGCTGGCCCCCATAGGATTGGACTGTAGGGCATTCATCATCCATAGCACTTAACCCTGTAATCATAATTGCTGCAGTTAGAATTTTGTTTTCTGTGACTTTTAACTTTGCACTAATTCTGTAATTTTTAATGTAGGCTCTTCAATACTGCTTTTTTTTTTTGGATGTGTTACTTGCCTGGAAACTGCCTGCAGGCTGCAATGCACATTTATCTGAGTATTGCATTTATCCTTATTCTTGAGTAAACATGTCCAAGATTGAGCTGCACAGTAGCTTGCTTTTGCTTGCAATGTTGATAAATACCAAGAGTAGTTTCATTAATTTGCTAATGGAAATAGAGGGCCGTGTTATGGCAAACGTTACATGAGGATAAAACCGCCTATCTTGTCACTGCAGGAAATTGGACTAAGTACTATTGAGAGATGTAAAGGATTCACTGCACACCTCATGAAGATGCTTGTCAAGCAGAGGGGCTCTCTTACTGCCTTGACAGAGCAGTGGACTATCCTGAGGTATTTGACCTTTTGTTTTCTGTGCACTCTGTTGCAAATTTGGAAAGTATTCGAAATCAAAATGAGAGAGGCAATTCTTTTACAAATGAAACAGTTTTCATAGATACTCTCAACAGGTAATTAACTACTAGAACTGAGAACAATGTGAGATATAGATAGGGAAAGGCCTGCAGTTTCTAGGATTGCACATGCATTGACGACTCCCCAATTTCCTTGGGGGGGGGAGCAGCTCTGAAGACTGTGACCCATTGAATCTTGGCCACAAACTATTAAGAATCATATGTGGAATCTATCTTGTGCCATCTTTTTATTCTATGGCGGTTGAGTGATGGGCATACTAATAGCAGAACTATCCTCTGTGGATTATGATGAAATGAGCTAAAATTTTAGAAATGTCTCCACTGTCTTGCAAAGCAGCTGACTGCTTTTTGCTTATTGAGAGAATATCTAACACTTTAGTTGGAAAAAATGTTTTATACAATATCCTTTATTAACAGTATTTATATACCGCTTTTCAACAAAAAGTTCACAAAGCGGTTCACAGACAAAAACAAATGATTAAATGGCTCCCTGTCCCAAAAGGGCTCAAAATCTAAAAAAGATGCAGAAGACCACCAGCAAACAGCTACCAGAAAAGACACTGTGCTGGGGTGAAAGGGGGGCAGTTACTCTCCCCCTGCTAAATATAAGAGCAGCACCAATTGAAAAAGTGCCTCTTGCCCAGTTAGCAGGGGATTTCACTCTCTTGTGTTTAAATAGCCAGATGACTTCGCTGCAGTCTCTTACACCTACAGTCCTATTTACAACTATATGTAATTAGTGTATACAGTATATCCTGCCTACCTTACCTTTAGGGAAAGGGCACCTTAAATACCTAAATATAGAGTTGCTAATGAATTGGAGTGGGAATCATGTCATCTTGCACTTAGTGTAGTGTATTACACATTGTAAATCATGTGGTTTTTATGTATATATAATATATATATACACACACACACTGTGTGTGTGTGTGTGTGTGTGTGTGTGTGTGTGTGTGTGTGTGTGTGTGTGTGTGTGTGTGTGTGTGTATAGTGGTATTTGAAGCTGAAATCATTTATGTACTTAACTCACCTCAAAATATTATTGACGCAGATCTCAAGTAGAGTGTTAATAACATTCACTTTACAGAGTGAATATAAGTTATATTCTCTGTTCACAAAGGCCACCACCCAGACCTTTTGCATAGCAGCATGTTCTGGGCAGCAGATCCTTCTGAATGGAATGAGAATTGTGCCCATGCAAAAGGTCCTCATGCAAGCAGAGGATCTTTGCACAAGCGGGAGTCGCTTTCCATTCATGGAGGGAGCTTTTGCCCAGTTTTTACCCCACTGCACCAAAAGTCTGTATACTGCCCAGGTAGATAATTCTTCACATGTTGAAAACACAATTTCTGGAGAAGTGCCTGACTTTTTGCAAATGCCATGATCAACTCAGCTCTTATATGTTAGATGATGATGATGATTAACAGTATTTATATACCACTTTTCAACAAAGTTCACAAAGCGGTTTAACTGATGTGGAACAATCGTATTTTGAACATCAATAAAGTTCTCAACTTTGAATTCCTGAACAGGAATCTTCTGAGCTGTGTGCAGGAGATTGATGCGAGGTTGAATGCTTCTAGTGAATATGAAGTCGCATTTCCTCCTCAAGATGGGGTTCAGCAGTGGACTGACAGGTTGCAGTACCTTGCCATGCAGTGTGTGGTGATCCTGGAACAGCTGTCCTGGCTTATAGAATGTTGTCCGAAAGGCCAATCCTTGAACACTCCCGGGACCGAAGTACAATCTGAAGGGACTGGATTGAATCCAGCCACTGTTCTGAAGTCGGTATCTGAGCAGATTCCTTCAGAGCTACAGTATCTCACTCCAGTGGCTGCTGATCAGCTGCCTCCTGGATGCAAGATGCGAAAACATGACCCACTGTGTCAACAGCTGGCTTCCAGAGTGAAAGAGATGCTGGCGGCAGTCAGGGCAGTCAAAGCAGACGTAGACGGAATGAGACAACTGTCTTGCGAGACTCTTTTCCACTCCTGGTGAGTAAGATGTGCACAATCTGGTGCTGGGGGAAACGTTTTGTCCTGTTGGTGGCTTGCATGCACCCTTAGCTTAGAACGGTATGCCTGCATGCACTTGCTATAAGAATGGGCACTGTTGTCAGCTTTGACAGTGTCATTAGTCAGTAAAAGAGGCAAATGAAGCCTGCATTCAGCCTCCAATCCACTGTCCTGAACCAATGATTAGTACCGGAAAGACTGACAGCCCACCCATAGAGGTATATTAGGCAATCACCTGCAGTGGCAAAATACCAGAGGCACCTGCATCAGCTTTGTAAGTGTACCAGGGAGAGAGCTGTTGCTTGAACGTTTTGTAGGAGGTGTACAAGAGCAGTTTAGCACTCGTCAGCTGGAGTGACATCCTCTGTGCTCCCAGGGGACATAATCAAGAACCGTTATTGTAGTAAGCGTTCTTAGGAAACCCACGCGAAATGACTAAACCAGAAACACACTGTTTGTGTCTACCTTACTGATGTTGGTGTCTGGTTGTTTAGTATTCTTTCTCTTGCTTTCCAGGTAGCAAAAATCCCTGGTCAGAGGTGTTTCCACGGTAGGGGCCGCACCGTAAGTCGCGCCCCGTCCTAGTACCGTGTTTACCAACCGGAACGAGGAGGCCCCGCCCCCTCGCCGTCGCAGCCATTCCGCGCTGCGAAGGCGAACGGGCAGGAGACTACCTGCTCGTCATCTTCGCAGCGCGGAATGGATCCGCCGGCGAGGGGGCGGGGCCTCCTCGTTCCGGTTGGTAAACACGGTACTAGGACGGGGCGCGACTTACGGTGTGGCCCCTACCGTGGAAACGCCTCTGTCCCTGGTCAGGACAGACATTGTTAGAAATTAAATGTTGATTTTTTTTTTAAAAAAGCATATAAGTGTCGGTCTTTTCTGTAGTGAAATACATCCTAGCTTTTTCCTGGCATCAAATCTCCTCTTAGTGCAATAGGAATAGTGTGTTGTGTTGATCTGAACTCACTGGGTGTGTGGTGTTTTTTGGTTTTTCTTAAAGCAAATAATCAGGTTAATGTGATTCTTTAAATGTTGTGCAATTTCTGTTTTATTGCAGGAAAAGCTTTGAAGTTTGCTCTTCAGGGGTAGAATGTTTGTTGAAGATTTCAACCCAACTGCAAGATATCGAGTCCTTGTTTGTTCTGCCTGAGATGGAAGTCAGTCAGGCTGCACCTCAGATGGCATTAATCAGAAGTCTTGTATACATCCAGGGAGAAATTAATAAAAGTGTAGATGACTTTGCTATCTGGAGAACACAGCTGTTCAGTTCAATTTCACACTGTGATGATGGTAATAATTTTTCCCCTCTTCATTTAAACAGTGGGCTTGTTTGTTTAAATTGAGGTATTTGCATAGGATACGGACTGAGTGCCCAATCCTATCCTCCGTCATGTTTTGGATGCAGCCGCTCCAGCCATTTTTGGTGGCCTATGTCCAAGGAGAGAAAAGGGGCGGGGAGGTTTCAAAAAGAGGGAATAAGATCTCGTGTGTGCCAGTGCTTCCCTGAGCGCTCTCTCTCTCTCTCTCTCTCTCTCACGCACACGCACACACACGCACACACACACACACTCTCTCTCTCTCTCTCTCTCTCTCTCTCTCTCTCGGAAAAGCCATTACATTTGCTGTTGTGGTAGAAAAGTGCTTTCTTTGTGTCGTGATTGGTTGCTGGAAAAATCAAGTGCGCTCCCAATAAACATTTCTACTGTTTCTTTAAAGGAGACCAAAAATCAGATGATGGATTTGTAGCGCTCTTCTCAGAACAAGTAGAACTTGCAATCCAGGCTATCCTGAGTGCTATCCAGTGTTTAGTAGAAAGGAAAAGAGGGACAGAAGGGAATGAGACCTCCCTGAAGGAGGATGGTAAGTCTGGACTTTGTCGTTTTACTTTCAGACATGCTTCCTGTTGGTCTGGTCATGGAAAAAACCCAGGTGTGTCACCTGAGGCTTCAAACATGAGCTGACTCGCGTCACATTTACTGGACAGAAGAATGAACCAGAGACCTACTTGGGCTTTAATGGTCTGGTATTTTTCTCAGCCAAAAAAAGTGTGATGCTTGCACAAATGTGGCTGTGTAGTTGGTTGTAAGAAGACATAGATAACAAAGTGGTAGCTGTCAATTGTACTACTAGAAGGTGGCCCTCTAATATCTCAAGACCAGACAGTAAAGTGGTCCAGGGTGACACCCTGCTTGGCTCAGCCTTTGCCTTGCGGCTGGTGCTGCTTTGGCTGCCATGTCAGGCTACTTGCCGCGAATGCAGCAACCAAAGCGGTGCTGGATGCGAGGCTAGCAGCTGGGGTTTGGGGGGGGCACATATCGCCTTCCCAGTGCACAGCAACTGGAGCAGGCCGCACCCCTCGCATTAGTGGCATGATGTCTATGGGTAGGGGATCCATTCAGTGAACAGGGTGAGGAGTCCTGGCAGGGGATATAAAGTTGTATGCCCAGTTAAGGAGGCTTGGCTAAGTAGTTTATCATTATTATCTATTGTACTTTGTATTAATTCATTTGCTGGTAGGTTCTTTATTTTATCTTTGGGTTTGGGGGGGACCCGTACTTGGTGGTGGCAGCAGTCACCCCCTGGCAAACAGCAAGTCTCCCGCGATGATGGTGGGTCTAACCCCGCGGACCCTGAGAGAGGACACTTTGCTATTTCGTTTAATTTGCACTGATGATTATTCTCTATGCTTTAGCTATAGATTATTGTCCTCATATATTACATTCTGTGTTGGTTGCATTGTCAGTTTTTCTTTTATATTGTGCCTTGACCTTCTCCACAATCGTATGTGCCACTTAATTTTTTATATAAACTTGGAAATTTTAAAAAAAAACATTTAATTCATTTCATCAATAATCTTGGGTCTGTGATCTATTTTGCAGGCTGGGCTTTTGCCCACTGGGGCATAATATTGAACCAGATTTTCACTTCTTTAATTGAACGCAACCGTGTGTGTGTGTGTGTGTGTGTGTGTGTGTGTGTGTGTGTGTGTGTGTGTGTGTGTGCGTGCGTGCTCTGAACCTTAGAAATGAGAGTGGTTGTATTTCTGTTCTGCTTGAGAAACCAATTGAAATGTGTCTAGTAACTTTTTGTTTGTACTTCTTATTCAAGGGGAAGAGTCCTCAACTGACAGTCTTGTGTCAGGGCATTTAACTAAGTTGTTGGATGAAGATGTCTGTGCTGATGTGAGTTCTTTGCACGCACAGAAAATAATTTCAGTCATTTCGGAACTCCTGGAGCGATTGAAATCCTATGGAGAGGATTACACGGCCTACAGGTGCAAGGTAAAATTCATCAGCTGAAACTCTTTTGGCTGTTCGTTACTGTTTGGTCTAAGACAGAGATTCCCAAACTCCTGGGAAGAGCCTCTGCTGCCTTAAGTGCCCTAAGCATTTCCTCTAGCTCCCAGGAGTAGCAACGGCATGTACAGGATCGTGACGCTGCCACCGCGGACTAAAAGTGCCCGTTTTACCTTCCCTGGTGGCTTTGGAGGTCCTCCTGGGGTGTATGGGGAGCCTGCAAACCGCTCTGTAGGCCTCCCCAAGCGTCGGAGTGGCCCTCCAACGCAATCGCAACCCATTTCCGGTTTTCTGGTGAAACCAGAAGTGGGTTGCGATCATGTTGGAGAGCCGCTCCGACACTTGGGGAAGCCTGCAGAGGGGTTTGCAGCCCCCCCCACACCCCCGGAGGGACCTCCAAAGCTACCAGGGAAGGTAAAACGGGCATTTTTAGTCCTGGACGCTCCATGTACGTCACTGCGGGTCGCCACACCCCTTAAGGGCATAGCGACCTTTTGTTCCTGACTGGGGCGTCACGATGTCCCAGTATGGGAACCTCTGGTCTAAGGAGAGGAGACTTGAAATATAACTTGCTAGACTTTCTCTGTTTGCACTTAGAAGTAGTTGAAGTTCTTACTTTGTCTTGGTAAATCCCCCCCCCCCATTTTTAATGTACACTGTGTTGTTTTTAATTTCCACAGCTTTTCAATCAATCTTGCCACTTACTGGTGCGTCTAATGCCAATACTTTACAAGTATTCAGATATTCTCTTCTTCTACCTCACTATCGCCTTGGTTACCCATAGGAGCACTGGAAAATTGCTTTCAGTTCTAGCTAACATATTTACTGAACTTGCCCAGAAGGTAAGAAATTCTCACTTCTCTTTTCAGTGTATGTGGAGAAAGGGGGATGGAAATGTTTCATCCGTTCATCAAATTAAGCAGTTACTATCTGCTTAAAGGGGTTTGTGTTTCATTACTAGGGGTTTTGTTTACCGAAAGAACTAATGGAGGATGCTGCAGGAGAAGGAGCAACAGAGTTCCATGATTATGAAGGAGGTGGCATTGGAGCAGGTGAAGGCAAGAAGGATGTGAGTGACAAGATAGAAAATGAAGATCAGGTATGTGCAACTGGGGTTTGGGAGGGTGGTTCCAGAATAGCCAGGGACCTACCTGCAGCAGCCGGCACGGCGTCTGCTGAGCGCTGGAGTGAGCGGCACCGGCCTCCACACCGGCGCCGCTTACTTGCAAGGAGCCGCAAATGTGCTTTATGGCACATTTGTGTCTCCTGGCCTATTTTTGCGCAGGACTGTGCCCTAATACTTTGTCAAAAGTAAGGATTTGTTTACTTTTCTCTTGCATTCTCTCCTGTGAATGAATTCTACTGAGCTATTGTCATGTGGTTGTTTAATGGGTTTCATTGTAACGTACCCTTTTTTAAAAAACATTTAAAAAGCGGGCTGCAATTGTTCCAAAGAAAAACGTGTAAAGAATATAAGAAGCCATTATGATAACCTTCTGACAAGGGGGAGAAAAATCATTGTAGTGTGGTAGCTAGACTCTGAAACAGTATTAATGTTAATTTGCTATGGTAGTTGCATTTAAAAAAATATATTGCTCTTTAAAAACCAAGCACACCTCACAGAATAATTGTTGGTTTAATAAACCAGGTTGAAGACACTTACCAGCAGGGCCAGGAAAAGGAGAATGAAGATCCAGAATCTAAGCCAGACATCGAAGGAGAGGACAATGCAATTGAAATGTCAGAGGATTTTGAAGGGAAAACTTACGATGGAGAACAAGGAAAGCAAGGTTCGTGGCTTGTACTGCTACAAAGGTTTTGTTCTTCTGATGGGATATAAATCAACAAAGATATTAAAACACAAATAGTGGGAAGGAACTAACCCTTTGTTCCCTAAGTACGGATGACACGTGGAGTTGCACATATTTTAAAATATATATTTTAAAAGGAGCTTGACCTGCCCAAATTCCAATGGTTAAAGGTAGACACTCTGTCCCCCTTTGGATATGGTAAACCTATGCAGGAGCAAGATATAGCACTCTCTTAAGTGGCAAGCTCAATAACTTTCAAGCTGCAGGATCAATAAATATCTTAGTTTCCACAGCGTCCTGGGGCTGGAACTTAAGGGTTAATTTAGGCTAGCTAGAGGTCTTAATTACCATATCAGCAGGCTGCTGATAAGAGGCTAGAGAGATCGTTTTCCTCCACCAGGCTGAATAGCAAGGCATTGTAAGGCACCAAGGTAAGCAAGGACTTACTGTATTCTGTTTAATGGTAAAGGCTTGAAAACACGGTGGCGTTTTGCAGTTTAAAAAAAGGAAAAAAAGCCCCGTTTTTGAAACTGCACATTCCAAGCATTATCTGGCTGCAGCAAACTAGGAGAGGCTTGAAAACACTTTCAGTTTCACTAACGCTAGGCATTGCAGCTTCAAAGGTATGTTTATTGGGGGGGTTGCAACATCCCGGTTGTAGGCCACACCCCTAGTTTAAAGACTTACATTAGGGGGAAAAAAGTGTGGGCTATAGTCGGGACAATACAGTATTACCTAAACAATTTTGGACCACAACCCTGATCTAGAGGCTCCTTCTACCTACGGGAGAAAGGGTTTGACCATTCAGAATATCCAGGAGACTCCGTGTATATGGAGCTGGCTTTATATCAAGTCAGACCATTGAGCTTCATTGACCACTGAGCTTCAACCCCTCTATACTGGATCCATGGTAAACCTGAATGTTGCAAAGCGATGTTTTGTGGGGTGTGCCTTCGGACACACACACAATTTGTTGTATATGCCTTTATACATTGAGATGTGTTACCTTATATAGAAGATGATGAAAAATCTGATGAAGATGAGGACTTGGATAAACAGATGGGAAATCTTGGAGATGCTGAGGCTGACAAATTAGATGAGAGGCTTTGGGGAGATGACGACGACGATGATGATGATGATGATGAGAGCGACAGTGAGGACAACATAACAGAAACTGGACCAGGAATGGATGAGGTAAAAAACTATTATGTGCTCTGATGAGAACATCTTGTAGCCAGGGAGTTGAACCAAACTGAATGTGTGACAATTGAACCATTTTTTTTGTGTAGAGCCACCTGTAGTGTAATAACGAGGGTTTCTTTAGAAAGGCAGCTATTTGTCTCAAAACCTGTTGAATGCTTCCTCTTGCTTGCTCTTAGTGAAGTTGTTGATCTCCATTGCTGTGTATACAGCAGCGTCAATACCAATCACAATCAAATAGTTGGGTTTTTTTTTTCTTCTACAATTTAGGGTGATTCAGAACTTGTGGCAAAAGATGACAACTTGGACGTTGGAAATAAAAATGATAAGAAATCGCACAAAGATGAAGAAAAAGAGACGCAAGAAGAGGATCGTAAAACCAAAGAGAAAATCCATGAACAAATAGATGAGGTAATAAGAGACAGTTCACAGCAAGATTATTTGTAAATGCAGCAGTTCTGTATTAAAGCTATATGTGTTAACTCCCATTTATTGCAACAGAATATGTGCAAGTAACTGTAGTAGCCACGTGACTGCACAGCCTCTGGTTTTGCTAGTACCTGCATTACAGAGGAGTTACGTGTGTGTAGTTGTCAGAAAACTAAGTTTATCGGTTGGTTTGGTATTTTCATGACATGTGTCCTGCTATACATGCCCTAATGAGATAAATGTTATACAGTTGTCCTTGATCTCAGTGGAGCCCCCACAGAAGACATTACTCGCAGAATTCTGTCTTCTGGTGACAGTGTTAGTAAAACCAGATACATTTGTAAAAGGTTGGCTTTTTTCCTGTTCAACATTAAAACAGTCATAATAAAGAAGCCTTGTCAAGGCTTTAACAAAGTGTGAAACAGGATATCTGGGTGATAGCTAAGCAAAATGCGTTTCCTCCTGTGGTAAATAATAGCTGTTTCCATGGAGGAAGCTTTCTTTCATTGCAGGGTGGGATCCTTCTTGTTTGGGCTGGCTTAAACATAACTTGCAACCCAATCCTGCCTAAGGATCCCATGCTCCACCGCGGGCAGCCTCCCACATGGTGGAAAGTCTACTCGGGGAAAGGGACGCTTGTCCCCTTCCCCAGGTGTAACAGGAGCTGGGGCCGATTGGCCTCGGAATTCCGCCAGGTCGGAGGAGGCAGTGTAATGGCCCAGCCGCGCGGCACGGGACAGGATTCAGCTGAAGCCATCCCCCACCCCCTCCCGGAGCGGCTGGGGCTGCGGCCGCCCTCTATTTACCCCCAATCCACCCCCCTGCCCGATGGATCCTTACCTGGGTCTGCCGGCGGTCCTTCGGGCGCTCAGCCGGCGGAGCAGGAGACGCCGGCCTTCCCTGCTCACGAGTCGTCAGAAGTGCCTTATGGCACTTTTATGATGTCTTCGGGAGGTGGAACGCTCGTTCCGCTGCCCGAAGAAAGAAGAGGATTGCGCTGTTGGAGTCATATTTTAGCTCTGAATCAGTTCTTCTCTCCTTATTTCTCCCCTCCACTCTTCTCACGACGTGCAACTTTCTTCTGCTTCACAGCGTGAATATGATGAAAATGAGGTGGATCCCTATTATGGAAAAGAGGAGAAGCAGCCTGAAGCGGAATCATTAGATCTCCCTGACAACTTGAACTTGGAGAATGGAGAGGAAGATGGCAAGGATAAAGAAGATGAAGAAGAAGGTAAAGCTGTAAAATGTCTTAAAGTATTTTTGAGGTGAAAAATACCCACAAAACAATCATTTTAAAAAGTGAAGGGAGGAGAATAGAGATCCTCTCCCTCCTCTCTCAATCCCAGTAATCTGACAGCAATACAGTGAAACCTTGTCCTCCTGATGAGGTTCGTTTTCAGGTCCTAGTACCAAGAGTGGCTGAAGCCCTGCTGCAAGCCAACCATCTTAAATGGTAGCAAGGTGGAGCTCGCCAGTCATGCCATTAATGATGGAACAGTGCCTTTTCCAGTCAAGCTGTTATATTAACCTATCCTAAGCAGGATAAGCAATGATCTCTAAGATTCTCAGAGATCATTTTGGAGTCCTTGATGTCAATCCACCTTTTTGTGTTTGCAGCACTAAACACCATAAAGTAACAGGGAGGTGCATGTCCAGGGCATAAGGCTAGAGAGCACCATGCATGTCCATCATTTGTCTTTTAAAAATGTTAATCTCCCTCATATTTTGTTGTTTAGTACTACAAATGATGGCAGGCATAAGTTAAGTATTCTTTCCATGTAATGGATTGGCTCCTGAGATTAATATCAGACCCAGATTCAGACTTTGGAAAAAACACAATATGGATACCGCATTATTTCATTGCCTTCAGATATTGTCTGTTTATAGTATGCCAAGGGATAGTCGCATATATAGCAGAATTTACCGTCTTTCATATTATCTAGGAATCTAAGAAAATTCTTCTCACCATTTCTGTTGTCTTTGCAGCTGTTCTTTATGCAGAACATAGTTCTAAGCAGGTTTACTCAGAAGTAAGGCTCTCTGTGTTCAGTGGGTCTTACACCCTAGGACGTCAATACACCTTAAACTTGCTTTGTCATTATTCTGAAAGTCACATTCTTTGCCTTAGGAGAAAATCCCTTTGAGACCAAAGAAACAACAATGGATATAGATGAGAGCGAGATGAAGGAGGATTCTGAAGACATGACTGAAGATGGTCAAGATTCTGAACAAGCTGAAAAAGAGTCCTCTGAAGATAAAGGTGAAGAAGATAAAATGGAAGAAGAAACAAAGGCAGAAGAAAATGCAGAGCATCCCATTGAAGATCATGGGGAAGATGAAAAGTCCCTAGCAGAAAATCAAAAGGAGTCCAATGAAGACGAGAGAGATGGGGGCATCCCTGATATTGACCGAGGCCTTCACCCCCAGGTTTTATTTCTTTTATTATTAGAGGTTATATAGAAGAAATGCCATCCTTCATAGGATTTATTTTTTTTCATTGATGAGGCATATGAAGAATACCTGTGGAAAGTTTTATATAGCTTGAAGGCTAAATTTCCAGTAATTGTGTGGTGGTAATGCCTTAATTTCTCAAACAAGAAATAGACTTTGTGTAGATTAAATGAGTGCCAGTCTTTCCCAATCTTTTATGTTATTAACTCTCAAACTATTAATTGTTTCAGGAAGAGGAGGATGTTGATAATCATGACACGGATGAACAGTTGCCTGAGCCCCTTGAGAGAATGGAACATGAAACAGACGGGCAGGCTGGAGAAGAGAACCTTCAGAGTGAATCCGCTGTAGAGCTGGCCGGAACGGCTTCTGAGAAGGACCAAGCTAAAGAGGTGAACTGGGAATATATCCCACAGTGGATTTGTACTGTGCAGAATGCACTTTTCAAAACGAAAACAGTTTTCACCAGTTACAAAATAAGTAACTCCTGGCCCCGATCCAGGGAATCGTAAGCACAGCTTTAAAAGGCTACACAACCTCTGCTCAGCTCAAGGAGTCCTGCTTTGCCTAAGGAAGTGCTGTTCTCTTTCCATGTTAATGTTATATATATATATATATATATATATATATATATATATATATATATAGGCTCAGTAGGTCAATAGCCTGAGCAGTAGACTGATCCTAAAAGCATGTAAGTGAAGTAAGGGTCATGTGATCACCTCGTGTGTGGCTAGCCATGTTTCTGCTGCCTGGTTGCATATAGGTTGACGGAATTGTTCATTACAAGCACAGACTGTAAGGCACATTTGGAAAATTTGTGATGGCATACAAAATTACCATTTTATATTGGGGGAGAACAATTCATGTGATGCTCCATCTAATAGTGCTGTACAGTCTGAGCAGGCAGAATATGCCAGGTAGCCCAGCAATAACTTTGTGTATAACAATAAACATATCAAAATATTTTTAAGCAATAGGGCTTGCTTGGAGATGAATGTTTTTAGGGCAGCAATGCTTATCATTCTATCAAATTATTACTAGGTTTTTTGTGTGTATGTGGCACAAGCAATTCCTTGTAGTAAGAATATAATGATATGAGAAGTTCCTTCTGCAACCAGTAAAAGGTTTACTTTTGGTATGAACGTACTTTTAACCTAGATTATGTTAGTGATTTTAAAATGAATCTGAGAATATACATATCTTCCAGGGTCCCCACCCTGTACTCCAAAGCTGCCTTGGGTCCCTTCGGGGAGAAAGGCGGGATAGAAATATTGTAAATACATAAAAATAAATAAATTATTGATCATGTGTTTCCCTAACCAGCTTTGGGAGTTTCCTGCATAGCATGGGAATTAATGCATTAAGTTTGTTCCCAGAACTGCAGTTCAGCATATCTACTAGACATTGCAGTAATCCAGTTTAAACCTAGAATTGTGCTCCATTTTAGCAGCAAATGTCTTATTTGGTGTCATTTTTTTCCAGGAGCATGGAAGTGGAGCAGCTGATGCAAATCAATCAGGAGGACATGAATCTGAGTTCATGGCACGATTGGCTTCTCGGAAACAAAGCAAAAAAAATACACAGGTTTTTAATAATTTCATATTTTGAAACTTTGTAAAATGGCATTAAAAAAATTAATCACTGCACAACCACTGCTAGACTCAAAAAGCCCTGCTTTGCCTAAGTAAGCTAATATCACTGATGGATCAGTTAGGCGACTGAATGGGGACTGCGCCGCTGAACATGGTGTTCTTACCCCCACCCCCAGGCTGGCCTAACAAGTACATTGCTAGGAAACACGGGGCTGTGCTTATGAGCCCTTGAGAGAGATTCCTAGATCATAGGTTGGGAGGAGTCGTCATTCAGTGGAAGAGCATCTGCTTTGCAATCAGAAGGTCTTAGGTCCCTGGAATCCTCAGCTAAAAGGATCTCAGATAGGAAACTAAACCGTATTGACCCAATAATAGACCATTGATATGATTTAATGTCAGGCGGCTTTATATGTTTGTAAATGCTTAATACTGACAGAGCTGATACCGTAAGAGATGCAACACTTGCACAACTCTAGCTGTGTTAGATGTGGTGGTTTTTCAAACTTGCACAGGCTTTTTCTGCCATTAGTAAAACCCTCTTACATTCCAATTGTCTTCTCTGGAAAACAAGATAGGCTACAGAGCTCCTGAATCTGATTCTTTTTTAACCTCAACAAAAATAAATGGCTGGACTTGCTCATTTTTTCAGAGTTTTAAGCGAAAACCTGGACAAGCGGACAACGAGCGCTCAACAGGGGATCACAGTCAGCATGTCCAAAAGCGACTGAGAACTGTGGAGGCCAGCAGTGAAGCAGAGCAGACTCCAATTCAGCCAGAACGAAATGTGGAAGAAGCGGATGTTTTTGAGCACATTAAGCAAGGCAGCGAGTCCTATGATGCACAGACCTATGGTATGGCAGCATTTGCAAAATATCAGGGGGTAGATGGTGTTTAATTTTCTTCAACATTATACTTTCATTTCTGTGAAAATGAGCTTGCCTTCTTCATTCCAGCAAAAGCAGTGATATGAATGTTAGATTCGCATACCTCATGCTAGGAAAAATACATAAAATATGTATCCATTTGTTTATATTTATTTTCAAGGAATATGTTTGCTCTTGCCTCCTAATTAACTTTCTTCAATTTAAGCCCAATATCTTATTTCCCTATAGCAACATCTAGGTTTAACTAGAAAACAAATCAGAGCCATTTAAATAATAATTCATGTTGATAAGTCGTTTACTGTCTTTACCGCTGGGTTTGTCAGATTTCTACACTGGAACTAAATAGTTTGCTTTCTGTGAAAGGTATATAGTGCTGATCATGATGAAGCCTGAAATTATTGAACCTACACATACTTGATCTTTCTACCATACATCTGCATGTGATGTATGGTCAAATTCTTCCTACACCTTGGGAAGATGAAATCAGGAAGTCCATGATTTGAATTAGACAAGCGACTCTCTCGTTCTTGTTTCTTCCATATAAATACTAAGATTTAATTATTTCTCTGGCAAAATTTTATTTTATTGTCTTTCAAATAATGTTAATACAGTTCAAATAAGAGTATAATGAGAGATGCAATCTAAAACACAGCTTTAAAATTTTGGTTTGGTATTTTTGTTGTCACCAGATGTAGCTAGTGAAGAACAACAAAAAATGACCATGCCCCTCAATGAGGACAACGAAGAACCAATTTCTGAAGATGCTGCTATGGAAACAGACTCTGAGAATATGGAGGATCTTAAAGCGATAGAAACAGAGAAACTGAATCCAGAAGTAAAGATGTCTGGTGCTTCCAAATCTGGTATATTTGTGGACTTCTTATCTTAATCATTTCATCCTTCAGGAATAATACCTTGACTGCATTCAGTGTTGTTGTTTCTAAAAATGTACTAAGCATGCCATAATAGTAGGGTAATAGCCAAGATGAATACAGTACAAAGCCACCTTGTATTATGTTTGTAGGATCTGAGGAGGTGGAATTAGAGGTCCAAGCTCTGAATCCTGAAGATGATAAAGAAAGAGGAACAGAGAAACCACCATCAGAAGTAAAGCCAGAAAGGAATAAAGACTCTACTATACATACCGCCCATCAGTTCTTGAAAGATACCACCTTCCAGGTAAAGCACTAGTTGTACAATTTTTGTTTGACTTAACTAGATGTAACTATTACTTGGTCACAATGCTGCTGTAATTGCAGTTTACCTCAGATTGCAAGGTCTCATCTTTCAGTGGATCTACTTTTTGAGTTCCATTAAAGAGGCAACTCCACATGCAAACAGTAGAGCAGTGTTCTCAAAATGGTGAATACAAAAATCGTGAAATAAAGCAATATTTTATTTATTTTTCACATTTTTATACCGCCCTTCCTCCAAGGAGCTCAGAGTGGTGTACATATTTCCTCCCCTCCTTTTTGTCCTCACAACAACCCTGTGAGGTAGGTGGGGCTGAGAGATAGTGACTGGCCCAAGGTCACCCAGAAAGCTTCGTAGCTGAGCGGGGATTTGAACCTGGATCTTCGGGTCTATGTCCGACTCCCAAACCACTACACCATCCTGGCTCTTCAATATGGTCTTCAAAAAACAAAACGCGAAAAGAGCAGCCTCTAGCGAAATAACACCATTTACTTTAATTTTCCCTGGCTTTAATGATTACCGTATTTATCGGCGTATAATACGCACCGGCGTATAATACGCACCTTCCTTTTGGCCCTGGGTTTCAAGAAAAAAACATTTAAAGCATTTTTGGGCCACTTGGCCACTTACTGCTTGGCTGCTTAATTAGCTAATTTACATAAATTGCACAAAAATACCAGGATCTCTTTTAAAACACACAGCAATGCCAATAAGACACATGAACAAAATGCACCAGAACATAAATCCCAAGTACAAAAAAACCCCAGACTCAACTCTTTTCCCCCTCCCCACCCATGCAGTTTCCAAAGTAAAAAAAAAGTACAAAAAAACCCCAGACTCAACTCTTACCACATTACCACCCCCAGACTCAACTCTTACCAACTCTTAAACAACATAAATCCCAAATACAAAACCCCAGACTCAACTCTTTTCCCCCACCCCAACCCACCTATGCATAGTTTCCAAAGCCTCCCAACTAGGCCCAGTTCAGAAGCTTACCCAAGCTGCCTTCATTCAGCATCCAGGAGAGCTGGGAAAGACTAGGCCCTCTGCAGCTGAACTGAACTGAGCACAGCGCCCTCTGCTGGCTGCTGAGAAGCTCAACTCATGCACGTGCATAAATTAAACCCAACAAACAGCTGTAGATCAGATAGATTAGTCAGGGAAGAAAGCACAAGGGAGCTCTCCGGCTCCGGAGAAAACAGTAAGCCTAAAAATGCTTTAAAACGGGCGGGGGGGGGGAAGGGATTTTTTTAGTATTGGCGTATAAGACGCACCCTACTATTTTGGGTCACAAATTTAGACAAAAAAAGTGCGTCTTATACGCCAATAAATACGGTACTTTAATCTTGCTTCACAATCGTTGTGGAGCTGCTTCAAGAGCTCCGAAAGGCTCCTAGAGGTGTTTGAAGTGCTAGGTCTTGCACATGCGTTAACCTGCCTCCTAGCCCTGTTCATCAATAACCCCACGGCCTCTCAGCTGAGATAAGACATTGGACAGTCCAATCCTGCCTAAGATGCGGAGACTGGCCTAAAGGGCCGGCCTCTGCATCCTAGGCCCATTGCAGGCAAATACATACAAAATAAAGACAATGTGTCTCATGTCTTTATTCATCTAACAGTGCACAACCTATATCACTTGTCCATTACACTTTTAAAGCAGTTCAAATTGATAAAAATGGAAATTCGGAATAAAAACACAACACCGCTTTCTGCTATTTTCATTTTTGATAAACACCGCTATCCCCGAAAAAATAAAACCGTTTTCTCCCACCTCTAGTTATAAATTTGACCTACATTACTCAAGCAGGTAACCCGCCCTACACTAAGATAGATGGTTTTGTAGGATGACTTTGTAGAACGTTATTTTGTCTTCATTATATGAAGTGCAGGTGTAATAATGAGTTGTATATAGGAAGATAAATCAGTTGCATCTAACCGCCTGTTGAAGGACAGGGTACATACACATTATGATACAATAGTATACTATAAGCACAGTATGCTTTCCCAACTCGCCTCATGGCGTTTAAGTATCCCTCCTCCTGCTGCAGTCTCACATTTCGCATCCCATGCTGCTTCCAAGGGCTCCCACCTTCAACAGCGGGGGAGTCAAGGGCTTTAGAAGAGGTGGTGCAGGGAAGGTGGCTTGTGCTCATGCAGTTATATGGGTCAGGGTCCTACCCAGTTGACTTTATATGTAGGGGAAATGACTAGTCCTGTTACCAGTTAAGTAAACATCTGTCAAACTTAACTTTTTAAATGTTGTTTGCTTAGATTAAATGTCATGCAAAATTGTTACATTTTAATAGAAAAAAACTGAATAATCAATCGTGCTTGATCTGAAAAAATTATGGTGGTAGAAGATTAAAGTTAAATTTTGCTTTTGGATGTGTTTGTGTATTGTACACAGCAATGCTCTATGAAATATCTTTTATCTCTCCATACTGTTTGACTCCAATCACAATTCCTTATATTTAAGCACAATATTAGGAATCCTGAAGAGCTAAGACAAGAACTTGAGAAGCAGCTGGAAGTTTGGCAGACTGGAAGCATCGCTGAGGTTAGAAAATTACTTAATCATGTGCATAGCATACTTTTTTTTTTTTTAGGATCTGGGAAATTTTAAAGCCTTGTTTCTGAAACAGTATTAAACCGTGGGTGTTGGTACTGTCATTGTTGACTATGAAACATAGGCCCTAATCTTTAGCAATACATGGGTGGCATTTATAAAGGTAAAGATTCCTAACAAACTACTTGGCATATGCTACATGTTAAAAGAAAGATGAACTCCGTCTTGAAATAATTATAAAAACAGTGATACAAAAGTATTTTACAATTGATGTACCTTGAATTAAGGTTATTAGGTTTTGTACTTTTGATTCAGTAGAGTAGGTTGTCTCAGAAAATTATTTTGCAAGTTCAGCACTGAAATCTTGGGATTTCATAGATACATTGAGACTAAAGAGATTAAACATTTGCATCATTCCAAACATTTGCATAAACAACTGCATCATTCCTTTTGGCAGCTGTTAAAACACTGACTTGATACCTGTGCTGCTTTTTATCTCTAAAATTATTTTTAGCTTAACCAGCCAGAGGAAGTGCAAAAGTAGGTGTTTCCTACACGAGTTCTGATGATTCATCTCGGGGAGCATCTTTTCATAAACTTGTCACTTCCTAACTTTGAGTTCTCTTTCCCCCAGGGGATAACAGCACAGCCTTTCACTTGTTACTGATCAATTTGGTGGGGATTGTTTTGTGTGTCAATGTTGCAGGAAAAGGCAGCTTCAGAGATGTGGCAGAGATACCTTCTCCTCACTGCACCTCTTTCACAGCAGCTCTGTGAACAGCTGCGACTCATACTAGAGCCAACTCAAGCAGCAAAGCTGAAGTAAGTTTGATCTCTGTAAACCTTAATGCAGGGCCCCTAGCCCTGTAACCTCTCAATCTGCCAACCAGGCAGTCTTCACAGTTGGAGCTAACTCATCCAAAACCGGAAGTGGGCGTAATCGCCATTCCACAGCAATCTATGACTTGGGGAGACCCGCAGAGGGGAACACGGGCCTCCCTGAACCCTCCGGAGGGCAAAAGGTACCTTTTTTCCACCAGCAGCCGGTGATCCCCGGGGTCGCCACTGCTGTCCCCGCCTCCACAAATATTCAAACTTCTTCCTGCCTCGCAGAGATAACTTTGAGAACCACTGCTTTAGCTAAAGCTGTGTGTGTTGTTTGATTCCATGGAAGTGCAGAAAAAAGTATAGTGTTACTGGTAGGTACAAAATTCAGACTTCTGATAATGTCAACTTTTTTTTAAGAACAGATTTCTAGTCCTTATAGCTGCACAAATATACTTGAAAATGTGTGGGCAGTACCTGCTTGAAATCTCAGGAGCCAGAGAAGTGGCTGAATAAGGTTTCCGGTGGGTGGGGGGCAGGACTCCGTGTCCTCAACCAACGCATGACTCACAAAACCAGAATAAAGTATGCAAAAGATGAAACATCATGTGAATGTGCTTGATTTGCATGTATGCAGCCAGCGGAATGTAGTGCAGAGTGTGACTGCAGAATTCTAATTTCATTTTTTTAAAAATAGCCCATGTAAATTATGGCAGATATCAGAACTGATATATTTTGAACTATAATTTTTGAATTCAGGTTAACTTTGTTGTTGTTGTCATTAGTGTTGTTGCACTAAAATTGAGTGGAGGGAGAGTTAGAACAGACAAAAGAAAATATTTCTTTACCCAGTGTGTAATTCATCTGTGGAACTCCTTGCCACAGGATGTGGTGACGGCACCTGGCCTAGATGCCTTTAAAAGGGGTTTGGACAGATTCATGGAGGAAAAGACCATCACGGGTTACAAGCCATAAGCAACCTCCTGGTTTTAGAAGTGGGTTTTCTCTGTGCCAGGTGCAAGGGAGTGACAACGGGAAACAGGTTATCTTGTTGTCTTGTGCTCCCTGAGGCATCTGGTGGGGCCACTGTGTGATACAGGAAGCTGGACTAGATGGGCTTTTGGCCTGATCCAGCAGGGCTCTTCTTATGTTCTTATTACTTTGAATGAGAGTTAGATTTTCAGTATTCTACCCAAATTTTCCTGATTTTTAGAAGAGAAACTTTCAGTTTTTCAAAACCATCGCTTCAATCTGCATTTCTCAATCTGCATTTCTAATGTCATAAGCTTCTAGTGTGTGTAAACTATTTCCTTTGAAATGGATATTCTACAAACCTCCCCCCCCCCCATGTATAGGCTTGCTAATACTTTGCATTTTCTTCCTAACTTTCAGAGGCGATTACAGAACAGGCAAAAGACTGAATATGCGTAAAGTAATTCCATATATTGCCAGCCAGTTTCGAAAGGATAAAATCTGGTTACGAAGAACCAAGCCCAGCAAACGACAGTATCAGATTTGCTTGGCCCTTGATGACTCTGCCAGCATGATAGACAACCACTCTAAACAGGTAAAACACAAATTGTGAAGAAGCTAAATGGTGCCCTGAGACACAACCAAGTAGTTGCCACCTCATGCTGTTTTTCCCATCTTCCCTCTATGCCTATGCAGCTACCACTGTCAGCCTCTTTCCCTCTACTATCATGGGGGCTATCCAAGAGGCCAGCTCAAGCCTAGGACTAGCAACAAAGATAATTTTTAACACACCACTGTGTGTGTGTGTGTGTGTGTGTGTGTGTGTGTGTGTGTGTGTGTGTGTGTGTTAGCTCTATCTCTGCAGCAGGGACAGTTTTTATTACCTGGGAAAACAGCTACTGATAAATGGCAGAGAATACATCACTGGGGGTATATTATTCTTTAATCTAATTAATTTAAAATATTTTAAACCCACATTTCTGTCCCATTCAAGGAGCTGTCAAAGAAGCTAACATTTTGTTAAAAAAAAGTACAGTGGAACCTTGGATTGCGAGCATAATTGGTTCCAGAAACGTGTTTGTAATCCAAAGCACTCGTATATCAAAGCAAATTTTCCCATAAGAAATAATGGAAACTCAGATGATTCGTTATTCTGCAAGAGATCTTTGTGTGTGTCTGCATTATCTCCTGGGCTCAGCTAATTAAGAAGCTGCCCTGCAGAGTACTCCTTTTGGTCTTGCAAACTGTAGCTCACTTTGCAACATCTAATATGCAAAACCTGAGCCTTGTTCTGCAGAGTAAATGTCTTTGCTAGAGGCAGATGGGGGAGGGGTAAAACAGCTTGTTAATGAGGTCTGCAAGACAGAAGTTGCAAAGCCTGAGCTGCTATTCTGCACAAATGGAGCCTCTAGCAGAGGGAGAACAAAGTGTTAATGAGGGCAGTTTGTTGCCCAGGAGAAGCTATTGTTACTCTGCAAACACACAGAGAGATATCTTGGAGAACACAATGTACTCGTATTGCAAGACATTGCTCATTTATCAAGTCAAAATTCCGAAAACAATTTTGCTCGTCTTGCAAAGCACTTGCAAACCAAGTTACTCGCAATCCAAGGTTTCACTGTAATTCAATAAAACACAAGTAAAAGAGAGATTATAAACAGGAAAACCATTATTGTCAACATTTTAGAGCAGTGCTTCCCAAACATTTTAGCACTGTGATCCAAATTTTAAATCGACAATCTATCGCGACCCACATAGCTGTACTTCCGGCCTCCACCTCCTCCCACCTTACCATCTCTTCACTCCCATGCCCCACCCTCTCCCATAGCCTGCCCAGGGTGAAATCGTCCGTGTACTCCCAAGACGCTCCGTGCCTGGCCAGATTAGAAGAGGCAGTGGGTGGTGGAGGAGGCACTGCAAACGTTTTGCAACCCATAAAAAATCTGCTCACGACCCTCAGTTTGGGAAACACTGAAGCATTGGGGCCAAAAACAAGACCAATCAATCAATGGAAAGTCTTGAAGACCCACAGTGACTTACAGTATTTCTACAAATAGTATCGGATACCACTGTGTTTAAGGAAAGGTTTCCTTAAGAGAGATGGCATTTTACAGCGTGTCAATGGTTAATTTTTAATTCTGTGCCAGGTATTACATAAAAAACTATACAATGGACTCCACCTTAATTCAACTTGTTTTCCATAGCTTGCTTATGAATCCTTGGCAGTGATTGGAAATGCTTTGACTCTTTTAGAAGTGGGACAAATTGCTGTATGTAGGTAAGTATGATTTAAGATTATTTTATTCTGAATATTAGGATAACTTCATAACTTTAAACTGCACACTGCAACTTATTTCAGCTTTGGAGAGACAGTTCAACTACTGCATCCATTCCATGAACAATTTAATGAACAGTCAGGAACCCGGATACTACAGCTCTGCAAATTTGAACAAAAGAAAACTAAAATAGCTCAGGTATTTCCCGCTATTACCACTTGATTGAATGGTACTGCTGTTTTCCTTAAGTTTTTAATATTGTGTTTTTAGCTACCTGAGTGGGTGGGAAAAGGTGGAGAAAAGTGATCTTCTATTTAGAGAGCTATGTGTACATTGTAGATGAGTATACTTGGAACACTTTTTAAAAAGAGATGAGTTTTCCTTTCAATCAATAGCTCTTATGCAGAATCCCAAGCTGTCTTTCATCTTGAATGAAAATAAGTCCGTTCTTGAGCTAGTTTTCACTTTTTATTTGCATAGCTCTCTTCATATAGCGTTACAAAAGAAGACATTTCTCTTGCAGCACAGATCTGTTACATGCTGCCCACACAGATGCCTGCTCTGCTATAAAGCGTTCAGAATTCCAGCAGAGATTTGACCCTTGCAAACATAAATGTCATAGGCCTGGTCTATATCTGCCACAGAATAAGGTGGCAGAGTGGACGATACCACTGCAGATGGGGGAGAATCACATTTTTTTAAATGCTCTCCCTATGTTAGCACAGCAGGCGGTGGACTGAGCTAGAATCTTCTCCCTGCTGTGTTAGTTTTTTAGTTGCAGGGAGATTTTTTTACATGGGGGAGCACTCAGAAATATGATTCTTCCTTTCCCTATGGCCACAAGTAGTACAGTCCACTCTACCCATCTCATGCAGTTATGTGTCGACTCAGCCATTCTCAAGGCCTCTCACCAAATAATTGGAAACACTCTCACCATCAAGTTATCAATAGCTAGACGTTTCCCACAGAGATCACTAATATGCTAGGGGGAAAAAAACAAATTATAAACATGGCAAATAACATGCATAAGATGCACTAAACTTTCCTTTGCAATTTTGATGCATATAACATGCTTAGGCTTACAGCAAGTATGCCTGGTGAACCTAAAGACCAGAAAAGACACAGAACAGAGATTCATTAAAATCTCTCCCATGTAATGGTGGTAATGATTAAGTAGTTAAGAGCTTGAAACAAGAGGTGCATTTCACCAAAAAAAATTCAAAATATATATGTGTCCTGTATGAAATGCACCCCTACACAAAGACTACAGCAACTGGGCACCCTGCAAAATGTAGAAACTGTATTACTCAAAGCGAAAACAAGGATCATGACCTCCAGGCTATGTGGCACCCTCAAGAAACTTTTTCACAATGAGAGAGCTGGAAATGCAAATTGCAGACTGCAGTCTTAAGGTGTGAGCTCCAGAAACCTCAAAACTTTAGATACTTTGCCCCCTTAATTACTTTTGGGTGGACTGCAATTCAAGTGCATGCACTGCTGCTTAAAAAGGGCTACTATACCAAAGGTTAATTAGATTATGTGATGGATGTCTCGCAGCCAAATCAGAGTAAGTCAGTAAGATCATTCATTTCCATAAAATTGGTATTACTGCGTTAGGAGAGAGGTTCTTGGCTTGTATATAATACCTCCAATAACATGATCCATTCCTACAAAGCCAAGCATGCTCTGAAACAGTGCTATAGGAAATGCTTAGGACTATAAGGCAGGAAACGGGCTTCAATCAGTCAGAATACACTGAGTTCATTGGTTAGTTCCTGTCTATCAACCCAGGACAGAGAGCTGTAACAAAACAGCACTAAAGGAAGCAGTGTTCTCGGAGGTATTGCTGTAATTGAGTGGTCCCCAAACTTTTCCCCACCACAACCCACCTCGTTCTCCCGTGGTTGGTCACGACCCGATGCTCAATGTTGTGGCCTCTGGAGGCCACTCCCATGTTGCAGCCTCTGGAGGCCACGCCCAGGACACACTCCGTTGGCCTCCACGGGCTTCAGAACGCCTCTGGAATTGACCAGAAATTGCAGATGTGAAACTGGCAGTAAACCAGAAGTCACTTCTGGAGGTGTTCTGAGGCCCATGAGGCCAATGGAGTGTATCCCAGGCCTGATGCAACCCGGAAGCGGTCTCCAATTGCGTCTGGAGGCCTCCAATCTGGAGCCAAACAGATACAGGGGCAGGCGGGAGGGCCCAACTTCGCAACCCACTGCACGTTGGGCTGCAACCCAGTTTGGGAAGCGCTGCATTAGCTAACTTATTATCTTGTTCAGTTTTTAGAATCATCAGCAAATATGTTTGCTGCAGCACAGCAGTTGTCTCAAAACATGACTCCAGGTGAGATGTCCCCTCTCTCTTTTTTTTTAAATACTAAATACATTCATGGCCAGTGGCGTAGCTTCTGCGCGGTTCCAGACTAGGGGGGGCATCAACCATACACACGCCAACCTGGAACCCAGCAGGCCGCCCCAGCCGCCGCCCCCACAGTGCTTTCGGCGGCTTCCTGATGGGCATGAAGAAGTCTTTGTGCCCATTGGGAAGCCACTGACAGCACTGTGGGGAGCGCAGCAGCTCACTGCAGGTGACATCACCTTTCTGGTGCCCGGGGGGGGGCAGTGGTGTGAAGAGGCGTTGCTACGCCACTGTTCATGGCAGTATAATTATTTTTACACAGAGTCTACCAGATGTGTTGATCTCTGAACAGAATCCTGGTGACTTAAATAGAAACTGGTTCCAACTCTTGTTCAAATACTGCTTCATTATTTTAAGATTTGGTACCTCACCATGTGTTACCTTTGTGCTTCCAAAAAAAGTACTGGCCAGCTTGTGCTTTATTTCTTCTGTGGCTCTCAGAGCATTAATTACTATGGATTGTGATTGCTATTTTCAGTTGGTCATTTTGGAAATAAATCTTACATCTGACGTAGAGCCGTAATCCTACAGACACATAAAACAGCCACTTCCTTGCGACTTTCAAAAAGTGTCTGAAATAACAGATATAAAGCTCTGACGAAATGTTGGTACGGTATATGTATTTTCTCTGTTTTAGGTTGAGTGTCTTGTCTATGTTGTGTCAGTATCATTATCTAGACTTTTAAGCCCTTTGGGGAAGGGACTGGTCTTATCACTCCATGTAAAGCACCATGTACATTGATGGTGCTATATAAACAGTTAATGAAAATAATGATTGATTGTTAAAACTGAAAATCTTTTTCTTTCTTAGAAACTGCTCAGCTGCTCCTGATAGTATCCGATGGAAGAGGTCTTTTCCTTGAGGGCAAAGAACGTGTCACAGCAGCTGTTCAGTCTGTTCAGAATGCAAATATCTTTGTCATTTTTGTAGTGTTGGACAACCCTAATTCACGAGTGAGTGTATGAATAATGGGACAGTAGTACTTTCCTTAACTGGGTGAAAAAAGGGTTGTTTGTAAGGCATGCTATATTATATGAGAGTTTTCCAGTGTTCTACCCTTGACACATCCTGCCTCCAGCAATGAGGAAAAAGACTCTCCGTTGGAGTCTAGGTTGAGCTATTCTCTCTCAACTGCTGAGTTCCAGTATTTGCTGGAAGGCTGTTTCTAAAATTTCTTGCCGTAATACTGGTGCTTAGTATTCCCGCTGTGCTAGTTGCTGTCCAGATACCCAAGGAGGTAAATGGAGGCAGTTTTAACTCTAAAGAAGCATCCGTTTGATAGACCAATGCATGGAAGATTATTGTAAAAGAAAATCTGGTGACAGCCCTTAAATCAATGCTATCATTCTTTCCCTTGGTGTGAACATCTCATCTTAGTTTCCCATAAATATTCTTATATTGCTTGCTTAGGCTAGTTTGCTCCTTCAGAAACCAAATCCATCAACTTTGAGGACTAATGTAACTAGGGGGTTGGGTGGCAGCATTAGTTTCAGATATGAAAATACTTTTGGGGGGAGAGGTTGGGAGGGGGATGAAGAAAAGGAGGAACAATTGAACTTTTTTTCAGCTGCCCTCTTATAACTGCCCCGATCTTTGCTTGATCTCTGAAGAATGAGACAATGCATCATGCTCTAGTTCTGCTGGGCTCTCAGTTTTGTCATTTTTATTTGCAGGATTCCATCTTGGACATTAAAGTGCCTATATTCAAAGGCCCAGGAGAATTGCCAGAAATAAGGTCATACATGGAAGAATTTCCCTTTCCTTTCTACATTATTCTCAGAGACGTGAATGCCCTTCCAGAGACTCTCAGTGATGCACTCAGGCAGTGGTTTGAATTGGTGACTGCCTCTGACAGTCTGTAGAGTTCACCAGTTCATCATTGAGTTAAAGTTGCTGATCAAGTGGGCCAGAAATACACATTTAAAACATGCATTCTCCCTCATCAAAACAGGAGACTATGCAATCCATGATGAATGCAGACTGCGTTATTTACATCCTTGTCTATATCTGGAAACCGTGGAAAACTACCTTCTCTGTTTTGTTGTTGTCTGAATAATTTATTCTAAGGTTTATTTGGTATTTCCAAATCAAAAGTCAGTAATTCTTAAGACTTTCTATAGTATTAAGAAGCTAGTTTGCTTCTGAGAAAAAAGTTGCAACTAGAACTGCTGAACAATAAGAAAAATATTTGTCGGTTTTAGGTTAACATGTGTGAGTGGGCCCTATGTTTGGGGGTCAGGTTGAATTTACACAGCCAAAAAACACAAAAACTACTTGAATACTTGAAACTGTTGCTAGTTATCTGATAATGCCAGAAGGGTATTTTTATGACATGGAGATCTCTGCATTATCCTTTTACACTGTGAAGTTTTGCCCTTTGTCCAAGGCAATATTAGACACGCATTTTAGTATCCTAAAAGCATGCACATTTTTTTTGTTCCCCTTCCCCTTTCTCCATTGCAAAAACTATGCATCATTTGTGATTACTAATAAAGATGTTTTGCTGTTTGTAACTGCAGTTTCTGTTCTTGGTCAGAATGACTGATACAATCTGAAACAGTTTAACTTGGGCTTGGTTCAGATATACTGTAGCTCAAAAAAACTGTAGCTTGT
Source organism: Plestiodon gilberti rubricaudatus (assembly GCA_026170595.1). Classification (NCBI taxonomy): domain Eukaryota; kingdom Metazoa; phylum Chordata; class Lepidosauria; order Squamata; family Scincidae; genus Plestiodon; species Plestiodon gilberti. Next base: position 94,859,784 of record JANXHW010000001.1, read on the forward strand.
TCTCTAAACATTGTTTGGTTTCACAGGTGATTGGTTAACTCTGAGTTGTTCGAGGGAGGGAGGGGCGCATTCGAGACTCGGGGTCCGGGAGATCTTAATCTGCCCGCCGAGCCGACAAACAGCTGAGGCTCCCTGCCGAGATCGTGAGGTAAAAACAAAGCTCGGCCACTCGAGTGATCACGCGCACCAGGTGGTGCCGCTGCGTTCACTCCGATAGCTGTCAGTGGATTTTCCCGCCCACCAGGACCTGCCTGTACTGAGGGACGGCTGAGCCCCGTGAGGGAAAAACAGGAGGGAGGGACACACGAAAAAACTCATACAAATAGAGAGACACTAAGTAGTAAAGGTGAAAAAACAAAACAAGACAAAAAGCGAAGGAATAAGGAGGAGAAAAATACTCAAGGAAAGACTGTCAATGGAGATTGCTCTAAGAGCAAAAGTAATTCGACCCTTCTCTGGAGAGAGTCAGAGTCAGACTGGGTGACGAGAGTGTTGCCCTCCCACAGGGAGGAGTTTCGACTGTCAATCTGACTCTGACTCTTGGAGTGGGAGGGGCAAACCCCAGGAGTCTCGAATGCACCCCTTCCTCCTCCCAGAACAGGACATTCCCAGGTAAGGAATTCCGTTTTTTCCTCCTCTCCTAGGAATATCTGGGTACTGTGCCAGACCCCTATAGCAGTGTTTCCCAAACATTTTTGACCTGTGGCTCCCGTGACCATTGGCTGCGACTCCCCATTACATTATGTTGATGCCTGCCAATAGGCATTACGCTGTTTTCCGAGAGGATTCCGTGGCACTCCGCGGCTCCCTTGGCTGGTTTCTGCAGCTCCCCTGGGAGCCATGCCTCCCAGTTTGGGAACCACTACCCTACAGTATTGCCCAACTCCTGGCAAAACTTTGCTAAATCAGCTTGGCTATTGACCACCCAGTAGTAGGAAAGGATCTTGGAACCCCTCCCTTCAGAGTTCTCAGGATACTCAGCCTCCAAGCATGTGGTGTTAACCTTTTCTTCTCCACTACCCCAAAGAAGTGCAGGGGGCTAGAGAGGCTGGCTGCAGCAAGGTTGCGCAGGCACAGCCTCTTGGAAACTGGAAGAAGGATGCGTCCGCCATCCATGCTGAGGGGTGCACGAACTTCGGGTAGGTGCCAATTTCTGGCAACGCTGCCCTGAATCATGTACCCCCGGGGGCTTTTTAGGCCTAAAACAGGCCTAAAAACCCCAGAGGGGTGCTTTTGCGCTGCTGTTTTACCACCGAATTTTGGTGGTGGTGCAAAAGGGACGTCATGCCTCAAAGGGGCAGGGCTTGTGATGTCACAAGGGGGTCACGGCGAGCTACACCTCTGGTAAGTCATCACCTTCTCTTGTTCATAAGCTCAGTCACTAGTGGCACAGCAAGCACAATTCCTTCTGCTGTACCATGCAGAGCAAGAGGGCAGGTAACTGGAGACAGCAGCAGCTCTTCTTTGCAGCCATCACTTGCCATTTGCATGAGTAAGCCCTGTGTCACCAGCCCGCTGAATCTGAGGGGAGTTGGATATGCTGCTGTGTGCGATGACAGAGCAGCGGTGCTATGTCCTACTATGTTTTGAACTATTATCTTTTTAAAAAAATAGTGCACTCCTCTTTAGTAACACAGCACAGACTTCCCCTGATGGATATACAGAATAGATATGCTTTTAATAAATGCTACCACACGTCCAAACATTTAATGGGGAATGGTCCATTGTACTACATGAGGGCAAAAAAGGGCTACAATCTTTGCAAAGCTTACTAGTTCCATAACAGTATACTTATCCGCCCTTCATCATGTGATGATACGTTGCATCAGCCTCCTTGCAGTCTTTCCTACATATTGATTGGGTTGGTAAGAACACTGGTACTCTCAGCTTTATTAGTGTGCTTAGTTTGGGATAATCCCCTATGGCTGTGTCAATTGTTGGTAACCATACTTAGATTAAATCTTGATTTTAGATCTGAGGCTTTCATGGCCCGCTATTATCTTTTGGTTTCTAAAGTTTACAGGTGAACAAGCCATGTGTAGCTTTCTAATTCCAGCTGAAGTAAAAATTATTCAAAACTGTCTGTGGTTTTACAATGTCCACCACGTGCAGGCAAGAAACAATTAAAACCTGAAGCTAAAAATACTCCGACGTTTCGCTTCTAAAACAAGAAACATTTTCTAAGAATAAAGCCATAGATTATTAGGTGGTAGCCATATGAGTCGCGCTACAGTTCTTTTATGCCTAGAAAGCGCAGGAACTTCGTTGATTAGCAGCAGATATGCTGCGGAAATAACCAAAAAAGTCTATTTTAATAGATTCTCTTAGAGCCAATGGGTACTCAGAGACACAAATCAATAGGTGCTGGGTCCAACAAGAAAATAAAATTAAAGCAGCTAGAGAAGGGACTAGCATCACCAATAAGAATAATAGTGATGAAGTGACAACTAGCAAGGAGGAAAAAAGCTGGACTTGCCTGCCCTTCATAAAAGGGGTTACTGACAAGATTGCGAGAATTTTGAAACAAGGCAACATCCGGACAATTTTTAAGCCAACAGCAAAAATTGAAGAAATGTTAAATAGCACCAAAGATAAGAGACCACCACTGTCTAATCCAGGTGTGTACAGAGTCCCATGCGAATGTGGGAAGGAGTACATTGGTCTAACCAAGAAATCCATAAACACCAGGATCACAGCGCATGAGAGATCAGTGAGACTCAAACATCCTGAACAATCATCAGTTGCGGAGCATGCCATCAGCACGGGCCATATAATCCAATTCGAGAACACTTCAAGCCTTAGAACAGAAAACAACATAAGCATGCTCCGTAATTTGGAAGCAATTGAGATCAGTAAAAGACCTATTAGTCATCTAATTAATGAACAACAAGATCTCAGTTTCATCAATAAAATTTGGTTTCCCATCATCCGCAATAAGACAAGGTTACATCAGAGGGAGAATAAAAAAGAGCATGGAGGAGTAATACAATCAGAGCCAAACGGACAAAAGAGCAATAAGGAGACTTAGAGCTTTTTTGTTCAATGTGAGAAATATCTTCCTCCATGGATCTGTGTTCAGAAAGAAGATGGTTTTCCCCGTATGAAGGAGAGAGACATCGCTGCACTCGGAATTGATGGTATAAAATAGTAAAGCAATGATAATATGAACAGCATAGATCTCCATTTTCAGGCTGTATAACTGTGACAACATCGGGAGATCGCAGTACCTGTGAGTACAAGCGCTGCAAAGACTTAAAATCAACAGCTGATACAGCGCTTTCGCATTGGGATCTAATGAAAGGGAGAGTTATCGCTGTACTCTGACTTAGCGATACAAAGTAGCAACGCAAGAACACCATAAACAACAGTGCCTTTCGTTCTTAGTGTACAATTTGCAATAACAGTGGGAGAGTGTAATGCTTGTGAGTAAAAGTGCTGCAAAGACTTAAAATCAACAGCGGTTACAGCACGATTGTCTGAGCCTCACCGGAAGGTTAACTGGTTATTTCCGCAGCACGTCTGCTGCTAATCAACGAAGTTCCCGCGCTTTCTAGGCATAAAAGAACTGTAGCGCGACTCGTATGGTTACCACCTAATAATCTACAGATTTATTCCTAGACAATGTTTCTTGTTTTAGAAGCGAAACGTCGGAGTATTTTTAGCTTCAGGTTTTAATTGTTTCTTGTCTGCACATGGTGGACATTGTAAAACCACTGACAGTTTTGAATAATTTTTACTTCAGCTGGAATTAGAAAGCTACACATGGCTTGTTCACCCGTAAACTTTAGAAACCAATAGATTAAATCTATTTTTTATAAATGAAAAGCTAATTCCCATGGGGTGAGTGATTGGTTTCCCATACAGATTGTGCACTTCTCTCCATGGCATCATAGAAAACTATTTGTCCCTATGTGGTAAGAAAGCAGTGTTGTGGAATAATTTAAAATGGCTTTGATGGAGGAGCGGATCAACCTTGTATAATCATGCTGCTGCACTGAGGGGGGGGGGGAACAAACTCACCCATAAGTGCTGAGGCATGCATGCCCTGACATTCTTCAGTCCCAATAGTGTGCTACAACTTGAGAAGCTGTTGCATCTAATGCAGCTCCATTTTTCAAGGGCATTTATATTTGAAAACATCACAGAAAGGTATTCTATTAAGCAGAAGAATCATGTCATTTTTGCTCTGGATGATTCTATTACAACAATTCTGCTAAATGACCCTTTGCCTATTTTGATATTCCTAACCTTAAAATAAATCATGAAGATTTTCTTAAACTGTACTTGGGCCAAATCCAGCACTGCCACTGACTCAATATGGATTGCTTTCAGTATAGATGTGAAACATGACTGGCAACTGGTATGTGCTGGTTAAGTTGGGCCAAGGACTAGTTTGCCCAGGAAGGGGCAATACTGAAGCTGTTCCCATCTTCCTGCTGCTGCTGCTGCTGCTATGTAAGAATGCTCTCTGCCCCCTTCAAGATGAGAGAACCATCATCTATTATTCCAAGTACAAAATGCCATTTATATAGCTATAGCATTTTAGATTTCACAGGGCCTTTCACGGGCATTGGATGAACGCCTAATCAGTTAGCATTAGAAGGCTGCCCAAACGTGGCTGAGAATGCCTGTGCAACCTTTTCTTAAGGAGAGCTTTTATCTTTGAACCTGTGCATAACCAAGAGTACCTCTCAGCAAGTACTGTACAACCTACTGTGCGTGCCCTCAGATCACCTACACGGGCCCCACACAGCTCGGGTTAGTAACAGAGCTTCCAGCTCGGTGTCAAACAAACGAGGCTTGATCTGCGGCCCCCTTTAGCTTTGAAAAGGCGCAGCACAGCTTCCTCCGTCCCAGCGGCTTGCGTTCTTTCAGCTCTCCGGAGAGCTGCTTGTTTAGCGCCTTGGTCTGTAGCCCAGAAGGCGGGCAGGCGGTGCGGTGGTCGAGTTGCCTGCAGTAGCGGCGAAGCGAGCTCCGTGCTCCGGCCACCCTTCACCGCTCTTCTCTCCACTAAGCGGAGCCGTTTGCTGCAAGCGGCTGGAGGTGACCCCCGGCGGGACTGCAGCGGCTTCTCTGATCTACAAGGCTGATCTACACGATCGCTGATCTCTAACGAGCCTGCATCGAACGGGGCGCTGGGATTGGGACGAACCCGAGGAGGAAGCAGGAAACAACCGAGCGTCTGTCGCTCACACCATGGCGGCCTCCCGGCTGCCGCCGACCGCGCTGTCTCTGAAACAGGTGGGGCCCGGCCCGGGCTGACAGGCGCGGCGACTGCCCACCACCCCCACCCCACCCCCGCTTTCTCCTGGGGCGCTGCCGTGTGGTGAGGCCTTCAAGCGGCGGCCCCGCGGTGTCTCGGTGCCCGTTCACGGGGGACGGGGAGAGGCTTTGCTGGCTGCTTGGCAGTCGCGGGAAGCCCTGGCCTTGAAGGAAGTGGTGGGAGGAGGCAAAGGGACGCTTGGCTCGGGCCGCAGCCTCAGAGGCCGGTGGCCTGCCCTGGCTGGCACTTTAGGTGCTGCTTGCTGCTGGCGTTGCTCGTTCGCGCTACGGGCCTCTTTACTTTTGGACCTGACAGCTGGCAAAAGTCTTTGAAAGACTTTGTAACCTCACTGCCAGCTTAGCAGGCAGGCAGCCACCAGCTCACCGCTCCCTACTGGTCACCAAGTCACTGTCGCTCTAGTCCAGGCCCAGCCTGCCCCAAGGGGAAATGGTACTATCTGGTGACATTAGAAGAGGCGTCCGTCCACTCCAGTCCACCAACCTCCTCCTCCTCCAACTCACTGAGGCAGCCTGCCTGCTTCTCCTCCCATCTTCCTTGTTCTACCATTCTATTTCTAACCATAGAGTGGCAGAGCCAGGAGGAACAGGTCAGGGGGCAATGGAGGCTAGGTGTGGTTGTGGGTGCCAGCTACACCCATCTGCTGCCTGAAGTCCTGCATTTCACCTTGCCTCATGTCATGACTAGGCCAGCCCAGTTTTAGGGCAGTAAAGCTACCAGGGTGCTGTGAAAGACTCAGACAGTGGGTGGGGATCATCATCCTCATAGCCCCTACGTTGCATAACCCTTGTTAAGGGTTCAGTCGTTTTTGTACTCAGGAACCTGTTTTGCAGTAGGGTTGCCAGGCGTTTGAGGCTTTGTTTTGTTTTATTGTAGCATGTTTCTTTTGCCATTAACATTAGCATAATAAAGGCAAATTCTGCAAGTGGAGGTTTTTTCATCCCATTCATTCCATCATATATGCATGCGAGTACATATATACATGTTGCTTGTAGTGGTGGGTTTTGTGAAAGTAAGTGGTGGCAGCTAAAAGCCTGTGTAAAGTGTTCTACGTGTGCCCATATTAAACATGGGAGTTGTCCTATTCATTATTATTTTTAAAATAAAATGATATTCAAAGCCATAGCAAGTTATCCCAGGCACATAGAGTTAGCACACTGGCAGCGCAATCCTGTGTAACCTTGCACCGGTGTAACAGTAGATGCACCGGTGTAAGTGCACTTATGCCAGTGTTATTGCACGTACACTGGTGCATCTGCTGTTACACCATCGCAAGGTTACACAGGATTGTGCTGCAAGTGTGCTGCTGACATGCTAGCTCTGTGAATGGGCTGACTTACATGGAAACTATATACTGGTGTAGTAAGTCAATTTAAATGCAGTGGGATTTGTTTAGAATAGTCATGCTGTCAAACGTTTATCTTTGGCCACTATCACCTGCGTGCCAGCTCTAAGTGTCATAACAGTATGAATGGTAAGGTAATTCTTAAGTGGATGGGCACTGGTGAATGCTGTGGTGTGAAGAATATGTTAACTTAGAAAAGTCTCCAGAAACCTTGGATTTACTTGACAGATCTGCCAGCATTCAGCACTAGGTGAAAAACAGACATTTATTTTAAGCTAATTATAGAAACATTTTTTTCCTTCCTAGTACAGTATACAAGGTGGAGATTTGCGCTATCGTCGTAGTTTTAGAGGGTGATGCTTGAATTTGTGTGTGTGTGTGTGTGTGTGTGTGTGTGTGTGTGTGTGTGTGTGTGTGTGTGTGTGTGTGTGTGTGTGTGTTAAAGGGATACAGTAACATTCTGCAACACTTTTCTTACTCTTGAAATTACTGCAAACAGACAACCAGAAAATGAGGTAACTAGAAGAATTGATTCATTGTGGTTCATTAAAAAGAACACATAGGACGGACCATAGCTCCAGTGGTAGTGCATGTGCTTTGCATGCACAGGATTCCAGGTTAAATCCCAGAATCTCCCCTTAAAATGGAGGAGAACGTAGACAAGACAATATTGGGTTAGATAGACTAATGGTCTTAGCAGGTTCATATTATTATTATTATTATTAACAGTATTTATATACTGCTTTTCAACAAAAGGTTCACAAAACGGTTTACAGACAAAAATCAAATGATTTCATATGGAAAGATCTGCTTCCTGAGACAAAAGCTAATAATAGGTCCATCCTCTCTTTCATTTAATATACTGCAGTTCTTGAGAAGGCAGCAGGTTCTTCAGTTGTACAGGAAAATTCTGCAGGCTATTCGTCAGGTACCTCATGAAGCTGATCGTCATTACCTGAGAGACTGGGCAAGGACAGAATTCAAAAGAAATAAAGATGCTACAGAAGAGGTGAGAAATAGTCATCCACAAGCCCATGCGGTTCTGCTAACTTGATTGTGATTCCTGTCTGCACCAAGACTTTCAAAGTGCCTGTTCAAAACAAAATTTGAAAATAATGTTCAGTTTTGTTCTGTTGCATATATTTATTTTATTTATTTATTGAATTTATACCCCGCCTTTCTCCCACAAGGGCAACCAAGGCGGCTTACAATAAAAACATTAAAATACATATATACATTTAAAATCAAGAATTAAAACAGTTAAAACAATTAAAACAAACAACCCCAGTGGGTCATCCACATTTACATGTTAAAAGCCATCTGTTAAAAAGCCAGCCCGCCATGTCAGACATCAAAAGCTGATCTAAATAAAAATGTCTTAAGGCCCCGCCGAAAGGTCTCTAAGGAGGGAGCTGTTCTCAATTCTCAATATACTGTAACTTCCGTGGATACACGGAACTTCCAAGATGTCCATTTGGAGTATTTGTCTGATTGACCTGGAGTAGGGGTTGCCCACGGAACTGACGTTTGGGAGGTGGTGATCTTTTGCTGTGTCTCAGTAATTTGATAAACCAACCCAGTTTCAGGAGATGTGAAAAATACAGAATATTGTAGTAGCAGGAAAAACTAGTTTGAATTTTTAATTGGACAAAACTGCACATTTTCAGGCAGGCTGATCATGAGAGTTATGTTATTTCGTTTATTTTAAAAATGTGTATTGTCTTCAGTTAAAAAAACCTCCCAGGATAACTGAGCCATCCATGACAGAAGAAAAAAAGAATAAAATCTATAAATTAAGCTCAAACAAGTAATAAAGCCCAACAAACAATAAAGCAACGCAAATCAGAAGCAGAAAAAGTATGGGATTAGCTTTACCTGCTGCAGTGGAAATAGCACTCTGATAAAGGTTGATGACAACAATATCCCATAAGCATCTTCTGCCCCATCCCCACAGCACCCTTTCTCAGGGTTCCAGATTTGTGTTTGCAAGGTAATCATTGGTCTGGAACACTGCTAGATAAAAATAGTGAGCAAACAAAGTGTTAAAGTACCCATACTCTCACCACTTTACTGAAATCACCCTTCCTTGAGGATGCTTTGAAGTGGTGAAATAGTAATATTTCCAGTGAAGTAGTAATTGCTTACCTTCTTCGGCTGCCAGAAGAAGGTAAGCGATAGTACATACGATCTACTAGCATTTGTAAGCTAGAAGGAGCAAGGGCCAGTTGTCAGCCTTTTCCCCCCATCAGCTTTCTGAGTGACTTGAACCTTGAATAAGGATTCACATAAGTATGAGCCACTACTTCAGTGTGGTGAGTAGGTAGCATCATCCAGTTTTTAACAACTTTGACAGATGCTACTTTCTCTTGGAATGCTTTAGGAAAAAATCAAGGAAGTTTCACACATGCCTATTTCTAACTAAAGGTTTGTGCTGTATACATGTTACAGCCTCCTTATGGAGACAACCAAAAAACACTTCAAATGTGGTGGCTGTACTAATCTATAGTGCTGCTTACCATGTAGAAGATATTTGTGCTAAGTGTGGTGCTGAGCAAAAATACATTTCAGTGGGCTCCTTATGGGAATTAGAACATGTAGAGCAGCCATAGAGGGAACTGTTGGTTGTAAATATTTTGGTGATAAGTACAGTAAGGTCACATCTCATGGGAGGGTCAGATTCTGAAGGCAAAAATTGGATGTAGTCAAACATTTCCTTAAATCCCAAAAAATGCATACTGTCTTTTAAAAAAACTAAAATCACATTATGAGAGACATGCGGGAACTGAGACAACTGAGGGAGCAGCAGATTCAGCAGACTTGAATTCTCACAAGTGAAATGTACGTATGATGCGACCTCACTTTACTGCTATGAATTTCATAGGCTGAGCGTAATAAACACACAGGGAATTGCAGCTAATGTGTATGTATATGAATGCTTATTGTCATGCAGGTGTCTACTGAACATACCATTTCTGCTTTACAGGATACAATTAGGATGATGATCACTCAGGGCAACATGCAGCTTCAAGAACTTGAGAGAACTCTAAAACTGGCAAAATCCTAGCTTTGACTGTTTATTCACTGACTGTCAATACATGGGTTTTTTTTTAACATAGCTCCCTAAGCTGACATTGGATTTGGAGAAACCGTCAAGGAGTCCAAAGGTGATTCCAGTGTGATCTTCCTACGAATCAGCGAGAAGAGTTAGGCAGGGTGGGCAGCACTGTAATAGGTCGAAAAGGCTGAACGGGTTCAAAGGTTGAGCTGTGACAGGAAGAAGCACATAAGAGACGACTGTGGAAAGCACTCTCTCTTTCTCAAAAATGCAAACGTGAACTGTATTGCCTCAAAAATGTGAACCTGTGAACATCATTATCTGGAACATAAACACTAGAATGACTAAACTCAACACTTGGTTTTGTTTTGCTTTTCTGGGTTTTGTTTATATTAAATAACTTGTTCTTTACCACTGAGTATTTTTCTTATATACTAATGGAGAAGATCAGTTCAAAGGGTCAAGTTGATTTAAAGCACAATCGTATGCACATCTAATTAGAAGTCCCTTTGAGTTCAGTGGGACTACACATTGACAACATCCAGATAAATACTGGAAAGAGAAGGTTACCAGAGCTTTATGGGAACAGTCTTTGTTTTCTAACCAGTTATTTAGATGTTTAAAAGAAACACCTGTTCATTTTGTGTTGAGGAATTAAAGCTCTGGGAAGAGTTTGTGTTGATCAATACGTTTAATATGGTTCAGTTCAGCACAAGTAAACCAATAGGAACTGTATCAGTGTTTTCTTTACAAAGATTATTACAGTTACTGGTAATAGGTAATATTTTAGTTCCAGGATTTTTACTTACAGCAGGATGCACATCTCTGTTTATGAGCTCAGTTTGTTTTATTCAGCAGTTTGTATAAATACTACATTTCCTTAACTTATTGGCCATTTGCTTTGAGGAAGCTAACAATGATGTGGGTGGTGGGAAAAAAATATCTTTCCCCTTATGGGGAGTGGCGATTCAGCGGTGATGTCAGGACGCTGGCGAAGGCACTACCGGGTTCATGCTGCCGCCGCCTAAGTAAAAAAAGAGGGGTTGGACTTATCCAGTGGCTGTGGCTGTGGCACAACCTGGGTTCTCACTGCTGCAGACGGGCAAGTCCAAAACCCTCTTTTTTAACTTAGGAGGCGGCATGAACCCGGAAGTGCCATCCTAACATCACTGCCGAATGCTAAGACGTACAGCAACCTTTACCTTCGGGTAAAGGTTGAAGATTACTACACTAGACTACACTCTGTATGTATTTTCCTTAGCAAGTCACAGTGGCCTCTCTATTAGAGAGTTTTTAAAGCGACAGTCTGCTGTAACCATTTTTTTTAAAGCAATTACATTAGAAGTGATATTTGCCATCCATTTTGGTTCAGGACAGCTAAACACTGGAAATGCTCCAGTAGAGGATGAGATACTAAATGTTCTAATGAATGTCCTAGAAGCTGTTAGAGAAGAAAAAGTACTAACATAAAAGCTTACGAGGTTTGTTCTCCTAGCGCATATCTCATTTAGTACGTACCTATGAACATTATTTATAGGGGGATTGTCCTAGTGGGGTGCCAGGACAATTAACCAGGACTATTAGGAGCCAAGAAGGGATATATATATAAGACTGCAATCCAAGGAACAGTTATGCAGTGGCGTCGCTATAGCAGGGCCAGAGGGAGCAAATGCCCCCAGGGGACAACCGGTCAACCTAGTTGAAATTATGTCCTATTGATTTTAATGCAATTTCTATATACTGTATCTTACATTTCTTGGACTGCAGCCTGATTGACAGATTCTCTAGCACAGCAATGGGTTGAGCACATGCTACTGTTGTCTGACAATCTTCATGCAAATATTTACCCACAAATCATATGCTGAGTGGCAGTAAATCAATTGGATACAGTGTCTTCTCCCCCAACAGACTATCAGTACTATCTGAGCCGACTACACTATTATTTGCAAAGGACCCCATTGCACAAGGATCACGGCACACACATCCCTGAGTGCTATATGTGTGATGCTTTACTCTTTGGGGCACATTTGTGTACAAATGATGGAAAAGGGCATGATTTAAAACAAGTACTATACTACTAGAATGTACAGAATAGAAGTTATCAAAAAGCAATTAAATATTTCTCCATTTAGATACATTAACAAAAAAGTCTGCACTTGTGATATGTGCAGTACTATGACAGTCTCCAACCCTTGCAACATTTATAGTCCAATCCTATACACGTTCACTCACAAGTCCCATTTTGTTCAATAAAGATTACTTTCAAGTAAGTGTGCACTGGATTGCTGGCTTAAAATGCTCATATATTTCTGGAATGCAATAAAGGAATTAAATTTATTTTGCCCAAAGTGAATACAGGTCATAGAAATTGAAGTCCCGTTTATTTGTGAATGTAAAAAATGTAGACTACTTGAATTATAAAACATGAGACTTAATGCATAAAGACCTTTCTGTATTTTCACATATACACCCACCTCTCCTCTTCAAGGGCTCAGTTCAAGACACGTATGCTTTTTGGTGAAGGTGAAAGCTATAGTTAGGGAATTATTTCTGAACAACAGTATATTTTGGTCCCAATCCAGCTCTAGCTGTGTGAGATCACAGATGGGGATGTGCATCCCATTCAAAGCAATGCAGTATAGATGGATGAGAGGGTACAATCCATTTATGCCAGCTATTCCCAATCCAGCAAATACACATATTTAAGTCTGCTTATGCCAGTGCTTTTTAACCAGCAGTACTTCACAATATGGCAGGTGAACTTGGTGACAACATAGCCCAACCCTGCTTACAACCGAGATGCCTCGGGCAGTGGTGTGGCTGTGCAGCTGCCTAACCCTTTAAACAGAGGCATAGTTTGGGTAAGGAGAGTGCAGAGTGAGGCCACAGCTGCGAGGCAAGCCACCCACGCCTGCACCTGCCTGCTGTCTCTGGCGATACTTGCAAAACTGGAACTCACGAAAAGTGGTATTTGCAACAACAAAAAAATAGAAAAGTCCTGGCTTATGTACACATATCTCCTTGGTTTGGTTGGGGCATTTAAATAGAAAAAGAATCAGGGTGTTTGCCCATTCTATACATTCTAATATTCTAATTATTACATTCTAATATTTTCTGCAGCTGAAGCACGACTTAATAAAACTGTTACCAAGACACTTTACATTCTACAACACTCAAACTTTTAAAAGTATTAGCAAAAAACTTTTTAAATAAAAAATAATTTTTTTGAAAAACCTCTGACTCCCCAATCCCAAGAGCAAATTGAGCATAAGGGAAACATTACGGTGCAAGCCTATGCATGTCTACTACTCAGAAGTAAATCCCACTGTATTCAATGGGACTTACTCCAAGGTAAGTGTGGATAGGACTGCAACCTTAATGCAGTTTTTCAGATTGCTTGTGCTAAAGGATGTCATCCATGTGAAGCAAGGAAACAGATTTACTCCAGGGCAGGAATAGCTGACTTTTATAGTTTCTAGTAAAGGTAAAGGTTATCCCTTGACATTTAAGTCCAGTCGTGTCCGACTAGGGTGCGGTGCTCATCCCTGTTTCGAAGCCAAAGAGCCAGCGCTGTCCGAAGACGCTTCTGTGGTCATGTGGCCGGCATGACTCTGCCAGTTTCCACGGCCTATAGTTTCCAGGGCGCCTCAATTCTACAAAATTCTACAAACAATAGTCTGCGGGCTAAATGCATATTTTGCTGCTCTAACTCCCTAATAAAGTTGCATCTAGCAGTCCCTGCTTCACAGGTGCAGAATTCCATACAGCTGTGCACATTTACATACCAAAGCCAAACTGAAGTAGCATTAGAGCATTCACCCACTTCGAAAGCTTTTTTTTTCTGTATGAGCAAAACCAGCAAACTTGTTATCATACCTTGATTAAAATGTGATATGGTTGGTATGGCCACTAGGGGCCACTGATCATCAGTTGACCATTGTTTTAGGTCTGGGTCTGGCATTAATATTTCAGGGATTTACTCTGAGGCCTACTTTTCCCAAGAGTATTCTTTAAAATCAAACATTCTTTCAACTATGCAAGATTGTCTGTCGCTGCTGCAAACATGCTGATCAGCTTTGGGGAAGGGAGTGGAGAACAGGAAGGGCTAAATTCTCTGCGGCTGCCTGGGAGGCATCTCTCTCTCTCTCTCTCTCTCTCTCTCTCTCTCTCTCACACACACACACACACACACACACACACACACACACACACACACACACACACACACACACAGTTTCCATGCACTATATTCCCCATCCAGTTCAGGATATGCACCTGAAAACAGGCTTAACCATCCCTAGCGGGCACAGCTAGACTAAAGAGCACCAGGGGTCATACAATGTTAATGCACAGCTGTGCAGGAGGAAGAAGCAGCCTTGCTAATGTTGATCACTTATGTTTATTCTTTTTTATACATGAGCACTCCTGAGCTTAAATGTTACAGCAAGAGAATGCTCAGCTTCAAAATAATGTTTTAAAAATATATATAAAATAAAACTTTTAAAAATATTCAAAAAATGGCACAGGCATTGGTAATGGGGGGAAAGGAACAGGAGTTGTGTCACTCATTCCTCATGATATCACAGGTATTGACAGGTCACACAACCACATTCTACATAGAATTACTGTCACACCTTATGAGGATTAAAGAAATATTTTTTTCCAGCAAGGAAAAAATAAAACTCAGCTTTCCCACAAGAGTAGTGTTACTTTGAGAAATCTGACCTCCCCTGCAACAATTGCCCAATTATTGCATGAACAAAATCCTCATATGGAAAAGTCCCAAATCCAAAAGGTGTGAGAGAGCCCATATACCCCCAAAATTAGCTTAACTGCTGTTTGTGAAAAGATCTGCTTCTCTGTATCTTGCATGTGTGATGCTAAGTTTCCTTCTGCAGTTTAGTCCTTAGCTTATACAGTTCCTCTTCTAAACTTCTAATATGTTCTTTGAGGGCTACTTTATCTGCCTGGGCTTTGTGGTCGGCTTGACTCCGTGCTTCGTCTATCTTCCTTTCATACCACTTCTCCATCTGACTTGAAACAGCCTCAAAGAAGTATTGTGTGATTTCCAGAGCTTGAGAAGTGCCTGCCAGGTGAGGGGTGGCCTCCTTTCCTCCAGGGGCAGCAAGTGGCGGCGGCGGCGGCGGCGGCTGCTGCTGCACAGGGTGAGTGACTGTATGTTGGTGGGGCCGGTGCTTCAACTGACCACTTCTGCTAGACTTCCTTGTCTGGGTTCCTTTGTCTATGAAGTACCCACTCTGTGTTTCTGTCTTTGTAAAGTCAGCAGAGGCCTGTGAAACAGTTTGCCCCTTAACATGCCTTAATTTGGAACCTGAGTATTCAGACGGTGGCAGTTCTTGTTGCAGTCTGCCGAAACTCGCTTTGTCTTTGGGCCTAACAACTTGAGGAGATGGTGCAGGAGGAGTTGGCCCAGCACCAACTAACTGCTGCTCCGTTCCTGTAAATAAGAACATGGAAACAACAATTATAAGTATTTGTTCAATGCACAGTGTTTGAAAGAAACAGGTGCCCTCATGAGTAGTGTAGCTAGAGCGGGGGGCATGCAGTAAGTGCTACAAGGCACTACATGGCGGTGCAAAGTAGCTTCTCCCACTTGGCGTTGGAGCTATTCAGGCAGCGAAGGCAATGCTGCCTTTGCTGCTGGAAAGACTCCAACATTGAGTGGGAGGGGCCATTTTGTACCACTGGGTAGCGCTGTGCAGCATTTACCATGCCGCCGCCCCCCCTCTATTTATGCTACTGGTCCTCATTAAGGCAAGACAGAAGGTTGGCTCACACATACGAGTTGATCACCAGATGATTACAACATTAAGTGAAGACTTGCATCTATGAATGCTATCACGCTTAGAGAACCTGTCAAATCACTTCAGCTGCGATGCTTCTCAAGAGAGCAAAGTCATACACTGGACTGCCAGTCATCAAGTGTACAGTAATCAAACACAGAAGAATCAAGTGAGGTGCTCCAGTGTCATATTAACACTCAGTAGGCAAGTTTTTCCCAAAATAGTATGCAGGGACTTGGTTTTTAAGTAGACTGGAAGAGACGGATTTACTGAAACTAAAAGAACAAGGCAAATTGTTTATGGGTAGCAATGCCTGTTAAAACTATTTATGATAGGTAGGCTTTCCATCTCTCCTTTGCATGTGCAGGGAGGACATTTAAAGCTTCCCATTTTGTCTGAATATGGGAAAGTACAAAAACAGTTAGCTAATAAACCAGGATATCAAACAAACAAACCAAAAAACCCTTGTACTTTCCTTGAGGACAGAAGGACTTCACACAAATAATAATAGAAGATTGTATCACATATGAGCAAGAGCTAATTTTCTTACAATGCAGAGCATTCTTAGGCAGAGCACTGAGACCTGGAGCATTTTATAATTAACTTTTTTTCCTAGCAGATTCTGGGTTTGTCTACTACTGTTTAACTTCCCAGATTATTCTCTCTACTGCCACTATACTACTTCACATTGAAAACAGTGTGTACCAATATCTACTATTAGCAACTCCTACAGACGAGCACTAATCCCCCCCCCCAACTCTGGTGTGGAAGAGGATATGATGGCAAAACGAAAGGGACATCAACTATTATCAAAGGGAAAACATACAACCTGAATTCAGGTTGACAATTTTGTTCTGTGCCATAGGATTCTGTAATGTTTACTACAGCAGACTAACACATCTACCCACATTCTCCCCCCCCCCCAACACACACAAAAAAATACCTGATGTACTGGGTTGTTGAACAACGAAATATTGCTTCCCAAAGCTTTGTTCTGTTTTGGGCACTCTACTCCTTCCAATATCTTCTGAGAGACTATTCTGAAGAGCGCTGCTAGAATGCTGTTGTGAAGCATCTGACTGTGGTGGACTCTGGCTGGTTTTACAGTCCTTGGTGCTATGAAGATTCTCCGTATCCAAAGTTTCAGTGAGTGACTCGCAGGTAGACAGAGTTGACTTTGGTCTTGAAGATCTAGAATCTCCAGAAAGCTTCAACTCCAGGTTCTGAATTTTTAGCATGCACCAAGCTTTCAGTTCCCCCACCAATGAAATCTGCAAGAAAAATCCATTAGCAAACAGAGGGTAGTTGCATCTATCCTAATTCCCAGCTGCTAAATGCAAGTCAAAATTATCATGCAGCCAGTTTTATTACTTGCATCTGTGCACCAGTGCAGTGTCCAAATAGAATTGGGCAGTAAGTCTTTCAGAAGTAGGTTTTCAGCAGTAAATACGACTTTGAATACTGAAAAATTACGTATTTTTAACAAAAGTCTTTAAATACCGTGGATTGTATTCTAAGGTTTCATTTGTCCAGAGGAAGCTTTGTCCATACTTCCAACTACACCATTAAGTTGGGAAAACTCAAAATGAAAATGTTTTTCACTATTAACAGAAAAACATACATATTTTAAAAATGGCATAAGTAAAAATGGCATAAGTACAGGGGGGAGGCATATTCGTTGATCTGCTATCCGTGAATTCACTTATCTGCGGATCGTGGGCCCCCCACCCACCCCTGGCTCTAACTTTGAGTTGCAGCAAGCTCCGTTTCTTCCTACCGCAAACACAATAAGCAGCCTCGTGCTGCTTATTGCAGGTCAGGCCAGCAAGACTAAGTGCCAACGAGGCTCTGCAAGATTAATAGGAAGTGCTTCTGTTAACCTTGCAGAGCCTTTCTGGCACTTAGTCTCGCTGGACTGGCCTGCAATAAGCAGCATGAGGCTGCTTATCCTGTTTGTCAAAGAAAGAAAGAAGAAACGGAGCTTGCTGCAACTCAAAGTAAGAGCCGGGGGGGGGGGGTTGCGAGCGCAAGCACACGGGGAGGAAACGGGGCCCTCAGAAAACTGCAGAGGGGGCGTTCGCCCCTATCCGCGGTTTTCACATATCCGCAGGGGTCCCTGGAACGTATCCCCCGCAGATACAGGGGCTCTACTGTACTGTGGCTTTACTGTGTAACTTAATGGAAATGTTTGAATTTCTTATTGCTTCACATGCTCGCTACATGGAGCATTTATTGGTTAACCTACCTGGCGTTTCTCCCCTTCATTTTTTTCCAACTCAGCATGCTGCTGAAGGCGGTGAAGGCACTCTGTTCTTTCAGCTGACAGCCTCTCTGCCATCAGTTTGTCTAAAACACGGAGCTGTGATGGAAAAGTTTAGCAGAAATGACATCAATGCATAAATTATCGAACATTGTTACTTAGCAAACCTCTCCTGTCTCCCAACCACTTCTTGTAACTGACTTTACTAATCACAAACAGAACATGTGAATAAAAAAAATGGTTTCAATTTTTAAAAAATGTCATGCACTGCAATTATTTCAGTTGGCTGCACACATATGTAAAACAGCAAATAAGATTTATTGATTTACTTTCAGCAAGCAAGGAAAATGTCTGTACTCTCAACCCTACACATTTTCTAACCCTGCTCCTGATATTTACATAAATGCCTTATCTCTGGTATGCTTCCTTACCTGATGTTGAGTTTTGTTTTCCACCTGTCCTAGTTTGCTATTCATCTTATCCTGCACTGTAACAATCTCAGCTTTTATTTCTTCCACAGCAGCCACCAGCTGATTCTCTACTTTATTTATCAGTGGTTCACAACGGCATCCATTTATTGGTGCCTGTGAAAAAATGAACAATTGTGATGACACATTTCTTTTTGCTAGGAAAGTACTGAATATCTTAACAACAACCTTAACCTGTTAAGTACAGCAAAGGCAACCATAGCAAATATTCTCCATTATTCCCCTTTATACTCTCTTTGGGCTTACAAGAAGAAAACAACCAATATACAGATTATATGTACAAAAGCATCAGTAGGACCTGTAAACAAATGGGTCAACTTTGGCCTATAGTGGCTAAGAGACAGGCAGTACAATCCTGCCTAAGGGTCCGCCAGGTGGCCCAGGCCGCCCGCTGGATCCTGTGCTCCACCGTGGGCAGGCTCCCACTCGGCCAGAGATGTACTCGGGGAAGGGGACACTCGTCCCCTTCCCCGGGTGTAAATGGTGCTGAGGCCGATGGCCTCCTTGGATTTCTGCCAGCGAAATTGCTGGCGGAAGTCAGGGAGGCCGTGTAATGGCTCAGCTGCCTGGTGGGGGCCGGGATATGGCGGGAGCTATTCCCCCGCCTGGAGCGGCTGGGCCAATGGACCCCCTCCCCCGCCAAACCTCCCTCCTGTCCGCCAGATCCATACTTACGTGTTCTGGCGGCCGCAGGGGAGCTCCGTCGGCGGAGCAGGAGAGGCTGGCCTTGCGCCAGTCTTCCCTGCTCGAAAGTAGACACAAACGTGCCTTATGGCACGTTTGCTACAGCTTCGGGCGGTGGAACGCTCATTCCGCCGCCCAACATCTCTTCAGGATTGCGCCGTGAGTTATAAATTAGGATTTCTCCATTTTGAAGCTTGCCTCTGCCATGAACTCAGTAGGTAATTTGGGCAAACCACTCCCCCTCAGCCTTCCCCATCTGCAATATGGAAATAATTAATATGTGCTTCCTTTCCTTTCAGAGTTGTTGTAAGGACTACATGAAAATAACACATGCGAAGCACTTTTCACACTCAGAAAACACTATATAAATGTTACATATTAAGTATTGCATACAGAGTACAATCTGTGTTCAGTTAGGGAAATGGTGCAAAATGTTAAATGTTTAAAAAAAATCAGGACCGCAGCCAACAATTTAACAAGGAATTCACTTGATAAGTTTTCAGAAATATTTGTGCTACTGTAAAAATGAGTTTATAGTAGAACTACATCATTTTGTTTTAAGGTAGATTACAGGATATCTGTGTACTCTGAGGTCATGTCCATGCAGTTATGATCTGGTCTCTGTGATGCCTTATTAAAGCTGTGCCACCAGAACATCAATAACCCCTCCTATCTCATGTTAAACAGAAACTAATCCAAAAAAGTATTAATATTACTGGTTTCTCATTGAAAATATAACAAAGACTGACTTCAGTGCCTTCTACTAAAGCAGTGCCTTCAGCTA
Organism: Plestiodon gilberti rubricaudatus; assembly: GCA_026170595.1. Taxonomy (NCBI): domain Eukaryota; kingdom Metazoa; phylum Chordata; class Lepidosauria; order Squamata; family Scincidae; genus Plestiodon; species Plestiodon gilberti. The sequence goes on from JANXHW010000001.1 coordinate 94,879,485, forward strand.
AAAATAAATGAAAGTGTTCCAAGGTAGGTAGCAGCAGTTTCTAATTGTTCTTATGCATTCCCCTCCACTGTGGTTACAACTAGAAAATAATTCAGAAATCCAGACCATTTAACCATGAAGGCGCGAGTCCATATCACTATATACAAATAATTAAGGCTAAAATGTATACAAGTCTCTTGAAAATACTGAAAATTCCTTCCTGTTTTATCTTCCCAAGAATCACTCTAGGCATAATTCCTTTTGATCTGATTGGAAACGGCATGATTTTCCAAGCTGCAGGTTGTATTTTATTTTATACCTGCATGATTTTTCCATTCTTGCCACGGTAAAGTGTGTACAATTGGTAGGCCCTGAATTCATGGGGAGGCGGTGGAGACGCACAACGGTGTTTACTTCTGTGCTTTGGCAAGTTCTGCTGTGTTCCAGGAGGCATCTGCTGGTCAGCTGGTGACGCCGGATCAGAGAGTGCTGAAATCTGATTGAAATACACACAGGCGCTTCATTAGCATATAAGATGCTCTATTTTTCTGTCTTCCGTAACAAGGGCCTAATTTAATCTGTTAAATTGGTGAATTTTGAATCATTCCACATTTCTCATGACCTGACATATTTCACAGATGATTCCGAAAATCTCCATTTTAAGGCAATATCTGACTTCATCGTTAATTGCATAGTTCTTTAAATAGCCCAATAAAAATGTCAAAAGATTCAAGCGTAATGTGTAGAATGTTATTTCTCTGGTTACGTTTACCGCCATTGCCCAGTAATGACTTCTTTTAATTAATAAATTAGGTTGGTAGGAAGTGGGCCACAATATTGTATTATCAATCTTACAGCGCAACTCATCACATCTTGGCAATTTTTATTTTTATTTTTGAAAAATGGGTTGAATGTGGCATAAAGCCTGTTAAACACACCCACATCCACCGTTTGGATTTTGTACGGACTTCAATCTATATAAAAGAGTCGTGCAATCCAGCCACAAATCTAGTCTTTCCTTGGAGGTTCTTTCCTCCATGAACCTAAGTAAATGTTTCTCACAGAGGGTAACAGCAGCAGGCACAGGTGAAAAGCCTACTCATGAAGAAAGAGGAGGGAAACACTCCCTGGACCAAGAGTGTCCTCTCTGCTAGCTAGTACCTTTTCTCTTGGTTTCTTCTTTTTATTCTTCCTTCCTTTGAGCTCTGACAAAGGCAGTTGTGCTCCGTCTTTCAAGTCACCTCTCCCTTGAGGAGCCTGGTCACTGCTGTGAGTGTCATCTCCAGCTGAGGCACTGCCCTGTTTCAAAACAAAGCATACACAGACAAGGATCAAATGGATCTCGGTTTTTGCTCCCTGATCATTCTGATCCTGAAGTTGCATGAATCCCAAACCACGGAAGACCAACAACAACTGAAGAAGCAGCATAGCTAGGGTGACCAACTCCCCAGTTTATGCCTGTTGCCCCGTCCAATTTATCATTTGTCCCGGATTTGTCCCTCAGGACATGAGGGTTCTGAGGCAAACCCTGCCGCCACTTACTACTGCACAGCCGCGGGAGGGGTTGGAACCTATCCAGAGCTGTAAGAATGGGCTGACTCCTGGGGGGTGGGGGGCAGGAGGAGGACATCTTTGGTTCTATTTATTGTAATTTACCGACTGATGGCTTTTAGGGGACCAGCTTTAGAAACTTTATATGGCCAGGGAGAAAAAGGGGTGTGGTTGCCTGTTTCAATGAAAGGAAGAGAAACCTCTCCCTGTTCAGAACCCAGGAAGCTGCTTTTGTTAGATGGCCTCATGGTTTTGAAGCTTTGGCTTGACTGTGCTGAACCTATGTCTTTATACACACGCTGGGAGCGGGGGTGTCAGAAAATTTGGAACTTCTTGTCATCAGTACCTGGATAATGTTTGACTTGGAAACAGTTTGGTGATGCAGAAAAATATTTTTCTGGTCTCTGTTCATATCTGCCTCCCCAGGTCACAGGAAAAATCTCACATTTGGCAACCTCCTTTTGTTTTCTCCTCTCAGTAGAAACACACACATTAGGCTGATTCTGGGGAAAAGGGAGGCTAACTCAATCAAGTCTAACGAATTCAATCAGGTCTCCCAGGACTCAACGATCGAACCATTCAAGGGCCATCTAGAAGACCTCCACCCAGAGCAGCCCACTATTGTTCCCATTGTGTTTCTGTATTTCTAATTTGATTGTTTGGTCATTCAGTGTCCAAAGATAAAAAGAGCTGCGCAAACAACTCATCAACAAAACCATTCTAAAAGATTTGCGGTCTAACATTTACCCCCTCACACTGCAGCTGTCAGGCTTCAGGGCGTGCTTTTTAATCAGATTTTAACACCTAATCAACTTATTAATAGTTTTGATTGGGTTGGCCTTTTCTGTGTAGGGTGTATTTATTTGGGGAGGTAATTATATAAATTTAATAAAATGAATTAATACATATATCCATTATAATATATTTTAATTGATCAATTACTTTTATTTATTTAATTTATTTATTTTAGCACGCACACGCGCACACACACACACACGCACACACACACACACACACACACACACACACACACACACACACACACACACACACACAAACTTTTCATTCTCAAAAGTAAACCAGATAGTATTCCACATTATGTTTAAGCTGTAATGTTGTTTTGTGTTTGTAATCTTTATATGTAAATGTTATCTGTTAAGTGTTATGTATAAGGGCTAAGTGTTATATGTTTGTTTTGTTTTATATGCCAATAAAGATTCCTACTACTGCACTCTCAAAAGTGTCCCAGTTTAGATGGTAAATTATATGGTCATAGCCCACATTACATTCATGGATGCAGATTTTTTTTTTCACCAGGTGTCTACAGCACAGTGACACAAAAGGTGAAATTCCCACCCCAGTTCAAATACTTTCAAGAGGTGGAGGGCTTTTGCTATAATCAGACCACATTCCTTGCCTGCGAAGTATGCAAAGATGTTGTTAAAAAAACCTGGTTGTACCTTGCTTTGAACCACTTCATCTCTTGGCACAGACTGAGCTCGCCTTTCCTCTTTGAGCCTCTCCCTCTTCTTCCTGAGGCTCCTTCCACGATTAAAGCGTGAAATCTGCACAAGGCAACAGCTCCAATTAATACCAGTCTCCTGACCCAATCATCCTAGTCAGATGGCAGGAAGGAAAGTTTTAAAATAACTTTCAATCCAGAGGAAAGCAGCAACAAGGTAAAATTCTACAATGGACAGAGAAGACAATGTTCGAAGTAGCTGCACTAAAGCCTACAGAACACCTAAGATGAATGCAGATGGGGGGGGGGGGTCTGCATTTTAAAAATCAAAACAACTTCCCTAGCTCCAGTTTCTGTGCATGTTTAAATGAGCATCAGCAAACCCATCTTTAACAACATCTTGAACACACCACCAGCTTCATTTATGTGTGGGGCATTCATTTGTAAAAATGATGATTCTGAATCAATCACCGATGAACTACATTAATGATATACCTGTGGGGCCTTGGTGAGCAGAAGGGCAACCTCAGGATTATCATGCTCCCTGGCAACTTCTAGTGGAGTCTGACCAGTCTGCAACAAAAAAAGGCTACATGATTTTCTTCCAAGACATCAACAAGTTAATAGCTACTGAGCAATTATGATATTTCCCCTTACATCAATAAGCATGTCTTATTACAGAAGAGAAGCTTACAGTGCAATCCTATGCATATCTACTCAGAAGTAAATCCAATTAATTTCACTGGGACTTACTCCCAGGTAAGTGTGCCTAGGATTGCAGCCATAAAAGAGCAGAAAATTACAAATCCATTCATCAAAAGAACATAGAAAATAGGGACATGTTTTAATGCATATAAATTTGACTGTCAAAGCTACCATTTCAGCCAACATTCAAACAGAAAAGACTATAAGTAACAAGAAAACAAACATTAGTGCTTACATTATTGACTACTGTCCCATCAGCTCCTGCTTCTAACAACAGCTTGACCACTTTCTTATGATTAAGTGCAGCAGCTACATGAAGTGCTGTATCACCAGCCTAGAAGTTAGAAAAGCAAAATTCAACCAAAATTCATCTTGGACTTTTACATACAGCCTATCCTGTGTCACTCATGAAGGCATGTGAGATGCACATTTTGTGCTTCCATATGCAGGTAGCATTCAGGTTTTTTCCAATGTGTGTTGGATTGTATAATTACCATGCGGTAGGAATCAGGTGGAGCCAGATACTCCAAAGGGTTCCAGTGGAAACCACTGTCAATGCTTGTTGGACATGCTGCAAAAATCGTGGCTGCACACTGGCAATCCAGTTCTACTTGATTTAGAACAAATGGGTTTCAATCAGTGATGGCACAAGCTGAGTGGATCTTGTGGCAAGGTCCTGCACTGGGTCCCCTCTCCCCATAGACCCTCCTGATGGCACACTGAACACTGCCACTGGTACGGAGGGTTCAGGAGCCAGATCAGCCAGGTGGGCCCTCTGATGGGCGGAGGTCCTCAGCCAGTGCCCCATCTTGTGGAGGTCCCCACCACAGTGCCCCGGCTTCAGTGAGGGCTGTATAGCAAAAAGACAGATGAACAGCCGCTAAACTGAACTGCTTTAAAGAAGGCCATTTGAATTTATTTACAAACACACTCACTAAGAGCCACATTAATAAGTTATTTTGGAGAGGGAAAGCATTTTAGTCCAATATTGCCCTGAAATGCAAACAAAGCCTTAGTTATGAACATACCAGCATTTCTCAAGAGACATCCACACCATAGTTAGTGAAATAAAATACTGTATTCCATCAGTGGTAACAAGGTAGGCTGGCTGAGTTACCATGTTAATGCTCATCATTACAAAGAAGTTTAACCTTTGAATCCAGCAATTTGGTATTGCACCTCTCATGTAAATTTTTGTTTTGTTCCCTCCCCCTTCAAATTTCTGCTGCAAGTGAAAACAAAGTATTTGGAAGCAGTAACCCCACAGAATTCTGCCCAGATTTGAGTCTGGGCAAGTAAGGAATACTGTGCTGTCTGTAGGCTGTATGTTACACCATGACATCTCTATTTATGCAAGTCTGTAAGACCAGCATAGCACTGTTGTTCATTACCATAAGCCCTTATGGCTGGTGCAGCAAGTCTTTGTAAGGCCATTGGAATTATTTCGCATGCCAGTCCTTGCTTATGTACTACCTAGTAGGAATGCGTAGCAAGGGTCATATCTGATTATCTGGTGCTTTGTTTTGAAACAAAGCTGAATGAATAAAGCGAATTTACTGGATTAACTTCTAAGTATATTTTCAATCCACGTTGCTGTAGAACTTTCCCTTCACAGATGGAAAGACATTCTAAAAATTATGCAAGTAATAAATGTAAATGTAATGGTATGAGAAAGTGAAGGGTTCACCATTTCTGTAAGGCCACTTTTATACTAAAATAATACCTATGAATGAGCAAAAACACAACTTTAGAAAAGGAATAATTACAATAGCCCTCTACCAGGCACAATGACCACTTTCTCTATATTGCAAAGAGCTTACACTGGAAAGCCTTATAGAAAATGGGGCATAATGACAATGAAGTTCATGCACTGACCTGATTTTTTTCATGGACAGAACAGAAAGCACTGAGGAGCACCCTAATGATGGGCAAGTGATTATAACGAGCTGCGACATGCAAACAGGTATCTCCTGCCTAAAAACAGAAAGAAATGCAAATCACAGTATGAAAGCTTATCCATGATGTCTACCATAGTTTAAGCTGGTCTAATACGTCTACCATATTAAACTGGACATCCGAGTGATGACATGGAGTGGTTATTGATGGGTTTTTCCCTACAGAGACCCCAGGTAGTTGGTGATTCCGATGGTACTGTTTAACAACAGTATTTGGCTTATGCAAGATGATACTGTAGACCAGGGGTTCTCAACCCCTTCCCGGCCTAGTACCACCGCCAGTGACACCCTCCTGCTGTGTACCACAGGAAGTGACTGGAAGGCCAGAAAATGCACGTAGGAGGCTCTGGGTAGGTGGGAGGGCCCTTCTCAGCATTCCCGAGAGGCTCAGCCAAAGGCAGGAGCCTCTCGGAGCAAAAACGTGTCGTTGAAAGCACCGTGTCAGAGCGTGTCACCGGGTTCTGATGGCCTGGCAGTCCGGGTACTACCAGCAGTTGGCTAAAGTACCGCTGGTGGTACAAGTACCACTGGTTGAAAACCCCTGCTGGAGACTATGAATCTGACTTTTACTTATAAGTACTTTTCTGGCTTCTGCAATTTTAAAATATCCGGTTTTGGGAACAAAATCATTTTTTTAAAGTACGAGTTGAGGTTTCCATGGCTAGCGATAATTGTAGAAGATAAAATGACGGGATTAAAAGCCGAGATAATGAACAAATCTTTAAGTTAAAAACAAAAATGAAACTTCATTGATAACATTAAAAATCATGTGTAAAATCCTTGCGACGTTTCAATTGAAACGTTATCATGACTTTTAATCCCGTCATTTTATCTTCTACAATAATCATTTTTGGTTAAATTGTAGTACATTTTAAACCTTCAGCAAATTCATACACTGAAACAAACTTGTTTTTTGTAGCAATTGTCAATTGACAATTAATGTGATATAGATAATTGTTGCCACACAGAGGCGTAACCGCCTCCCTTGGCGCCCGGAGCACGGGGGGAGGCGCCCCTATAATTAAATAGTGTGCCATGGCCGATAGGCCGCAGCACGCTTCGGAGGGGGGGCGCGCTCCAGGAGGGAGGGGCGTGCTCCAATTGGGAGAGCCAGCTGGGGACGTCTTCCCCGGCCGGCTGCCCAGGGCCTTCTAAGGAAGGCCCGCTGCGCAATTTTTTGCGCATGCTCAGACTGTTACTGAGGGAAAAAGGCAGCTCCGCTTGCTCCGCCCTAAATACGCCTCTGTTGCCACAGAATAAAGCAATACAAAACATGTCCAGCTCAGCTTCTTTATACTGGCTCAGCTTCTTTCAAGTGGATCCATCAAAATTTCAGGGAAAGTTTCATGTAGCATAAAACATGGTACTAACACCATTTCATTTAGCTTTCATATCTAGTGTATTACACTAGCAGATTTGTTTAATCAAAACATGGGGCAAAGAGGTCCACATATTCTATGCAATTCTTAACAAGTTAAAAACCATGAACACGATACCTGCTATTCCAAAAACAAATGAGACCAACTTGCTTCAAATTAACCTTCAAAAATGTGACTGCTTTGTACAGTAAATGCTGCCATTTATCACATCTCGTTTTTATGCTATCGGTATACCCCATTTTCATTGATTTTACCCGAAATTACCGTATTTTTCGCTCCATAACACGCACTGGACCATTAGACGCACGTTTATTTTGGAACGAAAAATAGGGTAATAAATGTCTTGCTTTAACAATAAATTTTAATGGCGCTTTGCCGCTTACCGCATTGCTGTAGCGTCCAGCGCTTGGGAGCTCTGTGCAAACATCACAGCAACTGCAATGTTTGCGCTGCAACTGCGATGTTTGCGTAGGGCTCCCTGGTCGCGTCCAGTGCCTGGGAGCCTCGCGTTTTGGAGCTGCTGACGAAGATCGGAGGTGCTACAGCAATGCGGTAAGAAACCAAGCGCCATTAAAATTTATTGTTAAAGCAAGACATTTTAATTTTACCCATTTTTTATAGCATTTGGTTCATAAGACGCACAGACATTTCCCCCTATTTTTTGGGGGGGAAGTGCGTCTTATGGAGTGAAAATATGGTAACTCTTTGTCACTTATGATTGCAAGTTGTTGATTGCAAGTGTTAAAATATGGTGCTGTATTTTTACACACACACACACACACACACACACACACACACACACACACAGATAAATAAGACGTTTTTTCACATTTAAAATTGTGTTAGTACTTTTTTACTTAACGATTAATTACCCAATTAATTAATTGATTAATCAGTTAATTAGCAGTTAATTAGCAGGAGGTACTTCAGAAAATTGGACCGTGATAAGGGGGTACACGGTCAACACACTTTTTCTGGCATAAGGTATTCCAATGGTTTTAAGATAATTTTGGGGTGCTGATTCCAAATGTGGCATCAGGTTTAGCAACATGAAAATGGGGTATGCCGATAGCGTAAAAACGAGATGTGATAGAGCAAATCTGAGATCAGATTTGGAACCAGCACCGTAAAATTAGTCTAAATTTGGTTCAAAAGCTGCAAAAGTCCAGGCCAGAAAACAAAATTGTAGACCAGTGTAAATTTGCTGTTTTTCGCTGATTTTATCAAATGCAATACTTAATATCTCAAAAATCTATGTGATAGAGAAAAACTGGTGCCAGATTTGGAATCAGCACCCTGAAATTAGTCTAAAACAGGTGCAAATGTCCAAGCCAGAAAAAAATTTTGTAGACCAGTGTTATTTTTGTTTATCTAGATGCTGTATTTTATTTTTCCTCCAGTTAAATTTGCAATATATCTTTTTTCTGTATCACTCACATTGTTTTTGATATCTGCCCGAGAACCTCCAAGCAGTAGAACCCGAACACTTTGGGAATGACTGTTTTGGCAAGCCAGGTGCAGTGGCGTGTTACCTGCCTTTGGAAAAAGATAGGGGAAGGAAACACACAAGTCACCTTTAGAAAGGACTCATAATACCCAACCAAGCCAACTTGCATTATATTCCTTCTCTGTCTCTTCCAGGGATGTGGATCAAGTCTCTGACTCTAACTTTCGAGTAAAGTCCAATGTCTCTGGGTCCAAGTCTCAAGTCAAGTCCCAAGTCTTTGCCCCCAAGTCCCAAGTCTTTGGTTAAGAGTTGCGAATCCCTATCTATTTAAAAACGGGTTTAAACCTGAATAAAATTCGACTTGTCATAAAAGGCTCCAAGTCTCGAGTCGAGTCTTTTACAATCGCCAAGTCAAGTCCGAGTCAAATCATTGACGCGACTTGAGTCTGACTTGAGTCCGAGTCAATAGACTCAAGTCTACATCATTGGTCTCTTCTGATTGCATCTGTTCCATGGACACTATACAAAACAAGTTTATAACCCAACATGGATACCGGCAGAATTATGGACAGAAAAGAAAGAGAAAGACAGATACTTTTCCCACATTAACATACTGTTTTGGTGCATAATACAGTAGTTCAAAGTTTGAGCAAATGTTTTATACAAGCTGAAGAGTTATTTTGCCCCTCATAGCCCCTCATACAAAATATGTTGTATGCCATCTTGATATCCAATTGTGTATCCATATTTATACTCAGTGATAAAGAATGGAGGAAAAACATTATGAGATACAACATGCTGGCAGATTTCAACAATATAATTGCCGAAAGCAGCTAAGTAATTTGAAATATTTCCATGTTCATTATATTTGCTGTCAAGTTCCATTTTGTAGATTATAGCTCTCTTAAAATGGCCCTTAAAATAGTCTAAAAGTTGTGTGTGCTTTTAGTGAAATCTTGTGCCAACACATTAGAAAAAGGACAACCCTTGAGTTTCTGTTGCCTGAGTGCAGTACCAAAACACTGAAAAGATTGACTGAACACTCCAAACTGCAATTAAACAGATCATCAACAACATTACCCATCTCTGGGTAGCCGAGTTTATACTTCTGCTTGCACTCTTTCAAATGTTGCGAACATCCCCCCCCCCCCAAAAGGAATAAAATGGGTTAAATCCCAATGGCTTACAAAATGAATTAAGTTTGCCTAGCATGCAGCTGCCCAGACTGTGGCATGCATACCACAAATAGTAGAAGTGGACAAGAGTAGAAGGGTCTACAAGGCCTGACTTGTGATATGACACAGTGAAGTCTGCACTCTGTTTCTTCATTGCTGTGCAGGTACCTAGAGGGAAAGGCAATTAATGGGGGGGGGGGGGCTGCACATATAATGTGCAACTGAGTGCCTCCGACATATTTTGGGCTTGACTTATTTTTAGTTTACCAAAGAGGTTGGCCACCATTGCTCTAATATGTCTGTTCTTCATTTACTGTGTTTTTTAATTGTACGGAATCTTACATCTTACAGTTGTATTACAAGACAAAACATCTTGTCTTTTTCTCAGCTTTCCTCACAGAACTTTCTTCATAACATACAGAGTACGCCTTAAAGGTTTTTAACAAGATCTTGTCCTAGTATCTGAAGGGTGAAAGTCTTACAGACTGTTCCCCCTCTAGTTTGTAGCATTTGGCTTCCTTATTTTTGATAAATTGTACATTTTTCTTCTTGGTGCGCTTCATTTTCACACACCAGTTACAATGAACCCCTTACATACCGATTAGGACGCTCAAGGGGTTTTCATGTTCTTCAGCCATCATTAATGCAACATTAAGTGTTACAAGCTCTTTTTGTGTCAGCTGCTGAAATACCAAATTTCCCTTCTGGAAATTTCCTCACAGGGGAATAAACTAGGCATAGCTAATTAAAACAAAATGAAAATGTCTTGCCAAGAGCTGCACTACCACTTGTTGATAAATGTCACTGCCGGAAACAACTGATGAGGGAAAAACTGTCATTTTAAAACTTTTTTTAAAAAAACAGCAGAACTTGAAAGCTTCTTTCAACATGCATCTCACCTTGTTTCTGGCAAGAACATTAGCTCCTGCTTTAACAAGCAGTTTGGCAGACTGACTGAATCCATGCCAAGAGGCTTCATGGAGAGCCGTGTTCCCATCCTGAAGAGCAGACACAGAAAAGCAGCACTTTATACTGTTTCCCTATAACGCTGTATACACCCAGAATGTATTATTTATTTTTCACATTTTCATACCGCCCTTCCTCCAAGGAGCTCAGAGTGGTGTACATATTTCCTCCCCTCCTTTTTGTCCTCACAACAACCCTGTGAGGTAGGTGGGGCTGAGAGATAGTGACTGGGCCAAGGTCACCCAGGAAGCTTCATGGCTGAGCGGGGATTTGAACCTGGATCTTCCAGGTCTAAGTCCGACTCCTTATATGCAGATTCAAGCAACTTCTTCGTGAGGAAGCCATGGTGTCTGCTTCCTCACAAAGGAGCTGTTTGAATCAGCATATAATGTGGTGATGCCGTTATCTCCAAAACTAGAGCTGATAGGGTCTGATGCCATTTTTGGAAGCAGTAGCCCAAATGTACCCACGAATAGGTCTAACGTTTAAACAACCAAAATGGGTTGTATTATTAAGATTCCTTTTCTCTAATATTAAAGTTATCTACAGCAGGCATTCCCAACCTGTGGCATGCGTACCCCTAGGGGTACACGGACTGCAGGCTGGGGGTACGCGAGACGCTGTCCCTTATCAGTTGCTGCGACCAGCAGCTGATAAGGGACAGTTGCTAAAGGGTTTTTTTCCGGGTTGCGGCGCAGGCAGGTGCCCGCCCGCGCCGCAAGCCAGAAAAAAGGCCCCAAGATGTCCCTGGTAGCTCCTCCTACCTGTTCTTCTGGGCACCGCGATCTTGGATCTCATGAAATCACGCGAGATCCAACATGGCGGCGTTAAATTCTCACGAGAATCTTGCAAGATTTGTGAGATCCAAGATAGCGGCATCCAGAAAAACAGGTAGGAGGAGCTACCGGGGACATCTCGGGGCCTTTTTTCCAGCTTGTGGCGCAGGCGGGCGGGGGGTACGCGGGCCTCAAAAGGTCCGGAGGTAGGCGGGGCATCTGGAGGCCCGCATAGGGGGTATGCAGGCCTCCGCAGATTGGGAACCCCTGATCTAGAGGATTTTTTTAAAAAGAATAAAAATTCTTTATATATTATATTAAGAAACATAATATATTAAGAAATTCACTAACAAGAGAATTTCTGCTGCAGTTTGACTCCATATACCATATACCCATAGCTGAGACAGGATCATTGGAGGTTCGTTCATAGTTGTTTTGCCTTTCAGTGGTTCCCTATGACAGTCATAAACTGTAGTTCCTTGGTCTCAACTGTGTTTTTCTAGGACCACTGTGAGTTCCACACACAGGGGTGTCACACCTAGTTCAACTGTAGTGCCCTATGCCCACAGACACAAAACAAGATTAGGGGGGGGAAATATACTAAGAGACTGAATGCAATCAAAGTGAATGGGTTCTTAGAACTACTGGTATCATTTCAGTAACAGTCAAGGGATGATTCAAGAGAACATTTCTTGATTTTATGTGTAGCTTGACTCAGAGCGATTTCATTTATGGAAGGAGGAAGGACTATCCAGTAAGTTCCAGCTGTAGAATTTCACAGTTTTGCGTAAGAGGGAATGGCTGGGAGGAGGAATCATGCAATGCTGCAGGGTAACTCCGATCTCTTAACCATGGCTACGGAACAAGCAATATTGTATCTGCATTGGGCCTAGGTCATGTCCCCCCAAACAACATGGTAATCAGTTCAGAGCAGCCCCAGGATCACGATCCTGATTTGTTTTGTCTACCTACGGTTATAATAAACTACAGTTCCCCAAGTTCAGATGTAACACAGGACTGTAGTTTGTTTTAAAGAAAAAAAGAAAAGCTTTCACTCTCCTCTGGCACAGAGGACTTCTGGAGGTACAGGGGAAAGAATGGAGCTGACGTAGAGCGAGCTCATTCACAATACTAAACCATGGGTTAGGTGATCATCTGAACCCACCCCCAAGAGACAACAGCCTAGCGTGGATACCATCCGTTTTGTGCATTTTCCTTTTACCTTGTCCTGCCTGTCCAAAGCGCACCCTTCATGGATAAGTGCTGATACTACATCTGTGTTTCCTACAACAGTAGCTCGGTGCAAAGCTGTCTGATCACCCTGCAAAGAAAGTGAACAATTTACCAACACTTTTTTTCCATATCTACATGCACACATCTAATGCACATCAATATACCCCCGAGAAATAGCAATGTTCACAGTGTTACTGAAATACACTCAGTTGAAGGGCGCAAAATCTATTAGCACACAGGCATGTAAATCCTAACCAAGGATCACAGACTGTTGATGGACATCCTAAGCATTTAAGGCCAGCTCACGTTATGCTTTTCCTGCAGGGAAAGTTCTTCAGCTTAAGGAAAGGCATAATACCACGCATAGGCTGTAATGTAAGACAATTGCACATGTGTTTTTTGCACCATGTGCATACATGTGCTGGCATCACACATGGTGAATCATCAGTCAGGCTACTGATCCATCTAGCTACAATGCCTAGAAGCAGGTCTCCAGGGTCCCAGACAGGAATCATAGGCTTCCCAGCCCTACGTGAATCTGGGACCTTCTCTGGCCAAGCACGTGCTCTACCACTGAGCTACAGCCCCATCTATCATGCAGCACAATCCTATAGATGTTTACCCAGAAGTAGGACCCACTGTCTTCAGTAAGGCTTACTCTTAATCATAGGACCGCAAGCATAACATATTTCTCAGTCATATTCCACAGCACTTGCTTTCAGGACAATGAATGTGTGTTCAGACCCTTTCCATTACACTTAAAATATGTATGCAGCACATAATTGCAATTCCCATAAAAAAAAAACCTCCAAAACAGCTTCCAATAAAATAAATGATAATATTGAAACTTGAAACACCAAATACCACACACACAAAAACAGACACAGGCAGCAAGAGAAGTAAAAATCAATAGAACTCAGTAAGATCAGCTAGGAAGCAGACCAAAATTTCAGTTAAAGGCCTTGGAGAATAAACAAGATCTTAATCTATCACCCAAACAATATTAAAGGGGACACGCCATGAATCTGAATTCCGGTTGCCATTATGTAGCCATTTACTAGTCCCCCGCCCGCCACATGGTATAAATGCCTTTTTAACAATGATGTAATAATGGTCAGGTTTGTTAGATAATGTTTTATATCTTATTTTTGTTTGCTGTTCACTGTTTTTTGGTTTTGCTTTGCAGTTCACCTTTCTGCTTTTGGTTTTAGCTTTCATTATTGATTATTTTGTTTATATTCATTGTGGAATGAGGGAAACATTATGATCAGATGGAAGACAGCCTCTCAGAGCAGGTCAATCTGGGTTAAGATCTGGATCTCAACCTCTGAGGATGGTATATGGGCAGAAAACAAGCAAAACAACCTTTCTCCTTAACAATGAATGAAAGAGACAAAAACATGTGCTCCCCTGAGAAACAAATGAGATATAGTAGATGTACAGCATGAGAAAAGACTTAATGGAGCAGTATTTCCCCATCACAAGAAAAACTTGCACTGAACAGATCCACTCCATCAAAGGGCACGTCTTCAATATGTGCCTTGGTGTCAAAAAGAAGGGGGGGGCAGAACGTAGCCATGCATGCCTCCAGAGAACGACAGACTTGGCCACAGTTTTAGATGAACGCTCTACAAGATGCTTGACCATGTTTTGCCATTTTAGAAGCCTTAAGCTGGAAGATGTTAATTTCATGATCATCCTCTGACAGTTTGTTCAAAAACTGAGATGCTCTTTCTCAAAGAGGATACCGATACTTTGCTACGCAAGAAAGGAAGTTAGCAACTTTAATATTCATGACAGCAGTGGTATAGACATTTCATCCACTTCCTACCCTCACAGTCTGTGGGAGCCAAATAAGTCTGTTGTTGGTAGCTGAGGCACATTCTACTGTGAGAGAGTTCAGCTTTGCATAGTTAAACAGAAAAAAAAACACCCCTCTTCTTGAACTATGTACTAAAAACGTTTAGATATATGTTTCCTAAAAACTGACAAACTACTAATACAGAGGGAGAGAATAAAGAAATAAAGAAAGTAAGGGATTGGGTGTTCCTTTCTGCTCAAGGCACATCGCATGCATGAGCTCTCACCCACTCAAGAGCAGGGGGAAGAGAACAAGATTCTGCAAGATTCTTCCGAGGTTGACTCTGCACATGTGCATAAGTCCACTACGTGTGACTGCACAGAGACCACGAAGAAGAAAAACGTACACCTCATGTATTACCGTATTGTCCCGAGTATAAGACGCACCTGATTATAAGACGCACCCTTAAAGTTTGGCGCCATTAAAAAATTTTAATTAAATCACTGGCATTAAATTGCAACAGCCTGATTATAAGACACACCCCTAGTTTAAAAACTTAAATTAGGAGAAAAAAGTGAGTCTTATACTCAGACCAATACGGTATTTCTAGAAGTTATGCAAAGACATTTTCAAAATGGAAGCATACCTCAAACGTCCTGTGATAGTGCAGAATCTCACCACTGGTTAGAGGGCACTTCACACACACCACAAACGTAAGTGTCAGGAGAGAATTTACAGTACATATCTGCCTATATACCAAATTAATATTTCTAATGAAGAAACGAGTTAACATCCATTTGGATAACATGACTTGCGTACACATCCTTGTATTAACAGCAGAATATCTGCCAATTTGCTGTAGGAAAAACAACATTTTTGACAAGGCCAAATGATACTGTATTGTATTTTAGCTGTCATGGGCGCCGACATTAGCGGGGGAAAGGTAGGATAAAGATATTATAAACAAACAAAAATTTTCACAGAGGTGTATGGAGCTGAAAAGAGCTACAATGACTTCCTGCAGTTCAAATCCAAAGCACTCTACTCAAGAGCCAGCTGGTGAGGATAGAAGAGATTAGACTGAGGATTCATAACAAAAGACCCACTTTGCTCACCCGCTTGATAGATTTTTGTTTTAACAATTATTCTAATTAGATCAGAGTGACAGCAACAAGAAAAAGTAATGTAGTTCATTAAATGACTTATTAAACATGCTGGTATTTGAGGAAAGACAACACCTGCTCTGGGAAATAATTCCCTCCAATTAAATGGAATCTCAAGTCACAAAGGAGAAATTTGCATTTCCAGTGTCATACCAACAGGCACTAATTGAAATCCAACCCACACGAAGACAGAAAACGTTGCTATGTAGGCTCGGCTTGTCTTAGCTATCACAGCAGTGCATTTGGTTGCATTAATGCTGACTGCACATGTATACCTTAGTACAGGATGGGACAAAAGGGCTTCATGTGAGTGTCGGTTGGGGATGGTGGGAAAGTGTCTCTCCAAGCCTGAAGAAGTGCTCAAGGGAGTTCAAGATTATGAGGAAGGGTTAAAGCTGTATTTCTTCCCATAGCTCTAATTAGGTCATATGCTTGTGAGACAATGAAGAGAAGCTTGCATAGTTACATGGTGCCCAGTCAGTCAACACCTGGCTAATAAGAACCAGCTATGAAGCACAGAACTCTTATCGGTTAGCAAGGATTATTATACTCCTATCCTCCCATATAGGTTGATTACCCCTTCTTCGGACATCCGAAATCCAGACTATTCCAAAATCCAGACATTTTTACTGGAGGCACAATTAAAATCTGAAGACCAGGTAATCTCAAAAATGTATAAATTGCTTTTGAAGTTTGAGACAGAAGAAGAATAGGTTAAAGAATGTACGATTCATTGGGCGAAAAATATAGGTCATGTTATTTTAATGGAGCAATGGGAACAACTATGGTTAAAACAGTTGAAATTTACGTTAAATGTTACTATTAAAGAAAATATGTCCCGTATAAAATGATGTATAGATGGTATATAACCCCAAGCAAATTAGCAAAAATGTATGAGAAGGTGACGAATAGCTGCTGGAAATGTAAAAAGCAAGAGGGAACTTTTCATCATATGTGGTGGGCATGTTCTCAAGCCAAGAAGTACTGGATTCAGATTCATAAACAGATACAGTTGATTTTAAGGATGAAGGTTCAAATGAAACCGGAAACCTTCTTGTTGGGTATGAAGGATGACCATGTAGGCAAGAAATTTCAAACTTTGTTTTTATATATGATAAGTGTGGCAAGAATTTTATACGCACAGTACTGGAAGAATTCAGAGATACCTTGGCTGGAAGATTGGTGGTTGAAAGTTTTGGATTATGCTGAAATGGATAAACTTACAATTTTAATTAAGGAAAAGTCACTTAACTTTTTTGTGAATAACTGGAAACCATTTATTGATTTTTTAAGAGAGAGAGAGAAGAACGAAGTGATGATATGCGGATTGAATGAATAGAATGTGGGTGTTATTTTGGCTTAGTTGGATATTACATGTAGAAAATAGTGAATAGTACGCTAGTAGGATGTATTATATAGGCCAGCGGGTGGCGCAGCGGGTTAAACCGCTGAATCATAAGCTGTCGATCCAAAGGTCGGCACCACACCCTAGAGTCGGACACGACTGGACTTAATTGTCAGGGGATACCTTTACCTTAGGATGTATTGCTTTGCGCTTGCTATAATTTTATGAAATCTGTATTGTTTTTATGTTTTAATATTAATAAAATATAAATCTATACTAAAAAAAAATCCAGACATTTTTGGGGATATGACTTTAAAAAAAAACTTTTTCCCAGCACCTGACTGGCATAGAGCAAGGCATGCTAGGGTACAAAATTATTAATATTGTAGAAAATTACCTTCAGGCTATGTGTATAATGTGTATATGAGACATAAATGAATTTCATGTTTAGACCTGGGTCCCATCCCCAAGGTATCTCATTATATTTGTGCAAATATTCCAAAATCCAGACAAATCCGAAATCTAGACAACTTCCTGTCCCAAGCAGTCCGGATAAGGGATACTCAACCTGTATTTTCAAATTAAAACATACATTTGCAAAGGAGTTGCAAGGTCATTAACAGTTGGTCAATAACACTTGAGCTAGAAAGGAATTTTCTCCTCCCTTATCCTGGTAATGCAGGATAAGACTTTTCACCTTCCCTCAGGGTGTAGTGATCTTCACACCTCTGCTTCACACATACTGTATTCTCCATCATTCACTGAGATATTGCAGTACCTGGTTCATATCTGGTCAGTTCAGCAACTCTGCTGATGGTGGACCAGTGCATTTGTCAGCCTATGAAATTCATTCAGGCTAACTGGAATTAACTGGATTGGACAGGTAACTGGAATTTAAGGCCCTTGTGGTCATCAGCATTACAAGGCGGTAGAGCCCTAGCTCCTAGACCAGGGGTGGCCAACCTTTCAACATGAATGCTCCTGGCCCTCAAATGGTTGTATAAGTGAAGGCTTTTCAGCAGGTGCAGCTGCTTTAGCAGCACCATCAGCACCTGTCAAGATTCTATCTTCTACACAACTCTTAAGAATGCAGAGGCCCTAATGGTGGAAGGTTGGCCACCCCTGTCCTAGACAGTGAGAATAAGGATAATCTACATTTCTTCAGCCAACCTCGAAGCTAAATGCTTTATTTTATACTGAACTGTTTATGTGAACCGTTATCCTGAAATAACAACCCCTACATTTACACGTTCAAGGGGTCAACTGGACACTGTTGAAAGAGAGTAGATTACTCTTGGCAAGAACAACTCTTAGCTCATTTCTCAAGGCAAGTGATGATGATTAGCAGCAGAGTCATTACTTCCAGTAGGCAGAGTTACAAGCTTCATAAAACAGCATAGTAAATTCTGAATGACCTAAGGTAGTCTGCAAAACATTTGTGGCTAAGAGACCCTCAAATTCCTTGTTTGAATAAACAGTGAGTTTGCATAACGTGAGACAGCAACCTTAGATTTTGACTATGCAAACAGTTCCTGAGAAGCATTTCACTTGGATAGGTTGATCAGAGTGGGACTTTATGTGAAAGGTATTTAGGTAGGTGATTTTTTATTATTATTATTTTGCAAAACATCATAAGAAAACCAGACATGCAACCATGCACTTTTAAAGTAGCTCTGACATGCCAGCTGGCCAGTCCAACTGCTACATGCAACTGTGTCAAGAGAGGAGCTAAAATTAAGAGTTCTAACCTCCTTCTCTCTTTGCAATCTTCTAGGATCTTTTCTAGCCTTTCTCCTCTGTTTTTTCTTATCTTTTTCTTCCTTGACTTCTTTTACCAGGGCCACTTTCCCCTTGTCTATTTCTGAGGTATGTGCTGTGCGAACACTCATTGACCAATCAGAGATGACACCAGGATTCCAATAAGGGCTTGCAGGATTAGCAGGGAGAAGGAAAGAGTTACTTCTTGGGGTTTCATACTCTAGAGAGCTGGTCTCCACAGGCTGAAATTCATAATAATCCCACTCAAGGCCACTGGAGGTCATTCTTCAACTAATGATAAGGTCTTTTACAGTATGTTAACGATCAATATCTGTAGAACATGAAGTCAGCATTTTAAATCCTCCACGACATTTTAGAGTTTTTGCATACTGTTTAACATGTGGCAGATGTAAAGTTAATTGGGTAATTATGTACGGTATTTACTGTAGTAGGACATAAAAATAAAATCGTTATTGACTTTCACAGCTCACTGGAAAACAGGAGAACAAGAGGCAATCTTTTGAAAGTTGTGAATATTACAGGGCAATCCTATGCACACTTACCTGAGAGTAAATCCCACTGTACACAGTAGGACTTACTTCTGAGTAAACCTGCCTAGAACTGCACTGCACGCCATCCAAGAGGCTGCAAAACTGTATTCCTAAGCACGCTTATTTGAAAGCAGGTTCTTCCTGGTGCAAAGGGGAAACAAATATCTTAGATAAAAAAATAACTAATGAAAAATCACAGGGACCTTATCTGAAAGGAGACAGTCATTTTGGGCTACTGTATTTCAGTCTTTGCAAAAAAAAAAAAACTACAGGAAAAAGGGTTTTATGAATATGCTTGTGCTGAATAATTTATATACTGTATAAAGGTGCCTTTAAAAATGCATCTCCCCTGTTCGCTAGTAAACTTTTGCTCTGAGTTCTAACAGTGTTATTTGTATGAATGCAGTGAAGATTTTGTGGCATCAAATGTTGACAACATTTTGAAGATAACTTAAGGTTATCTTCAAAATGCTTCCTTTAATTTTAAGAATCATGACAATATATTAGGCCCATGAATGGCAAACAACAATCCATAAAGAGGGTTAAAACTGACAGTAAAATCTGTGCCATAAAGCACTTTGGTTTCCCCCAGAAGTGTCCCTGGCATTATAAATGCAAACATTCTTGTCACGGGTTTCACACTTCTGAGTGGGGTTAATGATATGGGGGTGGATGATGGCAGTGCTGCCACTAGCTTAGAGCTGAGCCGAAAAGAACAGCAGTGAAAAAGGTAAGTAAGGTGACATTTTGGCTCTCCCAAAGTGCTAATTTTACACCAAATGTTTGTCCATGTGAACATTCAACATTGCTCTAGGTCTGATCAACGTGGAGAAAACACAAGATATAAATAATCGAGTTTAAAATGTCAGGGTTTTCTGACCTTTTATTAAAAGAATAAAAACACGACGAGGCGCATCTTCTTCCAACGTTTCGTTGGCGTGTGGAAGAAGACACGACTCAGTCGTGTTTTTTCTTTTAATAAACGGTCAGAAAACCCTGACATTTTTAACTCGATTATCTATGCCGACTGCGAAAATCTAAAGACCTACAAGATATAAAATTTAAAAAACACCTATTGCATTTTCTAATCTAGTCTGTACAGATAAGCTCTTGTTTTACTTAAAGGCACCATCATCTCTGCTCACAAGTATGTTTAAAAGGATCTGGAAAATATTCCTTCTGGCACTTGGCAATGGCTACTACAATGCCATTCTATAGAATGCTGACCTGTAAAGCTTTGGAATAAATACCCAAAGCAAGCATGTGTGCAAAGAAGAAGTAGCCTCTAATGAATACAAATGATTGAATGTTCTCTAGACTGCTAATGTGAAAAGGGGACTTTCCTTGGTGCAAGAATGGTTGCATCTACTCACATCATCCTGAAGATCCACATCACAGCCTGCTTTGAGCAAAACCTGGACGACACGGAGATGGCCCTTGTAAGCCGCGAGATGGAGAGGTGTCCGCCCATGCTGTAAAGCAGAAAGCAACAATTGCTGAAAAAGAATGTTTAAAACCAGTTGCTGGTAGAAAACAGATTAATAACCTTATTCTGTACAGGTTAATGCTAAATAGATAGTTTGACATCCTGGCTTGTAGGATGTGCTTAAACCAAAGTTTCCTGATTTGGCCATCACAGAAAACTGTGCTTCAACACAAGCCAGGATGCTTTCCATTTAGCTGATCATGTAAGAAGAGAAGGAAAAGGGAGGAGGAGGGAGCATTTGGGCTTGTTCCTCTTTCACAGTTGAACAAATTGAGTCATCTGAACTGAGCCTTAGAGTGCAATCCTATCCAACTTACACCACTGGTGTAACCAGCAGGGGAGGGCAGGGCGGGAGGTTTGGGAAGGGAGATTTAAATTCCCTTTGAAGGGGATTTGAATCCCCTTTCCGTTCTGGGGTCTCCCGTTCTCGCTGCACCACTGGTTACACCGGTGGTGCAAGTTGGATAGGATTGCGCTGTTAGTCTGGCAAATCAACTCCCCAGGCGCTGTTCCCTAAAAAGAAGCAGACTATTGCAAATGTTGACTTGTAAAGAATTACAATTAAAATTAAGCATTTTGAAGTCCCATGAATTTCAGTGGGAGTAACTGGGAATGCCAATTACTCTCCTATTAAAATCAAAAAAAGTAACTTTCACGGGATCATGCCTGTGTGAGTTTATTTTACTTCGAGTGCTGGAGCCTGGCAATAATCAAAAGGCCACAACAGCTTCTGCAGTTATTGAAACAACAGAAAAGAAACATTGTAGCAACTACAGGAAAACAAGAAGCTCGACTAATAAGGTGAAAATACTACGAAGAATTTGGGGGGCACACTTTAATTTCAAGTTTAGATATGTATTTTAATGAAGGATTTAAGCACTGTTCGGTTAGCAAATGACACATAAATGACAATCTAGCTGAAATGCAGTTGTCTCCCTATCACAGACACAGAGCTGAAGCTGAGAGGTGGTGGCTTCTTAAGACCACCTAGTCAGTTAATGCTAGAGGTGAAATGTGAGCTGGGGATTTCCTGGTTCACAGTTCAGCCTCTTAGTCACTATGCTACACGAGCTCTCTTGGCATGGCCCCAAGTCGAACCGTAATAGCCCAGTCATTGCCATGACACGACAGGACCCCTTCTTGGTCACTCAACATAAATGATTAGCCTATTTCCCTCTTCGATATCACAGTGTTGTGTTATCAGAAGCAGAGGCCAAGTGTGAAGGGGGGAAAACAGCACAGAGCCACAAAGCTCAAATCAACACAGTACAGTTCTCAAAAAATGACGGTAGATGGTATGTTTGCCTGTAGGGCCTGGACAAAGATTTACTAGGCAAGGAACGAGGGAGATATCTTGTCTAGCTGACAGGAGCATCTTGAGAAAAACGGAAGATTCATGATAGATGGTTGGGAGAGTGATAGGCAGAAATAAGAGAGATAAAAGAGGAAGGAGGAAGATGTTACATCATGGTGATTAATTTGATTCATTTCAATGGAAGTTCTAACAATCAACAAGTTCAAGTCTTTACATGTTCTAGCAGTGCTTTAGGAGAGCTTCCCTTCACTCGTTTGGTGTTGTATCACACATGTAACGTAGCTAAGAGAGCAACATTCCTAAGCCTAATGGTGACTTTTTACACCTTGGGTAACACACACACACACACACACACACACACACACACACACACACACCCTAAAAAGCTCCATTATTTTTTTTCACAAATTACCACCACCACCCAACCCCCCGGATGACCTCTCCCAGAGGCTTCATATAGATATTAAACAGCATGGGGGATAGAATTGACCCTTGTGGCACTTTAAGGGCAAGGGTACCAAACAAGCATCCCCCAGCATCACCTTCTGGGCTCTCTCAGCCAGGAAGGAGCGGAACCACCCAAAGACGGTGCCTCCAAGCCCCAAACCAGCCAACCAACCCAGAAGGATACCATGGTCAATGGTATAAAAACCGCCGAGAGGTCCAGCAGGACCAACAGGGACGCACTCCCCCTGTCCAGTCCCCGGAGCAGGTCATTCACCAAGGCGACCAAGGCCGCCTCTGTCCCAAACTCCGGCCTGAAGCCAGACTGGAATGGAT
The DNA here is from genome assembly GCA_026170595.1 of Plestiodon gilberti rubricaudatus. NCBI lineage: Eukaryota > Metazoa > Chordata > Lepidosauria > Squamata > Scincidae > Plestiodon > Plestiodon gilberti. Next base: position 94,902,312 of record JANXHW010000001.1, read on the forward strand.
CCAGATAATCAGCTTCCTCCAAGACCCTCTGGAGCTGAGACGCCACTACCCGCTCGATCACCTTGCCCAGAAACGGGATATTTGAGACTGGCAGGAAGTTGTCTAAAATAGTGGGGTCCAAGGAGGGTTTCTTCAGAAGGGGGCGCACCACCTCTTGCTTCAATGACGGCGGCACCACCCCCTCCCTTAGAGATGATTTTACCACCATCCACTCGGCCAGCCCCACACAGGCGGATCTAATCAGCTATGCAGGACAAGGGTCGAGCGGGCAAGCAGATGGTCTCACACTCCAAAGAATCCTGTCCACATCCTCAGGTTCTACAAGCCAAAAAGAACCCCAGGTGGAAGAACAGACAGGTGCCATAGGGACATCTTAGATACTCCTAATGTCATGCCGAATCTGATCGACTTTGTTCATGAAGTGCTTCACAAACTCATCACAGCGAACCAATATGTAAACAGAGAGGAATTATAGTGACTATCTTCTCTGTCAACTCATCCTAAGAGCCATCACACACACACACACACACACACACACACACACACACTCCCAAAAGTCATGCAACCTAAAGCTGCATAGAACTGTTGTGTTGCTGCTCTGATCCCAGCATCCTCCTCCTGGAGGAAACCACCACAGATTCCATCACTTCTGTCTCTCCCTTTCCCACTCCAACGCATTTACTCCTCTCCCACCCCCTCCCTTCCACTACTGTCTAATCTCCAGCCAATCCGTTATTGATACATGCACACAGGCCGAATCCAAGCCAGAGTGTCAGCTGAAGCAGCACACGAACTCCAACGCCCTTCCCAAAAATTCTTATGCACAAGCCCCATCACCTCCTCCTTCTCCTCGCCCACTAAGCAGCCAGATTGGGAAAGGAGAGGGGGCAAGGGGAGGTTCAATGCACCTTGGCACAGCCTGCCCCCTTACCATGAGCTCCAAGGCCACCTCCTGCCTCTGCCCTGTCCTGTTTGATGCTGGGAGCCCCAGCATGCCCCGCTCATCCGGTTTATTTCAAACAGCATGGAGGCAGGCGGCAGCCCTAGCGCTCAAGGTAAGGGGGCAGAGGGCAAGCTCCGCCGTGCCACGCTCCATCTACCCAGCTGCTAAGTGGGTAAAGAGGCACTGGATGCAGGAGTAGCCTTTTTCCCTCTTTCTCATCAGTGTTGGAGGAAGAGGTGAGTGGGAAGAGGATCAGAGAGCTGGCTGTGTATACACACACATATAGAGCCAGGATGGTGTAGTGGTTTGGGAGTCGGATTTAGACCTGGAAGATCCAGGTTCAAATCCCCGCTCAGTCATGAAGCTTCCTGGGTGACCTTGGGCCAGTCACTATCTCTCAGCCCCACCTACCTCACAGGGTTGTTGTGAGGACAAAAGGAGGGGAGGAAATATGTACACCACTCTGAGCTCCTTGGAGGAAGGGTGGTATAAAAACGTGAAAAACAAAAAACAAAACAAAACAAAACACACACACGTGTGTGTGTGTGTGTGTGTGTGTGTGTGTGTGTGTGTGTGTGTGTGTGTGTGTGTGTGTGTGTGTGTGTGTGTGTGTGTGTGTGTGTGTGTGTGTGAGAGAGAGAGAGAGAGAGAGAGAGAGAGAGAAAATAAATAAATAAATAAATAAATAAATAAATAAATAAATAATTTTTTAAAAAATATTTCAACTCTGGCTGTTATAATTACAGTAAATTGTTTACCATTTCTTGACATCTTGACAACACAAGTTCAAATCATGTAAGAAATAAGAACCCAGATGAACTGAAAAAGAGCGCTTCTGTGAATTGGCTCCGAGGTCTGGTATACGTATTACCATTTACAAAGAAATGCCTTCATGCGATGTCCTGTCCAATGCCTTGTGTTAAGCTCCAACATCTGTAAAAATGCCCTATTTCTCCATGACTGAGCATCTGCACACCAGCAAAGCCGGCCCCACCCAGCCCTCAGAGATGCGTAGCACAGGCATAGAAATGACCTGTGGGACCAAGTATGTTGTACCAGTGCTGAGGAAGTAGAACATGTTTATGGACACGGTATGGAAGGCATGGGGAGCTCTTCCCTCAACAGGAATAATCCAGGAAATAAATCTTTCTATGACTTACGGTCATTGCACAGAGCAGCCATCATGTTGAAACTAGTTCAAGCAGATTTCACATCCTATCATTATGTGAAGCCTGCCCCTAAATCTGGAGTAGTTCAAACAACGAACGATGGATTTCAGATCAAATTTAGGTATAAGCCTGTACTCGTAGACACATTTTTATAAAATAATGTGCAGGAGCATGCATATCTGAAGTATCTTTTAATCTAAATTTCACACTAGATATATACTAGATTTCTTCAACCTGGCTAGGTTTACTGGGCTCCAAGAAAAAAGTAAACAGAAACTATTTTCAGTGCTGGCAAGCTGCAACAATTTGTTTTTATTAGTCTATGAAAGGCCACATAATCTGATTTGTTGCTGCTTCAGTAAACAAGAATTCCAAAATGTTGTTTTCTTCCTATTCTCCTTATCTACATATAGCGTACTTACTGCATTTGCTGGGATTTAGCAAAATCTGAATAAAAAGGGATTTAAATGTTAAAATGTTATAGCAAAATGCTTGCATCAATGTTTTCCCAAGAGTTGTTTTTGTTTGTTTGTTTTGCTTTTGGTCTGAAGTGTTAAATTTAAGTAGCTAAGGAGATCTATAGGATTCTGGAATTGGAGAATTTCTTTGAGAAAGTGACAAGGTTACCATTTAAGGAGTGTCACAATTGTAATGCAACAAGTCAAAAAATCTCTATCATTTGTCATGTGTTCACAAAAAAAGGATTGCAAACACAGGATTCATCCTGTTGGTATTCCTGCTTGTAATACAACTTCTGAATTACTTGTACACATATCTGTCCTAAAAGGAACTTTGAAGAGCATGAATGATTGTGCGCCAGTGACTGAGATAGTATTACATCATCATCAGGAATCCGAGGCAAGAGCAACTCTTGCAACTACGCGATGGTTTTAGAAGGTAACGAGATGTCAGACTACCTGATACTTGTCAGCACAGATTCAAATCTAGCATGTCTAGGACATTGTCTGACAGGATCATTCAGAGACTGTTCTGGGCAATCCACATGCTTTGAACCAGCACAAAGTTCTCAAAACATGTACCTCTTTGATTAATCCATGGCTGCTATTCTCAGAACTGCCCAGGGGCAACTTTAATATTAATGAAGTGTAGTGTAACCCCATTTCACACTGACATCAAACTCAAAACAATTGGCACTTTTTCCTGAAAGCCACTAAAGTCAGAAGGAAATTGACACAGTTTTGTGTATACCTTCCTCACAGCATAATCCTATGCAAGTTTCCTCAGAATTCAATTCCACTGTGTTCAATAGGACATATATAAGATTGCAGCTTCACTTGCTCAAGACACCTCCATATTACACCTCCATATTAGACTGAGGTGAATATTCTGCCAAGGGGCTTTTGTGAACACCAGAGCCTCTGAATGACCCAGAGTTAAAACAATAAAGGCAAAAAAAAAAACCTGTAAACAAATCTTGGGTATGGGGGGGGTATTCTAACTTTTAAATTACCTTAGTTTAGATATCAAACTATAGCATAATAAAACTTTTCTAAATGTTTTCTACAAGTTTACTAAAACATTCCCTAAAATGGGGAAGAGGCTCGTATTGGTGTAAGTAAAACTAGCCTCTTCATTTTTAAGAGAAAAGGTTAAGTACAGTGGAAGATCCCATGTGTCATATATAGACACACATAAGCAATTATTTTAAGTTTTCCCGGCCACATGACCACGGAGGTGTCTTCAGACAACGCTGGCTCTTCGGCTTTGAAATGGGGATGAGCACACGATAGAGTCGGACACGACTGGACTTAATTGTCAGGGGTCACCTTTACCTTTAATTAATATATACGAAGAAGGAACAAGGCTAGTTGAAGTTCCCACTAGCACAGTTGGCATTATCAGGAAAATTGAGAATTGTCTAGCAATTCATTCATCCCAAGATGCTTTCCTATGGGTCACTGCAGTGGCATACAGTGTCACTGGCTACTAACCCTCCACATTCAAAGATGCTTCCCTTTTTTCTCCTTAGAACCTAATGCACCTAAATGTGCCTGAGTGGCCGGCATGCAATACCATGTTCTAGGACTCGTTGCTGAAAGTCCGCCAACGTCTGCTGGTATTCTCTGTACTTTTCTCACAGCGCAATCCTAACCAACTTTCCAGCACTGGTGCAGCCGCAATGCAGCCCTGAGTTAAGGGAACAAATGATCCCTCACCTTGAAGAGACCTTCATCGACTGACCCTGCACTGCAAAATGCTGGCACTGCTGCATCGGCGCTGGAACGTTGGTTAGGATTGGGCTGTCAGTGTCCAGTCTCTCCAAATCAAAGCTCTAGGAGCAATATGCCAGGAACAGGATAAAGGCTTCTAGTCCTTTTGCCAGGCTTAGCTACTGAGAATAACTCTGTCTTCCTTCCAAATGGGTGACCTTTAGACCAGACACCTGCAGTGCTGGAGGAATTGGCTGACCTTCCAGGTAAGTCAGGTGGGGTTGAGCAGGTTGCTCCACTGTCAGACCAGACGAGTAGGAGGAGTCGCTGCTGTGGAGGTTGCTTGTCCTCTCCGCCCACTCCCTTCACTCTCCTTTAGTTATGTTCTTGTTCTGTTCTACCGCCTATCCTTATAGCTGGTCTAGGCTGTCCATTCATCCCTGCCCCAGTTAAGGAAGCCTGAGATCCCTTGTCTTCTTGTTCTCCCTCTTTTCTCTGAGCCTGCCTCTCTCCACCTCAGGGAACTTCTTCCCTTTCTTTCCTCAGGGTGGGAGTGTATATGACCCAGAAGCCTGGTCGTACACACTAAGCTATTAACCTGCCACAACAACAGGAAATATAATATTTCAACAATGAAGCCCTATTACATTTATTTCTAGGTTTTGAGGTTCTTTTAACAATATTAGCCCAATGGATTGTGACTTGCACCAGGTATCACCTTATCAACAAAAAAGCCACCTGGCTATAGTAAACAGAGAAATCCATGCAAAATAGATTTATTCCATGGTGCCACCAGGCTGTTAAAAAGGAAAACTACCTCTGTTTCCATTCAGTAAAAACATGAGTTTTCACAAAGCAGCTGTCCTGACAGATAACATCCAAGCTAATTATACCCCCACCCCACCTACTACCCATCACCTTTTATTTAATTTAAAATAAATTAAGGTCTTTGAACTTTAGATACACCCTTTTCCTGTTTGTATGCACTCGATATATACACAAACAGTTCACAAATATAAAACTGGTATGCGAGTACAAATAGAACTGAGTTATTATTTAACAGCGCAATCCTATCCAACTTACACCATCGGTGTAACCAGCGGGGGAAGGCAGGGCGGGAGGCTTTGGAGGGGAGGAGAGATTTAAATCCCCTTTGAATCCCTCTTTGGAGGGTATTTGAATCCCCTTTCCGTTCTGGGGCCTCCCGTTCTCGCTGCACCGGTGGTGTAATCAGCTGTCCCAATTGCTGTTAATCTAAACGTACTACCAGGATCAGCACGGGCAAGGGGGAAAGAGAGGAACCATCATCATGCAAAGCAAGAGAAACAACCAACCTGGAGTAGTGGTGGCCAACCATTTTGCCAAGTACTGTACGCTAACCTGGCTCTACCCTTTTTGCCTGGCATTGGTTATCCCATATATAGGGATGTGCAAGTTGCAGCCAGGCTACAGTGTGTGTCCTTTGGCCTTTGTCCCTGTTCTCATGGATATTTGACCTCTGTCATGATGAGCTACTTTTCCATTTTCCTTCTGGGTCTGACTATTGTGGACATGGTGATATTTGAAAAATTCCCTAGCTCTGTTGACAGTCTCCAAGCAAGTTCTATGCTGCCTCTCCCCAGGTTATACTAAAAAGTGATACACCAGCAAAAACAAAACAAAAAAAGGCAGTTCTCAGAATCAGAAAGTTATGTAAGCTTACTCTGAGAGCCATTTACATTCAAAAGTAGTTGCAACATAAGCAACAGTTTTAAAGCCTTCTACACTTACATCTAGCCATGACTCCATAAAGATCAAAGTCATCTATGGCTTTAAAAGACTAAAACCAAAAGTTTCAGCTGAGCCCAAGAGTTTAACACGTAGGTAGTGTGGTTGCTTGAAAAGATATACAGGGCTCTGGATGGCCTTATTTATTTAAATGATTTATATCCTGCCTTTCTCTCCAAATAAATGGAGCGCTCAAAGCGGCATACAATGCAGAGAGAAAAACAGTAAAATGCAAAAATAGAAATGAAATATAAGTGCAAGAATGATTTTGAAAAGTCATGAAAAATAGTGCAATGAAAAACATTAACACAATATACAGAATACAACCACAAGAGTTTCAGCTCTATCCTATTATTTCTCTTTCATCAGAGTTGGACTTCCCCACTTCCACTGACAAACATGAGGGCTATTTTACACACTACAAAAGGCAAAACCAGTTCCCCACTAAATGCACAATCAAAAGGGAGCTGCAGCCAATCCCAGTTTCTTGAGAAGTATGGCTGTATAATGTATACATTTGCTGCATTCGCACATGACATATTTTAAATGCATACAATACATGTTTCTAAGTGTACAGGTGGACCCCATATCCATGGATCTGCTATCCACGGTTTCAGTTATCCACGGATCGCGGGGACCCCCCCCCCCCAGGCTTTTACTTTTTTCCCACTAAGCTTCATTTCTTCCTTAAACAAACAGGAGAAGCAACCTCTGGCTGCTTATTGCAGGCAAGTAGCACAAGACTAAGGGGGCAATCCAGTCCTACTTATGCCACCGTTGTAACCAGCGGCGCAGCGAAAACAGGAGGCCCCAGAATGGAAAGGGGATTCAAATCCTCTCCGGAAAGGGATTTGAATCCCCTTTCCGTTCTGGGGCCTCCCATTTTTGCTACGCCGCTGGTTACAATGGTGGCGTAAGTAGGATAGGATTGCGCCCTAAGTCCTAGAGAGGCTCTGCAAGGTTAACAGAAACCTTACAGAGTCTCTCTAGGACTTAGTCTCCCAGCTGCGTTGGTCGAGTGTGGGAGGCGCCAGCCAGCAGAAAAAAGCCAGGCTGCAAAAGGATACCGCCTGGAATGTAGCCGTTCATGAAAGATTGGACATTTATATATTATTAAAAAAAAAAAACCAAGGGGGGGTTAGGACAGCCTGCCCATGTACACCGCCTTGGATTAAAGTCGGAGGAGAAATCCAATGACCAAGAAAGGCGGTATATAAATACTGTATATTATATATTATATTAGTCTCGTTCTACTTGCCTGCAATGGAGGCTACTTGTTTTAAGGAAGAAACAAAGCTTGCTGAAATAAAAGTAAGAGCTTGGGGGGGGGGGCGCACACGCCTGCCTGCAGGGGAGGCAGGGCGGGGGCCCCTCTGGAAACCATTGAGGGGGTGTTCACTCCTATCCACAATTTCAAGTATCCACGGAGGGGCCTGGAACATATCCCCAGCGGATATGGGGGAAGTACTATACTGTGTGAAGTGGCCCACAGACTCAAGCAACAGCTAAGTGAAGCGAAGAATAGTGGCAAGTGGGCCAAGTAGGACAACAAAGAAAGAAGGGAATACCCTCTCTCCTATCAACCAGCCAAAAACTGAGGGCGGGAGTAACCATTTGTTCTCAGAATTACAGTAAAATGCACAAGTTTAATGGTACTTTCTTAGTGCACTGTTTAAGCAAATAATTTATAGTTGCTGCTTTTGCTCCCAGGCCATAAGTAACTGAGCATTGTTTTGCTCAGATCACTAGGAATAATGTGCAACTTCACTTTCATCCTCTGGCATTCTTAGCATGTCTCGACCCCAGCAGTGGCTAGAAAGCAGTGCAAAAGCCTCCCATTAAGGATGGGTGACTGCTACCTATTTCCATTCCGCTCATGCTGGAGCAGCATGTGTTTTTTGAACGACTAGCTCCTGGCAGAATGCAAGAGAAACACCACTGGAGAAGCACACCATTCCCGATTCCTTGGCTTCAGGGCAACATAAAATGCCAACTTGCCCTCCTTCATGGAGGATTTTCTCATTTGGCATTTTCAGCTTTCAAATATTGGAAAACGTGTTAGAAAATGGTTTCGTGTTCCAGGCACAATCTTGTTGAAACATGGAAGCTTTTTAGAAAAGACGGGTTCAAACAATTTCGTAACTGCAACCGACCAAAACCAGCAACAAAGTCTTAGAATCTTAGCTTTGCAAAACCGTACGATTTCAGAAATTTATACTAAATGTATCAAGTGTGTTACCATCTATTAGAGGACGTTTTAAAAAATCCATAGCCCTGTTCTCCAAAACATATTTACAGCTGAAGCAACATTTCCCAAGACAAACAGGATGTTCACCTTCCTTTTGAAGCATACATGGTGTTTTTATTAGGAAGCCCCAAAGAATTCCCTTTTGATTTTTCTCCTCCTACAGCGATTAAATTTGCCAATGCAAAGTGGAATACTGTATATTCATCGATAAAATAAAACTGCTTCACTGTTTGACTGCACACAGGTTTTTCAATTTTAAACTGTGAAGTAGTTTGCTTCTTCCTCTTGGAAAAGCAAAAGAGGAAGAAAATTCTTCACATCCAAATGGCGCCTTATAAATGCGATGGCAAAAAGAAATAAATAAAACAAACAGAACACTTTTCATCCATGCTCCTTCCAGGAACAATTACATTTTCAGAGCCAAAAGGGCGTTTGTCAGAGAGAATGGTTTGGGAGTGAGGTTAGTTCTCAGTGAATTTGTAAGGAGTTTTTCTCTTGTTACCTTGGTGACGGCTACCTTGGCACCCTTGTTGATAATCTGCACAACATTATCCACTTGCCCTTTGTATGCAGCTATGAGAAGGCGTTCTGAAAGCACAGCGACCACATCCTGCTGGCTCATGAATTAGGAGAGAATGGCTTTCAGGACAAGCTGTGGACAAGCTCCTTCAGTCCAAAACAAAAGCTTCACATCAGTCCAACTGCAGTGCACAGAGGGACTCCAGTTTGGTGGAAGGCTGGATCTGTTGCTATGCCATCTTTTGCATCTAAGGGGAAAAAAAAAAGCACACACACCATCATCAGTCACATTTTGGAAAAGAAACAATACATCTGCAAATGAATCACTCCTCTAAAATCCTTGGAAAAGCAAGCAAGAATGGCAAAGAGTACCTGAAAATTACAAAGGTGGAATTGTTGGACATCTACTTGCACCAGAGGGAGAAGGTATACTTTTTGGGTAGATCCTTCTGCTGTCCATAGGTCTAACAAGGATTAACAATAATTGGAGTGCATAAATGGAGTAGATTTCTAAACTCCACGCCACAGCAAATGCGTGAGGCATGAAGGGAGATGCTGCACTGCTCGGCGACCATCCTCCTTTCTCCAGTCTCTTCGGGATGCTCATTTGTAAGTCTGTTCTCTCCCCACAGCCTTTCCATTCATAGACAGAAATGCTGCACCTCCTCCCTTCTTGATGCACTCACTTTCACAAAGTACAACCTCCGGTGAGCATAGGTATCAATCTATTATCCATGTCTAAATTCCTTCCAATAGTAATGTCATTATTGCCAGCGTGGCATATCAGAAACCTGACTCGGTCCATGACCTCAACCAGTACAGAGGAGGACGCACACTTTAACTGCCTGAGCACATCCTTCAGGAAAAGCAATTAAAGAGCAAAAGTAAAGTCATTTGATGCTCACTAACCAAATACAGGTTATTCTGCCATGCTTGGAAAGGGATGTGTGTGTTTTTGCCCAAAATATTTTCACAGACCCAGAAAAGCTTACGTAAATAGCAGGGCAGTTCCAGCCATGAAAAGATTACTACACATCTCATTCATCCAGACAGTGTGAAGCAAAATGGAGCACTTATTTTGCCCTGGTGGGAAATACTTTGATCCCCAGACCCCTGGTATCGCACCGTCTCCCAAAAACCTGCAATACACATTGGATGCTAGTGAATTCAGTTACTTATCCATCCAACAAAATATAAAAGAAATCAAAGTGAGTAATTATTTATTTCTATGCTATCTTTCAGATACTGCAGGAATACCTAGGAATTATTGGGTTTATAATGAAGCAGTCAAACATGGACGTATAACCCATGGGTCACCAATTTGCAGTATGTATGCCCCAAGTGACACGAAAAATGGTTTGTTGTGACACCACCCTGAACAGTTTGGTGTCATTTGCAAACTTGGCTGCCTCAATATTTACCCCTAACTCCAGAGCATTTATGAACAAGTTAAAAAGAACCTGTCTCACAACATATTCTTGGAGACTGAGACTCCACTCCTTACTTCCCTCCACTGTGAAAATTGCTAAAAGGTAAAGGTGACCCCTGACAATTAAGTCCAGTCCTGTCCGACCCTAGGGTGTGGTGTTCATCCCCATTTCAAAGCCGAAGAGCCAGCGTTGTCCGAAGACGCCTCCGTGGTCATGTGGCCGGCATGACTCTCCTTGCCGCAGCGCGTAGCATGCGGCTGGAACACGGAGCGCTGTTTACCTTCCCGCAAGCGGTACCTATTTATCTACATACATTAGCATGCTTTGGAACTGCTAGGTTGGCAGGAGCTGGCCAAGCAACGAGAGCTCACTCCGTCGCGGATTCGAACTGCTGACCTTTTGATAGACAGCTCATGGTTCAGCGGTTTAACCCACTGCGCCACCTGCTGGCCTTGTGAAAATTGCTACTCTGCTTTATTCCTACTCTCTGCTTCCTGTTCTTTCACCAGTTACCAATCCAGAAAAGGACCTGCTTTCCTACTTCATGACTGCTAAATTCACACAAAACCCTTTAGGGATGGACACTATCAAAAGCAATGTCAACTGAATTGCCTCTGTCCACTTGCCTGTTTACGCTCTCTAAGAATTCCAGAAGGGTCATGAGGCAAGACTTACTTTAGCAGAAACCATGCTGATGCTCCTTCAGCAAGGCTCATTCTTCTATATGCTTTATAATTTTATCTTTAATTTATTTATTTATAAGATTTATATACTGCCTTTCCTATGTTTTATGGTTTCCCACTAGTTTTCCAGGAGGAGACATTAAGGTGACCAGCCTGTAATTTCCTGGATTCCCAATCTGCGTCTATTTAAAATAGCAGTAATACACTGGCTACCTTCGAGTCCTCTAAACATGCAAGCCTATTCAAGCACTTCTGAGATTTTTGACTAGGTGAAAGTGTAACAAAATTTAGCATCACAAGCTCTCAGATTTCCAATCCCATTTGATCTCCGAATCTTCAAATATTGAATTTATACTCTTCGTATCTCCTTGCCCCTGCCCACATTACTGCAGCAGCACTTTTCTTGGAAGCATCATTAGTCTCTTCAGCTTTTCATTCCTTGTGATTTTGCAGAGATTTGCATTTATTGTCTTCTGGTCTCTTACATTGACTGAGTCCTTTACCATTCTTTTCATTCTTACTGCTTGTGGATTACAACAACTCAGCAAAATGTAAACTTTGAATATCTGAACACAGCTGAGAGGCTTATCAACATTTGCATAAACGTTTGTCGCATCCCTACCACTAAATACCCTGTTTCTCTGAAAATAAGACCTCCCCCGAAAGTAAGACCTACCGTCATTTTTTTCATGATTTTTGCTGGCACTCATAAATATAAGACCTCCCCTGAAAATAAGACCTAGCTAGGATCATCAGCCAGACAGACGCGACCCCCGGCACCCCCCCGCGACCCCCCGGCACTTACTTTGACCGATTAAAGCTTCATTCTTTCCAGAGGGTGCAAGGTCCTGCAAGGCCGGGAAGGCCTGCACTTGAGTCCTCCACCATGGAGACGACATGCTAGAGAGGCCAGCAAGGCCTGCAAGGAGGCTGCAACCTTGCAGAGTCTCTCTAGCATGCAGTGGCGTTCCGAGCTCTCCCGGTGCCTGGGGGGCGGGGGTTGGAGCGCCCCCGTCGCACCAGAGCCCGGCTGACGGGGACCCCCCCGGAAGCAGCGTGCCTACTCGGCGCGTCACCGGCTTCCGGAGAGGCTCCGCTCCGAGGACGGGACAAGCCCTCCTCAGAGCGACGGCCCAGTTCGGCAGTCGAGGGCTTTGTGAGAAGGCCGAACGTGTCAAAGGCTTTTATTTGGTTTTTTTGCGCATGTGCAGAACCTTTCAGAAGGCAAACGGGCAGCCCGCTTGCCCTCAGAAAGGTTCTGCGCATGTGCAAAAAAACCAAATAAAAGCCTTCGACGCGTTCGGCCTTCTCACAAAGCCCTTGACCGCCGAACTGGGCGGTTGCTCTGAGGAGGGCTTGTCCCGGCTTCGGAGCGGAGCCTCCAGAAGCCGGTGACGTGCCAAGTGGGCGCGCTGCTTCCGGGGGGCTCGGCAGCCGGGCTCCGGTGCCGCGCCGCGCAGCCCCGAGCTCAGCTGCTGCGCCCCCCGAAAGCACCGCGCCCACTCTGCGCCTGGGGTGCAGCACACCAGCTCCCCCATAATAAAGACGCCACTGCTAGCATGTCGTCTCCATGGTGGAGGACTCAAGTGCAGGCCTTCCAGGCCTTGCAGAGCCTTACACCCTTGGGAAAGAATGAAGCTTTAATCGGTCAAAGTAAGTGCCGGGGTGGTTGCGGGGGGTCGCGCCACAGGTTGGGAAAATAAGACCTCCCTGAAAATAAGACCTACTGCATTTTTGGGAGCCAAAATTAATATTAGACACTGTCTTATTTTCGGGGAAACACGGTAGGAAGAGATAGGAAGTGGAAGGACCCCCCCCCCCAATACTTGTATTTGTTCTATTTGGTGTGGGTAGGCTCGGAGAACCAGGCCTGTGTCAATGTCTTTTCAGCATCACCAGGTTTCCTGCCCTTCCCACTAGTAGCAAAAAAGGGGGGTGGAAAGACTCTGCTTCAGCAGCAATGGCATGGAAAGAGGTGCCCCTGTATAGCCCTGTCCCCACTGTCTAGTCTCTAGCTTGAACAAAAAGAATCTTCAATTTTCCAAGGAGACAAGTGGATGTGGGGTGGGGGGGGGAGGATAAACCACCTTCATTCATGAATTCTTCCTCATCTGTGCAGATACTCCACCTGCACATTTTCCAAATAATCCGCTGGAAGTATTTGCTTCAGCAAGGAAGCATCAATGTCTCTCATCATCATGCATGCTGCTTAGCCCAACACAACTTGCCTGCCCCTACTTTCAAATTGCCAATACTGGCTACCCAAAAAGAAAAGGACAACAGGTGTTTTAAGTGCTGTGTTAAAACAAAGGTATACTGTTCCTGCCTTTCTGAAGCATTTTGCCACGTTCTATCTAATCACTGGTTTGAGCTGTCGCCACAGGAAAAATTCAGGATCAAAGTGCGCCTGAGGGAGGAACTACATCTAACTTTGGCAAATGCGCCCTCCAGTTGGGTTTATTTCTTGTTCTAGGGCTCAGTTGGGGTGGGGGTTAGGAAACCGGTTAAAAAACTGCCTGGTGGGAGCATTTCCTGCCAATATTTCCTTTATTTTTTGTTTTGTTTTATTGACTGTGCAGAGCACTATGGTAGCTTCGTGGGCACAGCTGTCAGCATCCGGAGCGCTCTGCAACGATGTCGTCGTCATCAAGCTTTGCAGTCATGCAGTTGCAAGGTGCGCAGGGCTTTGATTCGAGCTGTGCAGCCACGCAGTTTACAAGAAAGGCTGTTTGCGGGCAAGAGATGGTAGGTGGGCAGAAGCATTAAGCCCTCCCCCCCCGCCCCTTTCCTTACTCTGAACATTTGCACTGTGTGGCTAACACAGAATTGAGAACTCTGCATTTGCCACATGTCTAGTTCCACCTTTACCCAACACAGACCTGAGAGTGTATTGGAGCATCAGGAAATGTGAACTTCTGTGACTTGGAGTCACCTGAGATCTTGCTTTAGCTTGAATATTGTCTTATAATTTACTGGTTGTTCTTGCATAAGTGGACTAGCATGACAAGTATCAAACTATAAGGCTCTGACAAAAAGCAAACCTTAAAAAAGTGGGGGGGGAGTAGGAGAAAAGCCTGCCAGACAAGATGGAAACAGATTTGGCAACAAAATCGCTCTTCAGAACAGTCATTCATGAATGTAAGATATACGTACTTATGAGAAGAGGCCAAAGGAGAGAGTTAAACTGATGGTATGAATTAGTATTTCAGACCCATTGCAATGAAGCAACTCGTTTCTAGAGAATGAAATCCAACAATATCTCTCAGTGACTCATTCACTATTGCATCCAGAGTTGAAAAGGAAAACGTTGTACAGTATCTCAAAGCAGCAGGCCTGGGTGGCTTATCAGAGAGAAGCTGAGAAATGCTCCAGTTTTAGGAGATTTCAATTCCAACTGTTTATCATGGGTTAGTTCCGAGTTGAGCTTTGTTTACTGTAACAACAACGACAGTATTTATATACCGTCCTTCTCGGTCATTGGATTTCTCCTCTGACTTTAACCCAAGGCGGTTTACACAAACAGGCCTTCTAAATCCTAAGGGGTTTTTACAATGCAATATGTCCTAATCTTTCATAGGACGCTTCATTCCAGGTGTTTTCTTTCACGGTCTGTCCTCTCTCTGGCATTTGCCTCACATGCGTTGACTGACAGGCAACTCCCCCTTACAGAGTGTCAGCTGCAGCTCCCTCTCCCTCTCCCTCTCCCTCACACATACATACACACACACACACACACACACACACACACGGCTTCTGCAGCTTTGTCAGTGGCGACAGCTCTTCAACTGCACAAGGATTCTTCCGGGAGTCCCAAACTGCCGACCTTGAACTTCAGGCATATGAGGCTGCAGCTCTACCGACTGAGCTAGACCTCCTGATATGTACTGAGAGCCCAGGGCAGAGAAGAGAACTGGACCAGACCTGTGGGTCCTGGAAGAGGAGGGAGGAATCCCTGATGAAAATCCTTCCTCCCAAATCAACTACTAGCCACGGAGGGGGCAAGAAAACAAGCAGGCATGGGCAAAAATGGGCAGCAGGCATGGGCAAAAGGTGCTGCCACACAGTTCTTGCAGCTTCCAAGCTGCAGCAGTGCAACGATGGCGGCAGCAGTGGCTGGCCACCATGCGCTGCCTTTCCAGCAAGCAGCTGCAGTTTTTCCTTCTCCTCCTTGCTTGTATGCTCAATTATGAAAAGAGAGAGGGGGGAAAGAGGAGGTAGAGAAAAGAGAGGAGTGCCATGTGACAAAGCACCTGGCCCAACACCAGTTATTAGCGGGCCCTATATTGGAACTCTTCAAATGAAAAAAAAAAGGCTCTCTTAGCAATGCCCCACAAGTCAAGAACATTTCCCTTAAGAGCAACTTAACTAAACAGGCAAGTCGCCATGTCGAGGGCTGGAGACTCAGATTCATATCCCAACTCGTTCATGAAGTTAACTGGGTAGCTCTCGGTCAATCATACTCTCACAGCCTAACCTACCTCACAGGGCTGTTAGGACAATAAAATGGGAGGGAAAAGCCATGTTGACTACTCTGAACTCCTGGAGGAAGGGCGAGATATAACAATGATTATAAATGTTTTTATTACTTATTATTATAGCAGTCTACTCGGTATCAGCACTTCATTGGTCCATTGGAACTAACAGAACCAATAGCAATTAAGAATTGGAACAGGGATTAATAGGATCCCTGCTCTGCACTAAGGATCCCTCCCTTCTAGCATTGCACTTCTACAGTTCAGCCATGGCTGAATTGGAGAGACCTTGCGTCTGTCGTTCTTCAGAAATGGCCATCTACACATAGTCTACATGCAGCGCTATGAAAAAACTGTCAACGTTTTTCCACACTGAGCATACTACTTTGAACTGAAAGGAACTCTTCATATGAAAGGCTCTTCTGCCATTTTCTTTGCCATTGGCAACTCCAGGATTTTGAAGGTCCTTGGGCAAGGTGCTCTGAAGTGGGTACCCCAAATCTGTAAGCAACAGGGTGCGCAGACCAAAAATCCTCTTGTGTAGCTTCCAACCTGTGGAAGCGTCCTCAGCGTCCTGTGTCACTGAATCTCATGGCCCCAGCAAGACCCAATCTTACCATACACTGGAACTGTGTTCTTTTCTTAGCCTCAGTATAGGCTTCAGTGCTAGTAAAGACACCAAGAAGAAGAATCAGATAAGGGTGAGTCAGATAAGCATAAAGGCCGACACACACCGCACGAGAGATGTGTGGTCAGCATTGCGGAAGAGAGCAGCTGCACGCGGAGCAGCTGCGCTCTCCCGAGTTCCAGCACGAGCAAAAATGTTTCTGGCGCATGTTTGAGGGGGCGGGTTCGCGGAGCTACTGCACTCAGCCAATCAGATGAGAGGGCGGGATGAAAGGGGTTGTCAATCAATCGGAACTCACTTGAGTCTCCGATTTCTCTTGGATCCATTTTTCCTTTTCACAAAAGTTAGCAAGATGAATTCTATTCCTGGCACAACGGTTTTGTAAGTTTTCTCTCCTTCCTGCCCCTCTCTCTCTTCTCTCATGTATCGGACTGCACTTGTGCTTAACCAATCACCACTGCGCTAAGAAGGCGGGACAACAGGAGGGACTATTCACTGGAAGACACTCCTACAGACGAGTTCAGCGCGCGCATCTACGCTCGCTCACCTCCGCACCAGAGCTCGTGCGGTGTGTGTCGGCCTTAAGGCTGGTTGGAATATATAAAGTCCTGATGGGGATGTATATGATTGATGGGGATATAGGAGGCTGAGGTTGGAACTGGGAATGGGGAATGAAAATATGTGAGATATGTATGCTTGGCATAAGAGTCTGGATGGAGGACGGGGAAAGGAGAAGGAATACAAAATGTTGATGGACAATATTTAGCCTGGGGACAGTAGAGTTGATGGACAATATTTAGCCTGGGGACAGTAGAGTTTCAACAATGGATTATGGAAATGGGGGCCGGCATGATAAATTGAGGGACAAGGAAGGCAGTTTTGCTCAGCTAAAATGTGAAAGAGTGGCTGTAGGAAAGCAAGCAGTGCAAAGGATGTGCTCTAATAATATGTTAGGACTGTTACACCCAGTTAAGCATTCTCTCTGCATTGCAGGATTTAATAAATACCTTTAACTTTAGAAAATGGTATGTGTAAGTAGGGGCAAAGACCAGCATAAACACAAAACAATTGAGAATGTTCAAACCATTGCATTTATTTTTAAAAAAATAAATCAACTGCTAACATTATGCCAAAAAAAAGTTACTATATAGACTAAATAGGCAGCAGTGCCAAGAAAACCATAAATAAGTTTTATAGCTTTCTATTTGTGACTTAATTTTTCAGTTTTGCTGCCCGTCTGAAGAGGATTTTATTTGAAAAAGGACATTCTGTTTTAGCAGGACGGCATACTATGCAATATCAGCTAGGCAATGCAGTAATTAAATTCTGTTCCTTTAAAAATAGAAACAGTAGCATGCCCAAATTCTTCATTTAGTCACTAAGGCAGTTTTTAAATTATTCACATTTTCTACAAAATTTGCAGAGCTACAGAGATATAATTCAAGATATATCATATGAAGCAATTTGTGAAATGTTTTTAAAAGCATATTTTACAAGACACGAAAGAGAATGACATTCTACAGTTATTATTTTAAGCGGTTTAAGTGACAGTTTCAATATGTTGGGTAACAACATCATGTCAATCAGTGCTGATTGACCAGCTCCTTTCCCACTTATGCTAGAGAGGATCAATATTCAAGACAACCTCATGAAGTGTTTTGCTGGTTAGTGTTTCACTGTTGGCTCTCGTAAGGATGCAGAGGAATGAATGAGTGTTTGTGAAATGGTTAGGTTGCCAGTCGATTTATGCAGTTCTAAAGTCACTCCTAAATCAGAAATCAGGTACTAAACTCACAAAATCAGGTATTTCTCCATGGTGCACAAACACCAGCTATATGTGGTTAGACTACTGTGTGGGTTACAATATTACAACCATGTGGTCAAGGCCCCATCACATGACTCCTACCCATCAACATCATCCCCAAAGGAAGAGTGCTGGCTGGAAAGATCCATGCAGCTAGCCCTGCCTCTACACAAACAGAGCAGCTGTATGGGAGAGAGAACCACAGAATAAGAGCCTCATGCAATGCACAGTGGTGTTGGTAGGGTTCAAGCTGTGCTTTTTTAGCTTAGCAGTCTCTTTTCCTACATCTCTCCAAACTAGCACAAAATACACGGGTGCAGTAAATTCCAAACACAAGGCAATATGACGCTTGCAAATCCAAATCACCAAATTTAGGCACCCTAGGAAGCCACAGCCAAGTGGTTATTCAACATATCCTTTGTCATAGCTGTGGGTTTGCCACACATTACGATCTATAAGCTTACAACACGTGAATTTGGTTTTTGTAACATTTAGGTAAGGTAAAGGTGACCCCTGACAATTAAGTCCAGTCGTGTCCGACTCTAGGGTGTGGTGCTCATCCCCATTTCAAAGCCGAAGAGCCAGCGTTGTCCGAAGACGCCTCCGTGGTCATGTGGCCGGCATGACTCTCCTTGCCGCAGCGCGTAGCATGCAGCTGGAACACGGAGCGCTGTTTACCTTCCCGCAAGCGGTACCTATTTATCTACTCGCATTAACATGCTTTCGAACTGCTAGGTTGGCAGGAGCTGGCCAAGCAACGAGAGCTCACCCCATCGCGGATTCGAACTGCCGACCTTTCGATCGACAGCTCATGGTTCAGCGGTTTAACCCACTGCGCCACCCGCTGGCCTATTTTGTAACATTTACTCTATTTTTAAAAATACATTTTTATCTTGCTCTTCCACCCAGTTTGGGCCCCGAGTGGGTTACAACACAAAAATCAATCAATCCAAAATGAACACAAATAAATGATGATACAAAGCTATAGCATAATACAGTATAAAAACCAAACAACAGTAAAACTATCAGTAATAAATACAGAAAGTGCATGAATAATAAAGTTGTCCTAAACGCATTCAATGAAGTGGACAGCCAGAGTTCCCTTGGCAACTAACGACAAAGCCTTTGGTACAGCTACAGAAAAGTCCTGACAACAAGTCCCAACCCTCTGCACCTCAAAAGGGATACATGAAAGAGCTTCCCCCAATTACTGTGGCACAGAGTAGGCAAAGTGAGGCCTGGATTACGTTTGTGAGAGTCTCCAAAGCCTGTGGTCCAACTGCTCCCTGTCGACACCAAACAATCCAGCCCTCAGACCCCATGCACACACAGGTCAAGGCTACTGCTGCCCACCGAAAAAGTAGCAGCTTCGCACAGACACAGCAACAGCATTGTGGGCATGCACACTCCAACAATTCAAAAATGAATGCAGGAGGGTAGAGAAGTTGGATCGTGAACGCCTGTTTAAAAAGAATGAAATGCGCAGAGAGAGAGAGAGAGAGAGAGATTACAGATCTGAAATCCAAGTTGTGATTGCAATTATAACAAGCATGCATTGTGGTTCTCCATACATACAATCTATACCCCAATGTAGCCCTGGCTTGGCCAAAAGTTCACCCAGCCCTGCTGTAGCCAGCAGATTCATGCAGGCAGAGACAGACCTCCAGTATTGTGGTTCATTTGAGCCCTCATTTGCCCAGCCTCCAACAGGTCACCATCTCTAAACTTCTTAATCTACTTCACAAAAATGATGGTGGAGGTAACATGTGAATATTTTGGAACCTACTCTAAGGTCTCAGATTAGGACAGAAAATAAACATGAATTAAAATTTATCAGTTCTGAAGTTGGATCTATCTGTGATCAACACAATGAAATCAGTATTTTTCCCCTTCTTACAACAATTGCTCAGATATGACCTTTAGAAAGTCACCACTACTTGTCCCATGAAGATCATTTGCCAGCACGAATGGTCAAGTTCCTAATTATAGTGCCAAAGCTGCATTTTACATTAAGATGACGGGATGCTTTGCTCTCTTCAGAATTCTGCAGGATTTGCATGGCTCTATGGGCTAAAAAGGCAATGACAGTCACCTAACCACTTGAACCTTGAAGAAATAAAGAGGGAGAAAATAGCTTTATACAGTTGTCTCTTGGTCTCTGAAGTGACATTACAGTATTAATGTTGGCCAACCCGGTAGCTGAAAAATGAAGACCCAAGTGCCCCACAAGTGCTTGCTTTCTGATCTATAACATCCCACGCAGTTCTCCCCCTTACTAAGCATACAGTACTATCATTGTTTTTATTTGATGATTCAGTGTGGAGTAGTTATCTAATGGCCCAGTCCTATTCAGACACCATGCCAATGGCAGACGGATGTCAGTGCAACATCAATCATCTCCTAAGCCTGGCAACACCACACCGACACAGCACACTGACGCCAGCATAACAAGGACCAAATGCCAAGCCTGTCCTGGCAAAGCAATGCTGGCACTACCCTTGCCAGTTACACCCCCAGCATCCATGGACACACCGCCATCTACAGAGCGGCATCCTAACATCAGCACATCATCGGTGCAAAGTCCAAGGATCCAATCACCACCACCACCCAGCCCCAACCCTGGCAGCCACAGACTCCTTGCCTGCAGCGAACAGTAAGCCAATCACAGCCTTTTGCTGTGGCCAGAATCCTGGGAACTCTTTGCACTTCTTTCCTGTCTCTCCCCCAGCTTTTCTCCTTCCTTCCCACTGCTGCAAAGCTCCTGGTTTTCCAGCCTCGGATCCCCCTGGGTAGCCCTCCTAATTTCCCTACATACTTCTCTCCTCCCTTCTTTTCATGCTTGCATCACGTGCCTCTTGTCTTTCCTTTCTTTGCCTTCTCTTATATAGCAGACTACACTGAGGCCTAGCCATGTGAAAGGCTAAAAAACACTTAATTGCTTTTATCTTGATTCCCCCTTCCTCATTATTGTTAATCCCCACAAGAAAACTTTGTTGTACCTTTGCCCCCCCCCCCCACAAATCACTGAGCTGTGCCATTGGCCACCACACAGATCACAGCACATGAAACAAAATTTCCCTACATGTGCATGTTAATGCATGCCTGAAAAGCATACCTAGTAACACACATGTGCCAGTAAGTTGACAACCCTCCAGGATTGACCCAGACTCTCCAGGAATCAGCATCAATCTCCAGGCGAATACTGAAACAATCCTGGAGAGTTTAACAGGGTTTTCCTGGCTTAATGATATTGCATCTTGTTGTGGCGCAGGAATCTCCAGGAACAGCTTCAATTAGATATGGCAATCCTCCTAGGTGCAGTACCTAGGATTGCCATACTTATAATGCTCAATACCTTTCCTTTTAGGGTAACTCCAGATTGAAGAAACATTTTCCAGGTAGGGTCACAACTGATCCATGCTGATCTTTCTTTAGATCTGATGCTATGGGGAGCAGCCCTCCTTCCTAGGTAAGAGTAATTTCAGTGAAGCATTGACTGGAGCAGCATGTCAACAAGCAATATTTTGACTCAGGCAGTTCATAGGAGGAGGATATCAGCTCTCCACTAATGACAACAGCTTCACTCAACACCTTCAACTGCTCTTTGTTCTCCAGCAGTTCAACTACCAACAGGTCTTATAGATGCCTAAAGGGCCTTATCTTCCTACATCAACCAAGTTATGGTTCTGGGAAATTCTGAACAATCCCCCTTGCCTCTTCCTTGCAACCTTCTAGTTTATTACATTTCATCCTGATGATAATTACAGTAACAATCAGGGCTGGGGTGAAAAATGGCAGCACAATATAACCTTTGTGTTCACTGCAGTTGAAGCAAAGCCATATGGGCGACTACAGTACATAAAACTTAGTGAATTACCCTCCATTTCTGGTGGGCAAAGTTCAGCATTTCAAGTTTCATGTCTACATTCTGAATGGATGACCGATTATGAAAAGGATGTCAGGGGAGGGACAGGCAAGGCAGAACCCAGCAAACTTCTCGATGGCCCAGGGTGCCCGGCTGTTTTGTTCTGCGCCTTCCTTAGCATCCCGTTTTTTTCTCCTTAATATATGCATTTGTGCTCATTAAGGCGATTTCCTTCTACACAAAAGAGGGAAAGTAACTGGAGCAGGTGCAGGCCACCAGTCAGACGTTGGAATTGAACTCCTGCCAACACTATCTACAGACTACTTAGCATAAGAGGGGATAAACAGTCTGTTTTATTTCCCCAGGAAAAGAAAAGGTCAGTACAAGCAGAAGAAACTTGTCTTTGTCAACTCAAGCAAGTTCACATTTCTGCCTTACTGCAGAGATCCGTAATGCATGTCTTTGCCAACAACAATGTACACCATTGACACTTCATGCAAGCTCAACTAGGCTTCCCAGCTACAATGATATCCGATATATGTACCCACCTCCAGTCTAATAATATTACAAACACCTTTGCACCACATCGTGTAATCTCCAAGTACCTCACTGGTATTAGTACAATCCTGTGAGTCTACGCAGAAGTATGTTCCATTGAGTTCAATGAAACTTACACCCTGGTAAGAATGTACTGTATATGATTGCAGCCAGAGATTACTAGTTGCACGTATTCAGTTAAGTCAAGTGATTGTTAAAGAAACTAACAATAAATTGATGGTAGCCTTTCTTCTACAAATTAAATTTTAAAAAATTATTTTAAAACATACAAAATGAGAGAGAACAGGTTAGTTGACCAAATCACAACATGATTTGAATGAACATTGAACCAACCCCATTGGCTGAGTAAATACATCCAAACAGAATTACTCTTCACCCTCTTCAAATTCATAGCACAACACAGTACAGCAAGTCCTCACTTAAATATATTTCGTTATAAGTCATTTTGTTTTAAAGTTGTTGAGAATAAAAATAAATAAACTCCAGGCCGGGGTTACTGTCTGTGTGAAGTTTGAACATTCTCCCTGTGTCTGTGTGGCCTGGAAAGCTCACATTTATTTCAGTGTTTAATATTAGAAGTGTTTTGGGTCTTTATTTAGAAGTTTGGTGATGTTTTTGTGACCAGAAATATGCCATAAACTTTTGTTTATGTATATCAATTAGCCTACAGTAAAATTAGTTTCGTTATAAGTCGTTTCACTTGAAGTTGCAGTTTTCAAGAACCTATTGACAACTTTAAGTGAGGACTTGCTATACAGCAGTGATATTAATTTGTATGTTTACTGTTCCACACAGTTCTAAGTTAAGTGCTAGTGAAATAAAATAGTTATTTAATGGTTTTATGTTTGGGGGGAGTTTAAAATGGTCTTCATTTTTAATGTGCACATTAAATCCAACAAAAATACAAACCCAACATTTCATCAAGGTGAATAACCACATTTTGTTTGCTGCAACCAGACTTGCACTTTATTTGCATTTTGGAGATGGACTGTAGCTAAGTACATGCCTTGTGTACAGATTACCCCAGGTTCAATCCTTGATATCTCCAGTTAGGGACTGGGAAAGAATCCCGTCTGACCAGTCTGTGCTAACAACAGTGAGCTAGATGGACTAATAGTGTGTCTCAGCAGAAGGTGGCTTGGAATGCAACCCAATTTGTTTAACATTTATGAAAATGTATGACAATACAACAAACCTAGTCTTTGCACAAAGTCATAAAGCAACAGCTCAGGACTGGAATCCACTGCTGGACTCATCTGTCTTAAGAAGTCCCCTTGTCTTTCCATATTGCCACATTTTGAGATGATTCCTTTTACCTTGTAGAAATTCAAGGCACAGAAGATGCTGCTCAAGGTCAAATGCCAGTCACCACTACAACTTTATAAATATGGAATACAATCCAGAATATCAGAAGTACCTACAGCTGAAATTACACATTATTCAATCAAGTCGCATTTCTAAATCCTAGGTACCACTTCTCAGCTGCAAAGCCCAAGTTATCCACCAGATGAGGTTCTAGCTAGAGGGAGGGAGTTGTACATTTAAGTTGTACATTTAAGATCCCCTCCTCCCACCTGTTTCTCCCTTTTGGATGTTGTTAAAAGGCAACTAACTCTAACTCAACTGCTCTAACTCTAAATATATATATTCACAATACAGAGGGCTTGGATCCGTGAGCTTCTCTTCTACAAACATAACAGGGGTTTCTCACCTCCCCCATCCCTCTGTAGCTCTCTTTGCACTGTGAAAATGTGCTCCAGAGAAGTGGCCTGGAGGCTCCAACAGGAAGGCAAAAATAACTGAAAAATGGGAGCCCCACTGTGTGAATGGAAGTGCACTTGTGAACTACACCATCGAACGAAAATGAAATAAAACAGCAGGGTGGGACTGAGACCAGGAAAGGCATGGAATCTATGACATTTGGCTGGGAGGTCTTTCACTATTCAAATAGGTTCCTTTTGATGCAAGTCCCTTTTGAAGATTTCAGAGAAAATGTTTAAGCAAGCTCGTAGTTCAAAGACAAGACGACATTGAATGGTTCCTGTATGCTGGTTTTTTAAGGTCAGGATTTTCCTCCTGCATGCAAGATGAAGCTCTGGTGCTTATGAGATGTAGAGTTCAAAATATTTATTTATTTTTCACATTTTTATACCGCCCTTCCTCCAAGGAGCTCAGAGTGGTGTACATATTTCCTCCTCTCGTTTTTGTCCTCACAACAACCCTGTGAGGTAGGTGGGGCTGAGAGATAGTGACTGGCCCAAGGTCACCCGGGAAGCTTCGTGGCTGAGTGGGGATTTGAACCTAGATCTTCCAGGTCTAAATATACATTTATTTGAGAAGAAAGTCATTGCCAACAAAGAAATGTTAATCTCAGGAAGAACAATTACTCTTCAAATCTGTTGCTTGATATAAAAATGGAGCACACTTCAACTATCCAAAACATAGGAGACATTTAAAATATTTTTTGCCAGCAGGAAAGCCACTAGTGTGTGTGTGTGTGTGTGTGTGTGTGTGTGTGTGTGTGTGTGTGTGTGTGTGTGTGTGTAAAGATGAAACTGGGGCATTGTCATAAATCATAATGATTACTTTCAAAATAGCCTTTCAATATAAACTACTGATATGTGTACACTGATGTTTGAAAACATTTTGTGCAACTTTTAATGTTTAGAAGTTCACAGCCTTAATAGAGCCCTTGGACCCTGTAGCACTTGGCAGAAAGAATCAAATTAATAGCACCTAAACTGCTACTGTGTCCCATTTCGATCTAACAGCTTGCAGAAGTGCATAGATGCATGGCCTGCCCTACCCTGAAGCCATGTAATGTGGCTTGCACCATGGTAGCTGGTGGAAGGAGTGGGAGGCGTAGGGTGCCCTTCACTCTCAATTCCACTACTGCTTCCCTCCAGCCCACCACAGATGCAAGCCACATTGATCCACTCCCGCTCACTAAACACAAGTGGAAATTGTATTATCCCCTTTCCCATGTTCTATTCTCACATGGGGTTTAAAGATGAATTCCCTTAAGTCCCATGTGAGGATGGAACACAGTAAGGAGGTAAGGAGCTTTTTCCCCCTCTGGTTCTCCTTACCGCACTGCTGGAAGAAGGGAAAAAAGAAAAACACTGCCGCACTCCAGATTGTCTCTCCCTGCCTACTTGGTGCTTATGAAGTGCAAATTATGGTGCAATTTGGAGCCCATCCACACTTCCCTTTCGCTTACTTACCAGGAACATGGGCTTCAGCCTGCCTGGTTCACACCATTCCTGTTTGATATGAGCAGAAACAGTGCAGGCTGGGAACCCAGACTGCACCACTTCCATTTCAAACAGAAGCAGCATGGACCAGGCAGGCTGAAGATCATGCTTCCAATAAATAAAAGGATGGGGGTGCACACATACGCCCTCCCCACAACTATGGGGGGGGGCACGCACAGAGGTGGCATTGGGGTGACTGAGGCAGCACAGGAGCATGCTGCCTCAGGCAACAGGAGATCTCAGGCCAGGCCATCCCTGCATAGGAACACTATACAGCAGAGGCACACATTCACCCATAAAATGTGTAAACTCCACCATGTTCTGCTGGTGTGTTTTGTAGCTTTCATAGAACAAACTAATGAGGATTATTCAGGGCAATTTTTAATGTGTCAGTGAATGCACCATCACCTCCATTAACTAATGCAGAATAGAAAGCAATTATACATTAAAGTCTTTTGAGACACAATTCATACTGGGATGACTAATTGCATGATTAATTTCTCAGCCTTTTTGATTTCTTCACTTCCAGGAATATAATGCCAAACTAATAAAATTATTCATTTATAGCTGAAAAGTTTCCAGGACAGAGGAGAAAAATGTTCTCCCTTATTCTAAAGCATTAAAATTACTAATTAAATATTAGTAATCCTCTCTATCATTCAGCATTGTATTGTAAATTGTAAAATGTTTGTGCAGATTGACTGACCCTCTTAAATTTCATTTCATCAACTTCAAAAGGAAGGTCTCAATAAATATAGCATCTCCTATTGTTGTAGGAAAGGCGTACTCCCTTAAGGATCTCAGCCAAGTATTAAAAATGGTCCTGAATTCTTGGGTAGCATCATTCTTCCCACTGCCCCACCAGTAAATTCAATATAAATTCTAAGAAAGTGTGCATAATTAATTCATTGATATGGGTAACATCCTCTCATTTTTAGTTTAGGTCAATCTTTAGCTAAGGAGATACCCTGCCTCTACAAGCAACAATGCTTTCAGCAATCTGAAAACTCGGGCTATAAATCAACCCTGGTGTAACCTTAGTTGGTCCAATGTTTCCTTCTCAAATCCATGGGCATCAATCTAATTAAAAGCAGCAAAGTTTGCAGCATTTCAAACAGTATGGAGACCTAGGAAGAAACTCTAACATAGACACTGTCTTCGCTACTGTAACAGGCAGCACAATCCTGCCTAAAGATCTGGGGCCGCCTGCCAGATCCTATCCCAGTTCCGGGCTCTACTTAAGGGAGTAGAGACCCATTTTTCCCCAGCTGGGGTATCGCGACACCCCAGTTTGGGAACCTCTGCAGTAGAGGGTTAAGGCAAAGACAAAAGGTTTCTCTAGGAGTGTAGAACAAATTACTCTGCTCTCTGGACCATCTAGGACAGAGGTTCTCAACCTGTGGTACGGGTACCCCTAGGGGTACGCGGAAATCTTGCTGGGGGTACGCCAAGCCCCGCCCCTTATCTGCCCCATCAGCAGGTAATTAAGTGTTAATTAACATGGATTTTAAATTTTATTTTCAGAGCCCTTCTGTCTCTCTGATTTTGGTTTTGGGCTTATTTTTGTACTTTGGAAAATGTACTTTGGTGGGGGTGGGGGGGAGGAACTATTTTGGGAAGTGTGACTTGGTGAGAAAAAAAGAGATCCATCCCTCTCCCTCTCCCCCTCTCCCCCCCCACACACACAGAAAAAGAGAGAGTTAAATAAGACATTTTTTCACATTTAAAATTGTTTTAGTACTTTATTTAATGATTAATTACCTAATTAATTGATTGATTGATTATTCCAATTAATTAGCAGTTAATTAGCAGGGGGTACTTCAGAAACTTGGACCGTGATAGGGGGTGCCCGGGCCTCCAAAGGTTGAGAACCCCTGATCTAGGAATTATATTTCTTCCTCAAAATCAACAAAAAGCCTGGCTTAGTATGGGAAAAAACTATTCCTGAATTGAGTAAGAATTCATCTATTGTGAATTACCCTTGAACTAAACTAATCTGAGACGTCACAAAACTTTTTGTTTTAGGCCCATGTTTTACATTCTCTCATCCAAATTCTCATAGCAAACTCCTTCTATGAGGGGACGTCTAGCAAAGCTTGCTTCAGAATACAGGATGAGTCATAATGGTCTCCGGGATTTCAGTGTACCACTACAACATAATGGAAAGGGATAGGGTAACATAGTTAATGCGGTAATGGAAATAGAAATGTTCAAAGTTTTTTACAGACCTTACAAATGCTGGATGTGTCCACCCTTCATGACACGGCAAATGTCTATTCTGTAATCCAATTTGGCGCGCGCGCGCACACACACACACCAGCGTTGCCTGGTCCACCTGAGTGAGAGCCGTGGTAATGCACGGTTTCAATTCCATTACATCTCAGGGCAGGGGCAGCACAAACGCTTGGTCCTTAACAGCCCGAGAAGAAGAAATCACACAGCATTAAATCTGGTGATTGAGGCGACCGACAAGATGTGGTCGGTCATCGGTTAAGTGCATGGCCAGTCCACCTGTTGGGCAATGTCTCACTGAGATGTCCCTATGAAAGTGGGGTAGAGCCAAGGACGCGCCACTGCGTGCATACAAAACTTGGAGAATTTCTCTTTCTATCACCATGCCCTGTGTTTCTGTATCCCTTACTGTTACGGTCTTATGGCTTGCCAAAATCCCAGAGATCATTATGACTCACCCTGTACTTTACATTAGAGGCATGTAAAGAGGCATTTGAAAAAAATTAACCATTAAGTTCCAGCCCCAGGACTCTGTGGAAACTAAGATATTTATTGATCCTGCAGTTTGAAAGTTGAGAGCAAGAGCTCCTGCATAGGCTTATCATATCCAAAGGGGGACAGAGTGCCAACCTTTAGGCCGCAATCCTATGCACAGCTTCCTGGGAGTAAGTCCCATTGAATGCAATAGGACTTACTTCTGAGTAGACATGCATGGGATTGTGTTAACCACTGAAATTTGGGCAGGTGCAGCTCATCATCATGGATAGGCTTACCAGATCTCCAACCGGGACAGAGTGCTAGACCTTTAGGAGAAGGAATGTGGGCAGGTGTAGCTTGTTAAACCCTTAGAGCACAATCCTATACACAATTTCCTGGGAGCAAGTCTCATTGAACACAATGGGGCTTGCTTCTGAGTAGACATGCCTAGGATTATGCTCTAAGGTTTAACAAGCTACACCTGCCCACATTCCTTCTCCTAAAGGTCTAGCACTCTGTCCCGGTTGGAGATCTGGTAAGCCTAATCATGGAAGGGTGCAACAAACTGCAAAGGTTAAAGGTAGGCACTCTGTCCCCCTTTGGATCTGGGAAGGCTACTTATACTAGGTTGCCCAGATTCAATAAGGGACAGGGTGCCTATGCCTTTAACTGTACTAAAGCTGTACTGTTTTACTATTCTACTAATGTGAATATTTTCTTTAAGTTAAAAAAAGTTAAAATTGTATTTTTTTAAAAATAGCACCAAACTTTAAGGGTGCGGCTTATAATCAGGAGCGTCCTATACTAAGCCGCACCCTTAAAGTTTGGTGCTATTTTTTAAAAAATACAATTTTAACTTAAAGAAAATACACATTAGTAGAATAGTAAAACAGTACAGCTTTAAACAGTGTGTGTAAATAGTAAAACCGTACTCTGTGTGTGTGTGTGTGTGTGTGTGTGTGTGTGTGTGTGAGAGAGAGATCAAACAAGTAGCACAAGCAGAACAACGATCATAATATTAGCTGGCAGACTGTAAAAACTGGCATCGATTCAATCAGTGCAGACCAAGGAAGAAAATAATATCTTACACAAGCTTGTACGTTAAGACATCACCACCACATATTGCTTGTTTGTGCAACTACAACTGACTCAGCATAGCTAAGGAACACAATTCAGAAACTACTTACTATGGGACATTTCTAGAGAATCCTATATATAGTATTTAAGCAGAGCTACAATTTGCTTAGAAATCAACAGTCACAGGACTGTTGCCTATTTTTCACTTTTCACATGGTTAATGATCAGGCCAGAATTGAAATGTCATCTTTTAATCCTTGGGAGAATCAATTACCCCTCCTTCCTCTTGCCTCCCTTAAAAATAAGTATATTATACATTAATCTCTAGCCATCTGGCTTTCTTAAGCAATTATGTATAGATTAAGAAAAGGGATCATTTTAACCTATTTCCAATATCTAGACAAACAAAATATGGCAGACTTCAAACCATGCCATTAGCCACATAAGATATTATTTATATATTGCTGTAACCTTTATATAAAAGTGAAGTAGTTTTCCTTAGAACTCTATTAGGAATTCTAGTTAGGTCCCGTTGATCGTCGTACCCAAAGAAATAATTGGTTAAGCATCTTGGAGATAATGTTTTTCAGATGTCACAATAAGGATTTTCTGAACAGCTGAAAGATGTTGGTGCAGTGAGAATTCCCTTGGGATGAAGAAGTCACTATTGTGTATACAGGAGAAAAACTAATTCATATTATCCCTCTAAAATGCTTTAAATTAACAGGAGACGTTTGGTGGGGCATAAGCACTTCCTGAAGTCCTAACCTCTGACCTAGACACCTCTCTCTTTCTGATCCCCAACACATGAAGGGTCTGTCCGCACCGACGGAAATTTCCTTGGCACACATTAAGCCTTCTTTTTATGACTTCAGATGCCCTAAAGCTCAAACAGATCCCAAGGATGAGACCCAGCACAAATTAAGCTCTAATCGCATGAATAAAAAGCGTAGTGGAAGTTAGTTCAGCAACTAACAGAACTGGTAGAAATAATTAATTTGTACTCTCAAGCCTGTCATTTCAGATTAATTGACCTGAAATTAATTCCAGGTCCTAGCTGTGTCCTAATCTTTAGCAAAACAGAGTCACCAATGTGACACCATTACATGATATTGTGAACACATCCTAGTTGCTGTGTGACAATTGTAAATCGTGCCAAATGCTCTGGAAATCATTAGGAATGAAAGAGATGAGTATGTGAATGTCGCTGTCCTTAGGAAATAATTACTGATCAATTAAATTATAACTGGCAACCCTTTTGTTCATACTCTTACGGCATAGTTTAAAAAAAAAAGCTTTTCTACTATTTTTGAAGTACATTTTAAAGGATATTTTGTATCAATCATTTGGTTTAGATACCAAATAAATCAAGTGGACATTATTTGACAAGCATCAATCTGAACTGGAACGACCACTATCATTTGGGATATTTAGAAGAGTGAAAATTGACCATTAAAATAAAATTCACGAATTTTTAACCACCATGATCTCATGTGTTATGTACTGTATGAAATGGGTGCATTTATTCAATGTAAATGATCCATTGACGGGCAGCCTGATCCTGTGTAACCTACGTCGGCATAGGGAGTTGCAAACGTGCCATAAAGCAGGTTTGCGACTCCAGGAGAGTAAGCGGCACTGGTGCGGAGACCGGCACCGCTCACTCCCCCAGCCCACGGACCCTGCAGACTAGGCCCAGGTAAGTGCTAGGCGAGGTTGCAGGGGC
Organism: Plestiodon gilberti rubricaudatus; assembly: GCA_026170595.1. Lineage (NCBI taxonomy): Eukaryota > Metazoa > Chordata > Lepidosauria > Squamata > Scincidae > Plestiodon > Plestiodon gilberti. The sequence goes on from JANXHW010000001.1 coordinate 94,933,335, forward strand.
GGGGAAGGGCGGGCCAGGGCAGCGAGGGAGGGCTTCCTTAAACAGGAATGTTTTCAGGCCTCGCCAGGATTGCGCTGTAAAAGGCGCTATGTCATACTGTATATATACAGGTGGGCCCCCATATCCGCTGGGGATATGTTCCAGGCCCCTCCGTGGATACTTGAAACCGTGGATAAGAGCAAACACCCCCTCCATGGTTTCCTGAGGGCCCCCCCAACCCTGTCTCCCCTGCAGGCAGGCATGCTTGCCCCCTCCCCCAGCTCTTATTTTTCTTTCAGCAAGCTTTGTTTCTTCCTTAAAACAAACAGAGAAGCAGCCTCCATTGCAGGCAAGTAGAACGAGACTAAGTCCTAGAGAGGCTCTGCAAGGTTTCTGTTAACCTTGCAGAGCTTCTCTAGTACTTAGTCTTGTTCTACTTGCCTGTAATAAGCAACCAGACGCTGCTTCTCCTGTTTCTTTAAGGAAGAAACGAAGCTTACTGGGAAAAAAGTAAAAGCCTGGGGGGGGGTCCCCACGATTCGTGCATAACTGAAATCATGGATAGCGAATCAGTGGATATGGGGGCCCACCTGTATAGACACACATCACAGGCTAGATATACTACATGGCACAATGGAGAGAAAAATACTTGTAAAAGTAGAGGTTTGAAAAGCTTCAAAATGAGACATATACCAAAAGTCAAACTCAATTTGATGAGAGCAGTAATGTTTGTTTTCTCCAGTTTGGAGAAAAATGCCAGGGGGTGACTGAAGTGAAATAAGGGAGGGGGACTCAACATTGACACACCCCTTTCGATGTAAAATGTAGACAATTCCCTCAACCCCTGCTTTATACATGAACAGGATAGACACATGAAACACAGGTCCCCACCCACCCATCATGTCTGGCTCGGCAGAAAAGGTTATCATAATTTACAATATCACTGTCTAGATAATTTCACGGAAAGTATCAATTATTGGTGTTAACTTCAGATGAAAACTACCAAAAATGAGAAGTATAGGGTGGTAGACGGAATTAAAACTGTAGGGAGGCAGCTGGGTGCTTTTAGCCATATGATACCACCCAAAGAGGCAGAGCTGGCAGGTCTGTACAGCTCCATAATAAATGATGAACTTCTTGTACATTGGATTCTTCCCCCTCCACAGAGCCAGGACACAGTTCTACAGCATTGCATGACAGGGGTTACCAAGTCTCCACCAGCAGACAGTGGGCTCAACCCAATTTTAAATCATGCACAAACACAATACATTTATATGTGCAAGGAGGCAGATGTGCATACCTCTTTGCATGCCCATCAGAATGCACATCCCATTCCAAGCAACACAGCACAAGTAAACTGCATCCTCAAATTGCACATCTGAATGCACTTACATTTTATGCCCAGGGGTCCCCAAATGAACAAGTAATATGAGGGGCAGGATGGTGTAGTGGTTTGGGAGTTGGACTTAGACCTGGAAGATCCAGATTCAAATTCCCGCTCAGCCACGAAGCTTCCTGGGTGACCTTGGGCCAGTCACTATCTCTTCTGCACTCTTCCACTAATCGCTGAACCTCTGGTTCAGTCTTGTGGACTGTGGCAAGGCAGCAGATAGGAAAGAGGATGGGTGACAAGACTAGTGGGACAGTAGCACCATCTTCTCCCAGAGCCTCTGAACTTTTAAAAGGCACCATTTCCGGATTAAAAAAGGATCAGAAACCCTAACCCAATTGTTTCTCATTCAATTATGATGCTTGGCCTCCTAAGGAAAATGTTTTTGCAGCAGACACAGACTAGTTATGAGTTTAATATCTGTCTATCCAAAAAGCAAGTAACAGTTAAAGTAAAATTTAATTCTGTTATATGGATGAGTCGTGAAAACCTGAGATTGTTTCTAAAATTAGGGCCTTTTATGAAACTCTTGTCTTAAGATTGTTAGCAGCAGCAAATCAATTTGGATATTTCTTTACCACAAGTAAATGAAACGTCTCATTAAAGAGCTTAAATAAAATTACACGCCCTTCAACTTGGAAAATGTCTCCTATCCCCCCAAAGCCTCCACTATGTATGCAGAATTCTCTTTAATGAAAAGAACTTCCCCAAACCGCAGCCAGCAGTATTTAATCTCCCAGTATTAGTGCTGTCAATCAAACACAAGAAATACTTAAAAAGAACTCTAAAAGGAAAACCACTGGAATTAAATCTAGTAAGTTAAAAAAACATTTACTGGAACCAATTACATTTTTTAGAACACAATGCAAAACGTTTCAAAATAAATATCAATCAGACGAAGAATTACATATAACAGAAACATTCTGATATAAGTACAGAAAAAGTACATTTACACCACAGAATAACTTCCACAATTCCACACAAAGAAAGAACAATACTGCTTGGGAGTAGATAGATGAGGATTGGTAAAATCTCAGGGATTCAGAGGATGCAGAATAATGTTCTAAGTTTTCTGCTTGTTTACTGGGAATAGGCATTTCGGTAAGGGTTGCATTAAAGTTATGCCTGAACAGGGTCTGAGATAGGTCCAAAGAATGTTCATGTTCCTCAACGATGGTCAGTAGACATTTCTCTAAGTTGAGTGTTAGCCATCAGAGCTTGGAGGAGATGACAGAGAGCGAAAAAGTAGCTGAGAGGAGGGAGCACTGTGAGTTGAAGGCAATTCATAGAGTGCAAAGAGAGCAAACTCCATAAGCCTCCAGTGCAATCTCCTCCAAAAGGAAACCAAAACCTGAATTGGAACTTCCCACTGAGTTGGAACTTCCCACTCCACAAGTGGGGAGTGAGTAACAATAAGATTGCCATTATTGCTAAGAGGCAGGAGCTTAATACACCCATGATTACCAGGAGCAGAATATAATTGCTTGTTTGATGATGCAACAGAAAACAAATTATGCATATTGGCTTATGCAGGGTGACAATTCCGTTTTCTTGGCACAAAGTTTCGATTTATTTATTTATTTCTAGCACGCTGTCCACCAGCTCTGTTAGTTTGAGAAATTATTAGCCTGTCTTTGCTACAGATATATGGGTTGTTTCCACTATTATGTTGATCATGCTGGTAGCATTTTACTGACGCAAAGCAGTTTCTATAAAGGAAAGAGACGCAGGAACGAGACGTGACAACAAGATGGCAAACGCCCAGCTCCGATGCCTGGACTAAAACTGTAGTCAGTAGTGTTGACAACGAATAGGGATGTCAGGGGTTAATCTCCCAATCCGGCCATGTGGTCTGACAGGCGCTTGACAACTCCCCTATTTTGGCATGCAGGGAGCAAAAAAAAAAAAAAGCCTTGGCAGATCACGAGCTGGGCAGGCCTGCTTTAATTTAAGGCAGTTTTACCCAAGGGTGTATATACGCAACAGAAGTTAAATGCGTATACCTGTGGGCTGGGAGGAAATGTTAACAGTACATACCATCAATGTCACATAAATTCACCACAGGATTGTAAACTGATCCCGACTGTGCTCCAGATCTAGGAAGTTATTTCAACTTTAATGCGATAGTCCATCCCTTTGAACATCCCTGTCTTTGGGTAAAATAACTTCAGATTAATTCTACCTACCAAGAAGAACAGAGGATAGGAGGCGCTCAGCTCCCCTCGTGTGACTAGCATGATCAGGACGGCAGGTAAGCACCTGCTCCTCCACCCTTTCTCGGTCCTTACTTATACCATATTTATTAAGGGAAATCAAGTGAGTTGAATATGCATGCACCAATCACAGCTGATGCACATAGACATGTACATGTTGTCATTTAATAACTTAAAATTGGGTACATTTTGTACCAAAGTAAAAAAAAATACAGCAGACATTGTCTCTTAGAAACTTTCATGAACAGAGCAAGTAGTAGCTGCCTACTAACAGAGGTGTAATGTATAAACAAGCCTTGGGTCATCATGACAGATGGGCAACAACAAAAACCTGGAAGGAATCTTGCATTGTTTTTGCCTATGCCGCTAAGGACTTTAACCGGTTCACCAACTTTCTCCTCCTTTCCTTAATTAGCAGCTCCACTGGCTCCATTTCCAGACTGAGCTTGATATTTGTCTTCCTTCCTGGTTTTTAATGCGCCACCATGGATTTACTCCAAGTTGTCTCACGGATAATGTTTATTTGATCAGATACCCTTTCCCTTACACACAGTCTTTATCACAGTTAGTGGACTATTCTGCTCTTGTACTGTTTTCCACCATCTGGAGCACCCTTTCTCAAGCCTTCTGCCTCATTAACTTTCCAACTTGTTTCACAACACAGAGGAAATGGTATCTTTATTCTCATTTTTCACCATTATTAGTCTGTTACTGTCTTTAATTAAATCAAAAATGATTTAAGTTTTCTTAAGTTAAAGATAACAGAGTAGCAAATAAGCCTTCCAATGCATCTTATAAATCTGAACAGAAAACCTAACACATTTTATTTGTTTGTTAATATTTGCTTGTTACTAAAAAAAAAAACCATACTTAGAAATTAAACTTTTATCTTCCTTGGGAGAACTAGAGAAGAAAAACAGAGAGACAGGAAAACCTGCTAATTTGAGAATATGTTTGCTTTGTGAGGCAAACAACAGACCATTTTTTTGGAAGAAAGACCACTTATCAAATTTCAGATCCTCTCACCTTTAGTTATGATGAGCCAAGAAGGATTCCATTCCAATAATAATAATAATAATAAATAATAATAATAATAATTCTCCAGAAAAATAACAAAAGACAAGTCTTGAAGTGAAAACGCAGGCAGTAAATTGAAAAATATTTTTCAAACTCACTACATTTCACTCACATACCTAATCAAGCACATTCATCCTCACTTTAATGAATGCATTTCTTCAAAAGCATCAGCTTAAACCCACGCCTTTCATGCAAGACGCTTATAGAATATTCAAAGTCTCTAGACTAGAGTACAATCAGGGAAGAGCAATATATCAGTAGAGTCTATGTATTTTGCACATATGAAACCTTTTATACTCCAAGTGGTCTCTCCCAGCTTGTTTGCCACACCAGCGACACCCAAACGCAACACTGGTCCTCCTCATTTTGCCAGTACGGAAGCCAGAAACACACAACGTTTCACTCACTCTTCTCTTCAAGAGAGACACATTACTTAATATATGTTCACTAATTATTACTGTACCATTCTATTACAGGTTTAAAGATATTTTTACTTATTGGATAGCTACAGCTGCTGTTGTATACCTTGGAAGCAAATGTTAGAAAAAATATATACCAGGTCAACATAGTAAAACTGATCTGTAAAATAAAAAACAAATGTGCAGTCACCTATTGTAATGGCTTAATACAAAATTAAGCTATTTGTTAAACCACAATAACTCAAACAAAGAGCCAGAACAAAAGATAAAACACTAGAATTTTTTTTATCAGTTACCAGGCTAGAAATCCACACACAAAAAATCTCCCACTGAAGAAGATAATGTGGTCCATTGTTTGAAAAGGAAAGAACCTTCAATTACTCCTTAAGTCTTGCTCACAGTTCTTCCTGGAGCTTAAATAGTAACATATCCTAAATATTTGAATGCAAACCTTGTCTTACAAGCTGCCTCTGGCTAGGACTGCATCCAATTTATTACAATCCTTGCTCAAAACAACCTCCTCTAAGAATTCACACCATACTCACACAAGATACGCTGCCACACTCTGGGATGTAGTGAATCCTCTCAGTCATGTGTTTACAAAACAGCTTCCAGAATTAGAGGCCAAGCAACAAACCACACACAACAAGGGGGACAGCTGGGCTACACAGCACAGTGCTAAGGGCAATAATAGGGCAGCTGAATTTACATGTCAATAGAGGAGTCCCCAAGGCCCATCAGGTTATAAAGAATTAGGGCCTAACAGGAAAGCCTTTGGTCCTAGAATTAGTACACAGCCCCCTGCTCCATTGTGTTTCAGGCCATATGTGATTATTCCTCAGAAGCATCTGTATCTCCGATTACCACCAGTCATAACAAGTACCCACAACAGATGCTCCTAAAATGACATATTGCTTTTGCAACTTAAATCTGAGCAAGCCTTTGGAACGTTCTGTGAATCTTTCAACCTCACCAAACACCTCGCTTTCCCTCGCAACTAGCTGAAACCGAACTGGCAGGAGGATTGACAAGAAAAGTTCTAGTAGCTGGATGGGGCCTTGAAGCAGAGTAGGTGCAAGACTGGAGCCAGAGCAGTGCTCAGACAGCTTTAGGTAGGTCCAGGGTAAAGCCCAGCATAAAACATAAAAAGCCCACTTAAGGTGCCCTCTATTTAGTAGGGGGAGAGCAACTATCCTTCTACCTAGCATGGCATCTGTTCCAGTGGCTATAGCTGGTGTATTTGTTCCTGCTGCTTCTTTTACACAATTGTGAGCCTTTTGGGGATAGGGAACCACTTATTTATCTAGCTACATAAACTGCTTTGTGAATGACTTTGTTGAAACGCAAATATATAGTATATAAATATTCATCATCATCAAGATAATGTTAATCTTGATCATCATCAAGATAACGAAGATCCTTGTGTCTTCCAACAATGAATATGCAAAGGATGAGGTTTGCCCGGGGCTATAACTTAAAGCCAGAAATCATTTCAAAGCAGGTTATGTCTTTGTGTCAATTCCATAACCCAGTGTCCTATATATCTATGTAGCCTTTAGTTAGGAGTCCTCAGTCGGGAGTTAAGAGCACCTATGCCCCCTGGATTCTGTGCTGTATCTTCTGCCAAGAGGACATTTTTCATTTCTGACTCAAAACTACTGCCTTTTGCCATAGAGTTTCTGTAGGCATGGAAGATATAACAACTTACCTGGTTAATCAGTTAGGGCTAGAATAATTTTATTCTTTTTATCCCCTTGACTGAAATTCAGCGTTCTGCATGTGTTCATGGTTGCCCAGTGTGTCTGATGTCTCAAGGGGGGGGGGGGTTGGCTGAGGCTGTGGACTCATCAGGGTGTGGGGGTGCTTGGCGATGATGTCATCCCAAGCAACTTCAAAGACTAAGACACCAGCAGGTTACCTACAGGAGGCAGGGCCACAGCAACAAGACAGGAAGGACAGTGGGGAGATATAAGGGGAGGGTTTGGCCGAGCAAGGGAGGAGGGAACAAAGGAAAGCTGGAGAGTGGAAGGGCGAGGAGGGTGGAGCCACTCAGCCATGAGGCTCACCGGAAGATTTTGGAGCCGTCACTGTCGCAACTGAATTGACCTCAGATGACATCTTGTGTCATCAGCTTCTTAGAGGAAGGGCAGATACAGATGTGATCAATAAATTAAGAGAAACTAAATTCAAGCTTCTCTTAAAAACAAATCTATAATAATTCACCTTTATGCATAACATAAGAAAAAGCACTGCTGGATCAGGCTGTGGATCCACGTAAGTATAGCATCTTATTTCCCATAGTAGGCCACCAGAGACATGCTTCTCTACCATCACGGCCCACCAGCAACTGGTACTTAAGAGGTATACTGCTGCTGAACCTGGAGGTAGCACATACTCTCATGCCCATTAGCCATTGATAGACCTGTCCTCCACAACATTGTCCAATCCTCTTTGTGGCCCATAATTAACATGGTCCAAAAGATAACGGATTTTCACTAGCAAAGATTTCAAACAAATACAGCATCATATTTAATTTCCACAGGTGAGTGGAATTGCAGGTTTTTATTTAAACTTCTCCACCTGCATAAATCAGTGAAGGCTCTTGTGAGAAGATTGGAAAAACGGTCAACAGTTTCTGGCAAGTGTCAGAAGCAAGAGAGGGCTCAAGCATGAATCCAGATTGACTAACATTTAAAGTAATATGTGATCAGTAAGGCTGCCGTTCCATGAAGACTAAAGGTAAAGGTAAAGGATGATGCTCGGAAAGCTCGGGGGGAAAGAAGCTCGAAAAAAAAGCTTGAAAGACAGTCGTGCCCAACTCTAGGGTGCGGGTGCTCATCCCCGTTTCTGGCCAAAGAGCCAGCGCTGTCCGAAGACGCTTCCATAGTCATGTGGCTGGCATGCCTGATGGAACGCTGTTACCTTCCCGCCACAGCGGTACCTATTTACACTCGGGTCTCAAACCATGAAGACCATGCACCTAAAAATGAATATCAGTCTCAACATGTTGCAGTGGTTATTAATGGCTTAGAACCAAAAGTGTCATTCCGCTAGTAGAAAGTCTTTGCTGCTCCCAGAAGGGCTGTTTCTGACCTGGGAGAAGAATACTGCAGGAGAAACATGACCCCAAATTCAAAGAAAGTCTTCTGTTTGCATAAGCTCTTGTGCAAGACAGCATCGACTCTTTTGAAGACCTGTTTGTGACTCACTAGAATTTATATGACACAGCTCTATCTTCCTTGTTAACTATGTTTCTTATACGGTAATACAATCCCAAATATATTGTGGTGCTGTATGTACTGTGAGAAGTCATCTGCTAGCTTGCGCAACAGATCATGAGACATCCACAAACATGTGTTTTTCTTCCAGTTACAGTTCTCCTCTGAGCATGATATTAGCCAATACAGGGCGCAATCCTGTAGAGCGTGCCGGCGACGGAACGAACGTGCCGGTGACGGAAGGAGTCGCGAGCGTGCCGGAAAGCACGTTTGCAACTACTCAGAAGCAAGGGAGGCTGGCGCAGAGGCCGGCCTCCCTCGCTCCGTTGCCAGAGCGCCCGACGGAGGAGGTGAGTCGGGATCTGGCAGGAGCGGTTCGACGGGTGAGGGATGGGGGCCATTGGCCTAGCCAGCCCAGGAGGGGGCGGGGGATGGCTCCTGCCATATCCCCGTCCCCACTGGGCCGGCTACGCCGTTACACGGCCTCCTCTACTTGCGCCAGCTATTTAGCTGGCGGAAATCCGAGGAGGCTTATCGGGCCGTCCCCTTCCCCAAGCGTCCCCTTCCCTGAGTAGACCTCCAGCCCAGCGGTCGACGGGTAGCCTGGGCGCAGGATCAGGCGGGCGGCCCTGGACCGCCGGCGTGATCCTTGCACTGGATTGCGCTGACAGTATGTTAACTTAAAACAGAGAGCAATGGAAAAAGTATTGAATTGCCTCTCAAGGCTTATTTAGCGATAAGGGCATGATGCAGGCAAAGTTAAGCACTTTCAGAGCCCATTGATTTGAGCAAAACAAGTTGCCTCAGCATCTCCCATTTCAATCAAGGCATCCAAAACATGCTTAATATTGCCTGGATTATGTCCTGTGTGTTTTGCCCTTGTTGTTGCAAGATTGCTCTTGGCAATAACAGGGATAATTTATAGGCATGCTCCGCTTCCACAGGTTGTGTGTTACTTTACAGGAAGAAAGAAATGTTTTTGCAAGCTTGCTTCATTGACAGGTTAAGGGTTCCCTCCCTCCCACACTGTCTACAAACAGAATTACTTCAAACAAATAAATCACTATGAAGGAGGCTGGCACAAGCAACTAGCATTCATTGTAACAAACTAAGTTTGTAATCTTTACTTCATCCTCTCCCCTTTGCATTTTTCTCCCATTTGAACTATGTGTAAAATGTAAAACCGATTGTAAAGAGGACAGACAAGACCACCCCAGCCTGGATTATATCATTACTACCAACTAATAACACTATACAAAGTCCTTAAAATAAACGTCAGGACTAACTTCCAATTATTACCTATGACATAACTAGTGATGAACAGCACAACTCCCAATTCTCAGTCCATTTTGTGAACTTGTTCATTTTGTTTTTCGTTCATTCTTTGCTAGCTACAAGCTGTGCAACCTTGTGTTGGAGCATTCACATCTGCCCATATTTTGTTCAAATGCCAGACACCCCATTTTCTGAAACTGTTTTCTAAAGTTTTAAACAATTCCTTAAAGACACTTCCTTGGACAGTGGTGTTGCTAGGGCGTGGCGGGGGGGTGGGCCGCCAGGAGGGGTGACATGCCGGGAGAGGTGCTCGCCCGCCTTGCCATCACCCCTGCTGCTGCCACGTCACCCCCCGCATCACCCCCCTACTGCCGCCTGGTACGAGCTGGGAGAGGGCGGCGAAGCGTCTTCTTCGGCTGGCAGCTCGACCGCTTCTGACTAGGCCAAAAGCGGCATTTTCGCATACGTGCACAACAACACTGAGGGCAAGAGGCTTCAAGTGGTGTTGTGCGCATGTGCAAAAATGCTGCTTTTAGCCTAGTCAGAAGCAGCCGAGCTGCCGGCTGAAGAAGTCGCGTCATCACCCTTTCCCGGCTCGTACAGGGCTGGGCAGCAGCCAGGGGTGACACAGCAGCAGCGTGGAGGGGGTGACGTGCCAACCTCCCGCCGGTGGTGACGCGTCACCCAGTGACGCCGCTTGGGCATCTTTTGAAACACACATTTAATTTTCATTTTTTAAAGCTGGCAACCAACATCACAGCTACCCATCCAAGGTAGGCTGTCTCCCCTGCAACATGATTCCATTTCCTAACTCAACCACTATTACAAGCATAGGATAATGTTACAGGGGATTGTGGGAGTATCGCACAAAAGCTAAAATGCAGTTTGGCATCCTTTGATTGCTTGTGCAAAGAATGACTAATAGTTCCACACAGATCCACAGAACACATTAAGGCTCCTAGGGGAGAGAGCAAAGGCAAAAAGAAATCTGTGGTAAAATAGCCCATCTTATCCCTCAGTTTCTTCAAGTAGCCCCCTGTATGGTACTTGGAGACCCAACTTTTCATAAAGCACTGTTCTTCAACCTTGGGGTTGGGACCCCAATGGGGTCACAAAGCCTCATTTGCAGGGTCCCGGCAACTTACGGGAACCAAAATGGCCACGGGGGGTAATGCTGGGGGGGCGGGGGAACCTGCTGGGGGGCTTCTTTCATCCCCCTCCTCCCCTTCCTCGTTTGATTTGCTGGGGGGCAATGGGGAACCACAGCTATGCTTTCCTGTTCTAGAATGCCCCCGGCACTGGTGGTGCAGGCCGGGCAAGCTCGGCAGGACGAGGCTGCCAGTGTGGGGACGGGGTGGTGGTGACAGGGGCGAGGTGGACGGATCGGCTCCCGGGAGGGGGCAGGATCAATGGTGGGTCCCCAGCCTCATACTTTATTAATGTATTTATTTTGGGGGTTGTGGCACAAAAAAGGTTGAAGATCACTGTCCTAAAGTATTTGGCTTAACCCCTTAGTCATAATCTCCAGCGGAAACAAAACCCATGAAACTACATTTGCCCATATCCATCCCTTTTTGTCCTAGTCTCTCCCTTTCTTCCTTTTGTTTCCTCTACTGTTGAGACTTTGTGTGCCTCAGGATAGTGATCTCCTCCCCCCACCATGATGTTACTCTGTAAAGTGCTATGTATATGGATGGCAATATGTAAACAGACCATAACATTGGGAAGCAATGCCATGGATGTTACATTATGCTGTAGGTACATGTGTCAGCATACTCATTGAAGCCATTTGGAAACGTCCTATCCAAGAGTCTTCTAAATGCTTCAAGCAATACTTGTCCCATTACAGGTCTGTTTACAAACACTGAAAGCAGATCCTGATGTAATGTTTCTTCTTATTTACTTAGTGTTGTCAACACCATAACAACAGCCTACTGGACGCATTATTAAAAATCTTCCATGGGAAGAATACAGTACATACTACACTAGCATGGAAAAATATGTAGTTTACAAGAAATATTTAACACAGAGGATCATTTTCTGCCCCACCGTCCCCAAAAGCATCCCTTATATATTCACTTGGATTGAATCAATTGTTCTATACATTAAATAAGCATTAGTCACATTCATCCCTTGTCACCACTGCCTCTCTCTTTCCCCCTTCCCAGTTTCGTTTCCCACGCAACTGAAGTTTAGAAAGCAGGTTCCTCAGGACAGAGTCCTGTCCTTTTTGCTTATGTTACTCTGTGTAAAGTATGGTGTACTCTGCTAGCAATATATAAAACAATGTTGCTCCTCACACACAGGAGCTGAATTATGCCAATTTATTCACTATTCAGCAACAATATGAACATTGGCTTTATCAGTGTACATTTTCGAACCTCTCCCAGTTGTCTTCACCAAGACAACTAGCACTTCAGATCTGAGAAGGTCATAAAGGGTCACAAGAATGCCATTAATACCAACTTAGACCCTATGTCAGAACGCAGCAGCAAAGGGCGCTGGAATGAAGATTTAGTATCGTGGTAAAAAGGTCTGCTTTTACAAGATCCTGCACAGATAATGTCCCTTATTCCAAAGCCCTGCTGGCATTTTGTTCTTTGTGCTTTCCAGACTTCTGGAAGGAAAAAAAAAACAGTTTCGTGCAGACATTGCAGCAAAAGAAGGGAAAAACACTTATAATACCAGTCTGCTTCTTTCAAAGCAAATGGGGATCCAGAGAGAGAGAGAGAGAGATCAAACCACCATTAGATTGTCAGACATACCCATGTCTTATGTGCAAGACAGCACTGGTATAAATCCATGGTACAATTACACAGTAACAATTTAATTGGAACATATATTACAAAGAGTCTGAGCAGCCAGTGTATCATGGAGGGGGGGGGAGGTATAGGGAGGCAGGGATCTCTTTGATCAGTCACCACCTTACAGGGTGGTATTGCACCTGGCTGAGGGCCAAACTACACATGATGTTTAAAGGATCACTAGTCCTGTCAGACTCAGGTTTGCTTGAGCGAATAGCAGCCAGATTGCACTACCTGTGGATTGGGACTGTGGCAAAGGCTAGCAGACTTGGCCGAAAGGGACAGGTCATCTGAAGCCACCCCCACAATTCTACCCCCATCACTGCTGCTGCCCTTAGATGGTAGGGGGGCATGGACATATTCCCCCCCTCTCCTTCACTTCAGTTTAGAAATGGAAAAGAGGAGACAAGAGATGGTGATAATAGCAGTGGCTGCTTTTGCCCACCTCCCTCCTCCGCACTTGGGAGAGAAGATGGCAGTGGTAGCCCTCTTAGCCTGCCCACTTCCTTCTCCACCACACACATGAAGGAGAAGACGATACAGATGCAGATCCTCTTCCCAATCAGGGTTCAGGACTGGCACCACTATCACTACCTACCTCCCCCATCTTGCTCGTTTCTTCCTCCTTACTTTGTCATCCTGCTTTGAAATAGTGTAGTGGAGCGTGGTGGAACAAGAAAAGTGGGAGACACAGGAGTGGGGTGGTACTTCTCTGGGCGTCCTTGTTCTGCCCCACTCTGCCACTCTTTTTCAAACCACACAGCGGGACAGTGGGAGGGGGAGGCAAGGGGGGAAATGGCGGTTAAGTGAAAGCTGTGGACATGGCCATTTTACGCAGGGTGTCATCTGTGCCCATCTGCCCCCTGAGGCCTCCCTTAACTGATCTGCCTGCCTCACCTCATCCCATGGTTTGGCCAGCCCTGGGACTGGGGTGGCTTTTACCCTACCCCACCACAGACGTGATCCAGGCACATGCGATCCACACAGGGATGATCTGGCTACGCCCAAAAAAGCTTCTTTTGGTGCTAGGCATCAGCAAAGGAAGGGGAAGCGAGGGCATCACAGAATCTCTATGGGGTTTTCTTCCTGCCTGCGTAGAGACACACTCACAGGATGAGGTGTGAATCATGGCTATGGGTTGTATCCTAAAGGACTATACAGGGAAAGATGATCAATTTCCCCACCCTCATCCTCACATAGCAACCCCCTGTACCTCCCCCCCCCCATCCACTCCAGAACAGGACTGCACTCAGCGGGCTGCAGGGTTAATGGTACATACCGTAGGTAAATGACACACATCTCTTGCATGAACTAAGATGCCCTCTGTTTGCAGAAGGAAGAGTTCAGGTAAACCCAATATAAATGAAACAAGATACTTTATTATACTTAGGCAGTACGGTACCTCTGAGGTTACAGATCTGGTGTAGCAAAATGCCTAAGAAAATGAGCTACATATCAGGACTTCCCTGGTTTGACTCTCGCCTCTGCCACGAACTTATCAGGTGACCTCAGACAAGCCAGGGGATTACTGTAAGAACTACATCAAGATGACACACATGCAGTAATTTTCACACTCAAAAAGTGCTCTAAAATTGCTAAGTATTATTATAGTTATTGAAAGAAGAGCATCATTTTGGTTCTGGTCTTCAGTGGCATTTAATTAATCAAATAAAGAACTTTACTTGATTAAAATATTAAAAGTACATTCACAAGATAACAGTTTACACATTCAGGAAGGGTCCTGCTTGAAAGAGCAGGATAGAAATTCAATAGTTATTCCCAGAAACAGCTTAAAGCATGAATGATCTATCTCACTGGCAGAAAAAGTGTTGAAGAATTATGTCCACGACAAACCTCGCATAGCACTGTTAATTCCTGTGTTATACCCTTCAAACAGAATCTGTGAAGCTTAAGTCGGCTGTTCTTGTTTCACTGTGCTAGAAACATTTCATGGCAGAGTTACATGGCCAGGCATTACAGGACGTTTCAAGCTATGTCCTCAAAAATGTAAATACAATTGTTGCCTCACTATTAATGCTTCTTTGCCACGGAAGGTTGGCAGAATGAAAGCCAGCTAAAAGTGAAACACATTTCAAGTATGCAGGCCTGAAAGCCCCCTGAAGTGTGTTCCTGAATACGTAGCTAGTTTGTTCAACGGCCAAGAAATTAAAACATACACAGTGCACATTCTAGAAAAGTATCAAAATGCAGCGTAATGTATTGAGATGTACGTTTCATAAGACTCTAGGGACAGAGAAAAATGTGCTATGTATATATTATACATGAAACACTGTAGGATAAAGGGAGGGTATACAACATCAATTGGGAACTCTACTTCTTTTTCTCTCCTTCCAATGGCCAAGAAAAATCAACAAGACAGATCAGATAAGACCTGACAGAAAAAGTAAGGGAAAAAGGCAAACAACATAATATTTTGTCTTCATCCTAACTAAAACACCTACCCCAATGAAATTCACATACTGTATAAATACACTGTACAGTTCAACCTCGCTATCTACGGGGATCTGTTCCGGACCCCCCATAGATAGCGAGGATCTGCGGATACTGGGGTCTGCAAAAAAATGCTGTAAAAAGAAACCGTGGGTTTTTTAAAAAACCTTTTAGAAGTAAACCGCGCTATTCTGAAGCCTCTGCAAGGCTTCTGGAAGTTTAACGACCCACTTCCGGGTCACGCAAAGGCTCTTCCCCCCCTCCCAGCCTTGTAAAAGGTCCTCCCAGCCTTTTACAGCAGACCCCCACAGGTCTGGGACCCATGGTAAGGCAAATCTGCGGGTCCCGAAACAGCAGATAGAAAGGGTCCACTGTATAGTCATATACTGTACGTATACATTCGTATATGCATCAAATTTCACATTATCAGTGGCTGCAAATATCTATGGACACAATCCAGCCAAAATTAAATGGCTGGCCCACTGGTGTCAGAGGAGTTAAGCATCTATGGATGGTCAACTCTCACTGAAATCAATGCGAGTTCAAAGTGCTTGGCTGGATCATGATCCAAGGCTGCAATCCTATGCACACTTTCCAGAGAGTAAGCCCCATTGAAGAGAATAGGAATTACTTCTGAGTAAACATGCATAAGGTGGTGCCACATATCCCCTCCCCCCCTTTTAAAAAGATCTGTGTTTGGCCTACAAGAACAAAAACACAGAGCAGAGGTTTCACGTTTTACCCAGTCAACTAAGGCAGCCCTTGCAAGATATCATAAGTACCACTTCACTCACCATTCTCCTGAAAAAGATATTTATGTGTGCATGTCCTCCTCAGTGCTATTTTAACCAGGCCACACACACTTAAAACAGTAAGACCTTTGTTTTAACATCTCAAAGACATGAGGCAGAAGATAAGGTCATGTTGCATTTTGAAATTTAATTTGGCAAATCTAGGATCTATGCGACAGATTTAATTTCAGAAAGTGCAACACCTCCTTAAAAAAACAATTCAGGGGGACAAAGGGAGACTTTGCTCTTCATGGGTATACAATCCCACTTTGTTCCTTTTCCCTTTCATTGAAGTCCCAACAATAATTCCTCCCCCAAGCTGCAATTTGCCTTCGGAGACACGATTCTATTGGCTCCAGCAGCTGCTTTTCTTCCGGAGCCAACATAAACCAGGGTGGTGGTGGTCAGGTGGGCATTTTCATTGTAGGCTTACCAGATCTCCAACCGGGACAGAGTGCTAGACCTTTAGGAGAAGGAATGTGGGCAGGTGTAGCTTGTTAAGTCCTACAGCACAATCCTAAGCATGTCTACTCAGAAGTAAGTCCCATTGTGTTCAATGAGGCTTACTTCTGTGTAGACATGCCTAGGATTGTGCTCTAAGGTTTAACAAGCTACACCTGCCCACATTCCTTCTCCTAAAGGTCTAGCACTCTGTCCCGGTTGGAGATCTGGTAAGCCTATTTCATTGGAACCACCACGGCTTAAGGAGAAAGGGTTAAATGCTCCCTCCCTGTATTCTACAGTTCAGATCATGATCAAGGCTGCCACCCCACCCTCAGAGCTGTTTAGATGTTTCAAATAACCAAAACATGGGATCAAACTACGCATTTAACATGACATGTAGTTAAAAGTCCCAGACACGTTGGAATTGCAGGCCAAAAAGTTACTTCACAATGGAATAAGACAGGTAGTGCAAGTCCATTACCCAAGCTTTGCAATATGTCTCCTGGGCATATTTAAGAAGATCAGTGTTGTTTGTGTGTACGTACCGGATACAGTTTTCTGAAAAAAATCAACATCTTAATGCAAATCACACACACACACACACAAACCCCACCCTGCCACAGTGCTCACTTACAGAGTTGAATAATGGTTGTACAAGTGTTCTTCTTTCACAGAAATGCAGACAAACAAGTTTGCTTTCTTTTCAAGACCATTTCTTAGCTAGAATGGGAAAAAAATGGGAAGAGGAATGTGTATGTCTATTATCATACCGACCATACACATACACAAACACATACACAGTGAATTTGTCAACTTGCTATTTTGGGGGAAAACAATTTAGAAAAAATTCTGTTACAGTTGATTTTTGCTTTTCATTTCAGGCATACCTACTCTCTCAAACTAAGATCAAAACAGAAATAAACAGTACATGTATAATTTGTTATTTATTTGCACTTTAACACCAAAGAGTTCTTCTACGATATATATAGAAATTCATAATCTTTAAGAGTCAGGACTACATCAAATCAAGACCAACCTGTACACTGCTGGGCACTCTGAACTCAAGTCACTCAGCTGAATGAATGACTGGACTTTGACAGCATTGATAATTTGCTTGGGATGGGTATGGGCCTAAATTCAATGCCCATTTCCCCACCAGAGGAAAGAGGAGCCTGAGGGGGGAAGTCTGCACCTTCCCCCCCCCTCACTGATTACACTGCTGTCAGCTATGAGAGCACCTATCTGTTCAGCACTGCATGTGCAATCCCTGGGGATAGAACGGCAAAACAACAGTACTTCCATTTTGTCTGTATTAAGTTTGTTCACCCTCATTCTGTCCACCATGGGGTGTGTTTGGACAATATAATTTATTTATTTTATTTAAAGAATTTATACCCCGCCTTTCTCCCAACAAGGGCACATAATCCAATGAGGGATGGCACCACACCATCCACACCGCAATGAGGGGTGTGACTGCACACATCTCACTCCTTCTCCTGAATGGCATGCCATTCTGTTCAACATAATCATATGGGGGGGAGCATCCAAACCAACCCTCACATGCAGTGGTGTTGCTGGAGGGGGTGCAGAGGCAGAGCAGTGAGTGGCGCAAGACACTGTTACACAGGGGTAAGCGGCCCCACTTGCTCGCCAGTCAGAGCCATTCCCAGCAGCGATGGCAACATGCAGGCGCTCACAGAAAAACGGAGCCTCATCTGCATTAGCCGTAGGCTTACCATATCGCCGACCGGGACGCTCCGTTTTGCCCTTAAGGGTGCTGTTAGTTTATAGTGAGCTAACAACCAGATGTGGAAAGATTTGTGCCCTATGTACACACAGCCTGAGTATGCCTACCACACTGATACCCAGCTCTATCTTTTCTTTTCGTTAGATTCCAGCGAGGATGATTGCAGGTCTTAAACTGCAGTCTAAAATCAGTTTGAACAGAACTGTCTACTGGCCCCACACACTCTACAGTGAGAGTTGTGAACACAAGTCCTGCTTCCCCTTCTGGTGTACTGCTCCACTCCACAAAATCCCTTGAGGGCAGAAGATTTCAGCTGTGTCTCACACATTTAAATTGCATATAAGCAGTGGCGTCGCTGGAGGGGGTGCAAAGTAGAAAGTGGCACAAGATGCTGCTATATGGGGGTAAGCAGCCCCGCCCCCTTGCCAGTTGGAGCCATTTTGGACGGCTAATTAGGCTTACCATATCGCCGACCAGGACGCTCCGTTTTGCCCTTAAGGGGCGGGGCGGGGGGAAGGGAACAAGAGCGCGCCCGATGCTACTTCTGGTGCTACTTCTGGGTCATGCCGGGCTCGCGCCCGACTTCCTGGTTCTATTCGTGACCCAGAATGCCTTGCAGGTAGCTTCTTCAAGGCATTCTGAGGACAGAACAAAGCCAAGGAAGTGGGTCGCGGTCCCGCACAACCCAGAAGCGGATTTGCAGCGCGTAGCAAGCCCGCCAGATCCCCTTGGAGCATCACTGAGCCCGCCGGTGAAAAACAGATTTGTTATACCTCCTTTCATAACGTCGCAGTTTTCAGGAACCTATCTATGACATTAAGTGAGGACTTCCTGTACATTAATTTTGAAGTAGCAAGATTGTTATCTTTGTTGAGTGAGGGAAGCTTGAGAAGAGAGACATTTTTAACCAAACAAAGAATAATGTAGAAAAACATATCAGAAGTCTGTTACTTGGCTTTGGCTGTCACACCTTAAGAAACTAAAAACAAGCAATGCATTGAACAAAATGTTTTTATGGGTATCATAAACTCCAGCACTTAAAGGATAGTATGAAACATTTTAAAGAATTAAACAGATAACAGCTATCAACGCCTCTGGCAAATTCTGGCACCAAGACTGCTGCGTTCCTTTTCAAGTTGTAACTTATCCTAGCTTTAAATTTCACCTTGAATGGAGGCCAAGTGTACAAAAGACACAAAACTAACTTTAATCTAATATGCATTTCTTTAGTAAGAAAAGCATAGGCCGCCTGAAATATAAATTAAGCTCCCCATGTCATGTGATATGCTATGATAATTTATCTCTATTATGTCTTGCTTCATAACAAGAGTACTCAGCCCCTCCTCATTTATGAATTATGGTGTGCCTTTTATGCACACTTGAAATAAATCTACACACAGATTGCAAAGTATATCTTGTATAAGGATATCCACATTTGCTAGAAGGTAGTTTTTTTGTCTTCCAAAGACAAAAGCTCCATGAATATGCTAGCCTTTTGACATAATTCATCCCCCCTCATGAATTTTCTTCCGTATTTGTACTTTGATTTCAATTGCACTACATTAACACTCAATACAAAATGTAAAGATGGAAGACTAAACCCATTCCTGTTTTAAAGTGCCTGAAGCAAATTACAACCCATTTTTTTTTAAGAAAATCACACTCCCATGACAGGCACTGTAAAGGAACCTTGGAACTTACAGGTATCATGCTCAAGGGACCAAAGATATCTCTTTGAATCAGGGGCCGTGTGAGTGTGAGTGTGAGAGACAGAGACAGGAGACAGGAGACAGGAGACAGGAGACAGGAGACAGGAGACAGAGATCATGACTGGGGCCACAGCACACAATAAGGGACGTTTCCCTTCCAGCACCCAGCACAGGACACACGACGTAACAGCCAGACCACGTAGCCATCTAGTCTGCCATCCTGTTTCCCTACAGTGGTCAACCAGATGCTTCTGGAAGGCCCACAACCAACACATGAGGGAGCAACAGCCCTACTATTGCTGCCCAACAAATGGTATTCAGTGGCATACTGTCCCTGAATCTGCGACAGATCCAGTTAGCAATCTTGACTGATAGACCTAAATGCCACAAATTTGCCTTTTAAAGCCATCTAAGCAAAAGGTTCTAAGGGCATGGTCATGGTGATGAAACTGCCTGGTAACAGATTCAGGACACAGAAAGTACTTCACAAAATGCGTGATTAAGGCACAGAATTCATAGGTATTCTGTGATCCTAACTATGTGATCCTAACTTTGCCTTGTAGAAGGCAAAGTCTCATTACATGATTCTCTATGCAAATTCATCGTATCATTCCTTGTTCCAGTATGAAAGGAGGACATCAATGAGAACAACATAATTGGTTAGTGGAATTACTGCACTCTTTAATCCCTTCCTATTCTCTGCTGGAGTCTGAAAAAGACAGAACAGCAGTGAGAAAACCATCACCTTTGGTTAATGGAATGATTATTAAAACAATACAGTATTGAAGTCTAGATAAAAGCATTTTTTTCCCCTTGTTCATTGTTGTCAGGGTGGGCACAGCCAGTGGTGCTGCAATGCCACCCCCCGGTGACGTCACTACTGGATGCGACATCACCGCTGCCGCTGCTACACATGCCTTCAGATGCACAGGGCGGGAGGGTGGGCAAAAACAATTGCCTTCTCCGCCGCTGCCACCCGCTCTTCCAGCCGCCAAAACGGCGCAGTTGTTGCCCCCACCGCCTGCTTTGTTATCCCCCGCGTGTCACCCGGGGGTGGACCAACCCCCCACCCCCCTGGCCACACTTCTGGGCACAGCCTCACAACCCATAATAGAAGAGCCTTTCCTGGTGCATAATGCTTTATCCTTTGATGACATGGAGACAATCCATGTGAACAGAATTCCTTTAATTTGCAACATCCACCAAAAGCCTTTAGAACAATTCTACCACTAACTGGGGGCCAAGTCCACTGAACTTGATAAAACTGCCTTTTTATCCAAGTCCTATTGATGTATTCCTATGGAAGACAAGGAAGGTAACACAAGACGGGCTGCTGCCATATTTATTGTAACTTATATTTCATCTATCGTAACTCATCTTTGATGTCTAGCCAAATAGATAACAAGAAAAAAAATCAATGGTACGCAGCCAATCTCAAGCAGAACTATAGACTAATGTTTTTTTCCCCACACATGCTACCTCAAGCAATGCTAATTTTGCTTTGTCTATCATTCACATTTGTAAAAGACTAATTGTTTCATTGTTTATACAGTCAAGAACATAGATCATATCTGTTACTATTTTAATATGCCATAATCTTAAGGTAGCAATGTATGGTTGCGAGAGTTGGACCATACGGAAGGCTGAGCGCCGAAGAATAGATGTTTTTGAACTGTGGTGCTGGAGAAGACTCCTGAGAGTCCCTTGGACTGCTAGGAGATCAAATCAGTCAATCCTAAATGAAATCAACCCTGACTGTTCCCTGGAAGGACAGATACTAAGGCTGAAACTCAAATATTTTGGCCACCTAATGCGAAGAGAGGACTCTCTGGAGAAGACTCTGATGCTGGGAAAAATTGAAGGCAAAAGGAGAAGGGGAAGGCAAAGGATGAGATGGTTAGACAGCATCACCGATGCAACGAACATGAAAATGAGCGAACTCAGGAAGATAGTGGAGGACAGGAAGGCCTGGCGGGGTATGGTTCATGGGATCACGAAGGGTCGGACACGATTTAACGACTGAACAACAAATCTTAAGGTGTTATACTTTGAAAATGAGCTATTGAAATGCAATCAAGCAAAGCAGCATTAGCCATAAAAACAGTTAATTTCCACCAAGTCTTCCACTTTCAGATAGGAGCGCTCCCATTCAACGCTTCGTTTCATTTTCTCAGAACAGTCTCTGACCAGTGTTTACCCGCAGCAGTAGTGTCAGCCATTGATGTTACCCAAGTAGTCCAAGTATCTTGTGCTGTATTTCAGAACAAGGACTTCTAAAGTCTTATCTATAAAGAGAGCTGGCGTCATTTAGTACCACCAGCACCAGCAGCATCAGAGTGCCCCACACTATTATGTCGCCCCCCACACACACACACACACATCAGAGTGCCCCACACACACAGTCCTTCACTGCCTTTTCCTCTAGAAAACCCATTCGCAAATGGCAGTGGAAGATGGAAGAGATGATGACAAAGTGACTCACTCAGCTGAACAAGTCCTTCTATCATCATCTATAGAAGCAGGAGGTCTGGCTCAGTGGTAGAGCTGCTGTCTTGTAATGCCTGAAGAGATCTGAGGACGCGAGCTCGAGACAACCGGAAGTATCCGAGAGCTGTCAACACACCTCTGACGATCTGCAGAAGCCCTTGGTGAGAGCAAGGAAAAGCTGCCAGCTACACTCTGAGTGGGAGTCAGACTTGCCATAAGCTGAGCGTGGGAGGCGAATGCCAGAGATAAGCCAGACTGTGAAGGAAACCATCCGGAATGAAAATGTGCTATAAAAGATTAGGTAAAGGTAAAGGTATCCCCTGACAATTAAGTCCAGTCGTGTCCGACTCTAGGGTGTGGTGCTCATCTCCATTTCAAAGCCGAAGAGCCAGCGTTGTCCGAAGACGCCTCCGTGGTCATGTGGCCAGCATGACTCTCCTTGCCGCAGCGCGTAGCATGCAGCTGGAACACGGAGCGCTGTTTACCTTCCCGCAAGCGGTACCTATTTATCTACTCGCATTAACATGCTTTGGAACTGCTAGGTTGGCAGGAGCTGGCCAAGCAACAAGCGCTCACCCCATCGCGGGAATTGAACTGCCAACCTTTCGATCGACAGCTTATGGTTCAGCGGTTTCACCCGCTGCGCCACCCGCAGAACTTTGTATACTGTAAAAACCCCTTCGGGGGTTTAGGATTGCCTGCCTATGTGCAACACCTTGAATTAAAGTCAGAGGAGAAATCCAATGACCAAGAAAGGCGGTATATAAATACTGGTATTATTATTATTATTATTATTATTATTATTATTATTACTATTTCTGAGGGTGGATAGATGCTTTCTTCCCCTGGCAGCACTGAGGAAAAAGAACATCAATTTGCTGCCCCTTCTCACATTCTCAGCTGAGAACGGGAAAAAGGGGCACAAATGGATGCAAATATCTGACCCTCCTTTTCATTCTTGGTGGTCAAGAATAGCAAGAAGGAAGGGGAGCCGATGACCATTCTTTTCCCTCAACACCACTTGCACCACCCCTGGTTATGAGACTGAGATGTGAAACAAGCCTTCCTTGGTTTCAATCTTGCCTTGGTCATGAATTGACTAGGTCAGCGGTTCTCAAAGTCCCTGCCGCAACTCACCTTCTGCAGCTGCTTCCCAGTTATGAACCACCAGGATGACCTCTGGAGGCCTCTGCATGCAACCAGGAGTTGTGTCTATGAAACCGGAAGTGACCCAGAAGTCACTTCCAGAGGCCTTCAGAGGCCGGTGAAGGCGTCTGGAGACCGTTCCAGACCTGGCGCGACAGGGGAGCAGCTGCAGAAAGTGAGTTGCAACCCAGAAGTGGCCTTCGGCTGCTTCCATTTGGCTCCAATTTGGAGCCAAATGGAGACAAGAGCAGGTAGTTGGACCCAACTGGCGAACCACCTCGGCATCAGGTCACAACCCACACTTTGAGAAGCCCTGGACTAGGTGACCTTCGGCAAGTCACTCCCTCGTAGCCACTGGCATCGCTGCAGGGGGCGGAGCTCTAAGTTCCACCGCGGCTCCGACCCTCCGTTACACCGGAGCACGAAGCGGCCCCACCCCCTCGCCTTCGGAACCATTTCACCGCCTTGAATGGTTCCGAAGGCGAGGGGGTGGGGCCGCTTCGTGCTCCGGAGGGTTGGAGCCGCGGCAGAACTTAGAGCTCTGCCCCCCCTGCAGCGACACCAGTGCTCATAGCCTCAGCTCTCTAGCTGCAATATGGGCAGAATAATACTTACCTTGCAAGGTTGTTGCAAGGATAACATCAAGATAATTCAAGTGAAGCACTTCACACTCAGAAAGCACTACACAAATGCTAAGTTTTATTACTGTATGAGGAAAATAAACTAGAAATGACAACACAGGTGCAACTTAATGAGTATTAAATATATAAGTGGCAGGTACCAAAAGACAAGGTTCTAGCACCTAGATAGCAATCCTATGCACTTACCTGGGCATAAGCCCCACTTATTTCTGAGTGAACAATGCATAGGACTGCACTGTTAATTTTGGAGAGATGTTGGCAGCAGAATTTATATATATATATATAAATTCTTCTACACGAACTCCGTTGAAATGCAAAAAGCAGCAGCCCACCACGTTTTTCTACCAAGCTCTCCTGTTTATGAAGCTTGTACAGGAGATCATGGCAAGTAGTGGAAAAAAGAAGGGGGGGGGGCTGTTTCCACCAGCTCCGGTTTGGACAGGTCCTTGACCAGAGTCAGATCTGCCCGGAAGCTTTGTCCTCTTATCTCCATATTAGTCCCCTAAGGTCAGATGTAAAGTGGCCGGGTTGGCGTAACTCTTTGGTGAGAGGCGCTGTGCCGCTACTCAAAGTCCGCCTTGCCTTTATTGCCACCCCGTATAACCCAGAACTGGGTCTTGGCATTTCAAAGTCCTCTCAAAACTGAGTGCTAGCAGATTAAAATTCTGGGGTTAAGGCGTGGGGCGGGGTAAGAGAAAAAGGGCACTCCTGCAGCACACACGCCCCATTTGTGTGTATGTGTGTGGGGGATCTCCCTGTAGACAGTTGCTACATAGGATTTCCCCCCCCCCTCGCCCCGCAATGTTTACAATATGCAGAGAGACCGTAAAACACTGCGATGGAGCTGCGGATGCTTTTCTTGCATGTAGGATTAACAGAACCCATCTTTCTCTCCAAGGCAAGCAGAAAGTCGCAACTCGTCCCTCAATAGTGAAACAAACAAAGTCTTACCTTTTCTTTTCTCTCCCAGGACTCCCTGCTACACACATATCCCACTTTAGGGGAAGTACGAACGATCCGTTTGACGGTTTGAGGAAGGGACGAGGGGGGGGGGCTGCGCTTGTTTGAGCTGCCCCCGCAGGAGCGCTCTGCTTGGTCCTGGCTCCACCCTCAGAGACGAGTTTGTAAAGTCACTCTGAAATCTTACTCCGATATTCACTCCGCAGGTAACTTTGCCGCCTGGTGGAGGAGGAGGTGGTGGTGATGGTGTTGTTTATTCGAAAACCGCTCAGGCAATGCCCTCTAGCGGCAGTATTTTTGGAAACAGCAAAAGGCCACCACGGATATGCTGGTCAGAGCACGGTCGACAAATTGGTGTTCGTGAGCGACATCTAGGGGCCCTTGTGGAGGAAGAACAAAGAGGAAGCGGATGCGTGAATAAGAGATCCAGGCGAGTTCTGACATTCCGACCGGCGTGCGTCTGCACTCTTGCGGCGCAACCCTATGTCTATTCGGAATTATCCCACGGGATTCAACGGGGCTTACTCGTCTGAGGTAGATGTATACATAGGCTTACCATATCCAAAGGGGGACAGGGTGCCTACACCTTTAACCATTGTAAAAAGAGGGAATTTGGGCAGGTGCAGCTCATAATGAAAGGGTGCAACAAGCTGCACCTGCCCAAATTCCCTCTTTTTACAATGGTTAAAGGTGTAGGCACCCTGTCCCCCTTTGGATATGGTAAGCCTATGTATACAGTATAGGAGTGGTTCCCAAACATTTTAGCACCGGGACCCACGTTTTAAAATGACATGCTAACGGGACCCACCTAACTTTAGGAGGCTTAAAAAAAGTGATCTAGAAAGAAATATTTTTATTTATTTACAAGTAATATTTTATGATTTATTTGCCAAAAAAACAACAACACCTCAATTCATTTATGGTGGTGATGAGGCAGCCTTAATGAATAGCCTCAAGGCTTGAGGGGCTTAGTTATATGTGACCCAGCCTTCACCTGTCCCCACTATCTGTCATTGACAGACTTGAGGGGGGGAGCACCAGAAAAAAGACACTCAAACATTTCTCTCCCTATATTTACACAAGCTTGTAAACTGCAGGAGCTCAGCTTTTTGCAGGGCAATTAGCAGCTATCTGATTTTTGAATAGCCTCAGGGCTTGAAGTAATTATCTGATCTTTCCATCACCCATGTTTTCATGAGAGGCTCTGTGGGACCCACCAGAAATCAAGTCACGGCCCACAGTTTGAGAAACACTGTAGTATAGGATTATAGCTTTAAGCGCTCTGGTTAGTCCCACTGAACCCCATAGGGCTTTCTTCTGAGTAAGTGTAGACTTTTCCCTTTTTGCCAGGCTAAAAGTCAGGGTCTGATAAAGCAGACTCAGAGGCAAATGCTTTACAAATATGCTGTACTACTCGACAGTTAATCATCCAGATCAGGGCCATGCTCTGTTCTTAAACCAAACTGTAGTCCTGAAATTTATTTTGGCCTGGATTACCATAAACTTTCAGTAATCCTGAGACTCGATGACTCTAGTCTCAATCCCCCCCCATCATGCAAGCCCTCTCAAAAGTCAAGAAAAAGGCTTCTACATCCCCGTCTTTATCCCTGACTCTTTAAACCTGGCAAGTTGCTTCATATCCACTTAGGGTTCAACACTTTCATTTGGGTATAGCTCTTTAACTCACTAGCATGTTGTTTTGCTACTCCACCATCTCTCCTTCGGGTTGCCTAGCCTTTTTGGTCTCTCATTCCTTCTGCTTCTGACGATGTGGCTGGCTATCTTGCAATCAGAACTGAAGTTCCACACCTTTTGGCATCTCCAAGCCACTGCTGCCTACCGGGACTGCTGATTTTCCTCAATCTTCTGGCACTGCCCGTCCCACTGAACCCTGTAGGGCTTTCTTCTGAGAAAGCTAGCTCCTTCTTCTTTCTAGCTAGCTCCTGCATGTTGCCTTCGCTGCTCGACTGGTTCTGACGGCGAGTGGGCAGGGCCACCATGGAACGGAGTGGTTACCACTGTGCAAGACTTATTGTTCCACCCCACCTCTAGCAACGCCAGTGCATGTAAGCGAAAGAGGGGAGGGAATCCCACGCTGCAGTGCATTGATGCTATATATCTGTCTTATGTCTCTACCCCTCCCCAATAGTGACCCTCAGAATTATCACATATCTCTGTGTTGCCTAACCTAACCATTCCTTTCATTTACAAAAGCTAATAGCAGCAAATGTGTGCTCTCTCTTGGTGAATATCAGGTACTCCAACTTACTGCCACTGTCTAAACCCTCATCTGGAGCCTTATATTTTTTCAGGATTGTACCATTGTCACATGGGCCAGAACAGTCATTTCTCACAAGGTTCTAGTCTGTGGACCTCCATCTGGGAGGAGGGAGATAATGCACTGAGCCACAAACCTCTGCAGGGTATTAGTGCATGCGCACTCTGATAGCACCACTCTCTCTCACAAACACCAAGTATGCATCTCTATCCAAGATAACGTGTTACTGTTTCTACTGTTTATTACTTACTCCCCACAGGTGAAGACGTCATGCAGACCCCAAGGGAAGCCCACAGCTTGCCTGCAGTGATTGGGGTCAACCTAGCTGCTGCTTGCTGAGGTTGCTTGCTGACAGGCCCCTGAAGCTTTGCAAACCTAATGACAGACCAGTGGTGTAGCTAGACCAGGGGGCAGTGGCAAGTAGTTCTACATAACATAAGAAGAGCCCTGCTGGATCAGGCCAAAAGCCCATCTAGTCCAGCTTCCTGTGTCACACAGTGGCCCCACCAGATGCCTCAGGGAGCACACAAGACAACAAGATACCTGTGTCCAGTTGCCACTCCCTTGCACCTGGCACAGAGAAAACCCACTTCTAAAACCAGGAGGTTGCTTATGGCTTGTAACCTGTGATGGTCTTTTCCTCCATGAATCTGTCCAAACCCCAGTTCTGCAAGACTCTGTTACACTGGAATCAGTGGCCCCTCCCCCTCACCGTTGTAGCTATTCCGGCAGCAACATCAACAGGCAGGACACTTCTCCATCTCCGCCAGAATGGCTCCAACGGCAAGGGAGAGGGGCCGCTGACTCTGAAGTTATGAAGTCTTGCAGAACTACTTGCCACTGCCCCGGTCTAGCTACGCCACTGTGACAGACAGTGAGCTAATCAGTGCAGCTGGACCTCACTGACACCTGCTACTTGGCTGTCTGTTGGAGAACTTGTAATGGCACAACAGTCCTCCAGGGAGGAGAGAGTTGGCAACCCCACTTCTGTGTTTCTCTTTCAGATGCTGCTCCCTCTTTCGAAACTGTGCAATAAAAACACTGACCTGATCACATCTGTTGTCTCTCTTTGTTGGTAGACAGGGATTCCTTCTTTCCATGCTTGACCTAGTTGTGTCTTAACTCAGGAGGGAGAGTGCAGAGGGAGGGCCTCCTTGCTCTCAGGGTCTACTACAGCATCTTCACTGTCTGACTCCTTGGGCTCCAGTAGCTGGGGGGGGGTAGCTCCTTGTCCTGGTCCCTCCCCTGGCAAAACAGTTCTTTCTAGCTAGTGAACTATCACTAGCACCGCTCAAAGGCTTGCCATGAAGTGACTGAAAGTGTCTCTTTGTGTGCATAAGGGAGCTTGAACCTTGGGTGCTGGGATTCCTAGCAGTTCTTTGCTTTTGCCTCCTTGCTGTCTGTGTCACAGTAGCTCCTGCTTGGGGGGGGGGAGAGAGTGTGCTATATGGTATCTCTGTGTCTGTGGAACATCTCTCCATGGCTGGTGGCAGTGTGACTGTCACTGTAGTTCTCATTCCTAGGGACTGCTGGGAGGGCATCATCATCATTCCAGCAGTGACCACTGACTCATTGGATCTGTGAGTGTGCCCCCGTTCAGTTCACCCTGATGGCACTTCTCTGGTCACCGACATTGGGCTGGGTAGGTGTGCTGATTGGCTTCTTGCACATCAGGCTGTATCAGGCAGGGTTTGCATGTATGCTGGTGGCATTACTGGAAGGGCTGTACCAGCAGGAGTTGGCTGGGCTCTCCCTCCCCCTCTGCGCTGGACAGACTTAGAACATGACAGATGTTGCACCAATGTACTAATGATGCCTGCACATTGTTGGCATAAGAGCCAGGATGGTGTAGTGGTTTGGGAGTCGGACTTAGACCTGAAAGATCCAGGTTCAAATCCCCGCTCAGCCACGAAGCTTCCTGGGTGACCTTGGGCCAGTCACTATCTCTCAGCCCCACCTACCTCACAGGGTTGTTGTGAGGACAAAAAGGAGGGAAGGAAATATGTACACCACTGAGCTCCTTGGAGGAAGGGCGGTATAAAAATGTGAAAAATAAAAAATAATAAAAATAAAATAAATAAGATTGCACTGTTACTCCCTGCTAGATGTGCATAGGGTTGCAGCCACAGTTGTGTGAGATATCAGATCTGACCAGAATACTTCACCCTTTGATATACGTTGTTAAGCTGATGGCAGTTAGTTACCCAATAGTCACTTGGTAGGGTGACCAGAAGTTATGAGGGCTCATAGACAGTGAGTAGTTAGAGAGTTGCAGTCTCACAGTCTCTGCATAGTTGTTAAAGGGAATTTCAGGAGGTGTGCAGCTTGTCATGTCACATTGTTGCTGTGGTGGTGAAGAAACCCAACACCTGCCAAAATTTCACGTTTCTACACAACTCTTAAAATACGAAACCTCTAGTACAGCTGGTGGTAACCATCACCTTTAAGCACGTACAGAGGGCCTTTCCTTCATTATCAGATCACACACACACAGTATTTGGGGCAGGGGAGAAGAGAAACAGAGCATTTCGAGGGATACTTGGAAACGCAGCATCTTTTATTTTACATATCAAGCGCGCAGCCTTCCCTCCGCGTGGTCTGTGAACTGTGTGTGCAAAAAAGGAAAAAGAGTGGTGCGCGGCGCGCGCGAGCGAGCACGCGCCTGAATGGGGCCCCTCCCTTCAGCACCAGGGCTGTTGCTTCTCTCTGCGCATACTAGTCTGTTACTCCGCGTGTGTGTGTGTGTGTGTGTCAGGTGACTTGGGTCACGCAGTTTCTCTCCTCTGGGAGGGACTGTGGGGCCTGAGCTGACTTTCCTTTGACAACTCCGGCGAGGAGGGGGAGGAGGAAGGGAAGGATAAGAGAAAAGGAAGCAGCAAAGTTCCAGGGAGGCAAATTTGTGGAGAAATCCTCGGGGCTGGGGTTTGCCTTGAGATCTTGCTAGGAACCTGTCTGGCTTTGAGAAGAGCGAAACCGGGCGGGATCAGGATGAGCCAGGTGCCGGGGAAGCCGAAGGAGCAGGAAGAGGACGAAGGAGAGGAGGAGGAGGAAGATGACGAGGAAGATGAAGAAGAGGAGGAGGAGGAGGAGGATGACGGCGAAGATGAGCTTGTTGGACTAGCAGATTACGGGGACGGGGCCGAATCGTTCTCGGATGGTGATCCGGAGAGTGCCGGGGACGAGGCGTGTAAGTAGCCAGCGGTGTTGCTGCAGCCCAGTAGAAAAGGAAGGGACAGCCCCGTGACTACGCGGCCAGGCCCATTGTTTTGGGGCGGGGTGAGCTGGAGAAAGGGGTGAAGACCTGGGCTGAGCGCATAAGCCGAGCAAAACCCCAGTGGAGCTATCGAGAGGCGAGGCGAAAAAGAGGGCTGCTGGGGCTGGGGTGTGCTGCAGGCAGGGATAGCTGCTGGTGGGGGTGTCTGTCTGGGGAGGACTTGGGCGGTAACAGAGCTTGTGCAGAGCTGAAGAGGGGGGGCTTGGGGTTGGGGAGGAGTTGCAGGGCTGGAGGTGGAGTTACGGAATGTGGGTGTGGCCGTGGGGGGAGGAGGAGCAGTCGTGTTGCTATAGCAGATCGATTTGGAATTCTGAAAGTCTCAAAATTCGGGGGAGGGGGAGCTGTATCCTTAATATCTCCTCTTGCATTTAGCCAATATCAGCGAGCTGTCTCTCACACCTAAGTAGTTTCTCTAAGTAAAACGCTCAGCCTTTTCATTCTCGCTGGCCACAACCCAAGTGGACAGAAGGAAGATCCCCCCCCACACACACACACACACCACTTCTTTAGGGAAGAAGAAGGGATGTGATGAGATTATGGAGGCCTTGGCCTTGGGATGTTTGAGTGGGGGGGGGGCTCATATTGGACGAGTGTACTGGGAGGGAATATCTCTCTTGGAATTTTCTCTCTCTACACTTTTATACATTTTCAGAATGAATAAATTTCCATTATAAAAGAATGCTCAGGGCAGCTCACAACGATAAAGCTCTAATTCAGGGGCGAGGGCCGTTTGAAATGTTCCAAATTTGGTTGCGGGCCGGCCACAAGGCCGTCTGCAATTTTTTGTTTATTTATTTATTTATTAAATAAATAAATAAAGTAAACCCTCACCAGGGAAAAGGAAGAAACTGGAAGAGGCCGATGCGGCGGCAGCCCCAGTTTTTTGTGGGCTGTGGTGGCGGCGGCCCGCGAAGAAACTGGGGCGGCCTCCGTT
Source organism: Plestiodon gilberti rubricaudatus (assembly GCA_026170595.1). Lineage (NCBI taxonomy): Eukaryota > Metazoa > Chordata > Lepidosauria > Squamata > Scincidae > Plestiodon > Plestiodon gilberti. The sequence continues at coordinate 94,964,572 of JANXHW010000001.1, forward strand.
ATCGGCTGGGCGCAGGGGCGAACAACATTAAAGACACTTACCTTGTATCGGCGCACAGCCATGAGGGCGATCAGGAAGAGGAAGCGCCCCTCTAGGAACGCCTCCCTAATCTCGCTGGTGAGTCACCAGCGAGATTAGGGAGGCGTTCTTAGAGAGGCGCTTCCTCTTCCTGATTGCCCTCATGGTTGTGCGCCGATACAAGGTAAGTGCCTGAGCTTATTCCGTCCGGCCCGCCAAGAGGAAAACATTAATTTAATTTTGGTTTTCCTCTCGGTGGGGTGGGCCTCGGCGGGCCGGATGGAATGAGCTCAGGGGTGGGCCTCATCGGGCCGGACCGGATGGCCTCTGGGTCCGAATCTGGCCCGCGGGCCAGAGGTTCCCCACCCATGCTCTAACTCAACCAACTATCAAAACAGAAATGTAAAACAAAAAGCCAGTTTAAAACACTTTAAGATAGCTGGGATAAAAAAATCCCTGCAGGTTATTGAAAGCCTGCTAGAAGATGTAAGTTTTAACAATGTTGCAGAAAACTCAACAAAGAGAGAGCCAAAGGAGTCTCTCTAGGGAGGTAATTCCAGAGCCTGGCTGTAACCATAGAAAAAGCCCTCCGCTCCACCTCACTCAACCAAATCTCAAATATCAGTAGGACACATAGAAATGCCTCCCTAGGAGTCTAACAAGCAGGTTCATGCAGGAACAGACAGATAACCTGATCCTAAATCATTTGGGATTTACATAGCTTTTTAGTGTTTAAAACACTTCATGTATGTTTTCTCAGTAGTATTCACAATAGCCTTGTAAGCTCACTATTGCAAATGGGTGGGTTTATCCCATACCCCAGGTGTATGAGTAGTTAGAATTTGCGGTATGTGTATACAGTATTTAATTACATTTGTTGCATTTAGATACTACCTTTCTGCCTTGGCCAAGCTACCCAAGGTGATTTATGATGTTAACACAAAAGAGTTGCAAATTGTTCATGTTAATAGTCATTTCAGGAGCTGTCTGGCCTGGGCTTCTCCCTTCTTGCCTTCCCTAAGTCGTCCAATAGCTTCTGGGAAGGTAGGGGAAGGGCTGCCCGTTTTCTCAGGTCCTTGATTGTCTTTTCAGGGACTGATGACTAGAGGTCTTTGGCCTGGGCCTCTTTCTTGCCTTCTCTTGGGGTATATAGGTGAGTTTGATCAAGGCTGGCTCTGTGTGTGTCTGTGGATGGATAGGGTTTAATTTGAGCCGGGGCCTAGTGTCTACTTTCAGTGCCAGAACATCTCTCAACATGTGTAGCCTTTTCCTTGCTATCGAACTCCTGGACCCAGCTCAGACACATCTGGGCTTTATGAAGAACGGTGCTTTCAGGTCAGAAGGTATAACGTGGCTTTAAAAAAAAGAAAAGAAATGAATTACATGCTGCCCTGGGTATGGAATATGAAGTAGACTAATAAATAGCTGACTTTTGGGTAGTCCAATCTGGTTTTTAGAGAACCTTCTGAATCTAGGCTTTTATGCCCCACTGCTTTGAGGAGACAATGGCAGACAGATTAAAGATATGGGGGTGGGAACAAGAAGCTCTCTAATACTGTAGCTGAATTTCTTAGACGGGAGAGAACTGGAGAGAGAGAAGAAGGAAGTGTTTATGTGATAGATAATAGGTACAGTTGGTAGAGCAGAGTCATGCCAGCATACGGTATGGAAATAACAGATCAGTGACCATTCAGTTTATTGTATGGATACATCAGAAGTGACCATATTATGGTGTCAAGTGGGGAGGAAACGAGCAGCGAGGTAAACATGTTGGTGAGAAACTAAAGCAAAGCAAACTATGAAGACAGGGGAAAAATACATTGGAGACAGCTGGCATTTTAAGAGGGAAAAGCCTAGTAAATGTGTTGAGGTATCTGAAACAATATCTGCAGAAAAATCTGTCATAAATACTTCCTATTTTTCTTGTCATGCAGGTATTCAGTATGTCATACAAAGGGAACTAATTCTAATGATGTGACCTTGGAGTTTGGAGGAAACATGAGAGGCTGATTTCAGGCCCATAAAAGGCAACAGCGTAGAGAGCTCTGCATTCAAAGTTCTTTTGCAGCTGTGAATGTCAATCCCTCTATTGCTTTGCTCCAGCATATTTTTGATTAAATATTTCTGCACCAATTTGGTGGTGTACAAAATTTATCTTTACATGCAATTATGTTGCTTTTTGCAGAACATGAAGTCTTTTCTGTTCTGTTTTTCAGAGCTGGAAGAATGCAGAAACACTTGTTACTTCTGTAGTTAACCCCTCCCCCCTATTTGTTCCCTTTTTCCTAATTCCAAGGGAACCCCTAGGTAGGCTTAATATAAAAGGTGCTCAAGTGTGTCATTCTGGACCCTCTACCATTAAGTCTGACTGCATGGTCTAGCTTTGTCAACTGTTTTGTGTAGTCTCCTTTTCTTTGGCAGCAGAGAAACAATAGCTTCTAGTCAGTCCGCCTGCTGAGATTGGCATATGCCAGTCCATTGGGCACTCCAGTCCACCTGACCAGGTCAGGAAGGTCAGCTCAGGTAGTCTTGACCTCCCCAATCAAAAGACAGAGGAGTCTCCTCCCTGCTTAACCAAGGTTACTTAAAGCAGAGCACCAGGCTGCTCTCGGCCCTGGGTGGTGTGTATTCTGACACTTATTGGGTCAGCCTGTGTATTGCAGGATCCAGTTGATCTCCCAGGCTGGAGGCAGTTGCTTAAGAAAGTGCAACAAAGTGGTAACCTCGACAGAACCGTATCTTAGCTAGTAGTGCCTCAGGATTCTATTGTTCTAATTTGCCTTCAAGTACATACAGGACTGGGTTTTTTTATCTGTTTGGCAGTGTCTCTCCCCCTCGCCTTTCCATCATTAGCTTTTTCCTAGCTTGTATTTAATTCTATTCATTGTGAATAAATTATTGTTGGTTTTTACATGCTACTTGCCCAGTTAGTCTGTTCAGAGCATAGAGTTCTTTCTCCATGTCTCTGAAGGCTGCTTAGGGTTTATACACAAGGCGAGTTGGGGTTAGCCTACTCAGATGGCTTCCCAGATCACTCTTGTAGTATCCGGCTTCTGTGCTGTGGGAATCCTCTAAAATGGATGTGCTTATCAAGATGTTTTCTCTCATGATTCAGTTTAGTTAGCATATGTGCCATATGTTTCACGGCTCTCTTTCAGAACTGATTTGGAATGCAGAAATGGCATGTGGCAAATCGTTCTTTCTGAGCTATAATCCTCCAGGTGGTGACAGAGGAGGGGGGTTGCATATCTGAATGCTCCACTGTGTAAAATATATATATATCTGTATGTGAATCAAGCCTTCTTCCAGGCTTTCTGAGCACTTGAGGAGGAGAGAGAACATGAGAGCACATATAAGGCTTGTCCAAATCATGGTTTGGAGGATTAGAAGTGTTACATGTGAATTGCCCCATTAGGAATTGCTTCAAAGAACAGGGTCTGTGTATTACCCTGATCAGCCAGACTCTCAGGTGAGAAATGGGCAGCAAGCCTGGAACTGTAGTAGTACTAATGCTTCTAGCTGGCATTTTCTGTGGCCTGTGTATGGATACTGACACAGTGATTAGTAGATACTGTGTACAGGTGTCCCCCGCTTAACGACGGGGATACTTTCTGGAAAACCTGTCATATAGTGAAATCGTCATTAAGCAAGTCCTCAATGTAATACAGTGGAGTTGTAATAGGGAATGAATGGCAAACACAGTGTACATTATGAGTGTAACGCAACAAGATTTCTACCTGTCAGTGGAGGTAGAAACACACACACAAACACCGAGTTAAAGATGAAATTGTTTTTTGCATTTAAAATACAGTACTGTAGCTTTAATTCTTTGTTTACACTTTGGGAACCTCCGTCATATATGCAGATTGTCATTAAGCAATCCGTCATTAAGGGGACAACGACACCTGTACTTCAAAACAATAAGAATTTTCCAATTGCATTATTAAAAAGGGGAAGGAACAGGGTGAAAGTCAATATTAAGATTGTAATGTATTTTAACTAAGAATCATATATTTTTAATATTCTTAACTTTAGCAACAACAAATATTTCTAATGGTGATTTTTTTCCTTTACATTGTACAGTATATCTTTCACTTTCCTGCTTGTAGAATCTAAGCTAATATAGTATAGGTTAAAATGGAGCTTCCAACCAAATAAAGGATATTTATTCAATTCTACTGACTAATTTTTATACAAAGTTTATTTAAATTTAATTCACTGTCACAAAAATCCTCAACATAGGTCTTTTCTTGACATATTGAAAGAAGTATGGGAACATACAAATTAATAAACAGCTGCTCCTTGTTGGAAGAAAAGATCACCTTAAATATTTTAATGTTCTCCTACTTTTACAATAACCAAGCAAAACTAAAACAGCCTCAAAATAAATTGCCTCATCAATTAAATCTTTGGGTGATCTAATGATTTAAAGCTTGCTGCCTTATAAAACGATAAACTTTAATAGACGTAAAATTGATAAACAATTGCAACTCTGTAGTTCAAATAATCCTCTGTATTAATTTCAGGATTAGTAGTTTACAAGAAGAGGCCCACATCAAAATGTTGCAGCATCTAACCAGCCCAATGAGTGATTTGTTTGCTTTTATTAATTGAACATTATAGACACACATAGCCCTGTGGATATGTTTTTCTGTTCATTTTGTCCTACAATTTTTTTACTCTCTTTAATCTGTCCCTTGCTTTCTGTCTGTCTGTCTCATCCCCCCCTTGTTTTCTCCCTCTTCTTCTTTTGTATCTTTCTGTCTTTGCTTTCCCTGTTTGTCTGTTTGCATCTTTCCCTCACTTCTCTGTGTGTGTGCTTCTCCAATCTTTGTTTTCAGTCTTTTCAGGGTAAGCATGCCTGTGGACCAAAGTCATAGGCTGCTGGGGCTTGGTGGGAGCCTTTTCTCTCTTACTCCTCTGTCAATTATTTCAGCTTCTTTCTACATTGGACTCCAGGGAGCTTATGTCCCAGTAAATACTGTACTGTTGTATAATGTAATGGGACTACACTTCCCAACAACCCCTGCTGTGACCTGGAAAGGGTGGGAGAAGCACTGCTAGAAGGAGGAGAGGTAGTATTAAAAAAAAAGAAAAAGAAAGAGGGAATGGGAAGGACGGAGAGAGGGGTAGAGAGCTGTAGTCCAGGAGCATGTTTGTGGAGGGCTGGTGAAGGTCCAGTGGGAAACTGGAGTGGAAGATCCTAATAAAACAAAGGAATAAAGACAGATTTGACTGTCTTGTGGTACAGGCTGAGCTATGAGGCCCTGGGGAATAGAAGCCTGGTGTGCTGCTGCACCTGTGAGGCCTACTGCTGCAGCATTGGCAGCACAGAGGCTGCCTAGTTGAAGACTATCGCCCCTTTTGGATCCTGCTCTTGTGCCTCACTCCCAGAAGACTGCAAGCTTCCCTTCATACCTACCCTATTAATAACCCTCTGTTGTTACTAGCAGTAGCCAGGTGTCAGTGTGGTTTCTGGAACTCACCAATATAAGCACAGAGGCTGGTAATCCTGTAAAGGTAAAGGTGACCCCTGACAATTAAGTCCAGTTGTGTCCGACTCTAGGGTGTGATGCTCATCCCCATTTCAAAGCCGAAGAGCCAGCGTTGTCCAAAGACGCCTTCGTGGTCATGTGGCTGGCATGACTCTCCTTGCCGCAGCGCGTAGCATGCAGCTGGAACACGGAGCGCTGTTTACCTTCCCGCAAGCGGTACCTATTTATCTACTCGCATTGACATGCTTTGGAACTGCTAGGTTGGCAGGAGCTGGCCAAGCAACGAGAGCTCGCCCCGTCGCGGATTCGAACTGCTGACCTTTCGATCGACAGCTCATGGTTCAGCGGTACACTGCGCCAGTGTAATCCTGTACGTTTCTCTAAATATTGCATTGCATTGCATTCCAATACCCTGGCTCGAGCTATTAGGCTGCAGGATTTGAATCTTTGGATCAGTCCTGTTTTTTGGACACAAAAAGTTCACTCTGTTCTCTGCCTCCCCTCTGTTTTTTCAGTTTATTGTTCATATCTTCCTGGGAGTAAGTCTCACCTGGCTCATGGGGCTTTCTTCAGAGTAATCATCATGCCTGATGATTATACTATAAGGCTGCAACACTTGCTCGCTGTGTTTCCAGTCTTCTTGACCTGACCCTGCCTTGCTTTTCCTTTCTTCTGCCAATTTCTTTTCCTTCCACTCCCTCGGCTTCAAATAGATGGTGCTACTCGCTGTTAAAATAAACACAGAAGAGAGACCCTTCTCTTTCGTGCCCCACCTAACGTTTGGCAGGAAATTAAGTCCCCAACATACATACCATTTCCATTCAAGAGGTCTGTCTGGAATCAGAACATACATAACTCGAAACAGTCAGCTCTTGCCAGTGTGCCTGCATGAAAGTATCACAAGGAATGTACTGTATTATGTCTGTGCGAAAGCGCCAACACAGCCATCCTTAACTCGGACGTCTGTAAACTGGGAGCCAGTATACTGTGCTAACATTCTTAGTATCTCTAGGAATCCCGTCGCTATCTCAACCCTTTCCTTTTCAAGGTCGAATGGATTGTGATTTCTTTGTTTTTCTCAGAGGGGTGTGTGTGGTGGTAAATTTTTGAAACGCTGCATACCTCTAGTCTTAAGGAATTGTCTCCATTCAGTTACCTATTGTCTATGAGTGGCCTGTTTTGACTACAGACCTATTGGTACCAAATATAGAGTTCAGCATTCTAAGAATAGATTATTGGAGAGAAGCCATTTTTCTTTTGAACGAACAGGTACTGCTAGTAAAATAGCTTGGAAAAAAATTGAGCAGTAGGGTCTAACTACACTTGACTTGGGGGTCATCTGATCAAAAGGCACAAAGTATAAATCTTGTAAAATAAAAAGCCAATAACAGAAGTAGTCTTTCTTTAAGACATAGCAACTAAATTGGACCTGTGGGGGAGGCCTTAACCCTGGCACTCTCATTATTCCAATGGGGGGAGGGGCCTGATCCAGCTGTTCTTTACCCCAGAAAAAAAAATCCCATTTGTGCCAATTGATTGGCTAAAGCTGACCTCTTTTTGCGATTATAAAGAAAGGAATTCTGTGATTGAGGTGAAGAATTATGTGAAGATAAATTCAACTGAAATAGATGGGTTTTGTTCCAAATGTATATTAAACACTTTGTAATTTTTTTTCCTTTTTATTTAGTCCTAAATTTCAATGATCCCTTCAGTACTGAAGTCAAGCCAAGAATCCTGCTCATGGGACTGAGGAGAAGTGGGAAATCTTCCATTCAGAAAGTTGTCTTCCATAAAATGTCACCAAATGAAACCCTCTTCTTGGAGAGCACTAACAAGATCTGCAGAGAGGATGTTTCCAACAGCTCCTTCGTTAACTTTCAGATATGGGACTTTCCTGGGCAAATTGACTTCTTTGACCCTACCTTTGACTATGAGATGATTTTCCGAGGCACTGGAGCTTTGATCTTTGTTATTGATTCTCAGGTAAAAAAGAAGATTAAGAGTAGGATGACAGGCTGGTTTTACTTGGTTATTACTCCGACTTTCCAACACCCTGTACTTGCACACCACCTAACAGTTAGCAAGTAGAACAGATTATGAAAAGAAAAACTGCATACAATTCAGTTTGTACAGAGGATGAGATTGAGACTTGCATGAGGAATCCTCTACTCCTCTGCACTGCAGTTCCCCCCAAAAAACACTGCTGAAGGTCAGGGACTCTCAGGAATGGTGAGGGATGTGGGTCCCCCAAACCCAAGGAATGGTGTGGGATGCGGCATGTGGGGGCTGCAGAGGAATGGGGGGATTCCCCCCAAATTGGGCTCAAGCACTTCCAGAAGTTGAGAAACGCTCACAGAAGGTGCTTGTGCCCAGGTATTGGAGTTTCCCACGTCCCCCTGCAGTCCTCCCCTGCCTCATCACACACCATTCTTGAGGGTTTCCCCACTGTCAAGAATAGTTTTTTTGAGGGGCTGCAGAGGGGGGAAGAAGGGGTGGGGAAGATTATGTGCAAGCATAACGTTGGATCTATGCCAATATAATTAATCTACTCCTGTTCTATGGGCAGAATCGCGAGAACTGCAAACTGAACCCCACTTGCAAAGTCCCTTGCGCTCGGCTACCTGAAGCAGCCCAACAGTGCTGCCCTCCGTGCTACGGTATTGCTGTTGCACCCCCCCCCAAAAAAAAAACCAGCACACTCCTTGCCCCTCCGTGTGGCCCACGGAGGTGAGAAGGCAGGGGGCCAGATCACCTTGCTCTGAGAACTGGAATGCTATAATCTTGCTCCTTCCTCTACATGGGCTCTTTAAACAAAGCAGGAAATGCGGAGCGTGCTGGAAGCAATTCCAGTGCATGCCATATTTCCTGCTTTGATTAAAGAGCCCATGTGGAGGAAGGAGCAAGATTGCAAGACTGTAAACTGACTCGGATGCATTTCAGTTTATTACGTAAGAGTTAAAAGGGAACTATCTCCATGTATGGTACTTATGTCCCAGTAGTGTAAAACAGCAGAGCAGGTTTGAGAGAAAATTCAGGACATAACTAGAAAGTTCATGTCTTTTCACTACTCTTCTAAATGTACGTAATGGCTCCAAAGTGCCAAGAATGCCCTCATGATATTGTTCTGGGGTAGGAGTCAGGTTTCAGCCTTGGGTTTAAAAAGAAACTGAGCTACTAGATCAGCATAATAACGTGGGACAGCATTTGATGATCTGCATATTTCAGACTATGTGATGGATCACATATAGTAATGTATACAGCACCCCCCCCCCATATCCACTTATCCACTTTTCTGCAGTTGGCCATCTATCTGTCCATTACCTGTGTCCATTACTTTCTTTATAGAGCTGGCGCCCAGCCCCTGCGTTTCTTGCTTAACCAAAATGCTATAAGCAGCATGCTACTTATAGCGACAAATGCTGCTTATAGTGACAAAGCAAGCAGACTGCATGCTAGAGAGGTTCCATTAAACAGGAAGCGTCCTGTTTAATGGAGCCTGTCTATCATGCAAGCTGCTTGCCTGCTTTGTTTTGGTTAAACAAGAAACACAGGGGCTTGGCGCCAGCTCTATAAAGAAAAAAGGTAATGGTCACGCAAGGGGCCCAGGGGGATAGTGTTCCCCCCCCCATCCGCGGGTTCTCAGTATCTGCAGGGGGGCCAGGAACCGATCCCCTGCGGATACTGGGGCCCTACTGTATTTAGAGAAACAAAAAACTTCTACTCACATAGACAGCTAGCATTTCAGGAAGCAGTCCAAGATAGAACCCTTGTCCTTGACGTGCTTCCTTTCCTATGTGTGGGAAGTTTTTGGGGTGAAAAGGAGAGCAACTGTATCTGCTGTTTGAAGTGGTATAGTCTAGCAAGAGCTGCACCTTATGATGCTGCTGATTGTTTAGCCAAGTCGGTGTCTGATGAAGGTATGGAAAACTATAATAGAAAATTGGCCATTGTTAAAAGCAGCCATGAGCATAGAAAGGGCATCGTATATATTTTTTAATATCTGCACTGCTTGGAAGAAATGAGTTAAGAGCATAATTTGAATTAAGTTGTTTTTAATAAGAGAAAAATTAGATGGAGGCAGGGTAGATGAGGCTGGACACGTAAAGAGAGATTTAGTACTTGATACCTTGCTGCTGACGTGTTATAGTATAGTTTCTGTTTAGAAAAAGGTGTATTTTAATAAAGAACAATTTATTGTGATGGCTTAAAATACAGACTTTGAAAACGTGATTCCTAATTGAGTATGAAACAAAATGTTTATCGAGCTTGCTGCTGTTTTGTAGGATGACTATATGGAAGCATTGGCTAGACTGCATCTCACTGTGACAAGAGCATATAAAGTGAATCCAGACATAAATTTTGAAATATTTATTCACAAAGTAGATGGTTTGTCTGATGATCACAAGATTGAAACTCAAAGAGACATTCACCAGAGAACCAATGATGACCTTGCAGATGCTGGACTAGAAAGAATCCACTTGAGGTGAGAAGAATACTGCAGTTTATGCAGATTGCAGGGATAAAAGCTCTATACCACTCAACAATATTTGCAATGAAAATTCATGTCAAGTTGTAGAAAACAAAGGTTGATAACAGTGCTGCACTTCAGTCAATGATGCATTGACTGATATTAGAGATGCCATCTTTCCAAAAAAAATGTGAAGGCGGGGGGGGGGAGAGACTTTTTCCCAGGTGAAAAATGGAAAAGGTAGGAAAAATATAAATTTCCTTACCAAATGTAAATTTACTAAATTAAGAATAGAAAATGCATTGGTTTGGAACATAACTTTCAGGAGCAGAGTTCTATTAATGGAACAGGGCTTTTTTCTTTCCATATGACCCCCCCCCCCCCAAGTTCTTGTCTTGAGGACTAGGGAGCTTCCAGAACAGAATGTCATATGACACTGGGACTGCAGAAGGAAGGGGATAGGGGAACTGGCAGAAATCAGCAACATACTGGAAAACAAGGAGGGAGGCTTTGGGTGGGGGTGTGGAGAACCATTCCCTCCCTCTTTTTCTGGACCATTCCATTTCTAGATAGAGAGGAATTAGTTTTGACTTGAAAGTTAATTCAAGGCTCTGTCCAACTGTTGACTGCTGCTCATTCCAGCGATCTCTAAAAATGTACTTTCTGTACTGATATGGAGAAGCTAAAAGCACTGTTTGGTCATATTGCTAGTCACATCACCTTATGGATCAAATGTCCTGAAAACTGTTTATTTCTTAATCTCCCCAGCTCCATGATATGCATGGCTTGGAGAATGTTGTGTTGAGACTGTAAATTAAATTTTCTATTTACTGCAGTAGCGTGTCAGATGGCAAACTAGTTTAACACTAGAATATGGTGCTTGAATTCACTTCATGGGATGATGTAGATGGAATTTCTCATATTGAAATCTCTTCCGAGGATGCTACAATTTGGGCTGACCAAGAGCCCTGGTGTTGCTAACCCCAAATATTAAAAATATAGTTCTTGAAAGTCATAAGATCAGGTTAAAAATTGAAAAGAGACATTAGAAAAAATCACATGCTTTTGTTCCCTTTGTTAGTTTCTAGTCTGTTTCCTGGCAGTGTCCGTGAAACAGCTTATTTCTCAAAGTTCTCCTGCGAGGAAGGGAGAACTTTGAGTACTTGTGTGACAGCTGCAGTGGCGATCCTGGGAACCGCCACTGGCAGGGGAAAATAGGCAAAAAAGGGGTTTTCGTACTTACCAGGGCCTCCGGACGATTTATGACCACTTCTAGTTTTCACGGGGGAAGCATCCGGTTCTTCTGGTGGGTCGCGACCCACCAGTTTGAGAACCACTGGCTTAGAAGGTGTCAAGCACACTATAAAATACTATTTTATGCCATTCTTTTTTTCTTTTTAAAAGAGCTTTCCATAGCTGTTCATTTTAAAGGACTAAATTGATGGTACTTTTTCCTTTCCCAGCTTCTATTTAACAAGTATATACGACCATTCTATATTTGAAGCATTTAGCAAAGTGGTACAGAAATTGATTCCCCAACTGCCAACACTGGAGAACCTGCTTAACATCTTTATCTCGGTAAGTACTCTTGCATATTTGTATATTTTGTATATTTCATTGCAAGAACAATTTTTTTTTTTTGGCTTCAGTTTCATTTTTCAAAAATGTTGTTGTTTGGGCTGCTCCAGGAGTTCTGGAATAAAATTCAAGAAGAATTCAGCCTTGTGAATATAATTTTGCATATGCTTGCATGTTTGTAAATCTATTATTGCCCAGGATTTTTTAGTTTATAGTTTGAATACTTGGGCTACAGTGCAGCTGTGTCGGGCAGAATTTTAAAAGGGTGTCCACATCTAGCTCTGCTAGATTGTGGCTTTGAAGGTTTTTTTACAGTATTTGATGAACAATTGAACAAATAGTTTTTGGACTGGTTAAATTCTATACCCTGTTTTTAAACTATTTTGTATTATCTCCTGTTGGGTTATTAGATTTGGAGTAGCTTTTAATACATGTTGTTAATGCCTGTGTGAATGAATGATGTACTTTGACCAGAGATATTAGCATTCAAATCCCCACTTGGCCCCCGGTTGACCTTGGGCTGGCCACTCCTTCTCTCAGCCGAACCTCAGTACACCACCTACTACACAGGCTCATTCTGAGCCTCAGAATCTGAGGATAGGATGGTGTAACTCGTATTGTGTACATCACCCTGAGTTCAGTGGAGGAAGAGTAGGATACAAATGTGACTATGTAGATGAATTGCTGGAATTTTAGTTCCTGGAACAGGGGTGCTAGTTTTGTGTGTATGGCTATGAAGAATCTATTACGGTAGTTTAAAATATAGTAAACTCAGTAGACCCAGTCCAGCAAAAGTTAGTCATGACAAATCCATGGATAGCGAGGACCCGCTGTACCATTTCATTGCTTTCAGTAGGATTTAGTCATGACTAACTTCTGTTGGTTGTGTTATGGAACAACTTCTAGTTCACCATTGTTAATACTATTTCACCAGTTCTTGACCAGCATACAAAGGCAAGGAAAGTACCTTTATTATTATTTAGAGATTAGATTCCCTTTAATGACATCTATATTCTTCCTCTTTCCTTTATAGAATTCTGGAATTGAGAAAGCCTTTCTCTTTGATGTAGTCAGTAAAATTTATATAGCCACAGACAGCACCCCAGTGGACATGCAGACATACGAACTGAGCTGTGATATGATAGATGTTGTCATTGACATTTCCTGCATCTATGGGTAAGTACAGTGTTCTTGTGCCATGCTTTGCTTGCAGGCAGAGAAGCACAATCTATAGGATTAAAATGCAATTGGACTAATGCTGACTTTAAAAGGGGGGAAAACCCTGGTTTTATGTGTCCATTCTATAAAAGAGAAAATCATCATGAGTAGCTCACAGAAAATGTCAGTGAGAAGCAGGCAAGGGTTCTGTCATCTGTTTTTCTACCAATTGGCATACAATGATGGCTTAGGAGGCAAAAACCCTGTCACAATTGCTTGTGTGGCATCCTGTGTAGCCATATACTGGGAGTTTTAAGCATATGCAAGAACAAATCCACATCTAAGATACTACAGAGGAGATACTTCAGTATCCTTCCCTAAAAATGCACCAAGAGAGGTGCAGAAAGACGTGGTCACTGGCAACCAATTAATACCATTGCTTCACTGGTGAGGACTACTCAGGTTTAGCAAGAGCATGTTTGGAGAGTGAAGCCTCATGTAACTCATCAAATCAAATATCCCATCAGATGTCTTAATTCATGCCAGTAGTCCTCAGGATTTCACCCCTAGAATTAGTTTACCAAGAGCAGGGCTGATGGCTAATATAGTCCCCTCTTACCACTAGACAACCACAGCCTATTCTCAAATACTTTAAACTACTGCATACAGTAGTTTTAGATATCGGCTGGTGAGCATGGAATGCTCTATTATCCTCCTTCCCCCTGTTGTCTTAAAAAATCCTGACTTTCTACCCTTTTACATCAGTTCAAAGTGCATGGTGTCCTAAGCTTAACTTTTAACTTTCTCATATGCACCCTCACCCATTTTGAGTTGTCATTATCCAAACCAACCCCTTTATTATATGTTCAACATTTCTGTTCAAAGTGCTTGAATACAGCAAAAGGAAAAAACGCACATTCAACTTTTAGTTCTCTCTGTTTTCTTCTACCCCCTTCTGTCTCTCCTGTTTTCTCTTAGAAGAATGTTTTGCAAATGGTGTGGAATTAATTGCAAAATATTATTCTGAGATAGGACACAAAAGGAGAGCTGAAGTGAAAAGAAGCTAAAAATCTTAATCTGCAGGTAGTTTTTTTTTTTAAGTTTCTGCTGCTTTTATCTTACAACCTTCTCTTTGAGTTACACATTCCTGATTGACTCAAGTTGCCCAAACCACAGGCAGGAATAAGAGAGTGGAGTGATTCTTATTGTGATGCGAGTGGCAGGAATTCCCCATCCACCCCACCAGCACAGTACTGGAAAGTGGTTTTTTTTAAATGTCGTTTAGATTGTGCTGAGGGGGAGGGAGGAGAGTAGAGCATTGGGCACCTAACAGCCCTTCCCCAGTACACCTGAAGTACCGTAGCTGTGGATTTACCCGTACCCGCTGTAATAAATGTTAAATACTTATGTACATCATGGAGTTAGTGTAAAAGTGAGGAATTCACCATCTGCGTGCCAAATGTGGCCTGTTGAGTGCAACACAACAGTGCAGTTGTGGTCAGATTTTTATTTTTTATTTTTAGAAATATGCCACAAATCCAATTGAAGTTAACAAGAGTGCCACTTGAGTATGAACTGTATCATGTCTGTCCCTTGGTATGGTTGGTCTCTAATTGTCTAAGCTTCAGAGGCAGGCAGGAATGCATAGTCATGCCTGTGGACTCTTGTAGACCAGTCCTGAGGCACAAGTAGCATGACTTGTGCCACAGTTTGCCTTGTGGGAACCCCAGAATAGTGCTGCCAACAGCTCCCCAGATTTGTTGCCAGACGCTAAAATAGCAATTTTTCAACCATTGTCGCAGCACACTGGTGTACCGCAAATGGCCCGCAGGAGTTTGGGGGAGGGTCATTTATTGGTAGGGTCACTGGGGGATGTGAGTCCCTGCCAGCAGTGTGGTATGGGAAGAAACTGCAAATACTGTATTTCAGCGTTTCTCAAAGTTCTCCCCGTGAGGCGAGGAAAACTTTGAGTGTTTGCGGGGGCGGGGCCAGCAGCGGCGGCGTTCCGGGGGATTGCTGCCACTGTAACTGCCATTGCTGCACTTACCGGGGCTTGGGAGAGCTTTGGGGAGGCCTGCGCGACCCTCTACAGGCCTCCCCGATCTTCGGATCACCGAAAAACAGCGATCTTTGGACACTTCCTGTTTTCGCTATCGAAAGATTGTCGGTTTTTGGCGATCCGAAGACCGGGGAGGCCTGCAGAGCGTTGCGCAAACCTCCTTGAAGCTCTCCCAAGCCTTGGTAAGTGCAGCAACAGCTGTTTCGGGCAATTTGGATCACCACCACCATGCTGTCCCCGTCCCTTAAGGGGGCAGGAGACAGCTAAGGTTCTCAATGGTGGGTCGTGACCCACAGTTTGAGAACCGCTGCTGTATCTCATTTAGGGGCACAAATAGTAATGCTCATAGGAAAGTGATCTGAATGAATTGAGTTTGCTAGCTTCTCCCTTAACACACAGTTGGTCCTCGTTATCTGCAGGGAATCTGTTCCAGGATCCCCCGCGAATAGCTAAATCCGTGGGTAATCAAACTCGCAGGAGGGTTGCAATTCCGAGAAACCAAAAGTGCCTTTCAGAAGTCTGGGTTTGGAACCCGCAGTTAGTGAAATCCACAGGTTCTGAACCCGCAGAAAAAGAGCAGACTGTACTTCAGGTAGAAATTGCATTTGTTTGGGAATTAACCTGGTCAAAAGCAATAACAGAGTGATGAAATCCCAGGAATATATAAAGGGCCTACCTTAGACTTGTAGGATCGGAACACAGCCCTAGTTAGCTGTTGCTGTTGGTTTTTCTATAATATGTCAGTATATTTTTAGCCATGCTACAGGCACTAAATGTGTAATAAATTCCTGTACACAATTATTATATGTGTAATAAATGTTATGTAGTCTTCAAATAAAGAATCCAGTAATGCCTTTTACATTGGAAGCGGTACATTGTATGACTCTTTCATTCCCTATTCCCACCTCAAACTCTTTCTGTTTAGGCTCAAAGAAGATGGTGCAGGAACCCCCTATGACAAAGAATCGACAGCAATAATCAAACTGAACAATACGACTGTGCTTTATTTAAAGGAGGTGACAAAGTTCCTTGCACTTGTTTGCTTTGTTAGAGAAGAAAGCTTTGAGAGAAAAGGTATTTAATGTCTTTATTTTATAAAAATATAAAATGTGTCACAGTCCAGATCCCATTTGCAACTGAATACACATTTTACTTGGTGGTACAGTATATAGAAACTGAAATTCTTAAAACTGTTGCAGTGTATGCTGGGGTGTGGAGGTGTAGTTTCCATTCACTGGATTTGTTGGATGTCCAGTTAAAGTTACGTAAGCAATACACAGTAGATTTCTTTCTGCCTGATAGGTCTCCAGGGTTGGGACTTTGCTCAGGCTTTTCTTCTGGAAAAAATGAAGGGCAAGCCTCACGTATTTCAACCACTTAAATGTGTCATCTCCACTTTAAAGGTTCCAACACGTCTGTGTTGAGAGAGCTTATGGCATTAACCTTGAGGGAGGTTACAGGCTTAAGTTCATAAATCCAAATGTAATGCAGCATTTTAAAACAATTTACCCCTGACTCACAAATTATGAGTGAACGTACGTAGTCATTTTCATCTTTTGTTGTGTTTTTTTTATGAAAGAAATCCCATTTTAGTTGTGTGGTGTGTTTTCCCCCTCATTGCACATACAGGTGGTGTTTCTCTTGAACCTTATGCATGCATGTGGAAATAAGACGTGGTGTTTTTGTCTTATGGAACCATTAATATATGAACCCTGATCTGATTGGCTTAAGAAGCTTTATTCCAATTCCAATTCCAAAACCTTTATTGGTATCTTACATGTAGACACATACATTAACAAAGACGTAAACATAAACAAACATGAACCTTAAAATAATCTTGGCCAATATTTTATACATTAAAATATTATAACATCTCATAAATTAATAAAATCTATACAGTAGAAACACGCTTTTCTCTCCTCTTAAGTATAGCACTCAGATAATAGGCCACCTTTTCTGTTAGCTCCACTTCAGTCCCCCCAAGGATAAACCAAACCTTATCAGGGTCAGCACAACCTGTTTTCTTAATCAAAAGGTCCTCAAGGTAAACCCTGCGCAGGTCTGAATAGAAAGGGCAGTACAAAATAATGTGCTGCACTGACTCCACCCCCCCCCCAACAGAGCAGGTACAAGTCCTACTTTCTAGAGGAATACCCCTAAATCTGCCAGAAGTCACAGCTGAAGGAAAAACATTGTTTCTGGCTAGGGAAAATGCCCTACGCTGACTAGGGCATTTCAAAATTAACAGATATTCTGCCATTTGTCCATAGCTGACCGCAAGATGTAACGAGAGAGGGGAACAAGTTTTATCAGCATCTCCCCACAACTCTTGCTGATCTGTGTCTTGCAGTCTAGCTTTAATCTGATGAAATGCCTGCTCGAAGGTACAATTTCCCAGGCTTTCCAGATCTAACCCAACACTCTTAATTTTCTTTTCTAAGAGCCAAAGTTCTTTAGATGAAACTGAGTCAGATACAAGATATGGAAGCAAACCCTCAGTGTTGGTCCTATAATAAACAGTGAGCCAGTATTTAAAGAATCGCAGCCAAGCCACTAGCTCCAGAAGCTTTATTCTGTATTGCATCTCACTGAAATTCCCTTTAGAATTCTGTCTTCCTGTCAGTTGCTTGTTTACATCTGCTTTGGGTGGTTAAAGAAGTTGTGAGTTTTTAATACAAATAGCGCTTGAAGCTTCTCTTTCTTTGGAGCAGACTTTTAAATAACCCCTTGCCTGGTTAACTGGGGCAAATAAGGATGGATACAGATGATTATAGGAAATGGGTGGGTAGTGGATACTATGTAGTACATGGTGTGTTGCTTCCCCCCCCCCCCCAGCTCACTTGAATGTAAATCTGTATGATCCCAAAGCAAATGCTGATTGTCGTCCTGCTTTAGATGGGCTGCCCACAATATTATTTTTGGTTTGTTTGCTTTCGAGCGCTACACATAGTTATCTGTCTGATTAACACTTGGCACTTTTAGAAAATCATTTTTCTTCTTTATTATGCTCTTCTTAAATTGGCTTGGAAACTGGGGGAGGTGGCTTTCTGAGTGATATGATGGCCAGCTAGTCAGCAGCGTGCAAGGATTACAAGGGCTGGTCAAATTGGTACTGGGCAAATCCCGTTTTTCCCCACCCCCTTCTCCAAAGAAAATTGGGTATGTCTCAGATATGCAGTGCGTGCATTTCCACAGTGGACTTGCTGCTTATTTGAACCCTAAGCGTCTGAGCTCCAAGAGCCTACTCCAGGCATCAAAAATAGTTGTAATTTAGAAGTGTTGGTTGTCTTCTTCTTCTTCTACCCACCCCCTTTCATAATTGTGGCACTACCACAAAGAAAGCCCTAGCTCTGATCACTCGCAGCTATTCTTTGGCTGGCAGTCGCCCCCAGGAAAGGTTCTCCCAGCTGATGTTAGGGGGCAGGCAATTTCGTATTAGAGAGGGCAGTCCCTCAGATACCCTGGCCCTGTGCCATAAAGAACTTTATAGGTCAAAACCAGTACCTTGAACTGCACCCAGAATAAAACTGGCAGCCAGTGCAGCCAAAGGAGCAGTAGTCAGACTGCCGAGCTCTCATGATTGCACAGACTGCTGCATTCTGCACTAGTTGCAACAACTACTGGATAGTTTTCAAAGGCAGCCTTGCATAGAGGGTGTCAGCATATTGATGGCACCCTACTTCAAATCTGAGGATAATTTTTTTCCCCAGTGACTTAATAATGTAGATGTTGAATAACATGGGGGATAGGTTACATCCCAGTGGTATGCCAGAGGCTTAAAGACCAGGGTGCTAGGCATTATCTAGACTAGAGTGTGTCCCACTACATGCATCGGGGCAGAAATTACTTGAGACAAGTAGCCATAGCAGCCATGAAATACAGAGCTGCCCCCAGCCTGGGGAGCTTCAGCGTGGACGTTGAAGTCTCCCTGAACCAATAATATGGAACACTTTTTAGTGCCATGCCAGAGATCACCATAGCCAGCTCAGGCAGGCAGTACCAACAGAATCCCAATCCTGTCTTGTCCAGTAAGCATCATGCAGAGACACTCAAGTCTGGTAAACCACTCACTGGGCAGAGCATAGACTCTTGATAGTCCATAGTATTCACTGAGTTGTGCCAGTGTAATGTGGAAAAGAAGTTAATTTGTTCATAGTTCTTTTGTGTTTTTTATTGATTAAATTTTACATGTACATGGTATCACTACCCATTTTATTCTCACAACCATCCTGAGAGGTAGGTTAGGCTGAGTGTATGACTGGCCCATAAATAATAGAGCTTTTTAAGGCTGAGTGATGATTTGAACCTCCGTCTCACTAGTCCAACACTAACCATTATGCCACTAGCTTTGTTTTTAGGATGAAGAGTTGAGTTTGAAAACTGACTTTGCTTTTGTTTCTTTAGGACTAATAGACTACAACTTCCACTGTTTCCGTAAAGCTATACATGAAGTATTTGAAGTGAGAATGAAAGTAGTGAGGGCACGGAAGAATCACAACCAGATGCAGAAGGCAAAGAGGGCCACTCCCAATGGCACACCTAGACTGCCACTGTAGCTGAGCTACATACAGCACTGTTAACTTGTAAGGCTTGTAGGATGATGCCACTGGTTTCCACAGCTAGAAGAAGAATGGGGCTGCTATGCTGTTAACATGGGTTTTTCTACACTAGCCTCCCTCCAAAACACTGTATCTTTTATCCAGTTGTTCATATTAAGAAATATCATCTACGACAGAACTGTTTGCACTTTTTTCATATTTCATGATGGAGCTGAACTTTTGATAAAGTTGGGTTTTATTTAAAATGCCACTTTTGATGTATGGTCTTGGGTAAAATGTGTACAGTAATTTGTCTACATGCTGCAAACAATGAGTAAACAATCAAAAAACATGGTAAATGACTTTTTACAAACTTAAAGAGTTAATATTCATGCCATATAAATATATATTTTCCAGCTTGTAAATCAAAGTTTTATTTTGACCTACAATAGCAAGAAAAAAATATTTTCTGGGAGTCCTTTATTGGTACACTAAAAGATTTGTAAAAACAGGCTTTGGTCCAAGTACTGCTGGTCGTGCCCTTTTTGTTCTTTATATGATTACCTCTACATAAAAGTAACTTTCTATAAAGAGACTTATTTTCTAAAGGTTGCATGTTGTGTTTGGTATTCTTTAATGTGACATTTGAGAAATGTATGTCCCCACTTGTCAAATACGCATTTGGTGAAAATACCATAGTAATAATTCACTGTGGGGAGGAGCAGGTGGCGCTTGGATGGAAAAGACTTGGTTATCCTTCTGTTCCACCTGCAGCTTTCTGGTGGAGGATTGTAACGGTTCCTCTCCCAGCTATCCTCCATTGAACCAAAGGCTGAG
The DNA here is from genome assembly GCA_026170595.1 of Plestiodon gilberti rubricaudatus. Lineage (NCBI taxonomy): Eukaryota > Metazoa > Chordata > Lepidosauria > Squamata > Scincidae > Plestiodon > Plestiodon gilberti. The sequence continues at coordinate 94,984,723 of JANXHW010000001.1, forward strand.
GAACATTGTGTTTACTACCACAATGCTTGTAAAGCTGCTCAGGAGATTGCAGTCTAATGCCATGCCCACCAGGGGCCCTTCTTCTGCCAGCTGATTTCATGGAGTCCTCAAATGGAAGAGCCTAATGAATGCTGGGACAGAGACTGAGTGGAACATCCTTGCTTCAGGAAGGCACAGGAACCTTGGAGGCATGTGAAGATAAAGGAGGGCAGGTAGCACAGACTCAATGTGAAGCAAGTTACAGATATTATTTATAAACCACTTTTCAACAAAGTTCTCAAAGCAGTTTACATAGTAATGGAGGAAGAATAAGATTCATCCCAGTTCCAATGGGCATACACTCTTAATGACATGAAAAGAGATACAAGCAAACAGTTGCTAGAAAGGATGTTACGCTGGTATGAGAAGGGACAATTACTTCCCCCCTGCTAAGTATAAGAGAATAATAACCAATACTTATATTCCGCCTTTTCTTTGGTCATTGGATTTCTCCTCTGACTTTAATTCAAAGACTGTTTACTGTTAGCCAAATTGCCTTTATCATTAGGGGAATAGCTTAAACATGGCAATTTGACATATACAGGGATCTTTAGACCAGCTATACCAGAGTCCAGTCACAGAATTCCGCTTTAAATAATATTGAGGAAACACATGGGTTGTTTTCCAATATTTACTAAATACCGTATTTCTTTGATTCTAAGACGCATGTTTTTTCCCAATTAAGCATTTCAAAAAATGGGGTGTGTCTTAGAATCGAAGGTCTCCAAAAAGCACCCCAAAATGCCATCTTCTTACTTACCGAGGCTTGGGGGAGCTTCAGGGAGGCCTGCATGACCCTCTGCAGGCCTCCCTGATCTTCAGTTTGGTGAAAATCACCGTTTTTTGCCAAAATGAAGATCAGGGAGGCCTGCAGAGGGTTGCGCAGGCCTCCCCAAAGCCCAGATAAGTAAAGAAATTGAATTTTCTGGCGGACTGCAAAGACACTGCTCAAAGGCAGCGAGGTGATCATCAGCTGCAGCGCGGGGGGCATGCTGGGGCGAGTTCTCAGGTTCAGGAAGAGAGAGCTCGCCGCTGAGCAAAGGGGGCAAAATGGCGCGGCAGGCAAGGTGGGGAGAGTTGGTGCTGAGCAGAAAAATTGAAGGAAGGAGGTGCGTCTTGCAATCAATGGTTTTTGGGTTTTTTCTGCTGGTATCCCTGAAATTAAGGTGCGCCTTAGAATTGATGGCGCCTTAGACTCGAAGAAATATGGGTAGTTAGTCAGATTCATACAAAAAATACAATCATACACATCATCCAGATCTAGGAAACTTAGATAGAAGGTACAGAGACATTCGCATTAGCAGGTTCCCTTTGAAGCGTTGGGGGTAATATTCACCTGTTCCTGGAGAGGAGTTGGCCTTGTTTGCAGCAATATTGGATATGAGAGAGAGAGAGAGAGAGAGAGAGAGAAGGAGGGGGGGTAATGGTGGTTTGGGCCCCAACCAGCAGAGCACAAGGAGAGGAGGGAGATCGAAAATGGCTCTGAGGCTCTGCACAAACAAAGTTCAGAAACCTACAAAGCGGCTGACTGAGGCACAAGGAAGCAAGGCAGCAAGGGGGGGGGTGCAAGAGGGAGGGAGGCAGAGAGATCAGGATGGAGCACAGAGCTCACCAGTGTCCAGAATATGAGAGAGAGAGAGAGAGGCAGTCTTGACCTTTTATAGGGAACAGATCACATGGCCAAGGGGAGGATACCTTGAATGGACCAGGCACATCGAAAAAGGAAGGAGGGCTCCTAGAGTGGACATCCGGCACACCTCAGTGCGCCTCTGGGTAAGACTATACATAAACAATAGGAAGGTGGGTGGGGGGTGATGAGTTGATTGTCCAGTCGTTAAGGAGCTGGCTTGAGACAAATGAGAGGCTGGGATGAGTCATCTCAGGTAGCCCTGTGTATTGTCTTCTCTCAGGAACATATTTAGCATATCAGTGAGGGGGGGGAATGCAGAGTAGAGTTTGTGAGAGCTTCTTGGACACATGGCAGAAATGGTGGCAGGCAGCTGGTCAGGTTTTTCCTCATGGCTTCTTGGGGAGACCTTTCTTCAGCATGGCTCATGGCGCAGGAACACTGTGTGGCCCTCGCATTGCACCATAATACAGTCCAGTTTGGCACATGTTCCATTCTTGCTCACAACTCATTTCAAAAAGCCTCATGGCAACAAACATTTTCAAAGTCTCTTGGCAACAGTTCTCAATTTAAAAGGTCATGGGGCAACATTACACAGGCAGGTTCTAAACCCCAAGGGTTTTTTACAATACAATATGTTCTAGTCTTTCATAGAGCGCTTCTTTCCAGCTGTTTTCCTTTCACACTCTGGCCTCTCACTGGCATTTGCCTCCCATGCTTTGACTGACAGGCAACTCCCTCTCAGAGTGCTGACTGCAGCTTCTCTCCCTCAGCTTGTCAGTAGCGATAGCTCTCTGACAGCACACGGATACTTCCGGGTGTCCCAAACTGCTGTCCTTCAGGTCTTCAGGCATATGAGTCGGCCACTCTACCACTGAGCCAGACCTCCTGCCCTTTAAAACCACCACTTTAAAAGTTGCCTTTTTGCCCAGTTAGCTATCTCAAACACTCACATACAAATTTGATTTGCAAGAATATCTTTTAATATTTATTTTAAATATAGGGTGGCCCAAAAGTAGGTATACAGTTGAATCAATGAAATTAAATGGGTACACATACACACTGACATACACACTGACACACAACAAAAGCAGGTATACAGTATAGTCTCTAATATGATAAATTGTCAGACGTGTTGGTGGAGGAGTGTCGGATGCTTCTTGCCACGCTTTGCGTGCACCCGCTCGGCATTTTCAGTCTTCCAGTATTGCTTTAGAATCCACTTTCTTTGTTGACTTAAGTTTGCTGTGTCATCATTCACAATATCAGTAAAGAAAAATAATCCTTGTATCTGCCCTCCACTATTCTGATATTCTGAACTGCCACATTGATATTTAAATGCCTGAAATTTAACTGCCACTCTGTTCTGTGTCTGTTCTGTATAAAGCACAGATAAAGTTAAGAATATTATTTACCACCTTTCACCAAAAACTAGTGGTTCTTGGGTACTGGCTGGAATGGGGGTGCTTCACACAGCACTAGCACATCAGTCCCATGATCACAACAGCAGCAAGTAGATAGGGAATGAATGCAAGCAAGAGACAAGCTTGCGACAAACGCTTCTGACCCCGCCTTTAATCTTGTTTCTACTCATAGAAATGTATGGGACCTTTTTGTCCGGTGAGCATATCAAGGAACCTTGTTTTGTGATTTGATTTGATGGTCCTCCATTGCTCATAAGCCAATTGGATGCAGTGGCAAGTCAGACAAATTGGCATGGGAGGAACTGCAGCATCGGTTCCTCCTCCCTTGTGGCCCAGGGCTTCTCATTATCATGCAGGAAGCATTTGCTACAGCTATCGTGGCTCTCATGTTGCCACGTCAGTGATGAGTAACTGCACATTTGGGCCTGGCCCAAGGGGAAATGTGGCTGAAGCGGTCCCTCCATTGCTGCTGCCGACCCCACATGGGGCTGGCAACCTGCTCCACTTCTAAAGAGGAGATAATGTTGTGATGGCTGTCTTAGGTGGCCTTAAACCAAGTTTACCACTGCGGCTTCTGTTGCCTACTTCCTCTTCATTCTGCTGTTCTGTTTTGAAATAGCATGACAGAGCAGGGTGGAACAAGGAAGTTGGGAGAAGTGTGACGGGGTTTCCTTGTTCTGACACACTATTTTAAACAGAGCAGCAGACCAAGGGGGAAGAAGTGGGGGAACAAATGGAGAGACTAGGTGAGGCAGCCACAGCGCTGACAAGTGCTGCCCACGCCTGTCGGCCACTATGGCAGCATGCATCCCCTCAACTAATAGCTGGGCTGACCAGGAGCATGTTGCTATGTACAGGTGGGCCCCATTATCCGCTGGGGATATGTTCCAGGCCCCTCCGTGGATACTTGAAACTGTGGATAAGAGCGAACACCGCCTCCATGGTTTCCTGAGGGCCCCTCCACCCTGCCTCCCCTGCAGGCAGGCATGGTTGCCCCCCAGCTCTTATTTTTCTTTCAGCAAGCTTTGTTTCTTCCTTAAAACAAACAGAGAAGCAGCCTCCATTGCAGGCAAGTAGAACGAGACTAAGTCCTAGAGAGGCTCTGCAAGGTTTCTGTTAACCTTGCAGAGCCTCTCTAGGACTTAGTCTCATTCTACTTGCCTGCAGTAAGCAGCCAGAGGCTGCTTCTCCTGTTTCTTTAAGGAAGAAACGAAGCTTACTGGGAAAAAAGTAAAAGCCTGGGGGGGGGGTCCCCACAATCCATGGATAACTGAAACTGTGGATAGCGAATCAGTGGATATGGGGGCTCATCTGTATATAATATAGTATAGGGAGATATTTTTCATGCCGCTGCATTCCTTCCCCTGGCCCTAGCCCCCAAAGTTTGGCAGTGAGATAAGTCCTCAATTTGTCTGACTAGCCACTGCATCTGGCTGGCTTGTCAGATAAAGTAAGAGGGGGCTGTCTCAAGCCACAGATTTCAGGGCAGCAGCAAACCATAAGTTTTAAAAGAAATATTATGATTTATAGGTGAGGTGGAGGCACCACCGACTTTTTTTCTCAGACACCAAAATATCTTGAGCCAGACTGGGGGAAAGAACTGACCTCTTCCGCGGTTACTTTCATGGCATTCTTATTGGTTTAGTGGACATTCTAATCCTCTTTAGTAGTCGCTGTGACTACAGAGCGTGTGGGTGGTGACAGTAGTTACTCCGGATTCGTTAATGCGAAGTAAATGACTATCCTCTTGCATTGGCGGCACAGAAGGTGTACGAGGCGGAGGTGTTTGTTCCGGCTGCCAGTGAGAGGGCGAGGCTGGCTGGCTGGCAGGCACGCATCGGGAGCGATGCTCCTGCTGCTCTTTGGAAAGGACAGTAAGCGGTGGCTCTTGCTGGCATCCGGCGCTCCCTCCTCCTGCAGTCAGAGCCGCCGCCACGTCGAGGGAGTTTCCCGGTGGGGGGGGTCAGCTGCCTCTTTCTCCCTCCTCTTCTCGCCCCGCCACTGGCGTGGTTGTTGCTGCCGGGTCGGGGGTGGAGGAAACAGCTTGACGTGGCCGGGTTTGGCTTGCGAGCGAGCGTCCCTGCTGGGGGTATAAAGCAAAAGAAGTCCTCGTCCGGCCTTCGTCATCATGGAGAGTCGCTACAACCTCAAAAGCCCAGGTGAGCGAGGGAAAGGGGCGGACGGCAGGGGGGGGGGGAGAGCTAGAAGCAGGCGCCTCCTGCCCGAATGGGAAAGCCGATGGCGCGGCTGGCTCTGTCCTCTCATGGCTTCTCTCCTGGGCCGGCGGCGCGTCTTCCGCTCCGCTGTCACGCGAGCCCGTGGTTTTGGTGCTCGTCTAGGCCGGAAGCGCCGGCACTCCGCGATGTACTTTGCAGCCGCTGCCAGCAGGGCCTGAGCACCAGTCTTCGTCCGCCGCGGCTGCTCTCTAGCGCGTCTCCTTCAGCTGCAGTATGGCTGTCACGCCACCACCCGCTGGGCTCTTGATCTCGTCCGAGGGGGTGAAGAGACGAGTTGGAGGGCAGCGGGCCCGGCGCCAGTTGCTTCCTGTCGGCCGAGGAGCGAGGGCAGACCTGCCCGGGGCCAGCTCAGTCCCCAACTCTCCATCTCTCCGTGACCCACAGAGATACTAGTGATCCGTTTTCCCCACCAAATATGTACACGGTCGTTTTATTTAAAGCGATACCTATGACTTGAAAGAAAGGCTGTTCAGAAAAACGCTACAGCATCTCGCTGTCAATTCACATGGCTAAACACTAGTGGCTGGACTGAGTGTGGATTTGTTCATCTTTTGGTAGACACTAAAAGCATGTCCTCTGTGTGCGCGCGAGTGAGTGAGTGTGTGTGCACCCAGCTCAGTTCATATGTAATGTACCAGTGTTAGGTTGACAAAAAGCTGGTTGAGCAGAGGCATGGGAAAAGTGCTTTGGAATAAGGTGGAGCAATCACAAGATCACTTCGGTACGGTATGTGTCAAATGCTACACTCATAAGCTAGTTTTTGATGGTATGGAATTTGGTCAAAGCCCGAAGTATAACATCATGTGCATATATTGTAAATACTGCTTATTTGATCAACATGCATGGCTAACTCCTATCTTTCTCTCTTGTGGGGAAAAAGTAGCTTTGGGGAGGGAGGTTACACACAGCAGAATAAGAGAAGGATTGGATCCCTCCTCCTCTCTCCCCCTTGCCTTTCTTCTGCTTTAGATTTCAGCCCCGTTGACTGCATTTGTAAAAGGGAAGAACTTCTCTGAGGATGAACTACACACACCTAAGCATCACATGTAGGGTGGCCTTGCCAACTATTGAGCATGCATGGACGTGAAGGGTGACCGTCCTGGGGTGACTTTTCCTGCCTTGCCACAGGCTCAAAGTGTCATGTGACCTGACTGCTTCTGCTCCTGCTCAGCATGTGCTGATCTCAGTCCTGAGTGATTAGCATTTGTTTTCAATTCCTTCAACTGCAGTGTTCAGGGCTGACTGCTCCTGAGTGACAGTAGCTGATCTAGACCAAATTGAGCCATCAGCTTATTGGAATACAGCCACATTTTGTGGGAGAGAATGGCTGGGAACCAGTGAACTACATAACTTGTATCTTAGGGGAGTTGGGCCTATGCTTGTCAAACTATAGTACGCCATGCCACAAACGCCAAGCAAACGCCACAAAGCAAACTGCTTTCAAAACTGAGGGGACTTTCCTAGGTAGATGGTGATGATATGCCATGGGGTCTGCTGTCCAAAGAAGAAGTGAAACATTATGTTATGATGAGTCATGTGGCTAAAACAGCTGTTTGGATTGAAATCCAAACAGCTGTTTTAGCCGCATGCATCATAACAATGTTTCACTTCTCTTGTGTATGTTTTTGCGGACTGAAATACTCTCACATTGATAAAAAAATTAAATCCTGTTTCACTAAAAAGTTAACCTAAAGCATATGGTAAATATAGGAAAAATGTAAGGAAGCACAAAATGGAAGAGGAAGAGAATAAGTAAGAATTTGAGAAGCCAGTGATCAGAAAAAGATTATTAGCAAAACCCATAGGTGGTTCATGTTGCTTAGCATACTTATATCTCCCACACGCTCACCTCAGTTTTATAGCTTTCTTCTTCTGTGTTCCCTTCACTTTGCTTTTCATGTTACCTGAATTCTTCACTCTTCCTCCTACTCTCTCATGACTAGCAAAGTGAAAGAGTATAATGGTTTCTGGTTCTGAGTGGGTTTTTCATGTCTTCCTTCCTCCTGAGGCATATGGATTTTTAAGGTTTGCCTGTTCATGTGAAATTGAGGCCTATGTTTCTTTTTACCCAGGGTGACGCAGCTCATGACCTTGTGATAGAGAAGTGCAGTTGGCCCTTCGTATCTGTGGGGGTTCCGTTCCCGGAAAATCCGCAGATGCTCAAGTCTTCAGGTGGTTGGGGTGGGGGCAGGGGGCGGCGTCACAGTATGTAAGTTAACACCTGTGCAGCCCGCCGCCCACTTCTTGCCTCTCACACCGTTTTCTAAGCTTGTAAAATGCCTATAAACAGAAAAAAAGTGACCGGAAGCAACTTCCAGTTGCACGCACAACCGGAAGTTGCTTCTGATCGCGTTTTTTCTTTTTATAGGCATTTTACAAGCTTAGAAAGCGGTGTGAGAGGCAAGAAGCAGGCGGTGGGCCCGAGCAGCTGTTAAATAAGGTACTGTGGCGCCACACGCCACTCCCAGTAGGATCCCTCCTTTATGGTTGGCCATCCACAGATAGTCAAATCCGCTGCGGATAAGGTGGGTCCACTGTATATTGTTTATAGCCAAGTACAGCGCAGTTGATCTTGAACTCTTCATTTTGAGTCCTTCCCTGTTCTATGTGTGTTGCTGTTCTTAATAAATGTTATGTCATTGCAAACAAAGATTTACGGATTATAATGTGCTGCTGGGTAGTATGGTTTATTTCATTGACTGAAAGAACTAGTAGTTGCAGATGACAGCCCTTCATTTGTGGTCCACTAATTCACTTTACCCTGTGTATACTGTAGTCTGAGTTAACAAAAAACAAAGCAAATTATTCAATATATCATTTTTTTACATGACCCCTATCTAAAATGACCTACATTCATTTAGCATTAAATAACTTTTGTGCATTTTGCTGTTAAATTTGCCGTGTTGGAACCTTGGCAACTGAGTACTGAATATCCATCAAAAATTGAGAAAAAACCAAAACTGACCTCAGCTGTGATCCTACAAAGTGGGAGAGAACCATACATCCAACAGGAGATGTGTTTGAAGCTAGTGCAGCCACTGGCGCAATGGAATGGGCAAGTTGGTTTGAAACCAGAAAGTGACCTTCCTGTTCATCTTGTATGAGTAGCTGCAGTACAAAAAACACTTGCCATCGTGTGCATGATTGGTTCTCCTTGGTGCATGTACACAGCTTTGTGGAATTGTAGTCTAAGTAAGGGCGTTTTAAGCTGCTGTTAGCATGAACCGTAGCACTTTAAATTATTTTGGCTATTTTATTGGATTAGATCATGGGTGGGGAAACTCCGGCCCGCGGGCCGGATCCGGCCCCCGAGGCCATCCGGTCTGGCCCCTGGAGAGATTGCCGGGAGGCCGCCCAACCGGCTCCCGGAGGGGTCGCACATGCGTACAACGCCGATGAGGGCCTGGTCAGAAGGGGCTGAGCCGGCGGCCGAGGAGGACGTGCGGAGGCCCTCTCCCGGCCTCCGGAGGCTTTGGATGGTGAGCGCGGAGCCTCCAGAGGCCGATGGGGGGGCGCCCCCCCAATAATTAATTTAATAAAAATGGCAGCCGGCCTTATGGCCAGCCCGCAAGCAAATTTCAAATATTTAAAACAGCCCTCGGCAGGGAAAAGGTTCCCCGCCCCTGGATTAGATGATGCAAATTTGTTTTTATAACACTGGATACTGTCAGGAAAACCAGATATATCTGTTGCAGTAAGCTCTTGTCTACAAAAGCTTGTGCTACAATAAGTTGTTAAGTTTTGAAAGTGCCACATGACTCTTTGATTTTGCTACGTTTCACTAACACATGCAGTGCACATTTAGTTCAGTGGCACTTGCTTCTACATAAAAATGCTTAAGTTTGCACTGTTAGAGTATGTAATGTCCTGAAACTGTGTGTAGTATACTGACTGACAGATAAATGTTGTATTGCGTGCGTAGCATGGCATTTTTGCTGAACTGTTAAAAGTGTTGTTGAAATGCTTTTTTAAAAAGCATGACATTATACCAGCATTGCAGGCATGTTACTGCAGAGTTCTGGGGTAGAAGTGAAACTTCAAATCACCCTCCGACCATTCTAATGTTCTTGAGGAACTTCTCCAGAACAGATATAATATGTGTGCCAGGAATTGGAAACAGAAATACTCCAATTTAAATAATAAATATTTATTTATTATTTAGATAGCACCGTCAGTGTACATGCTTTTTCATAGAGTAAAAAGGCAGCTCCCTGAGGGCTTCCAATCTAGGTATTAGCACAAGGACGGCAACACTGAGAGAGAAGGGGGATGTTGGCAGGGGTAAACAGGAGAAGCATATGCTATTGTTTCAGCAGTAATGGTACTTCCTATAATGCTGTAGATATGTTCCTGGAAAACAGAGGGCTGTGTGGAACAGCACTATGGGAGATAATTATAACATGGTTCTAATGTTTAGATGTGTTCACGATACTGTACTCACCAGTCCAATAGCTTGAAACCTGCTGTGTAATTGACCACCGCTGCTGTCACTCCTCCTACATGACAGCAGTAGAAGATGATGGGAAGAGGGAGTTGAGCCAAGTTGTGACTCGTCCTTGGGAGCTACAGGTATCTTGCTGAAGAATGTGCCTAGGGTAAATTGCCTTCCCTGGTGTTTTCTCTCCCGAGGCATTTCCTGGTAGCAAGCGATTGGCCTCATGCTAGCCAGAATTCACTGCTCTCATTAGGGTAGTACAGTACTAGCCAGAATACGCAGCTTTCATACGCAGCCCCCTGGAATTAAGAACAGCTCCCTCCTTAGAGACCTTTCGGAGGGGCCTTAAGACATTTTTATTTCGATTAGCATTCGATGTCTGACATGGTGGGTTGGCTTTTAACAAATGTAATATATAGGTGACCCACTGGGGCTGTTTGTTTTAATTGTTTTAATTCTTGATTTTAAATGTATATATGTATTTTAACGTTTTTATTGGAAGCCGCCTTGATTGCCCTTGTTGGGAGAAAGGCGGGGTATAAATTCTTTAAATAAATAAAAACAAATAAATTGGTCAAAAACACAGCACGGACAGCTGTATTTTTCCGTACTAAACTTTTGAATTGTTCTATGGATTTTAACCTTTTTCTTTTTTATAATACTGTAAAAATTACACCCAGGACAAAGAGTGCTATAACAAAACTGTGTTATAGGAAACAGGAGGTATTACTCATGTACGTTAGTTTAGTTACAGTAGGGACACTGAGGCAGGGGTTCTCAACCTCTTCCTAGCTGAGTACCACCTCTGGCGCCACTCTCCTGCTGAGTACAACTGGAAGTGACTGGCGATGACATCACCAGTTACTTTCGGGTTTTCAGGTTTTGGAGGCCAGAAAACGCAGGTGGGAGGGTCCCTCTCAACGTTCCCAAAGGCAGGAGCCTCTCGGAAGTGAAAACGCAGTGCTCACAGCACCATGTTGGGGCAGGGTTCCAGTGGTCCGAGTACCACCAGCAGTTGGCCAAAGTACCACTGGTGGTACGAGTTCCACTGGTTGAGAAACCCTGTACTGAGGCATAGTGCCAAAGCCTTCACAGGGATGGGTTTTCGGAAGGTCTTTGAAGGTTATAAGGGAGCATCCCATATACTGTAATTCCTTTTACCAAAATCAGTTCACAAAGGATTGTGTAAAGGAATGTTCTTACGTTTCTTTAATACTCATGTAATTTGAGGTGGCTCTGAGCATTTCATATTTTGTTATGTAGGAAAATCAACAAATATATTGTTAATCCAGTAGATGGCAGTCTCCCCTTAAGGCAAATCCTGCCGAAAATACATGCTACTTCAAGGGGGATTGTGATGTTAGCAAACCTATTTGCATTAATGGTGAAAAGCAAGTCCACTTGTTGGTGTCACTCAAAAACTCCTTCTGCCTTTGCAAGAAAGAAATACCAGTAGTTATATTACCTAATGGCATGCCTATTGTAATATGAGTAACTTGATACTGCTTACAGAATTCCTTATGCCATTTTAAACATTATGACATAAACTTTTATTAGGATTAGTGTCTGTCAAATTGCATCCTAAATCAGTGATGCTTGCATCTGTGTAGGTGTATTTGGAACAGGGGTGTGAACTAGAACGGAACAAAAAGTTTGAATAATTATGAGCAGGATCCAAAGGTCCTATGTATGGTGTTCTGCATTCACGCCAGAGATGTTCAGGACTACCATCCTGCCACAGCTACTTGCGTCCTCCTCTTTGTAAAGTTGCTTCTGAAGGTTTGAACCTGCGGAACAGTGTTCAGTACGGCAGAAAGGGAAATCAGCAATCCGTTCATGCACAGATATGGTTTCAGCACATGCAAGGGGTTCTTTGGATCCCAGCTAATAGCTACAGAAGATGTCATTTTGCTTTCAGTCACTTCCTTAGTCCTTTAGAAATGAAACTGGAAGTTTATTTTTTAAATTCCTTTGAGATATCAAGTATGAATATAAGGTATTTACTGAACCAACTAAAACATTAAATTGCTTCCGTTTTTCTGTTTGTTCTTCCTAGTTCCCCTTTGAATTTGCACATACTGTAGTAGACAATCTTGTAATTTATGTCCAATTTAGTCATATCTTTTTAATTACAGCACCTGGGACAAATATATACTCTTTTGACTCTGAAAATTCATTGTAATAATTCAGTATTTAGGGGTTATTACATGATCAACCATAAATTCCTAATAGTCTTGTTACTCATGTATAGTGTATTCCTCTTTTTCTTTCTTTCAGCTGTTAAACGTTTAATGAAAGAAGCTGCTGAACTGAAGGATCCAACAGATCATTATCATGCACAGCCCTTAGAGGTTAGTGTGTGTCCCTTTACTATCCTGACAAATAAGTCTACTAAATGGTCTTACAAGTCTGCCTGCGCATGAGTGTGTCCCTAGTAACTTATCAATGGTGTGAAGGTCAACCTTCAAGCATGTTCAGAAACACATTTTTTGCAAAAAAAATCTCTAGTCACAGACTATAGAAAACAGATTTTAAAACTCTCGACTATTCTGAGATTACAACATTTTAAAGGTGGGATGGAATGTTTTGGGATGTTTTCATTTTTACCATGATGAAAAGAGTACAAAGGAACATATTTTTTAAAAAATCTTAGCTACAGCTTCAGAGGAGTTTTTCATTGCTGGTTTCCGTTCACAGATTCTAACTGTCCAAAGACAAAAATAAAAATGTTTTTCCCCTCAAACTGTCCCTTGTTTACAGCAAAAACGGTGCAGGGCTTTGTGCGGTTTAAAGATCCACATCTCCTCTCTCCTTCTCCCCAGCACTTCTGTTTGAGCAAGAGTTGCTGCAACACAGGCCAGAACTTGTTTTTACTGCTAGGGCTCAGGCCAGGAAGTGTGAAATAATAGTTGTCATTGAGTACAAAAAGACACTTTGCTAATGCTCAGAAAGTAACTTTAAGCAATCTTTCATTCTCCTCTGATTCTTACAAAAGCGCTTTCATTTTAAGGTAGCTGCAGCCTTCTTCAAATGCAAGTACTATACCTACTTAGAATTCACTTTACATCTTTTTCTGTTACCCAACCTCAGGACAAAGAAAAGGTAAATAGAAGACAAAGACCACTCACAGCACACACAAAATCTGCTGTCATAGTTACTGAGATTTGATTAAGCCCCCAAAGGATACAAATATCGAAGCACGTTATAAAAGGCTTTTCAAGAGACTTCTGCCCCCAAAGTATTTGCTTGCTTGGAATTCACTCAGTGCTTAACTGACTCTGGTAAATGGATTTTTCTTGTTACTTTTAAAGGGCTAGACTTGTGTTGCTTTGGAATGTGGTGCAAATTAGGTTCTCTGAGTCTCCACCTGAGCTTCTGAAAAGCTGCTTGGTGGCAATTTCTAGCAGCCAATCCACCTGTTAATATAAGAACATAAGAAGAGCCTTGCTGGATCAGGCCAAAGGCCCATCTAGTCCAGCTTCCTGTATCTCGCAGTGCCCCCACCAGATGTCTCCGAGAGCACACAGCCAACAAGATAACCTGTTTGCTGCTGTCACTTCCTTGCACCTGGCACAGAGAAAACCTACTTCTAAAGCCAGGAGGTTGCTTATGGCTTGTAACCTGCGATGGTCTTTTCCTCCATGAATCTATCCAAACTCCTTTTAAAGGCATCTAGGCCAGGTGCCATCACCACATCCTGTGGCAAGGAGTTCCACAGATGAATTACACGCTGGGTGAAGAAATATTTTCTTTTGTCCGTTCTAACTCTCCCTCCACTCAATTTTACTCTCCCTCCACTCAATTTTAGTGCATGTCCCCTGGTTCTGGTGTTGTGCGAGAGGGAGAAGAATTTCCCTCTATCCACTCTCTCCATCCCATGCATAATTTTATACGTCTCAATCATGTCCCCCCTCAGGCGCCTTTTTTCTAGACTGAAAAGCCCCAAACGCTGTAGCCTTTCCTCATAAGGGAGGTGCTCCAGCCCAAGAATCATTTTGGTTGCTCTTTCCTGCACCTTTTCCAATTCAGCTATATCCTTTTTGAGGTGTGGCGACCAGAACTGGACACAATACTCCAGATGTGGCCTTACCATCGATTTGTACAAAGGCAGAATGATATTGGCCGTTTTATTCTCAATCCCTTTTTTTAATGATCCCGAGCATGGAATTGGCCTTCTTCACAGCCGCCGCACACTGGGTCGACACTTTCATCGACCTGTCCACCAGCACCCCAAGATCTCTCTCCTGATCCGTCACAGACAGCTCAGAACCCACGAGCGTATATGTGAATTTTTTATTTCTTGCCCCAATGTGCATCACTTTACACTTACTTACATTGAAGTGCATTTGCCATTTTTCTGCCCATTCTCCCAATTTGGAGAGATCCTTCTGGAGCTCTTCACAATCCCTGCTGGTTTTCACCACCCGGAATGAGAATCCTGGTTTTGTGGCTGTTAACATGTACCACATGTGCTATAAGAATGGGGTGTTTTATACAGTTGGACTTCTTCCCCCCGATTGTCATCATAGCATTGGACTTATTTCCCTGAAGCGCACAAGTTTATTCAGTCTTCTCAAGTATCAACTGCAGTGGCATTTGTTATAATGCAGTGATGTAATTCAGTTGTATAGTAATATTTCATCAACATGCAAAAAGAGGCATGAGCTACAAGCCATATGATATCTGACATGGTGGTTTAGACAGAGAGAAGAAACATTAGGATTCACATCAGTGATTCTACAGAGTAAATCTTGCACCCCCTTTCAAAAAGAAGCCTTCTGAACTGTTACTTTTCATTAAGATCTCCAGAGTCATAAAACAAGAATATTACTGTAGTCTCTTGAAAAACTATAGTACAGTATTTGTAAAGCCTTTGTATCTGAAATTTGTGTTGCCCCCACCAAACCACCCTTCTTATGCTGAAACTGGCTATTGTAATGACTGCTGCTGTTAACTAAGCTTTTGAAATTCACTTCTAACCATCTTGTAGTAAGGTGCTTTGGTTAGTATTTATCACAGTGAAGGCCAGAGGCAGAAAATTAATGCTGGAGAGGGGTAAGGGAGTACATGATTCATGGTGAAGGAATTGTTTACGCTACTTGTGTACCAGCCCCTAGAGAAGTCTTTGGGTAGCATCCAGACTAGTGCTTCTGCTATCAGGAGCTCGCATCTCAAACAGAAGCTCCCTCCATAAAAGGACAAAGTGGTTTGCTCGTGCAACATGTCCTTGCACAAGTTGGAACTCCGCTTTCATTCATCGAGGGAACTCTCAATTGCAGAAACGCTGGTCAGGATGCTACCCTTTGAAAACAACTTGCAAATGAACAAATGACACTTCTTTATGACTGTATATCAACAATGGTGTGTATTGCTGTCATGTCTAGTATTATGCTGTGAAGAGTCTGGTATTGCTTCAGTTCTGGGTGCTTACTCTTGTTGCATGATTTATTCTCATGTCAAATCTCTGTTCATAACCGTTGCTGCAGTTATGAGAGAAACATGTCGTTGGATTACAGCCATAACTGTATTCCTTTTGAGTAAGGATGGGTGGCTGTTGATTTTGCATTTTTTATTTTATTTTGTAGGACAACCTTTTTGAGTGGCATTTCACTGTCAGGGGTCCACCAGATTCAGATTTTGATGGAGGAGTTTATCATGGACGAATTGTACTACCACCAGAGTATCCCATGAAACCACCAAGCATTATTCTCTTAACGGTAAGAATATTTAGCAACCATCCTTAAGGCATGACAACATGGTTAGATTCCCATTAAAATTTTTGCGTGCCCTGATAAATTTGTAAAAGAAGAAAATGCAGAACTTTTAAGACGGACACCACCAGTGATTTCTGTTGTTCAGTCTATTGTATGACACAGTTTCCAAAGCATGTCCCCTGACATTTGAAGTCTTTTCCCATTGTTTGAACTGAGAATGCTGCTATGTCTGTCAAAACAGATAGTTTTCACATGCCAGGAATAATAACTTTAGACTGGGTCTGGATGTACCTTACTATACTATTTTTGACAATAAATTATTCTGGAAGAGCATCTCAGTGTGGCATGAGACAACCCATGTGACTTTAATCCTGCTGGTTATTCAGATTGTAGGTTCTGTGCTGGAAATGTGATTATCCACATTTGCAGTGCCAACAAACAGACCCTTTGCAAGGGATGACGATGGGTGCTCTCTGTCCAGTCCCTCCCAAATGGTCCACGCAGTTATGCCCCTGAAGGCAAATAGCATCAGGGACTGTTTGTGCCAGCTACTTTTTTAGAGGCTGCTGTGTCACTTTAGCATTCCTTGAGAGAGCCCTATTGTCCGAGTGTGATAACCCAATGCTACTGCTATGGAGAACTTATAGAGATTTCAGGTTTTCTTTTCAGTTATGTTCAGCAGGCTCTTGAATGTGAACATGTACTAGCTGTTGACTGTTAGACATTATACAGCTGTAACATATTGCTGAATATGATTTTCAAGCTACTTACACTGAAACAGAAGCTTTCATGTACAGACCTTTGCTTTAAAAAAATGATTTTCTTTTTCTTTTCCATGTGCCTAAGGCCAATGGCAGGTTTGAAGTGGGAAAGAAAATTTGCTTAAGTATCTCAGGACATCATCCTGAAACTTGGCAACCGTCATGGAGCAGTAAGTATCACTTATTATTCCATAGTGTTCTGGCAGCAAAGGGGTCTTGCTACAGAAGTAAAACCATAGATTTTTGAGTACATTTGTGCTTCTCTTCAGAACGTTGTTGGTCATGTTGCATTTCCTTTAATTTTTTTAAAATTACGGTACATTGGTTTGTATATTTTGATAGGGGCTCTTGCACTTGAACCATATTTTTCTTTTTCAACTAGTTCTCTTGTTCCAACTACAGTAAGAACTGCCTTGCTAGCCATTATTGGATTTATGCCAACAAAAGGAGAGGGCGCTATAGGATCTCTAGACTACACACCTGAAGAACGAAGAGCGCTTGCTAAGAAGTAAGGCATTCTTTCTGTTTTTAACAACCTGTTATGTTGGATCTTATTTCTGACTGTAGAAAAATGTCTTCATTGCTCTCCGAATATAAACATAACGTTTAAGCCTGTCATTTTTGTTTAGAGAGAGAGCATGTTTGAGGATTTGTAAGTAGTATGCTTTTCATCACTATGATGTTCTATGGCTATTGGCTAGAAATGAGTGGTTTTGCTTCAGAAAAGTTTAAGCAGATCTGGATTTCGTCCACCAAGCCTCCCTCATTTTCTGGACTCAAAGATTCTAAAGGTTCTGGTTGTGCTTTGAAACATAAAGCTAAATGTGTGCCACCACAGAGGCCTGTACAAATGTATGACGAAGTATACTGCATCACAGAAACTTCTGACTTGAACAAAATCACATCCCTCATTTAGCACAGTGTAGTTCCTCCCAGTTATGTAGCCTCAAGTTTTACCTGTAGAGGAATTTGGTGGCTTCTTGTTTCCTCAAATACCTTATTTAAGGTAGTTCAAGTGGACAGAAATGGCAACCTTGGCATGACTGGCTAATCCATCAGTTAATCTTATTGTGAGGAAATAAAAAGATAGCTAGTAAAATGTCCAGCCATCTGGTCACAATGAGGAACAATCTGGATCTGTTTACATTTTATACTAACAAGAATATGTATTGCATAAAGTGGTGTTCTCCTTCATGGATCATTGCCTTGTCGTGGCGAAGGGGCTTGCGTAACTCAATGAAGCCATGAGCTATGCCGTGCAGGGACACCCAAGACGGACAGGTCGTAGCAGAGAGTTCTGACTAAAAGTGATCCACTGGAGAAGGAAATGGCAACCCACTCCAGTAACCTTGCCAAGAAAATCCCATGAACAGTACCAAAAGGCTAAAAGATATGACGCCGGAAGATGAGCCCCTCAGGTCGGAAGGTGTCCAATATGCTACTGAGGAAGAGCGGAGGACTATTCCAAGTAGACCCAGAAAGAATGAAGCGGTTGGGCCAAAGCCAATAGGATGTCCAGCTGTGGATGTGTCTGAGGTTGAAAGGAAAATCCAATGCTGCAAGGATCAATACTGCTTAGGAACATGGAATGTGAGGTCTATGAATCAAGGCAAGCTGGAGGTGGTCAAAAATGAGATAAGATTGAACATTGACATCTTGGGAATCAGCGAACTAAAATGGACGGGCATGGGCGAATTTAAGTCAGGTGACCATCATATCTACTACTGTGGGCATGAATCCCTTAGAAGAAATGGAGTAGCCCTCATAGTCAATAAAAGAGTGGGAAAGGCAGTACTGGGGTGCAACCTCAAAAACGACAGAATGATTTCAGTTCGAATCCAAGGCAAACCATTCAACATTACAGTAATCCAAGTGTATGCCCCAACCACTGATGCCGAAGAAGATGACGTTGACCGGTTCTATGAAGACCTACAACACCTTCTAGAACTAGCACCCAAAAAAGATGTCCTTTACATCATAGGAGACTGGAATGCTAAAGTAGGAAATCAAGAAATAAACGGAACAACAGGCAATTTTGGCCTTGGAGTGCAAAATGAAGCAGGGCAAAGGCTAACGGAGTTCTGTCAAGAGAACACGCTGGTCATAGCAAACACTCTTTTCCAACAACACAAGAGGCGACTCTACACATGGACATCACCAGATGGTCAATACCGAAACCAGATAGATTATGTGCTTTGCAGCCAAAGATGGAGAAGCTCTATACAATCAGTAAAAACAAGACCTGGAGCTGACTGTGGCTCAGATCATGAGCTTCTTATTGCAAAATTCAGACTTAAACTGAAGAATGTCGGGAACACCACTAGACCAGTCAGATATGACCTAAACCATATCCCTTATGAGTATACAGTGGAGGTGAAGAATAGATTTAGGGCATTAGACCTGGTAGACAGAGTGCCTGAAGAACTATGGATGGAAGTTCGTAACATTGTACAGGAGGCAGCAACTAAAACCATCCCAAAGAAAAAGTAATGCAAGAAGGCAAAGTGGCTGTCAGATGAGGCTTTACAAATAGCTGTGGAAAGAAGGAATGCGAAAAGCAAGGGTGAAAGGGAAAGATATAAACAACTGAATGCAGAGTTCCAGAGAATAGCAAGGAGAGATAAGAAGGCCTTCTTAAATGAACAATGCAAGGAAATCGAGGAAAACAACAGAATGGGGAGGACTAGAGATCTCTTCAAGAAAATTGGAGATATCAAGGGAACGTTTTGTGCAAAGATGGGCATGATAAAGGACAAAAAAGGCAAGGACCTAACAGAAGCAGAAGAGATTAAGAAGAGATGGCAAGAATACACAGAAGAACTATACAAGAAAGATCTGAATGTTCCTGATGACCACGCTGGTGTGGTCACTGACCCAGAGCCGGACATCCTAGAGAGTGAAGTCAAGTGGGCCTTAGGTAGCATTACTAACAACAAAGCTAGCGGAGATGATAATATCCCAGCTGAGCTACTTAAACTCCTAAATGATGATGCTGTGAAAGTGCTGCACTCAATATGCCAACAAATTTGGAAAACTCAGCAGTGGCCAAAGGATTGGAAAAGGTCAGTTTACGTTCCAATTCCAAAGAAGGGCAGTGCCAAAGGGTGCTCAAACTATCGCACAATTGCACTCATTTCACATGCTAGCAAGGTTATGCTCAAAATCCTACAAGCTAGGCTTCAGCAGTACGTGGACCGAGAACTACCGGAAGTACAAGCTGGGTTTCGAAGAGGCAGAGGAACTAGAGATCAAATTGCCAACATGCGCTGGATCATGGAGAAAGCACGAGAGTTCCAAAAAACCACCTACTTCTGCTTCATTGACTACGCAAAAGCCTTTGATTGTGTGGATCACAACAAACTGTGGCAAATTCTTAAAGAGATGGGGGTACCAGACCACCTTACCTGTCTCCTGAGAAACCTGTATGCGGGTCAAGAAGCAACAGTTCGGACCGGCCATGGAACAACCGATTGGTTCAAAATTGGGAAGGGAGTACGGCAAGGCTGTATATTGTCACCCTGCCTATTTAACTTATATGCAGAGTACATTATGAGAAATGCAGGGCTGAATGAATCGCAAGCTGGAATCAAGATTGCCGGGAGAAATATCAACAACCTCAGATATGCAGACGATACCACCCTAATGGCAGAAAGTGAAGAAGAACTCAAGAGCCTCTTGATGAGAGTGAAAGAGGAGAGTGCAAAAGTTGGCTTGAAACTCAACATTAATAAAACTAAGATCATGGCATCTGGTCCCATCAATTCCTGGCAAATAGAAGGGGCAGAAATGGAAGCAGTAACAGATTTTACTTTTCTGGGCTCCAAGATCACTGCAGACGGAGACAGCAGCCATGAAATTAAAAGACGCTTACTCCTTGGAAGGAAAGCTATGGCAAACTTAGACAGCATAATAAAAAGCAGAGATATCACCATGCCAACAAAAGTTCGTATAGTCAGGGCGATGGTGTTCCCAGTAGCAATGTATGGTTGCGAGAGTTGGACCATAGGGAAGGCTGAGCGCCGAAGAATAGATGCTTTTGAACTGTGGTGCTGGAGAAGACTCCTGAGAGTCCCTTGGACTGCTAGGAGATCAAATCGGTCAATCCTAAATGAAATCAAGCCTGACTGTTCCCTGGAAGGACAGGTACTAAGGCTGAAACTCAAATATTTTGGCCACCTAATGTGAAGAGAGGACTCTCTGGAGAAGACTCTGATGCTGGGAAAGATTGAAGGCAAAAGGAGAAGGGGAAGGCCAAGGATGAGATGGTTAGACAGCATCACCGATGCAACGAACATGAAAATGAGCGAACTCAGGAAGATAGTGGAGGACAGGAAGGCCTGGCGGGATATGGTTCATGGGATCACGAAGGGTCGGACACGACTTAACGACTGAACAACAACAACAAAGTGGTGTTACCTTTTGTTGTTGTATTGTAGTGCTTCATTTATTTTTCTTTAATTTTATTTAAATACAGTTGACTAGGTAGTGTTCCTTCTTTGTTCTGTCTATATTCAAGACATGTTTTGCACATAGTATTTGTTACCTGAATACTGTTAATGATTAAGGCTGCAGTCCTGTGCACTCTTACCCAAGAATAAGCCCCATTAAAAATAGAAAAACATATTTCTGAGCATATATACATAGGATTTGGCTGTAAGGCTGCAGTTCTAGTACATTTGCTTGGGAGTAAGGATCATTGAACACACACAGTTCTTGCTCCTGAGTAAACACATTTAGAATCAGACTGGATATTTTAGCTTGCAGAGAAAGCAGGCAGTTTTAAGTGTTTGGATTAGCTGTTTTTGGAAGCAAACAGTTTGAGTTCTTTTATTTAATTTAATTTTAAAAATTTATATCCCGCCTTTTCCTATGCCGAAAGGCAAATGCGCAAGGCGGCTTACAACAAGATTAAAATACATAATTTAAAATTTAAATTTATCAAAAATAAATTGAAGCAAAACATTTTGTCACTTGTATTTTGCACACTTAACACCATATTTTGTTGTAAAGAATACTGTGGAAGCTAATGGCAGATGAATCTTAACAATTACACGTTTAGGGCTGCAATCCTATCTACAGTTACTTGGGAGTAAGCCCCATTGACTATAATGAGACTTCTGAGCAGACGTGCATAGGATTGGGCTGTAGGTCTGTGACAGATGTTATCATATAAAACACTTGCAGATTCCATAAGCCTGCCAGTGATTTTGAAGGCCCTTGCAAGCCAAATTAAAGTCATCAATAAATTTTTACTGCCTTCTAGGTCTCAGAGTTTCTACTGTGAAGGATGTGGATCACTTATGAAGGAAGCCCTGTTACCATTAACATCTGGAAGCGCTTCAAGTCAGGCTGACAAAGAGGCCAAAGAACTTGCTAGACAAATTAGTTTCAAGGTAGAGAAACTGTTTTCTTCCTCCTCCTGATTCAGGGACTAGGACCATAGCTAGAATAGGCTGACAGGTACAGCTCGCCAAGTCAGAGGCCTTTTGGTGGAAGGAATGGAGGTTGAAGAAGAAAAGTTATTTAGACTCCTGACTGATTACTGAAGGTTCTGTGTACAAATAGAACAATATTGTAAAAACCTTCATTGGCTCTAGGATAGCCTGCCTATGTAAACCTCCTTGAATAAATCTGATCAGAAATCTGATGATGAGAAAGGTGGTATATAAATACAGAAATAAATAAATAAAATCATGAAGCACATTGGCCATATTCTGTTCATTGCTTGGCAAGAATCATGTACCTCCTTCCCATCTCTGTGTTTTGAAATTTGAGCTCTACAAGATGTCTTAAAGTTTATATGTAGGACAGAACTAAAATATGTTGTTCTGGAATTGTAGCTCACTTTGCTCAAGAATGCAGGGAGGGCATGTGTGCGGATCTTTAAATCTGCCCAAAGTGCAAAACTACCTGACTGTGTTGGTGAGATTAAACTCGAGCTGAGACATGGGGATTTATTAAATGTTATTTCTGGTATGTAAACTCTTGAAAAACCACTTTAAGAATATAGTGCATGTGTGTTTTAAATACAGCATTCTAAATAGTTGCCGTGCCTATTTCTAAAGGAAGTTGTATAACTTTGTTTCTTGAATGGTTTCAGAAGTAATGCTTTTCATGCTTTTGGTCACCAGAATGATGTCAGCATAGCAGCTGTTTTCTAGAGCTTCATGCATATAAGCCTCATGTTCTGTGTTCTAGAGAGTTTTATACATATTCTCTTTTATGAGAGAGAAGCCCTCCCATGGTGTGTATAGAGTGTTTCCATCTCATAGAAGAGATTGGCAAGCTCCGCTGCCCATGGGGCCCAGTATTCAGTTGCAGCCACTGAATTGCATAAACAGCAAGATTTGTTCGGTTCGTCCATCATTTAATTTGGTGGGATATGTATGCTGCATATGTCGCCTTTTTGGAGTTTACTGTCACTTCTAGTGAACTAAAATGAAAACTTGAGCTTATTTGTATGTTGTGATTTTGGAATAAATCAGCTATTCAGAAGCAATAATGTTGTATCCCAATCATAGCTGGTATGCCTGTTAATGAAGATTGAGTAAATGATGTAGGTAAGAGAGATGTATTCTATCTGAGGTTTAATGTGCCTATTTGTTGTGGCTTTTCTTTTTTTTAAGGCTGACACAAATTCAACTAGGAAATCTGTTGCTGAACCCACAGACTCATCAGGGTTTAACCACTTGGCCAGTTCATCTGAGCTTGAACAAGAAACTACAGCATTCCAGGATACAACCACCAATGAAGTGGTAGGTGTTTAATCGGTCAGTCTAACAAGTTGAATGAAGGGCAGGAGTTGGAAAAACCAGGTTAATCTTGCTTGGGTATTCCTAGAGATTATCTTTTTCAAGCTTATCAAAATTCTAGGAAAACCCTTATTGTCAGACTGACAAGCAATCTTTTCTTGGCACATCTTGTCACCTTTAATTTTTGTCTTCTATATGGTTTTTTGCATGTGTACCCCTCCCCCCAGCCCCTCTTTTTCATCAACTATTCTAGTATTGACTTAGCTCATGTTTTCAGCTATAACATAAGTAAGCTATAACATAAGTAAGCATCAAACTTAACCATTGGTCGATGTCAGGATTTATTGTATCAATCCAGTATTGGCGTCAAGTATACCCCAAGAAAGCCATTAAAAAACAAAAACTGTGGGATTATATTAAGCATGAGGCATTTGCAGGTAAACAAAAGTTAACACTTTGAGAAGTTTCCTTTTTCAGTAAAAAAAATATACAGTAGTTGCAGGTTACCGTATTTTTCGCTCCATAGGACGCATCGGACCATAGGACGCATGCATCATATGGAGCAAAAAATAGGGGAAAATGTTTTTTAATAAAAATAAAAATAATAATAATAAAAAAATGTAAGGAAAACAAACTCATGTTTTAGATCTGCACATGGGTGCAGATCACATAGTTAGAGAACCTCTTGCTTTGGCACATTTCACCTTATCTTCATTTATTCCCCCCAGAACTCATTTTTCTGAAGTACAAGTAGCTATGTAAGTCACCTAATGTTTGTTCTTTAAGCAAGGTCCATGGGAAATGTATTGGTTTGGGGAAGGCAGCATTGACTATCAGCACAAGCCATGAGGTTTCTCTGCAAGCAAATGCAGCTGATGACAGCTAGCATCCAGATTTATGTTGAGCATTTAGCACAGTCCATTTTTCAGGAAGCATTACCCTGTAGATTATCTTGCAGACCGTGTTTTACAGCCAAGCTGTATCTCATCTCTGGTATTTCTAGCTTTGGTGGCAGAGAGAAATTGTCACAGGGCAGGCCTGAAAGTGTAAGTGAGAAATCTGAACAACATGTCAATCA
Organism: Plestiodon gilberti rubricaudatus; assembly: GCA_026170595.1. NCBI lineage: Eukaryota > Metazoa > Chordata > Lepidosauria > Squamata > Scincidae > Plestiodon > Plestiodon gilberti. The sequence goes on from JANXHW010000001.1 coordinate 95,008,790, forward strand.
GTGAAGTGCTTTTTTCTTTTACTTTTTCAGTTTGGTTGAGAGAGAGAGAGAGAGAGCACAAGAAAAGATGATGGCTTAATTGCCAGTGCTGTAGCAGGATGGCAGATTTGTAAAAATGGCCAATGAATTCTTAGGGAATTAGCAATGAGATCGCTCTCTCGCTCACTCTCGAGAACTTTTCTCTTGTTCAGTGGCATATGAAGCACAGGCCTGGTGAATTTATTCATTTTAGTATTGCTGCTTCCTCTGTGTGACTAAGCTATGTTGCTCTGAGTTTCATGGAAAAAATCCAGTGTGACAAATCCCTTGACATTTGGTGAGTCAGTTCACCAGGCACCGAGGGGAACAGAGCTTTTATGGGACCAGTCTCCCACTCAGCTTTCAGGAGAGGAGGCGACTCCTAGAGCCGCCCCACCAGCTCCTTCCTTCCTTCTTGTTTCCCCTCCCGTTGCCGCTTTCGCTTGAGCTGCAGTCTTGACAAGCGAGGAGGCAGCGACTCCTCCTCCTCCGCTGCTCAGAAGATACCGGTACTTACCAGGGCTGCGGGGAGGCAACTTAGCCCAGGCCCAGGACGCGACCAGGAGCCCTGCGCAGCGGCCAAACTGAAGATGGGGAGGCCTGCACGAGCCTCTGCAGGCCTCCCCGATCTTCAGTTCGGCCGAAAACGGCTATTTTCGGCCATTTCCAGTTTTCGCTAAAACCGGAAATGGCCGAAAATCGCTGTTTTCGGCCCAACTGAAGATCGAGGAGGCCTGCAGAGGCTCGCGCAGGCTTCCCCGAAGCCCCGGTAAGTATTTTTTCTCCTGCTTTTTTTAGGCTTCGCACGATAGGACGCACGCTTTTTCCCCCCAATGTTTTTGGGGAAAAAGTGCGTCTTATCGTGCGAAAAATACGGTAGTCACTGAGGTCAATAGCATCCTACAGTGTAAAGTACATAACACTTACAAGAAAGGACTGAGAAGTCTGACAGTGCGATCATATGTATATCTGCTCAGAAGCAAGTCCCATTGTATGCGATGTGGCTTACTCCCAGGAAAGTGTTATAAGATTGCAGCCTAAGTAACCTGCTGTTTTTTAAACATTCCTCATTAACCTTAGGAATTTCAATTCAGATGGCTCTTCCAGAAAAAAGCCATGTTGGTTTCTTCCATGAAATACTGTTTGGCTATTTTTCTTCTCACTTTTGGCAAATAGAAACTGCATTAAATAAACTGACTTTCTTCCCTGATTGCTAGTTAGAAGCAAAAGGAAATGGCCAACCACAGCCAGCAAGGTTAGCTTTTACAAGGAGACTTGCAAGGAAATCTGTGTTATTTTGCTTTGTTTATTACCGTAGTTTGTTTATGGTTATTAAAGTTTATGGTTATTAAAGTAAGCTGCCTTGAACATGTCATAATGGAAGAGGAAGGTGGGATATAAATAATTTAAATTAAAAAAGTAGTTATACAGAAAATATGTGGGACTTAAAGTGTTCCGAATTGATTCTTTGCATTTGTGTTGTTCTTTGCTGGTTGGTTACAAAGATGCCTGACACTGGTAATCAGAAAAGCATTTTGCAATGATATTTCTGTAAACAGAAAAAAAGAGTTCACCTAAAGGTCCTTGGCTGAGAGGTGCCGTTAACAGCCCGATCCTATCTGGCGGTTATGCTGCCAGAATGCGCATTCTGGAGGTGTAACATGTTTCCAGGCTGTCACAAACGCAAAATCGCCAGAGAGCATGACCTGGCTGCCACTGGAAGCAGTGAGCAGCCGGGTCCAAACTATAAAGGACCAGGGACTCCGATGATTGGAAGAAGGGGGTGGAACAGGGTGGGGTGTGGGTGGAATGGGGAGGAGATGGGGCGGGTAGGAGGGTGGATCAGGCCCAGGAAGGGGGCTGGTTTGGTGGAAGAGGCGCCCACCGAATCCTAACTCTCTTCCCTGGCCTGATCCGCCATGGGTCAACGTGGATTTGCACCAGCAATATCACTGGCACGGGTCCAAGTTGGCCCACCGGGTCAGCAGGTGCTTACCCTGGGGGAAGTGAACAAATGTTTCTTTATCCTGAAGAGGCATCCCAAGGCTAAAACTTCCCTTTGGGATTCAGTGGATGCATAACAGTTTTGCTGGGTGGCAAGGAAGTTCTAATTGAAAAAAAGTTTTAAAATTCCAGTATGTACAGGTAGCCTCATCTTTAAGTACATATTAGGTTCTGGAGGTCTAAAGTTGAAACATTTTATTAATTTATGTGACATCAACAAATTGTGAACAACTTTTGTAGTGATTGAAAAACTGTATAGAAATATTTATCTATAAAATAGATAATTCACTCCCTAATTAATGTACACTCTGTGGTAACCTTTTTTGTTGTGTATGACCCTTAGAGCTGCTTAGATGGGGGGGGGTTGTATTTGCATTCGTTACATTTTACAGCTTGTATTTTACAATTTTGAACAAGTTAGAATTTGCATTTGTGTTAGTTGGAGAGGAATGTGAGTGTGGTTCTATTAAGTATAGTGCCTCTCCTTTACCCACCACTTCTGCTTCTCCAAAACAAGTGTCCCCTAAACCAGCATATCTCTCCATTCCAAAAACCTGTGCCTCTCCATCTCCAAAACCAGCACTATTGTGCCTGCACAAAAACATTGGACCTTATATGCATGGTTTTTTTTTTCTTCATCAGGTACCTTTATTCAGATAAAGGTCGAAATGACTGCCAAAGCTGTAAGAATATACGTATCAATTTTTGCTAGCTTTAGGAGGGAATATCCTGGAACACCACATGGCGATTCAAACCTCCTCATAGTTCAGGAATATATATATATTTCCAGTGCTGAGAGCCCCTGAAATCCTGTTTCTGACTCAGGGTTAAACACATGTATAACTCATAGTACATCTCTTTGCCTTGAATATCCAGTTTGGGAAACAGCATAAATTCTTGTACTGCTCCCAGTGCAGTCCTTATTCTAACCTCAAGCTTCAGAGACTTCCATAAACCAAAAATAAAATAAAAGCCCTGCTTGTCACTGATTTGTAGCTTTCATTTTAATAAATAAATATGTTTATCCTGTTCCTTTTTGCTTATAATCTCTGAAGTATATTTGACTACATAAAGAGCAATATTAATTCTGACCATTTTAAATAATTGTTTGCTTAATTATGACATATTAAATACAGCCAAGGATAGTGCTTATATAACCCATCCACGTTGGAAGTGACTCAGGTCTTATACTGGCACAGGGCAGCTGCTGCTATGGCTGTTGTAGATGCAATCTAAATTCTCTGATAAATTGTAGACAAATCCCAGTTAAGCTGGGTATGTGAGTGTGGTTTGTGTGGTAGTGATGTGTGTTTGAGGGTTGATGGGACTGCAGATTGGTTGAAAAAAATTCATGCCAAATCACATCAGACCATCTGTTGCTTGGTGAAGACTATTTTCTAGCTATTTGGAAATACAGACATGCTAATATTAGTATGCATCCCTCTTTTTAGTTACATTCTTACTAAACTATATGATTTTTCATATTTACATTTCTTCTGCAAATCTCATAGTTTTTGAGTGTTTAAAGAACAAATACCTATCCGCTGAAGTCTCAAGAAATAATAATTGCATTTTACAGTGGGAAGGAAAAAAAGCCACCAATATGTTTGTTTAATCCCATTTTAGATTACATTGTTTCAACTAGGAGCATCAGCTTTACTCCATTCATGTCTCAGCCATCAGAATAGGTGCTGCATACAAAACCAAAAAAGCTTTAACTTACTTACTTCCATTTGTTACGTACAATGGATGATTACCAAAAGTAGATTAATATTTTACGGGATCACATTGTTGATCTCTGTTTGCTGGCTTCACTTGGGCATATGTTTGAAAAGCTGCCCTTATTTCTGAGCATCACACACACACACGCCCACACCCTTGAAGGATGTGTCTTGAAAAATATTCCTACTCAGCCAACTTTGGTTAGATCCAGATTCTGAAGCAGGACCTACCTCTTTTTCCAAATAAGAAATTCGAAAGTGAAAAAGTTTCTGATCTGGCATAGCTAGTTTTTACTGGATTGTTTTTATTTGTTAAGCTGCCTTTGAGGTCCCATATATGAGACAGAATGTGAAGGATATACATTGTTTGAATACAGAGGGCCCACTGTATCTGTGGGCTCTGCATCCATGGATTTGACCAACTGCAGATCGAAAATGTATTAATGTATCCTGCTGTAGCCTCCCACCATTTCACTGCTCTCTGCACAGCTCTGTACGCAATTCATGCAGGTTTAGGCAATTCACGCAAGTTTAGGGAAACCTACACAATTTATACAAACAAATGTACTCAATTTTTGCAATTTTACCCCATTTTATAAGAGGACTTGAGCAGCCGCGGATTTTACTATCTACGCGGAGTCCTGGAAACAAACTCCCATGGATATGGCGGTCCCACTGTACATTATTTTAGTAAATAATAAGCATCGCCATAAAATTCTTTAATGTTTTGCTTCTTGATATATTGTTTCAGAGTGAGAGATACTAGGACAAATAACACCCAAAATTTGCTAGTGCAGACATTTTAAAAAAAATAATTTGTTTGTGGTACCAGGCTCCATAAGTTTCCTGCATGTTGCATCTTGTAAAATGATACATGCTCTTGTCAGGTTATATAACTTCCTAACGTTTGGCTGAGCTGCAGTGCTGTTGTGGAATATTCACAAATAGTCTAACTTCTGAAGCAGGGTGGAAATGCAGAGGAACAGACAGGAAGGGTGAGGCCTGAGTAGTGGCAGTTACATCTAAGGTGCTGAAGAAAGGGGAAGAGAATAGGAGGTAGGATGAGAAGCAGACACCTAAGATAAGAAAAGAATTGAGAATTTGAAAAACCATGAAGACGAAGCACTAGAGTAGGGAGGGTGGCATCTGAATATATTGCAAGTCTTATATTCTAAGTGTTTTTTAAATTTGTTTATGTATTGGTATATATTGTTTAAACTTATTTTTAAATTATGTATTTTAATCTGTTGTAAGCCGCCTTGGGCATTTGCCTTCGGCATAGGAAAGGCAGGGTATAAATTTTTAAAATAAAATAAATAAAACATAGATTTTCTAAATTTATTTATTAATCTTATATTAAATGAGGCTTTGTGAAGAGTTGTCATGATGAGCCATTCTTAACTGATGCGATGTTTCATGTTTGAGCCCCTCCTCAGGTGCAACTAAGATGAAGCAGACTGATCTCAGAAGCATTTGTACTTGTGTTAGAAGAAAGCGGGGGGAGTTGGGCCACTTGGGACTCGCTAAAGAGAACTAAAGGAAACAAAAGGCCTGCAAATAAGTAAATGGATAATACATACAGAGCCTCAGAGAAGGTTGACCTGAAGCCCGGTGCTGACATTTAAGCTGCATTATCAGAGAGCTAGTGTATTTTCCAGAGGATGAAGTGTTGGACTTTGGGCATGTCACAGGTCCTGTTTAGCTGTTACTTCACCCCCAGAATTTTATCTGGGGACAAACTGGGAGCATGATTTATCTTGCAGGGCATAAGAGACCTCACATTTAGAAGAATGAGCAAGGGAGACCCTGCATTTATTTATTTCTCCCCAAATGAGTAACATTCGTGCTGTATCTAAGCCTTTGGTGTTAAAATAGTAGGACTTTTTGCTGAATTAAAGCAATCACGTTTTCCTGTACTACTAAGTTACCAATGTTGCTATCAGTCTGCTTCTTTTTACAATACTCTTGAAATGCACGATGAAGCAAGATGACAGATTTGTTCTTTTCTCCAACAAACACTGAATTTGCTAAGCCTGATATACCTCTGTATGGTATTTTGTATTCTCCCCCCCCCCCATACTGAGTCCAGTTTTCTCCTTTTCTCTTTTAGTCTGAAAATCAGAGCAACTCAGCCACTTCCAGCCAAGAAGAGCGAATCCAGCCTGTATCAAATAATACTTCCATGAGTCCTCGCCAACGACGTGCACAGCAGAGAAGGGTGCCGACTTCAACCAACTTCAATCAGGTCCAACAACCAAGAGTTAACACAAGCCACATGGGGTCAAATGTGCTGATTCTCCTCCTCATTTTAGCATTGGCAGCTCTTATATTCAGGCGAATATATCTAGCCAATGAGTATATATTTGAGTTATGATTTTATCTTGTTTTTAAGAGCAGTGACTTGAATGCTTTGTTAAAACATTCTGTGTTTATGTCATGAGGACTGTTTACATAAAATTACTTTTTGTATTTACTCATTAACACTGACTGTTAATGTACTATGTGGTACATTAATCTCTGCAAGAAAAGTGGACACCTTGATATTGGTGTAAATATGGACTATTGATGATCTCTCAGACTAAACAGAAAACCTAAGAACTAATTTGGAGGATATGTTTCAGCATTATCAGAAATATTTAAGAAGTAGAAAGGACTCAACACATCATTCATGTGGACTTTGCTGGATAATTTAAACTGACAGAGACATAAGAATAGTGGTTTTATGCTGAGAGGGGGGACATGAATAAAGTTTGCTATTAGGGTTCATCCAAAAGAGGGCTTTTAAATTGAAATGCAGGTATGTTTGCATAGTCAGTGTTCTTAAATTGAGCAGGGAAGAGAAGCTGTTAATATTTTCTAAGTACATTTATTTCTCAGCCAGCAGATTCAGAAAAAAAAATTCTTAAATTGTGAAGACTTTATTTTCATTGAAGACGAGGGGCCAGAATATTGTTTGCTTCCTTTTTCTTTGTTTTTAATTGTTCAGAAGTTAGAATAATCTGCGAGATTTGAATGTCATTTTCTAATATTCAATTGTGTATATTTTGCTTTTTAAAATTTTAAGATTCAGAAAATAGTTATAAATATGTAGTCTGTACCCAGAGTTCACTGACTATGACTTATTCCTGAAATATGCATAATGAATTGAATTAACTTGTTTCATGTGCCCATCATTTAAAAAAAAAATTAAAAGCATTTTCAAAACTCATAAGCAAAGCTATGAGGTGTTTTCACAAGAGTATCATCACAACTATCATAGCATTGAGGTTTATCTGAATTTGCTCTGTTGCTTTGGTAGATAGTAGGTTCTAGCAGTTTCCCAGCATATGTGGAAATTGAATCATGGCACCACACATTGCTGGTGATACCTTGAATTATGTGCTTACACTGCAAAAAGTGTGATCCAACTTTGGAACTGGGCTTGATTGCACTGCTGTAGCAGTACTACAATTTATAGAAATGGGGAGTCAAATGTAATTTGCAGTTTTCAACCATCTGGGATATAAAATAAGTCAAATTATATCTCATACCTGTATTTAGAAGCAAAATGTGTCCAGATAAAGTTGTCCAGATACATGTAGAATGTGCTATCTGATTGGAGGTATAAAAAAATGCGTTTTGGAGTTTGGTGTGATATGGGAAGTTTTCCGTTTAAAGACAAATTCTTGGAAAGAAAAATAGTTCAGAGTATTATTTAAGTGCTTGTTGCTTTTTCAGACCTGTGATCACTGAAATGCAATATTTATTTTTATTTATATTCTACTTTCAGCATAAGTTATCATAGCAGCTTGCATATAAAAATAAAACTATGCTAACAATAAAACAAAATTTAAAGCAATTGCCTACACCCAGTTTCTAGAACTGTCCCTGTTCTCACTGGAGCCTCCTGCGGCACATTCCATGCTGTTCCCACTGTCCCCTGGCCTTCAGGAATTATGGGGGAGGGGCCTTGGGGAGCAGAAGTAGGGAGGAGGAGGCAGGAACATTGCTTGTGTGAGTGCTGTTGTGCTCATGCTACTTAGGATACACCCCTGTGACTTCAGTTCAGTGAAATGGTCTCCAAATCCATTTCCTCAGTTGCTGTGGTGTTATGGAATGTTTCCGAACATTCAAACTGTTGAGAAGAATTATACTATCAGAAAAAGTGGCCCAGGGTTAGCTGGGGCTGTGTGCCCCTGATGGGATTGGGCCTTGCAGAGTAAGGAATAGCCAGCACTATTAGAATGTATGTGACTGTATGAAGGTATTGTGTATATAAATGGGTATATATGTGTGAGAGAATGGACACATGGAGAATGGTATTTCGATGCACAAAAATAACTTCTAATTTACAGAGATCTCCACTTGTTTTAACGTATCACCGGGTATTGTATCCTATGGGGGTCTGGCATAGCACTACTCAATGATGTCGCTCCCGTCAAGTGATGGGAGCGGGCCGCTACGGGGTGACACGTGCACCCCCGCGCGCGTCACCTCGGTGACGCGCGTCGCCCTCCGGATGCTCCGAGGCCGGCCCAGGAGCCGGCCTCGGAGCATCCGGCCCGGCCGGCGCTCCAGGGCCTTCTAAAAGAAGGCCCACTGCGTCAATACGCGAACTTTTACTGTTTGCGCGTATGCGCAGACCGTTTTGAGGGCAAAAGGGTAGGCCCTTGCCCCCAAAACGGTCTCTGCGCATGCGCGAAAACAGTAAAAGTTTGCGTATTGACGCAGTGGGCCTTCTTTCAGAAGGCCCTGGAGTGCCGGCCGGGCCGGACGCTCCGAGGCCGGCTCTCGGGCCGGCCTCGGAGCATCCGGAGGGCAATGCAAAGGGGCGGGGGGAACCCGGGGCAGGGTGCAGCCGGGTGCCCCCCCAAAGCGCGATGCGGCCTATGGCCGCGCCAATAGTTCTATGGGGGGCATCACTAGGGTGACGCGTGCTCCCCCACCTTGGGGTGACGCGCATCCTAGTGACGCCTCTGGCACTACTGTCATTGCTGAAGAATTCGCAGGAAGATAGGCGAGCAGAGTGGGGAAGGGAAGTGGTTAGGGTTGCCTTTGAGGATAAGCCCTTGCACTTCTGTTTCAGTGGTGGGGCTTGCATGTAAGGAGTAGTGCGTGCTCGGGCTGTACATGTGATATAGCTTCTGTAGGTGAGTGATATGGATGAGACTGTTTACAAAAAAAATGATGCTTAGAACGGTGAAGCTTAACATATCTTGGAGAAGGGAAATAATATTTTAAAATTTATTTTAAAAATGTCTAGGCTGCTTTTCAGTCCCAGTAAAGGAACCATTAAGGCTGCAATCCTACAAACACCTGGGAGTAAAGTCCCATTGAACTCAGTGGGGCTTCTGAATAGATATGAAAGCAGCTTACAATCCACAATATACGTAAAGCCATTTAATTTGATGTTTTAATTGTTTTTAATTAAAAAAAACCCAACCCAAATAGAGGCAGAGAATAATCAAACTGACATAAGGTTTTGACTCTTCCTTGAAGGTGGAAAATGTAGGACCAGCTGGACTCCCCAAAGGGAGGAAGTTCCAAAAGTGGGGAACATAAGAAGAGCCTTGCTGGATCAGGCCAAAGGCCCATCTAGTCCAGCTTCCTGTATCTCACAGTGGCCCTACCAGATGCCTGGTGGAGTGACCACTGGGAAGGCCCTGCTCGCATCCTAGCAGCTCCACCTGAGTTGGCAGTGGGACATGAAGCAGGGTCTTCAACCTTCCTGTATATTGCAGTCAATGAGATGGTCCTTCAGGTACTGCAGTCCCGAGCCATATAGGTTATAAATAATAACCAACCCTTTGAATTTTACCTGGAAACACTGGAAATCAATGTAATTCACAGTGTAATGTGTAGGTGTAGTATGCTTTGTCCAACAGGCATCCAAAAATACTTTGGCCTCTGTAGCAGTTTCCAAACAATATTCAAGGACAGCCACAAATACAGTGCACTATAGTAGTCCAAACATGTTGTGATGAAGGTATGGGTCACTGTAGCCAGATCTGATTTCTTCAGGAAGGGCTGCAGTTAATGCACCAGCCAAGCTAAGCAAAACTGCTCCCAGACTACAAATCTGATTGTTCAAGTGGAGCACAACCCTATCCAGAATAGGTGGTTAACACATCCCTGGTTTTACTCCAGGTTATGGGATTGAAACAGCTATATGTTAGTTTGTTGGACATACAGTATGCCAGGAACTGGACACTGGGAGTGTGCCCTTGTTGGTTCTGCTGAATGTCTTAGCAGATTTTGATACCCTCAATCATGGTATCCTTCCAGGCTATCTGGGTAGGATGAGGTTGGAGATGCACTGTTTGATGGTGGTGCTACCCCTATTTGCCAGGCAGTTTCCAGAAAGTAGGTTGGGGTCTGCTGCTGGCCTCTTTGGCCTATGGGATCGTGCAGAGACTGCTGGGTGAGGTTATCTGGGAGGTTGAATTACAGTCTCACTAAATGCTGATGACACCCAAATCTACAGAACTTCTCATTTCCATCTGGAACTAGGGAGGTTGTGAAGGTTCTGAACTGGTGCCTGACCACGACAAAGGACAGCATGTGGACTAATAAATTGAAAACAAACCAGGCTCTTACTCGGTGGGAAAAAAGATTCTGGGATTATTTATGTAAATAAATGAACATGTTTCAGTCCCATCACCGGGACTGAACCCAAACTGAAAAATATCAAGCTAATTGGTATCATCCAAGAAAACCTGGAGTTGATTCGCCACTACCCATGCAATCGCCTTGCCCCAAAATGGCAGATTTGACACCAGCCAATAATTATCTAGGGTGGCAGGGTCCAAAGAGTGCCTCTGCAGTAATGGTCCTACAATGGCTTCCCTGAGCACTGATGCCGACTTGTCCTCTAGGAGGCTGTGATGTCCATGCTTGCGGCCTCAAGGGATTGGGGTCGCCCTTTCCCAAACCTCTCCTTAGAACTGCTCCCCGAAATTAAAGAGACAGACTTACGTTTTGTGATATTCGCAAGTTTTACTCAGGTCAACTGTTTTACATTCATGAGGCCTTGTTGCAGTCACAGGCCCTTGCTTGAGCCGAGTCTCTGCTAATAAGAACTCCTCCTTGTTCTCTTCACCGGAGCGGTTTTGTTTGAGACATTGGTTGGTTGGGCCAGGTCAGGCACGTGAAGCCGAGGTAGGTCTGCTGGTAAGTTGCTGCTCTGAACCCTGGGGTGTGATCTTAGAGGCGGTTCATAGGTCGGGGTAGAAGTGGAGGCTGGAGAAAACCCTAAGCGGCTCTTCCCCCACTCCCATAACTGACCCCAGGTCGAGCTGGGAGGTTGAGGCCTGCAGGTCGCTCTAGGCCTCCCTTCACCTTGAGAACAGCTGTCTGTCAAAAGCAGGCCCTCCCTCTGTTGCCTCACAGGGGATGCCTCTCCTTTTCCCTGCTGTCCATAGTTCCGCCCGTGCGTTCCTCCTCTATTGGCGGTACTGAGTGGGATCTTTCCTTCCCTGTCAGAGAGACTCCTACTCCCCCCTCCTCAGCCACCCGGCTCCTTATGAGCTCCTGGGCTGGCTCAGCGTGCCCCACCCCTTCCTGGGGAGGGCCTCCCAGAGGTTGCAAGTCTTGCCAGACTCCTACATAAGTCCCGCCCCCGCCTCCTTTGCTGGGCCTGGCAGTTGCCTGCCAGGAGCCTTCCAAAGCTGCAGACTCCCAGCTGGTGTCCTGCTCTCTTGTTGCCTTAGCCCACGCAGCCGATTGCCAGGTGGGTTTGGCTGTGGTGTGACAGAGGCAGTCACTGCCAGCCAAATGTCCAGGGGGTGTCTCCCCGTTTTAAGCAGCCAGGATGGGCAAGTGGGTGATCTCCAAGAAACCTGTCCACATTCTCAGCTTGAATGAGCTGAAATGTTTCCAACGAAATAAAGCAAAAAGAAGCCACCCCCTCACTCCAGGAATACTCAGACTTCAAATTGTCTTGTTCACTGAATTCACTCCCCACTTGGAACTGTTTCTGAGCAGCACTGCCTCGGTTTCTGGCTATTTTATTTTGAAAGCAAAGTGTTCTTAAAATTGACATTAAAATAAAAGTTTGGCATCTTGATATCCTATTGCGCAAGGCAGTGTCAGCACCAGATTGTGGAGGATCCTGGGGCAAAACCTTGCACTGGCCACTCCATGGCATGTTGGTGCATGAATGCACACATTACCCACAACAGGAACAGTAGGCCTGCACCCTTCCCTCAGTGTCACTGAGAGAAGAGCACATCTACCCCACCCTCCTGTCACCATCCTTTGCAGCCAAGAATGTGAAAGGGGAGATGGTTGAGTGTCCTCTTCCCTCAGTGTTCAGGTGAGCACCTCTCTGCCTTCCCTTCACCATTTCACTGCTCCTGAGAAAAATGACAACAGGGGTGGTAGGGCTATGGCTTCCCTCAGTAGTGCTGAGGAAAATGAACCTAACCACCCCTCCTTTCACTGTTCTCTACTGCTGAGAACAGTGGGGGGGCAGCAGTGCTGAGGGAAGAGAGTGCCACCTGCCCCTCTCTCAGAAGTGAAAAAGAGCGACTCACTTGATAAAGTGACTTGCTCTGTCACCCCCCTGCCCTTCACATCTGTTAATAGGTTTTCTAGAAGCATTGAAGGCTTCACGAGGGCTTCTGAGGAAGCCCATTTGCAGACTCCAAGGGCAGGTGAAGAGAGTGATGTGCTCAGTTGAAGACATCATTCTGCTGCTGCCCCTCATAAAGATGCATACCGGGGAAAACCTTCTGGAGTCAATTGGGTGAGCCCTCAGGGGTTTGTGGGTCCTCAGCCAGTACCCAACCACCCTCTGGTGGTGCAGGGTGCTGATATACTAGGTACAATACATCAGTCAGAAAACTCCTGCTTAAAAGCTGACCTCAGCAATTTCTTCACTAGGTGGCCTTAGGCAAGTTGCCACTCTTTCAGGCTTAGTTCCTCAGCTGCAATATGGTGCTAATAATATTGGACTACTTTATAGGCTTGTTATAAGGATTACAGAGATAATGTATGCAAAGTGCTTGGAAAACTCAAAAAAGCATGAAAAGCATCATTTACCACCTGCTGCACTCATTATGGACATAAGAACAGCCCATCGTCCAACATTCTGTTTCCTCTACAGTGGCCCACCAGCTGCCTCTGGGAAACCCACAAACAGGAAAGGCCTGCTTCTCTCCAGCCATTGCTCCTCTGCAGCTGGTATTCGGAGACATACTGCTGCGGAACCTGGTAGCGCAAAGCCATCATGATTAGTAGCCATTGATAGACTCCCTGAACTTGTCCAATACCCTTTTAAAACCATCTAAGCCAGTGGCCATCACCACATCTTGTGGCAATGAGTTCCATGCATTAAATATGCACTGTGAAGAAGTGTTTCCTTTTGCCCATCCTGAATCTCCTGCAAGGCTTTGGTTCTCTGGATGATCTCTGCTTCTAGTGTTATGAGAGAGGGAGAAACACTCCCCTCTAGTCACTCTTCCCACACCATGCATAACTGTATAGCTCCATGCCATCCCTTAACCACCTTTTTCCAAGCTAAAAAGCCCCACATGTTGCAGCCTTTCCTCGGAAGCCCTGATAATTTTGGTTACCCTTTTTGCACCTTTTCCAGCTCTACTCTTTGTGGCAGCATAAAAAAATGTACACAGTATTTCTAATGTGGCTGCACCATAGGGATGTTTTAATATTAGCAGTCTTATTCTCAATCCCTTTCCTAATTACTGTATATGTGGTCTTTCATATATAACTTTTTTCTAGGATCAGAAGCCAGCTAGGAGTATTTGAAGTTATTTGGACAAGCCAAAGGTGCTATTAGTGAGATCTCACTTATTTCCAACCACGAATTGGACTGTAGATCGGTTCTGGGTGGGGTTGCACTCCCCTTGAAGGATCTGGTTCACAGTTTGGGAGTGCTCCTGGACCCAGCCTTGAATCTGGATGCTCAGGGGGTTGCTTGGCCGAGAGTACCTGTCATCAGGTATTCTTTCCTTTCTTGGATGAGTCAGACCTGGCTACAGTTAACCATGCCCTGATGACAGCCAGCTGGACTTCTGCCATGCACTCTACCTGTCAATGCACTCTACCTGTCTATACAGTCTTTGAAGACTGTTCAGAAACTACAATTGATACAGAATGCAGCTGCAAAGCTGTTGACAAGTGCTAGGGGTCATCATGTCCATATCACACGCCTGTTAAAACATCTACACCCGATGCCTGTATGTTTCTGAGCACAATTCAAAGTACTGGTGAAGTGGTGATGAACTATAAAGCCCTTAATGGTTTGGGATGTAGATACCTGAACTAGGACTATCTCTCCCCATGTGGTTTTGCCTGTCCTATAAGATCCTTGTGGGTGACTCAGTTGTGGGCACTGTTGCTCTTAGATATATGGTGGGTGGTGACACATGACAGGGCCTTTTCTGTGGCAACACTCAGCTTATGGAACTCACTTCCAGCTGAGATCATGACCACCTCCATGGCTTTTAGCAGTTTGGGATTTGTTTTGCCGCTGACTGGTTTGTCTTGAATTTCTGTTTTTAATATCTTTTTGTGGGGGGAGGGGTTGCGTATATTTTTTTATCATTTATTTTTCACACCGCCCTTCTTCCAAAGAGCTCAGAGTGGTGTGCATAGTTCCTTCCTTTTGTCCTCACAACAACCCTGTGACTAGGTTAGGCTGAGAGATAGAGATATAGCCCAAGGTCACCCAGGAAGTTTCATGGCTGAGCAGGGATTTGAACCTGAATTTCCAAGTCTAAGTCCAACTCCAGAATCACTGACTACACCATCATCCTGACTCTAACCCTTATTTATGTTTTTTAAGCCTCCTTGAGCTGCCCATTCAGACTTGAAAAGGTGGGAATGGGATAGAAATGCTTTTATTAAACAATGTAAGCATGCAATCTCACTTATTTTCCAGCGTTATCGAATATTAAAGCAATCCCCACTGCCTGAGAATAACAGCGCCTGAGGATGTTTTCTAAGTTGTGAGAGAATTTCATTTGCGTGTTACGGATTCTTTTGAATAGCATACATAGATATTCTTATCTACAGTGCTGTGTAACGTACCTGCTAACTGAACTGTGAGGATCGGAATATTCTACAGTCACTCCGCCTCGACAAAATGTATATTCAGTGCCACGTTTGCTTCATCATAAACATATATAGACACCAGTTGAAATATACTTCATGTTGACCAGCCTGCCTCGCTAAGAAAAAGATGAGAGATGATTTTACACAGTCCGACAGACGGATTCTACTGAGTTGAGATTAGCGGTTTGAATAAAAACCTGGCAGATGGAATGACAGCCTTTTTGTCCACTGGCTCTCTGCGAAATGTCCACTCATTTAGGACCCAGAGGAATTGTTGTCAGACAAGACTAACTTCTTCATGAGTAATGACCAATCACTGAGCAGTGATGAGAGGTAGAGCTTTGAGTAGGAAGCCCGAGAGAAAGCTGGTCTAAAATATTAACTCAGAAAAGCGGTGTCTCTTAACAATGGTCGCTGTGGCAAATGCGAGGCCCTGGAGGAGATGCAGCCGATTCAATGTTTGAGTTACCAGAGTATACTTACACGGCAGGAAGGACTCGCTGGACTGAAGGAGACGGGATCGGTGATTCTCACAGAATGCCTTATTTTGCAAAGCTCATGCTGTTGGTCTTTTGTTTGGTCCTTCTTGTGGAGAGTAGAAAGCACAGGAAGAAGAGATGGATGGGACAAGTAGAGGTGCAAAAAGCAAGGTAGGGAATTGTAATAAAGTCAAACTCTCAATGTTTTCATAGAGAAAATACTTGGTATGTGTAGCTAGTTCCTCAGTTGCTCTTACTTTTGCAATGTGTGTCTGAAAAGTATATGTAACATAGTCGGCAGTGTTAGAAACAAGCAAGGCAGCTTAGAGAGCTATTGTAAGGGGTCGTCGTATTTTTAAAATAACCAGATTACTCGATAGATTCTTATACAAATACCAGAGATGAGAGTTGCATCTGTAGGTCAATTGCTCTGAAATGGCCCCAGTTATATGAGCGCAATTGATCTGCATTGCTGGAGTGGTGAAGGTACAAAAGCTCGAGTTTTAAAATATACAGTAAATATTTTGGCAGCTGCATTTTTCAGATGTGCATCCAGAACTTAGGCATGTCTTCTGTGAGAGTTGTACTGCTTAATTCAGTGAAAAGGATTGTTGTTGTTTTGTGACATTTCTATTTATCTTTAGGTGTTAGGGGTGTGTGTGTGTGTGTGTGTGTGTGTGTGTGTGTGTGTGTGTGAGTGAGTGAGTGAGTGAGTGAGTGAGTGAGTGAGTGAGTGAGTGAGTGAATGAATATATATTAAGAGATCATACAAGGTTTGTAACGTTCCACGTTTTTTGCAACTTGTTTGACCTTCACTTCACATTTTCCGAGTATTAGTATTAGTAAAGCAGAACATGTACCAAAGAGCTAAAAGGTCTTAGGAAAGTTTATCAGATTTAATATCACTGAAGCACGGTGAATGGTTTGTATTAGAAAAGATAATCTTCCAAAACTGCCAAGCAAACCTGAGTATATTATCCTTCTTTGTACAGAGTTATGTCATCCGGTGACAATTGCATCTTCTAAAACCATTTGGCTGACTAAGACTTTGTAAACAAAGTTGAGTTAATCTGTTTCATTAAATGGGAATACTAAGACCTTCATCTTTTTATTAGTTGTGTTTTCTTCAGCATGACACTCTGAACTAACAACGTTTATGGGAGAGTTTTGACTATACTGGATGAACTTTGGTAAACAAGCGTTCCAGGCAAACCCACAGCAGAGAAAGGCTGCTCTTTGACACAGGGGTAGATGTTTCTCTTGAGCTTTGCACACAGGTGATTGCTGCCTTGGTCCTGCGGATTAACAGATGCACCACAAGTGGTGATACCTTTTATTGCACCAGGTAAAGGTTTGCATTCTCTTCAATCAGCAAAGCTAGTTCAGGAAAAGACATCATCTTGCCAATGTTGCACTCAGTCTCTTGCTGTATTGTGACATTTATGGACCAAATCCATTCCATATAAGTTGTTGAGAACTTTGCTGTCAATTACAAAGGCAGACTGATTGATCCCTTGTTGTTAATTTTGAAATAATACAAAAGACAATCATTTTAGGATACTGCACTATCCTCCATATACAGTACTGATTCTGCACAGAGTCCGTCTGTCACAGTGGAACTTACCAAAGTTCTTATTGAGCTCCATAGATGCATTTGCGACAGTGCTTAGTAAATTTTACCCTTTATTTAAGGGTATTTTACCCTTTGCAGTCCCGCGCTTGGTTCCATAGATTAGTCTCTTTAAATTGAACAGGATCTATAGTGCATAATTAGGCACTGGATTCTAGCTCAGACTTAGGGCTGATTCTTGCATGGCATTTTCCCCTTCATGGAGGAATACTTGTGGTGAATATTTGTGAAAGATGTTACCTTTCCTAAACTCCTGTGTGCTTCTGTTCATGATTGTGGCCTGCAAAAATCCATATAGATACTGTATTGTATTTCAAACACTGCATTTTTCACACAAATACTTGTCCAAACATCACACTGACTGAATCATTTCATAATTGTCTTAATAAGAAATTGCTGTGCCTTCTCCTGTACCTGATTTTTGACACATCTTAAAATGAACATTTATTGCAGTCCTTTGTAGAAAAAGATACAACAAATACGTAATTAATTGTGGGGTTTTTTTCAAATTAAATATGCAGGATTGTGTGTATTGTTGGCAATAATGCATATGGTCCTGCTTAATATTATTTATTAAAATATGGTAAGCAACATAACAATTATGATCAGTTTGATTAAGTTTCTTCATGTGATCATGCACCTTGGCATATGCTTGGAGAAAATAAGCACCGATTATTCCTACGATCAAGTTGTGAAACGTTCGAATGATGATGGCTATTTGGAACAATGAGAGTGACATACGTAGGGCTGCATTGCCAGGTCCCATGTATTCAAAAAAAGTCATTTTGGATAAATGAGCCTTTGAAAAAGAGATGAGGTTCTAGTGTGTCATCCTACACTACAGTTTTCCCCTTATTTACTATACAACGTTAATGCTAGATGCTGTAAAGACTGCACAGATGACGAGAGGCACTGCTTAAAGCTTTTGTAATTAGGGTGGGGAGGAATTATTATTATTTATAATATGTCTATCCTGGCCTTCCTCTGAGACACTCAAGGCATACAAGGCTCTTACCCAGACCACCCCCCTCCATTTTGTCTTTACAACAACTCTGTGAGGTCGGTTAGGCTGAGAGATGATGGAGGACAGTGGTGTAGTTCTAAATTTTGAAGTGCAGGAGCACCCCAATAGCCACATCTCACTAGGACTATACAGCAACAACAAAATCATCTTAAAATTGTTTTCATGTCCTGCCACTTATTTCTACTTTGAAACCTATTAAGCACACATCTTTAAGTGAAATATACTTTATCTCAAACTCTTGGAGTAGGCTGCAATAGTTTAAAACAATATATATAAAATAATGAAAAGTAGGACCCAAAAAATCCCAATACAGTATAAAAAGTGCATTAGAGTGCAATACTATGCTTGTGTATTTAGAAGTTTGTTTAAATAATTTATATCCTGCCTTTCTCTCGACAGGGCAACCAAGGCAGCTTACATTAAAACAATGTTAAAACAGTTAAAACAACGGCACAATCCTCCATAAAGAAGCGCCTGCGGAGCACGCGCTCCTCAGGCGCTGGGTGTTGTAAACGCACCGTAAAGCGCATATTCGACACCTGTGGAGTAAGGCACGCAGACCAGCAGCCCTTACTCCACCTCTCCCTGGACCCTGCAGCAACAAAAGCTGCCGGTGCAGGTAAGAAATGCACCGGTTGGTGCTGGGGCGGGGGGAGGGCAGGCTGGGCGGCGAGGGAGGGCAGCCGTTGGGCAAGCCATGCCTGGAGGGGTGGGGATATTGGTGGCGAGTTCCACCGATATCCCACGCCTGTTCCCGGCCTGGGCGTCCCCTACCCCACTGCCCTGGATGTACATCGGTTCCAGAGCCGATGTACATTCAAGAAAAGACCCATTGGGGCCGGGTAGCCCTACACCCGGGGAAGGAGACAAATGTTGACACAGCTTGGGAAGGGCGCAGGATACTGTGGCCGGCCCATTACGCAGGCTTGGGCTTCCGAACAAGTAAAACCAGACAAGTGCCAATGGGTCGCCTAAAAATTAAAATTACATTTGATTAAAAAGTTCCATTTCCTTCCACACTTCCTGTGTCTCCTGGGGCCCTTCACCCAATGAAATGAAGAAACCTCACTCCACTTCCTGAGGGCATGATCCTGTCGTTCTTTCTCCACTTCTTCCATCTATCCAGTCTTACCCTTCCTATCTCATCTATCCATCCATCTGCATCACCTCCCCTGTCTGTCATTCATCTGCATCTGGGGGCACTTATGCCCATAGGCAAAAGTCTTAGCTTGCCTCCTTCTGAACCTGAAGCTTCTTCACAGCTCAGGTTCTTTGTAAAAAAAATGTTCCAAGGCAGCACCTAAGCATTCCACCTGATGGCATTACTACTACTGCTGTAGGAAAATTCCTGGTGCTCTTCTCCTCTCCTCTCCAGCCCACATTTGTCTTGACTGTACCCATGATGATGAACCCCAGATCACCTACTGAACTTCATGACTTTGCATGTATTTAAACCCAGGTCTCCCTTGGTCCTAGTCTGACACTCTATCCTGGTCATACTATGCAGAAAATGTCACTTTCCACAGCCCTATATTCTTTGATTCATTTATATATTGCGTTTGTGTCTCATCTTTCCTTCAAGTTTCTCAGGACAGCAGACATATCAGGATGGCAGAATATCCCTTTTTATCTTCACAGCAACCTCATGAAATAGTGACTTCCCCAAGGCCAACCAAGAAACTTCATTCCTGAGTGGGAATTTGAATCGAGGTCTCCACAATCCTGTACTATCCAAATGCTCCCATGCAATCCACTTTACCACACCAGAGTCCATGAGGGACAACTTCATTCAGAATTTCTTCATCCAGTGTTTGGGTTTCTAAATTCTGAGGGCAACAGTTTATTATTTACAGCCCAATCCTAACCAAATTTCCAGTGCCAATGCAACCTCAATGCAGTTCCCTAACCTTGAGGAGGACTCCGTTACTGCCCCCCCCCCCCCGAATGCAGTGTGTGCCCCATTGACTTGGCTCATCGGCGCTGGAACTTTGGTTAGGGTTGGGCTGTTAATCAGAGCTTACAGGGTAGATCCAGCATGTATGGAAAAACCTGGGATGTTAAACTCTAGAAAAGCCTTCCTAAGTTCCCTGGGACATCCAGCCTGAGATGCCTCAAATGCTGCAGCTGCCATTGCTGGTAAAGAATGATGTAAACCAACTTATCTTACACCCAGGGTGTAGTCCGGAGCAGAGCTCCTACAGCAACAACGGAGACAGCAGCAGCAGCACTCAGGTGCTTCTTTTTAAACTTTTTTCAAAAGATTTTAGCCAAGAAGTTCAGGCTCAAGAGTCAGCAAACTGAGAAATTTGCCTAGGGTCCTATGTTAATATCAAGACTATCTTTCCCAAAGGCAGCCTGAGAGTATGTAGCATATGTTTCATCAAGGCTACAATCCTATACTCATTTCCCTGAGAGTAAGTCTTACTGAACACAGTAAGACTTACTTCAGAGCAAGTATGCTTAGGCCAGCACTGTAATGTACCTTGTATATTTATCTGGCATATTTTTTAATTCCATTTTTCAGTTTTTGCGCATTTGTTTTAAACCAGTGGTTATCAAACTTTTTAGCACCGGGACCCACTTCTTAAAATGACACTCTATCGGGACCCACCTAGCTTTACAAGACTTTTAAAAAAGGTGATCTAGAAAGAAATAATATATTTATTTATTTACAAGTAATATTTTATATATTTATTTGCAAAAAAAAAATTGCAATTCATTCTTCATAATGAGGTAGCTCTAATGATTAGCCTCAAGGCTTGAGGGGCTTAGTTATGTGACCCAGCCTTCACCTGCTCCCACTACCTGTCATTGACAGACTGGGGGAAAAAAACACCAGAAAAAAAGGCGCTCAAACATTTATCTCCCTATATTTATACAAGCTTTCAAACTGCAGGAGCTCAGCTTCTTGCAAATTGCAGGAGCTCAGCTGTTTGCAGGGCAATTAGCAGCTCTCTGATTTTTTAATAGCCTCAAGGCTTGAGGCAATTAGGGACCCACCAGAATTCAAGAATTTTTTTAGAAAATACGACTCACAGTGAAAGATGAATCACTTCCCACCCTGAAGAGCCTGCTGATGGTGAGTGACCTTGTGCATATCTTGTACAGAAGTGATGCGAGGGGCAGCTTAGAAGCTGAGACAGATACAGGGCCAGGCCAGCTACGTGGCTGGTTGAACTCATTGCCTCAGGCATATGGCTGGAGGAGGTGGCAAGGTGGTGGGAGGTGCCCACTCTCCATGCCTGTTCACCCCCTTCCTCGGCCTGCCTCGTTGCCCAGCGACTCAAACTGGCCACCCCATCTTCAGCTCACACATTCAGAGAGCATGCAAGGCGATGATGGGATGGGGGGGAGGGGGGAGGTCTTGCATCCTTGTGCAGAGCCTGCATCTCCACCACCACTTTATGAAAAGCAGGGGACGGAAGGGCTTAACTCCACTTGCAGAGCCTGCAGCTCTGCTGCCGCTTCCTGTAAAGTCACTGGTGGAGAAAATACTGAGAATGGAGAGGTTCTACTCCCAACATGCTCTCCATCTTCTACCACTTGACAAGAAGCAGCGGCGGAACTTCAGTCTCCATAGGAGGAGGTCAAAGACAAGAGGTGAGTGCGTGTTGGTGGAGGGGGGGCAGCAAGCAGGGTGTGGGAGTGGTTTCAGGTGACAGGTTGCCTTAGATGGCCCCTGGGCAGATGCAGCGCACAGTGGGGAAGATGCAGTTGGGAAACACTACAAATCATTATCAGAAAAGGTCTCTGACATGGCTGGGACATGCTGATTTCCCCAAGAAACAAAAGGGGAAGATATATGATTATTGGACAGGACTGAATTCTTGACTACCTTTTGGGGACGTTTTCTGATTTCATAAGATGTGCTGAACTGAATTGTGCTCTCATTGTATGTGAAACATCTGAAATCACTTTCCCTCCTAGTTGATAGAGCCAGTCTGCTTTAAAAAAAATGTTAAAAAAAGATTTTGCAGAATCTTAGTAAACATTTATGGAATTCTGTCCATCCACTGACCCACATTTTCCTTTTCTGACCCAAATCAGTCTGTCTTTAACAGCTGCTTGATGATGTTCAGGTTGAGACAGAAACCATTCATAAACTATTGTGATATCTACTGTTACATACATTCAATATGTACTGGTGCTAAGATATTTAGCTTGGCGCCTATAATGTCACATGTAAATGATATCAGTAAACAATATATTAAAACAACAACAACAACAGGAATAACAAATGCTTTTTCCCGTTGCTGTGTCAGGAGAAGTCAAATCTGCCAAGCTTTTCCTACCGAGTATTGGGCAATGCTAATCCACGCACAATGGACATTTTGGGGGCATGGCTATTCTACAGATTGGAACTGGTGCAACAGGTATTCTGTTTCTCCAAGGAAATGCTGGAACTATAGTCCTGAGAGGACAGCAAGGAATCTCTAGAATTCTCAGCACCCTCATCAAACTACAATCCCCAGGATTCTTTGGGGGAATCCATTTCAATCAAACAGATATAAAACTGATATAAATTTACAATGTTGGGTGCTTCCACACTAGCCCTTTTTTCTAGAATTGTCATCCTTTGTTGACTCACTTTTTACAGAGCATCCACATGATGCCCTTTCCAAATTGCTTACTTCCAGTGTTTTCTGTCCTGTGTTTTTCATACCTGATTTGTGACAATCTTTGTCAATTCTATAAAAGCATTATTGAAGCTTTTCAGGAGTCTTGAGCTTTTAAATTATGCACTTCATCTTTGAGTGGCTAAAAGGATAATTATTCACTAGTCCCCCAGCTAGAATCAATGGAAGCAATGCAATTACTGTATTTCTTCAATTCTAAGACGCATGTTTTTTCCCAATTAAGCATTTCAAAAAATGGGGTGCGTCTTAGAATCGAAGGTCTCCAAAAAGCACCCCAAAATGCTATCTTCTTACTTACTGGGGCTTGGGGGGACTTCAGGGAGGCCTGCGCAACCCTCTGCAGCCCTCCCCGATCTTCAGTTCGGCAAAAATCGGTGATTTTCAGCCATTTCCGGTTTTCGCGAAACCAGAAATGGCCAAAAATCGCTGTTTTTCGCCGAACTGAAGATCAGGGAGGCCTGCAGAGGGTTGCGCAGGCCTCCCTGAAGCTCCCCCAAGCCCAGGTAACGAAGGAAATGGCACTTTCTGACGGGGCCAGAAATGCTATGCAAAGGCAGTGCACTCAGTCATCCTCAGCTGCAGGAGACATGCTGGGGAGAGTTGGTGCTGAGCGGGTAGATTCAATGAAGGGAGGTGAGTCTTACAATCGATGGATTTTTCCCCCCTGCTGGTGGTACTGAAAGTAAAGGTGCGCCTTAGAATCGATGGCGCCTTAGACTCGAAGAAATACGGTAGCTGAACTTGCAAGTGATAAACTCTTATTTGATGTTTTCAGGAACGTTTACAGACTGCAACTTACATGTGAGTGGACATTATAGAAGGATCTTGGCTGTAGGGAAGGGCATTGCCAGTTAAAATAGTTTATATAAAACAAACAAACAAACCTTTATTGGCCTAAGCAATACAAACACAAAACATGTACAGTACAAAATAGTTATATTAAATGCTGTCTGGTTTCTCCATCAACTAATTGTGGAAAAACAATGCCTAAACGGTGCTAAAGGGATCTAGTGTGGAAGCAGTTATAGATATGCCCTTTGCTTCTCCATGCACTAAGGAGCTTTCACCACAAAGTAGCATGCCCTTCCACACAGCTGTGGACATCCTTCCAAAAGATACTGCAGATAAAAGGAGTAACATATGGTGCTTGTTGACTGCCTTCCATCTTCCATGTGAGGCAGTTGTTCAGACAGGAAACTAATTCTGATCAGCCTTCATGCTGTCCTTCCCCTGCTTCTGGACCGTTGGCTACTCGGCTGTAAACAGCCAAAATGGGCCAAGTTCTGGCATTCCAAAGCTGTCTTCATGAGAGAGAGAGAGAGAGAGAGAGAGAGAGAGAGAGAGAGAGAGAGAGAGAGAGAGATCCTACAACAGGAGGGAGGAGACAATTTGGAGAGCTTGTCATGGCCTTGTAAGTGGCATTAGAAATGCCCAGATGGCAGGCTCTGATTAATTGGAGCTCTATTTTTAATCTCCTATCAAGCTGTTAATCGATTAATGCTCTCTGCCCCAGCAAATAATGGTATCATTTCACACTGCAGTGGGCTTCATAAAGCTCTTCTTTCCCCTGCTTCCAACATTTGTCAGCTGAAAAGTGTTCTTGTTTCATCTCACATGTGAGAGTAGGCCCTCTGAGTAGCAGTGTGCAGAAGGGACATGTAAGGTCTGTCAGATGGCAGACAGATTTTATATTTATTTAAAAGATTCCTACGTCACTTTTCCAGTGAACCCTTGGCTTCAAAAGATGCATTTTGGACACTTCGCATGTTTTTTATGTTTAAAATTGCAACTGCTCATGTTTTTCTGTGTGATAGTTCTATGTGTCACACGAATCCAACCCCAGAACATTATAATTTTTCGCCATCTCAAAATTCAGAGTATATTTCTGAAGATGATGGATAACAAATCAGTACAGTTGAATGGCATCTTCCAGTTAGCAGCTGGTCCACAAGGTGAGAAAATAGTGTATCTAAGAACAAATGAAGGGTATACTTTTGACCTTTTATATGTAAGCTTGACTTACATATACCCTGGAAATTGAAGAATGCTGGAACATTCAGCTGCATTGCAACTCACCCATTGAACTGCCTCAACAGAGCCATGGGAGGAATTTGATAGTTCATATGAAGGGTGGCCAAATAACAGGGGGAGAATTTGAAATGCTTCTTTAAATTATTATTCTTATAAAATTTCCAGATTTACCCATGGTCCATCCTCTGCTAAAACCATAGTTTACACACTCTCCACCTTTTGTCTGGAGGCCTGTATCCCTGCCTGCCCTATTGACTTGATCTAGAAAGGCATTTGTTAAAGTCATTTTTTCTCATGTGATCATAATCACCCACTTCCCTCAGTCTTTGCACTGGTTCCCTGTTATCCATAAGCCTCAAAAGTCCTTCTTTTAAAGCTTCCTGTCTCTCTGCCACCATTTATATACAAGAACACCCATTCTTTATGTTTGCCATAGAGTTATAGCCAAAAATGGCTCCCTCTCAAGGCAAATGTTCTCTCTCCCACAGTTACCAAATTATCAAACAATTACCAATGTTTTACCAATTTAACAAACCAATGTTTGTTGCCAATTGTATCAATTATCAAAGTACCAAAAAATGAATGTTTGTTAAACTTAATTCTCATGTGGATTCAGACCATTGCATTGTAAATTTCCATGCTTTCTTGCTTCATGGCCCTGGTAACCGTGAGAGATCATTGTGGAGACTTTCAGCTATAGGGCCAGAGGATGTGATATATTTGCTATGGGGAGGCCACCAAAAAATGGCCCCATGAAGGTTCATGATATAGTAGCTTCAATCCATATGGTGAAAGCTTCAAAAGGAGGTTGGTCTTCAAGGAGAGGTGATTTGGGCTGCATTTCCATGTGTAAAAATGGTCTGTGATCCAATTTCCCCACCTTCATTTCCTTGCATAACACTTTTTACTGACTCTGCTCTACAGAAGTTTGTTTTCTATTTAATCCCTTTTGCCTTCTTCAACACTTGTTTCTGTGCCTTTCCTCTCTATGTATGCCTAGCCATCTCCTGTAGCTCCTTCCTCAGTCATCTCTTCAGCAAGGCCATCTCTTCAGCAAGGCCTCGTCTGAGCAGCTCCACTGCTCACCTCATTTGACAGCCCATTTCCCTTCAGTCCTGCCTTTTCCACACCAGTCTTGTTTATGTTAGTCTAAAGTGAAGGGAGTAGGGACTGATGTATAAAGGAATTGCTTTAGGTGTGCGTGTGTGTGTGTTGTGGTGGAGTTGGTCTTATCCTATGAATTGACAGAAGAAAATCCATAAACTGTATTTTGAATTATGTATACAGTAATTCATCATTAATAAGAGAGACTAGCAGCCCAATCCTATTCTTCAGTTATGCCGCTGGAATGCACATTCCGGTAGTGTAACGTGCTTTCTGGCTGTCACAAATGCAACATGCTGGAGAGCAGGCCTGACCGTTGCCAGATGCAGTGAGTGGCCAGGTCCGCACAGCGATGGACTGGGGACACTCTCCTCCACAGGTAAGATTGTGTAGGGGGTGGGCGGGTGACAGAGAGTACGACGCCAATATTCTCGTTCTCTCCCAGCCTGGGCCAACCAATGGTCACACACACCCCGGCTACTCCTGCCTGCCCTCCCCCCCCTGCCCCTGCCCTGACCGGTGCAGGAGTTACTGTTGGCAGCGGGCACAGGGTCCATAGGGTGGCGGAGTGAGGGCTGCCAGGCCTCCGCACCGGCGACCCTTACTCCCAAGTTTTCGCAAACATGCTTTATGGCATGTTTGCAATGGCTTAGAGCGGCGGAGTGCGTGCTTCGCTGCTCTAGGAGAGGATTGCGTTGTTAGTTTTGCAAAACTTCTGAACATAGATGCTTTAGACGCAGGTGTCCTTTTCTATCGCATGCTAATATTTTCAGCTCAGTTAGACATACCCTTTCTTGCATCACTTTTTTCAGTTTCTCATTCCATCACTCAAGTTTGTATTAATCAATACTTCCCCAAACAAATGGGGTTGACTTGCCTAAGCCTGACTGTAGCTGTGTTATTTGCAACTTTGCAGTTCTCGCTGGCAGGGCAAAGAGCTCTTGGATCTTAATTCATTCTAATCCTCCCTCCTAAATCAGTGTGGGACAGTCGTGATTGGAAAGCTAGATTTTTTTTTCTTGTTCTTAGCTAACTGGCCCCTGTGCACCTTTAACTGAGCTATAATTAAATTCCTATCGTATAATATATGTCACGGGGACTTTTACATTGAAACGTTGTCCTCTGAAGGGCCTGGGTTCTTGGAAGGGCCTTAACCAACCCCTGATGGTGCCCCTGAGCCGGAGCCTCTGGGGCAAATTGTATGCAGACGTGCTTCCAGGCAGTTTCGTGATAACAGCGTGCTGAGCCCACTGCATGAGAGCTGTCCACGCAGAGGTGTGATGCAAGCATCTTACCATTTTTAAATGCTATTTTTAAAAAAATCACCAAAAATACAACACACTTCCCACAGGCAAGGTTCAGGTTTTAAGACTGGATTTTGGTATGATGTTTCGGGGCCTGGAAGTGACAGTCAGTGCTCTTGTTTCCATTCTAGTCCCATATATAAAAAGAACCATGACATGACCAAAACTCGGACAGGAAAAACGGAACAGCTTCTGAGGGTAGATGACCATGATTTCACCATGAGGCCAGCCTTCGGAGGTAAGAAATGCGTTATTACTCTTCCCTTTTTGTGTTGAATGGTTCACTGTAGTCCCTCCAAATCAGATTGCATTGTCCTGCGCAGCTTACTCTGGGAAGACGTGACTTGACAGGCTAATAAAACATGGGTACCTTCTTAGTGTTCATCTGCAACTGCAGAGAAAGTCCATGAAGAACATTTGTGCTGACTTATCATATAGTTCAGGAATTCCCAACCTGTGAACATAAGAACATAAGAAGAGCCCTGCTGGATCAGGCCAAAGGCCCATTTAGTCCACCTTCCTGTATCTCACAGTGGCCCCACCAGGTGCCTCAGAGAACACACAGACAACAAGATAACACACAGACAACAAACTAACACAGAGACAACTGTGGTACTAGTATCACCAGTGGTACTTCGGCCAACTGCTGGTAGTACTTGGACTGCTGGACCACTGGAACCCCACTCCGACATGGCGCTTTTGATGGCACGTTTTTGTGCCCAAGAAGCTCCTGCCTTTGGTCAAGCCTCTCAGGAACGCTGAGAAGGGCCCTCCCACCTGCCCAGAGCCTCCTCCCTGAGTTTTCTGGCCTCTGAAAACCCAGAAGTAACTGGTGATGAGGTCACTGCCAGTCACTTCCTGTGGTACTCAGAAGGAGAGTGGCGCAGGTTGTGGTACTCGGCCGGGAAGGCGTTGGGAACCCCTGATATAGTTCACCCTAATCTCCAGCTCATCAAAATAGTTATTAGCACAGAGCAGTTGCTTGTCTTGTAAGGAACTTAGGACACTAGAAGCCTGATCCTATGCATTTTTTACTCAGAAATAAGCTCCACTTGACCATAGTGCAGTTGCTCCCCAGTAAATAGCATGCACAGCATTGAAGACTTTCAGCCCAATCCTACAGAGGTTGCACTGAGTTCAGTGGGACTTTGGACAATGTGCATAGACAGGCTTACCAGATCGTCGCCGGGATGGGAGTGGTCTACCCTTAAGGGGGTGGGGCGTGGGGGGGCCAGAACGCATCACGTTCTGGCCCCCCTATGCCCCGCCCCCTTAAGGGTAGACGGCTCCCGTCCTGGCGATGATCTGGTAAGCCTGTGCATAGGGGCTTCAGCCTTAGGCTCTTTTGCTAAAATGCTTGTCTTGTCTTCTTTCATTACTTTACATTGCGTTACTACTTTATACTTGCATTTGTCACTTAACCCTTCACTTCCTCAATCTTTGGTGACTAAGGTGAGTGTCTTCCGAATCCTCAAGTCCTTCCAAGTCCTCAACTATGTAGGATACTTGAAAAACAAATGGAACTGATGTAGCAAAAAGGTTCTGACACTGAAGAGAATCTGTACTGCCAATTTTCTGTAGTTGTGTGTTGGTGTGAGAGGTAGGGCTTTATTGTCTCCTACTTTGACTACTTCACAAACCCATGATGAAGAAGCTATTTTACTAAGCAAAGATGAATCTCTCAGAGCAATCCTATGTATGTTTACTCAGAAGTAAGTCCAATTTTGTTCAATGGAGCTTACTCCCAGGTAAGCATGCATATGATTGTGCTGTCACTTGCATTCCAAACCCTTAAATTACAGCAGGGACGTGCAGTGCAAGCGGGTAGCATGCGCGCAATCAAAAAGGTTAGGCTGCGGCTCTTTTCCGTTAACTACGAAGGGGTGGGGTTGCCTCACCTACCACGCCCACACTGCATGTCCCTGAATTACAGGGTTGTTGTTTTTTAAACCTCAACTTTGATTTTTAAACATTACATACAGCTCACCATGTCTCTTTAATATATTTTTCAAAGTGTATTAGCAAAAACCTGCAGAATTGTAAAATCCGCAAAAAGGAACATCTTCAAAACCAGATATTTCAACTTAAAGAACTGAATTCAGTGAAGGGACTTATTGAATTCAGAGCTACAAAGGATGTTTAAAAGGCATATGTTTTCAGGCATGATGCTTGGAAGCTCTCTTTACACATATCTATATACATTCATAGGGTGGAGTCTTGAGACTGCAGTTTTTGCTGAAAACACTCACTTGCAGAATTCTTGGTTCCCAGGAAAGCATGTACAGTACACGCTAACAGCATGGCAGGTGCAGTACACAAAACCTGAGCTTGATTTAACTCTAAGCACACTCACAAAAGAAGTATGGGTACAGGTTTGACTGGAGCTAAGAAATGAGCAGGATACTTTGTGACAATAGATCAGTGTGTTGCCTTTGCTGAGTCGATCGTGGCTATTGGGATGTGCCCCATTACCTCAACCTTGTCTGGCGCCCCTCACCCAAGTGTATCTCTGCCCATTTGTCTGTTTCCTCCATTATCTTCTCTGTCTACACGTCATGCATCTGGCTTCTCTTGCATGTGGCAGTGCCTGTCCCTGTCCTAACATGATAGCGTATTTGATGTGACCCTTTCAGAGTTATCTCAATGCCAGCGACCTTGCTGGAGCTACCAGATGTTCAGGTATTATTTACTACAAATATTAATATTTAAAGATTATGTAAATGTTTCATTTGGGCTCCCTTTCTCAATCTCTCACTGTAAGCATTTCATCTAGGACATCTCATATATATATATTTTACCGGGAGTCCATGAATAAGCAGCTTTCGTTGATACCTAAAATAGCTGTATCTTTTCCTTTTGAAGAACAGCCTAATGCCTCCTGTGATACGAGTTCATGTACCACCCCCACCCACCCCCAATGTAGTACTAGCCAGATCCTACTGGATGGCATTTAATGAGCACATATGGACTGCTGATAGCATTTAAATCGGCCCATTTCAGTGACAAGACCACTTGCTGGTTTTCATGGGCAATCCGTTAATATGTATGAAAGTAGGAGGACCACATTATTTGATGTACGTATTCGGGCTTGTGAACATTACTGGCTGTTTCTAAATCTGTTTTGGCATGGATGTTTTGTGATGTTTTTGGTTTGCTTGTTCGTTGTACACAAGAGCCACATGCTGCGCTCTGCTAGTGTCCTACCTATCCAGACAAGAAGACACAGAGAATCAGGAGTTAGGCATAGATGCTGCAATCTCTGTGGGGAAAAAATGCAATATTAGCATAGGAAATCCCATGCATACTGTCTTTTCCCATGAATGCTTCCCCGTACTTCTAGTTAGATACTAATGAACACATCAGGAGTTCAAATCAGCATCCTAAAGGCCAAGCTGGGCATTATGCTGGAAAAAACTGAATCGCCTGGACCTACCAGCATGTATATGCATGCTTTATCTTTTAAGTACATGAACAGTTACATTTGCTCAAAGTTAAAGATTTACAGAAATATTTCCAGGCAAAGCCTTGAGTGCCTTTGTAGCAGGAAGGTGGTATAGAAAAGTGAAATAGCAGATCCAAATCTGGGAAAAATAATTAGCCGTCTCCACATATTGAAATTTTTCATGACAGTAGACCCTGCTGCCACTGACTTCACTGAATGAGAAACTCAAACAGGCCGTCATGTGTTTATTCCCCTGACATTTTTAAAAACTAAAAGCAACCTTGGGGAGCTGTGAGTTTGAGTGGAGAAATAGTTGTGGTGGGAACGGTGGCTGCTTAAGTGCTTCTTTTCCAGTTCCTTGTCTGCTCAAAATATCTCTCCAGATGGGAACATACATATTTTCCTTGATGGGAAGAAAAGTAGGTGCAAGGAGGACATTTTAGACAGGTGAAACTGCCAGAGCGACAAAAGTTGAGCAGCCCGCCCACCATAGCTGCTCTTTTACTCAAACTTGCTTCCTTCTGAGGAATTTTTTTTTTGGTTAAAGTAAACGTCAGGGTCAAGATGCATGTGACTGTGTGTGATGTCAAATATGGCCCTCAAGCCCGAGCTACATTGTCCGCGTTCCGTGCATATCTGGTGTCCCACCCCCAGGTCAAACAACAGGCTCTGATTGGCTGGACGTAGCGCGGACGCAGCAAAAGTCAAGCTGGGCCAATCAGAGCCTGTTGTTTGACCTGGGGGCGGAACACCAGACACGCACGGAACGCGGATGCGACGCGGCCGTGGACAATGTAGCTCGGGCTTTAGAATGTTATACTCGCATCACCTTCATACCTTTTGCAATAACTATACGTCCAGACAGAAACTTATGACAAGAGATACCTGGCCCAATCTGCTAGAACTATACCTGGTGAAGCCCCATTGAAGATAGGACAGTGTATTTGTGCCACTTCCATTTGTGTCAGTGGGGCTTGGGCTCAAGAAGTTCCTGGTGGGCTTCACCAGGCTTGCTAAAGTTACGTGTGTTTTACAGCATTTCCACACATCTGAATTTCCTAGGCACCGTAGCAATTTGTGTGGGACAGCGAAGTACCACATCAGCACATTTGCCATCCATTCACAGATGGCCTTCATACTGTCCTGATCTCTACTCCAAACAGACAAGGAAGATCTATATGGTCTGGCAGTGCATCAACTGTCATACAAAACCAGTGACGGTAGCCCCAAAGCCCTGCAATAATAGGTGCCACTTCTTTGTGGCTCTTCCTATTTCTTTTCTTCATTTGGCATTTCAGTTGTTGGGGAAGCTGAAGGCACTCTAAGTATTTAGATCAGGGGTGGCCAACCTTCCACCATTAGGGCCTTTGCGTTCTTAAGAGTTGTGTAGAACAGTGGTTCTCAAACATTTTAGCACCGGGACCCACTTTTTAAAATGACCCTCTATCGGAACCCATCTAGCTTCCTATATTTACACAAGCTTGCAAACTGCAGGAGTTCAGCTGTTTGCAGGGTAATTAGCTGCTATGTTGCAAACTGCAGGAGCTCAGCTCTTTGAAGGGCAGTTAGCAGCTATCTGATTTTTGAATAGCCTGGGGGCTTGTGGCAATTTATCTGATCTTTCCATCACCTGGGACCCACCAGAAATCGGGTCGTGGCCCACCAAGTGGGTCCAAACCCACAGTTTGAGAAACACTGGTGTAGAAGAAGACAGAATCTTGGCAGCTGCAAGCGCTGATGGTGCTGCAAAAGCAGCTGCACCTGCTGAAATGCCCTCACCTATACAACCATTAAAGGGCCAGGAGCATTCAAGTTGAGAGGTTGGCCACCCCTGATTTAGATTGTCATGCTAATGCCCAGTGCCAGGTTGCTGGGGACCCTTGCACTGGGCCCCCATGGTGCCCCCCCATTTGTCCTCAATGGCACATTGGGCACTACCTCTGTCACCAGCACTGGCTGGTGCATTGTCAAGTCACGGAGCACTAGTATTTGGTGTACTGTCACACAGGGAAGGCGACAGCATTTAGCACTCCATCTTGGTTACCAGGAAGTCTTGGATCAGCCCTGTCTCATTGAAATGGGCTGGAGATGTGTAGATGCCCAGCTGTTATTCATTTCCGCTGGGCCCATGTAAGAGACATCCCCAACCTATTGTGCCCTAAAATCTGTGACATATATTTTTAGGGCTACCTTCTCTTCCTTTTCTCACTCTTTATGTATTTCCGGTAGGTTTGCATTTTATTTTGTTTGTTCCTCTGCAGTGCTAGCTGGTAAAAATTTTTGCTAACCATCTGGAGCAATTGCCCCCACCCGCCCCTGTAGCTGTATAGTTTAGTTTGAGGCAGAGATAGGATTAAAAATCTAGCAGCTTCCTAATGACCGTAAGGATTAGCGAGATCAAAAATCTCTTGACATCTTTCTGTGACTCATCACCAGATGCTTAATTCAACAGTATGGTCTGCAGCCAGGGCAACCTCTGAAAGCACCCTAATGGACTGATGGTTGAAGAAAATACAGTACTAGCTGATGGATTTACATTTTTTTTGATAGTATAAAAAGTGAATGCTATATGCTCACCCAAGTTTTAGAATAATTATATTATTATCAGTAGTAGTATCAGCAATAAGAACTAAGTAGTAGTATCAGTGATACCTCCTCTCTTATTTCCTCCAAATCCTTTCTCAGGAGTCCAAACTCAGCTTTTCTGTGAAGCTTTTCTCACAGTCCCCTAGCCCCCATACTCTACTGCAATGAAGCTCAAATACTGTATATATACAGTACAGTCAATCCTTGTTATCCGGTGACTTCAATCCCATGGATTTGCTTATCCACTTCTATAAATGCGTTCACCCCATGTGTGGTCCCTTCACGCCCATTTGCGGCCCTCGTGCCTCAAATCCCCAGTGACAAGACAGAAAAATCTCACTGAGGCGGCAATCCTATAACACTTTCCTGCGAGTAAGCCTCATTGGACACAAGGCAGCGACAGGGCGGATCAGGCCCGGAAGGGGTGGGATCGGCGGCTCTGGCACACACCGTATCCTATCCTCCTTCCCAGGCTTGATCTGCTGACACAGATCAATGCAGACTTACACCAGCTATATAGCTGGCGTAGGTCTGAGTTGACCAGTTTCCGGCTGCTGGGACTTACCACGGGGCAAGGGGACAAATATCCCCTTACCCCAAATAGACCTCTAGCATGCTAAATTCCCCCAGGGGATGCAGCCAGTCCATGCCGGTACCGCTACACCGCCAAACAGGAATTTACTTAGGATTGGGCTGTAAGAAAGAATTGTCTCTGGATGATGCCTCCATCCAGTCATGTCCACTTTTATCCCAGAATGATCACCACTGAACCCTACGTATCAGGGCTGGCAGGACAGCTGCTCTGGCACATGCACAGGGCTCACACCTGTGGCCAATCATGTCACAGCTGGCTGCTGTGTCTGCTGCTTTCCTCTTCCATCAACCAATAAACATTCTGTGGTTTACCAGGTGATGGGGAAGGAAGCAGCAGCCACAGCAGTCCCCCTCCATGGTGCCAGCCATTTTAAAATTCCCAGATGCTCTGCCCCTCAACACAGCATTTTAAAATGGCCACTTCTGGGAAAGAAGATGACCACTGCAGAGGCTGCTCCTTTCCCCATTCCTCAGTAAAGTCACAGAACATCTAATGGACGCGGGGGGGGGGGGGGGAAGCAGCTGCCATAGAAAAGTTCTCATTCTTGGCCCTTGGATGCCCTTTCTGTCTCCCTGAGCAGGTAAGAGGGTGTTGGAGCTGGTTCCCACACACGGGCATATAGAGGGAGCCCTCAACAGGACTTGTGTCCGAGGACCCAGACCAAACTGGTGCCAACCCAGCTTCATATACATGCACAGTATGTAAAAAAAAACCCTGTATGGGCTGTCCCAGCCACAACACTGTGAGGCGCTGTTCTCTGTTGCAAATGAGTAAATGAAGCTAGTTGTTAGTCACTTGCCCAAAGCCACCCAAATGGTGTAACAGGTGCTATACAGAAGGGTCCTTTCTGCTGTGCTTCCACAGAAACAATCCATGAGTTGTGCATGATGTCAGGATGGCCAACGAATTATTTAAGTTTAAGTGGGCATGTTAACTGACAGTACAAGTGTGTTCAACACAGGTCTCTCTAGAAAGGCTATTCTCCTTCTTTTTTTCAGTTCACCAAAGCAAGGCGCTTTATAAAGTACAGTCTTTAACGATCTGAATTTCATTCTCTGACAGGCCCTGCTATTCCTGTTGGGGTAGATGTGCAGGTTGAGAGCTTGGACAGTATTTCTGAGGTTGATATGGTATGTAACTTTTGTTTAAAGCTTGAGTATCCCTTGTTAAGAAAATACCACATTTTGGTTCCAGATTAAGACAAGTGTTCCACTTTTTAATCTCTAAATCAGGGGTGTCAAACTCATTTCATACAGTGACCTGCATAGCATTTGTGACACATGCCGAGAGCTGGCAGTGATGTCATTAAGCAGGAAGTGACCAGGAATAAGCCTGTGGTACTTCTCTGTCTACATCGGCTGTTTTACTTGGCACTTGCTTCATAATTCCCACTGGTCTGCCTCTCCCAGTTACAGTCCACTCCACTATCCCAGTACTGTGTACGGAGGTAGGTAGCCCATCCTTAGTGTCTCACACCTGGTGTCTCAGTTCTCCTTGTTAGCTCGAGGTTTTGCAACCAGGCATCATTGGTCCCAATTCAGCACACACTCCTTTCCTGCCTTCTTCCCTTGGCCCTTGTCAACTTCTCTCAGAGTCCCCTTTTCTTTACTGGATTCTATTGCTCTCTCCTCCTCTCTTCTGCTGTCCACCTTTCCCTCTGTTTTCCAAACATCTCTCTTTATCAAGGTCTCCCTGCTCAATTCCCCACTCCTCCTCCTCCTCCTCCTCCTCCCACCCACCGCCTCTCTCTTCTCTCCCTTTTATGCCTCGTGGCACTCCTTCCTCTGCCGCCTGTCCAGTCTCTGGCATAGATCATCCACCAGGTTGACCAAAGATGTTTGCATTCTGAAGCCAGGCCTGAAGCCAGATTGAAAGGGATGTAGATGGTCCATTTCATCCAAGACTCCCTGGAGCTGAGACACCTGCTGGATCACTTTGCCCAGAAATGTGAGGTTAGAAACTGGCTGATAATTCTCCAATACAGTAGAGTCCAGGGGGCATTTCTTTGGGCCCAATCCTGTCCAACTTCCCAGCACTGGATGCAGCCATGCCAATGGGGTGTGTGCTGCATCCTGTAGTGGGGGAGCAGTCACAAAGGCCTCCTCAAGGTAAAGGAACATTTGTTCCCTTACCTTGGGGATGCATTGCAGCTTTATCAGCACTGGAAAGTTGAATAGGATTGGGTCCTTCAGGAGGGGATGCATTTCCCTGCTAACTGGGCAAGGAGGCACTTTTTAAAGTGGTGCTTCTCTTATATTTAGCAGGGGGAGAGCAACTGTCCGTATTCATCCTATCAGTCAGAGCATCTTTTCCAGTGGCTCTTTGCCAGTAGTTCTTCTGCCTCTCCTTATTGTGCAAGCCTGTGCATGTCTACTCGGAAGTAAGCCCCTTTGAGTTCAATGGGATTTACATAGGATTACAGCCTTAGATTGTGAGCCCTTTTGGAATGGGAATCACGGATTTACTTATTTTGCTATGTAAACAATATTGTGAACTTTTTGTTGACAAATGGTATGTTGTTAATAATAATAATAATAATAATAATAATAATAATAATAATAATAAATGATCACAAGACATCTTTTCCTGATCCTCTCCCCAAATGCAGGACTTTACGATGACACTGTATTTGAGGCATTACTGGAAGGATGAGCGCCTCTCCTTTCCCAGCCATACTAACAAGAGCATGACTTTTGATGGAAGGCTGGTGAAAAAGATCTGGGTGCCAGACGTCTTCTTTGTTCATTCTAAAAGATCCTTCATTCACGACACAACCACTGACAACATCATGTTGCGAGTATTCCCTGATGGCCATGTGCTCTACAGTATGAGGTAAAGCCACTATCAGCTCAGTGTGAAGAGCATTGTATTGTTTTGCCCAGCACACCCATTAGGGCTCATTCTGTACCATCAAGGTTTTTTGCCCAAAGTGTGCAAAAAGGGACAATGTGCATTTCTTATGGGGAGAGCAAAATTTATTCCACATATTTTTATATGAGGATGATAAAGATAAGCATTATCTTTCCTTCAAATTACTATAGCTGCCCAGCACTGGGAGCACAGCAGCAGGGAGACCTACTTGTGTGAAGAGTGCTTGTCCGCCTTTTAACTCCCAGCATCACCTATGACTGATAGATAGGACATGTTATCTGAGCTCTCAGTGCGCAGTGTTTTTCCTAGAAAAAGGCTTGTAGTACTGCTGAAAATACCCTCTCCCCCCCCCTCAATTTCAGAGCTTATTTGCAAGTTTCACAAAGCTCATTTGCAAGTGAGGGAATTTTGGTGAGTTTTGGGGATTGGGGGGGGATAATTTTGGGGGGAGGGGTAGAGGTGAAACTTGCCTGTGGTAGCAGCACTTCTCTTAGTGAGCACCAACTGACAGCTGCCGTTTTTTTTCCCAGACTGCCCCTTGGAATGACACTATTTGATGATGTAGCATCACTGTGAGGGACGTCCTGGGAAAAACATGGCAGCTGCCAGCTGTTGCAAACAGATGGTGCTGACAAGACAAGTCTCCCCTCCTTCACCACTCCTCCCCCTGCCCTGCAGGATTCTGAGCTAAAGTTCTCAATTCAGCTTTAGGAAAATGTAGTTTTTCATGTAGTGTGGGCCCCATACTTCCCTCATGTAGCCCATTTATTACCATGGTGTGTGTTATATACACCCTGTTGTCAGACATGTTCTGGAGCAAAATAGTTGCTAGCTTTGTTTTTAAAAAGTTATAAATATGAAAAAAGCCATTTATTTATTTCCCCCCCCCCCATCAAATCTGGAGGTGCACTGGTATGGCCTTCATGGTGAAGTTACCTTAATCTCAGCTCCACCAATTATTTGGAGAGAGGGCAAATTTTAGTTTATGGTGAAAGTTTCTTGCAGTGCATATCTTATGCATGTTCACTCAGACATAAGAGCCATTATCTTCAGTGGGTTTTACTCCTAGGTAAGTGTGTATAGGATTGCAGCCTAGCAGCACAATCTTATACATGTTTACTCAGAAGTAAGACCCCATGTTCAGTGGAGCTTACTCAAAGGTAAATGTATATAGGATTGCAGCTTTAATGTAGTAATTAAATTACCGTAGTTGAAACTTACAGCCCATCCAAATATGTGCAGGGGTGTTCTTATATTTGTTGTCCAGCTGTGACACAGTTCTATCCCCCTATCCAGTGAAACTGACTCTTGTATTTCAAATGTTTAGGATCACAGTGACAGCAATGTGCAACATGGACTTCAGCCGGTTTCCACTAGATTCACAAACGTGTACTCTGGAGCTTGAAAGCTGTACGTAGCATCTTTTAGCAACTCTTTCCTAGATGTTTATTCAGTTACTGTCATATGAATAATGATCTGTATTAATGGGGAATGTATGCATAATAAAGTCATACGATCCATGCTCTCTGCTGGTTCACAAAAACCAGAAGTGGTCGTAAATCGCCACAGAGCAGTGATCTGAAGCTCCGGGGGGGGGGGGGCTGTGAACCCTCCACAGGGCTCCAGGATCCCCGATAAGTCCAAAATTTGCATATTTTTTCACTGCCGCCACGGTGATTCCCTGGATCACTGCCGCTGCCATGCTGTCCCTGCGTCTTAAAAGGGCAGGGGACAACTTTTGATTCCAATGGTGGGTCACGACCCACCACTTTGAGAACCATTGGCCTAGGTCATTAGGATGGACCTGATATTTAACAGGCCAAATCCAGCCACCAACATCTGTCTGGCTGTGCATAAGAGCCAGAATAGACTAGGCAAAACTAGACATGATGTGGAAGACCCATAACTGAAACTCCTGGTGCATGTGTGCGTGTGTGTGATTGAGACTGTGACACTGGGGAGGTGGGTGGAGATTTAACCCTCTATCCCTGAAGCAATTCCCTGACTCAAATCTTTCCCTGAAGGTGCAGGGAAAGGTGCAGAAGGGGCAACTTACAGTAAATGCTCCTCTCTACGGTGAATAAAATTTTTCGGGAAGTGATTTGGATTGTTGCTGTGGCATGAGGAAAAGGTTCGATTCCCCCCCCCCCCCCATGCTATGACCCTGATCCAAGTCTACCATTCTGTGGCTACTTTTTAGAAAGGCATGAGATGTTCCAGTCACAAAAGTCCCACCTCATGCCTAGTTTCACCCTGGTTGTAGTCACAGGCACAACCTGAAGCACAGAACAATTCTTGCCTGCCATCTGCAGAATACAGGGCTGCACCATTCCACAGTCTTCACATGGGGTGAAGTATGATCAGTGGTCAAAGGGATGTACTAAGGACCAAGTGTACCTTCTGTTCAATTTCCTTCCACCATCTGATTGAGGCTTCCCAGCACTGGTGTTGGGGAAGAGGACCATTTTAAAAAGGGCCTAGCCCTAGAACGTGGGAGAACTGGGGTGGCTGACAAAATACATCTTACGGCACAATCCTACTCAAAGCCCTGTGCTGTGATCCAGATAAATGGCCAGTGCAAATCTGAGCAGCCCCATGTCAGGCTTCCAAGCTCAGGAAGGGAGATGGGATTTGGTGGAGGCTTCCTCTACCGAGTCTGCCCCCCCTGGACCTGATTCGCCCTCCTCTCCACCTCCCCCCCCCTGAAACTCCGCCTCCCCACCCCTGTTCCCCCTGCTGCCCCACCGCCCGGCATGGAGCTCACCTGCCCCGGTGGCCGCTGCTCCTGTGGAGACTACCAGCGCTGGCCTCTCTGCCAGCGGGACACCTCCACGCCAGCAGCTTGGAGCCTAGTGCTGCCAGCAGAGGCTGGTTTAGGCTTGGGCTGCCTGTTAATTAGGTGTTAATCCTGCATGCCATTTATGCTGGGAGGGTCTCATATGTTTGCTTTGTGATCCATAAGTCCTCTGAGGAGTCTTGCCAATCTATGGGCCAGTTGCCATTTACAGAACCATGCCGATGACAAAATCTCCTCTGCTCATTGGCTCTTCTTCTATATACATTTTTAGCAGCAAGATTAGCCCCTATTGGCTTTTCTCTGAAATGCATTTTCCCTTATTGAAGAAAGGGCCAAAGTCTGAAACACATTCGTTTGGCCGCCAAACGAATGTGTTTCAGAGCTCACTTCACAAAACCTCTATAGGGGACGGAACCTGAATGGATCACATCTACAATGTGTCTGTGTGTGCATGCAAGCATGGCGGCAAGGTCCTATTTAGTATTACTATTTGTTCGTCCATGCAGTGGCGTCGCTTCGGTAGGGGCGGGGCTGTAAGTATCGCTCCGTCGTAGTCTCTTTACCGAGCGAGCAGGAGGCGGCCTTGCCCCCTCACTGTCGGAGCCAGTCCCCTGCGGAGAAAGCAGCAGGCAGGGTCTCTTGCCTGCTTCTTTCTCCGCAGAGGAAAGGCTCCGACAGTGAGGGGGCGGGGCCGCCTCCTGCTCGCTCGGTAAAGAGACTACGACGGAGCGATACTTACAGCCCCGCCCCTACCGAAGCGACGCCACTGTGTCCATGCCATATTCCAACAAATTGGGGTATATCTACATTATAAACAATATTGTTTTTATACCAGTGTAACTGTCTTGGCTTCCCCCAAAGAATCCTGGGAATTGTCACTTGGTGAGATTCTGGAAATTACATTAAAAATTCCAAATGAACTCATATCCCTTGAATATCTATAGTTCCCCAGCTCCCTTGAAGAGAAGGAAAGGACATGAAATTTAAGTTTGAGAGTAGATACTCTCCCATCAAAAATGTGTGTGTCCAGGTACTCCAGTGCCCCAATAGTACTTATTTTTCTAAGGACACTATTTAGCTATCATTGAGGTTAGCATCAGTATTAATCAGATCCAATACAAAATTGACTTCCCTGTCCTCTTGCAGTAGGACCCTTGATTCATCTGCCTGTTTCATTATTTTGCTGTTGACCTATGAAATGTTACATTCTGTTATTTCCCCCACCTCTTAGATGCTTACACAGATGAAGATGTAATGCTTTACTGGAAAAATGGAAATGAATCTCTGAAAACAGATGAGAAGATTTCTTTGTCTCAGTTCTTGATACAAAAATTTCATACAACCTCCAGACTTGCTTTCTACAGCAGTACTGGTATCAGGTTTTCTTTCTAATTTTCTTTGCAATCCCTGTGCCTTTTTATAAATCAATCTTACAAGCTTTCCTAGTGCAATGCGAATACAATTTTGCTAGCTCTTTTTTTGGCCCTCTGTGAGTATAAGGGATATCTCATACATAACACTAACAAGCACCTTTGAATCTCTGTCTCATTCTTTGCATGCATGAGTGAATGCTGTTTAAGCAGCAAAGAGCCATGTTTAAATCAAATGTATATTCTAGCCAATGAAGATTCGATATAGACATCGATGTAGACATGGGAAATTGAGGAAAAAAGTATTTTATGCCCAACGTGCAGTCCTTGACAAATAACTATCGGCTTCAATTCACATCTATGAATTAAGAATAAAAATTTGTCAGGATAAAAAATACAATCAATATTTAAATTGCATTGAAAGTACTATAGAAATGATACATTATATTATCATTTTTTCTATTTCTATTTTCCCCTTCTTTTTTGTACTTCTTACTGTCCCTTTCCTTATTTTTCTCACTTTCCTGATTCTTTATGTCCTTCGCATGTACATGTCTCACCTAACTATTGTTCCCACCTCCATCAAGAGGACTGTCTCACGTTTTGAGAGCTGCCATGATTAAAGTCATTTTCCCCAAACAGGTTGGTACAATCGCCTCTACATTAACTTCACTTTACGTCGCCATATCTTCTTCTTTCTGCTCCAAACTTATTTCCCTGCCACTCTGATGGTCATGTTGTCCTGGGTGTCCTTCTGGATAGACCGCAGAGCTGTGCCTGCAAGAGTTTCATTAGGTGAGTGCTTTTTTGCTCTGCTAGATGCCAAGGAATACAGCCATTTTAGATGCGCAACAGGCCTTAAGCAAGGGAAGGAAAATACAGTACTCACTCACTCACTCACTCACTCACTCACTCACTCACACACACACACACACACACACACACACACACACACACACGAGTCTCTCCGACTTCCATACTTACTGTATTCTGCTAAGTAAAAGGGAAAAGGTATAGGAAGAGCAACAATTAACTTTGAAACTAAACTCTGGTTTGTAATAGAAGATGCTTATTGATTAGGTTGTTTCATTTGTAAAGTAAGACATTCTGGGATTCACGTTTCTCTGCAAGCCAAACTCCATGACCTGGAAACCTTCCTTCCGAGTTCAGTATTTTTGGCATTTGATTGTGGCACTTAGTGGTGAGGAAAAGGTACTCTGCACATGTTCAAAGGTGTTCTATTCTTTATAGTTGCATCACATGTACCACACTGAACTATGGCTTTGAAAATAATAATAATAACAAGTATTTATATACGGTACCACCTTTTCTTTGGTCATTGGATTTCTCTTCTGACTTTAATTCAAAGGCGGTTTACACAGGCAGGCTTTCTAAACCCAAAGGGGGTTTTACAATACAATATGTTCCAGTCTTTCATAGAACCTTTCATTCTAGATGGTTTCTTTCACAGTTCAGCTTCTCACTGGCGTCCGTCTCATCATGCTTCAACTGACAGGCAACCTTGACTCCCACTCAAGTGCAGCTGCAGCTTCTCTCCCTCACAGAGGCTCTGCAGCTTTTCAGTGGCGTGCCGGCAGCTCTCCGACAGACTTC
Organism: Plestiodon gilberti rubricaudatus; assembly: GCA_026170595.1. Taxonomy (NCBI): domain Eukaryota; kingdom Metazoa; phylum Chordata; class Lepidosauria; order Squamata; family Scincidae; genus Plestiodon; species Plestiodon gilberti. Next base: position 95,051,072 of record JANXHW010000001.1, read on the forward strand.
TGGCCGTAACGAACTGCTGTCCTTGAGATCTTCAGACATATGAGATAGTCGCTCTACCAACTGAGCCAGACCTCCTCTCTGTGGCTCAAATTTTTGTTGGTATCCCTGAAGTAAATCTTTGTGTGTGGTTTTTTCAGGGATCACGACGGTGCTGACCATGTCAACCATCATCACGGGTGTCAACGCCTCCATGCCTCGGGTGTCCTACATCAAAGCTGTGGACATTTACCTCTGGGTCAGTTTTGTGTTCGTCTTCCTGTCAGTCATAGAGTATGCAGCAGTGAACTATCTGACGACTGTACAAGAGCGAAAGCAGCAGAAGCTGCGAGAGAAGGTGAGAGATGCTTTCTGGACACCTGATTTGAATATATTAGAGGTATGTGAATGTGAAAACTCTGACGCCCGTGTGTCTGTGTGTGTGAACAATTTTTGTCTAGAACTTTCAAGCTGAGACCGAAGCCTTGACACCACAAAAGCAGGAATTGCTGGTAGTAGGAACGACAGAGGGAAGGAAACTAAAATCAGAACTGGGGAAGTCTGCAACCTGGGACTTTGGCAGAGACAATATAGGGAGGGTAAGAAGGGAGAAATTCAGTATGGTGTTTCATTATGTTTGCCACAATGTTTTTAGTCACTGGTGATGAATTATTATGAAGCCCCCTACCGTTGTCAGCTGCACATTTTTAAAAACTGCTGTCAGCCAACATCATAGTAGAAGTTCTTGATATGAAATGCACTTGGGTTGGCCTTGTGTGTTACACAGGGGTAGCACAAGCAGAAACATAAGTGACTTTAAGTATGTTCTTAGATTTTCACGACGTGTCCAGATTTTAGAATTGAAAACAAACATCCTGCTGGGAAACTCTGTCGTATAATACAATTTTATTATTTAAAATTAGATGTTAAGACTTTACGTTTCACCTCAAGCATTCGAGGCATCTTCAGACGTAACGTGGCTGACAGCCTGCAACTACTAATAAATACATTCCTCTAACAACCCGGCTGCTTGTATTCCAATTAGCTCTCAACACTTAACATGATTCATTGGATCCACTCGTAGTGACTTTCTGTTAACAAGATAATTCATTGGTTCCATTTAAAACCTGCATGCAATTCTCTCATCAATCCCCCCTCAACTCCAAAGTTTAAAGTGACATCAATCACTCTCATTAACAAGTTGTCAGTAATTTTTCTGCTGCATATGGCTCTCCATTAACACTGTAATTTACATTGCTGAACCTGCGTACAGCCCGTTTCGTATCTATTCCATCAAGCACATAGACGTTAAAGTGACACTGTCAGTCAAAACCCCAAAACCCGCATACAGCCTGTTTCGTCCCTATTCCATCGAGCACGTAAATGTTAAAAGTGACGCTGTCAGTCACTTTAAGTCACATAAGTGACTTTATTTACATGTTTAAATTCAATTCTACTGGTGCCTGACTTGTGTATCCTGTTGATACTTGCTTTGTAATGTGCAAAGGGGGAAATTCATGCATCTTTTAGGCAATTCAACAAATACACCTGAATCTGGCAAGTGAGATCTGCACCGTGCAGCCAGTGTAGACGCATATCTGGATCTGCATCTGCACTACATGCTGACTCTGCCAGGAGAACTGTCTGAATGCATATTTTGATATAGATGGGGATACACATCCCCTTCTGAGGATCCCCACTTCTGATTGTACAGTAGTTGCCAACTACTGGGGAATCAAGGCCATGGGGTTTATGGAGAGTCAGATACATTTTTTTAGTATTCCTGTTCTTAACTATAGAAATAGGAGGGCAAATACATTTCTATGGGTGGCTGTACCTATTTGTGATACTTTCTAACAGCCCAGTCGTGCTATCCCCCACCACTCCATAGCGTGCAACGGAACGTGCACTGCATACTGGGGGGGGGGGGAGAATGGGACAATCAGATGGCCGTGAGAGGTAAGTAAAAAACTTCTTTACTTACCTCCCAGTAGGCTGCCTAATTGCGTATGGGTCTTCTTGAACCCATGCCAGCTATTTTCCTAGCATAAGCCCAAGGAGAGGAAGGGGGTGGGGCAGGTTGGAAAATTTGGGATAGAATCCAGCATGCACTTTTGCCACTGAGATCCAACCCCCCTCCCCAGTCTTCTCCCTGTCCCCTGCCCTCCCTCCCTCAAATTATCCACAAACTGCCCCCTCCACCACCTTACTTTCACCGGCGGAGTGTCTGGGTGATTCTGACACGCATGCGGAGCCATTGGCCGTTTCCACAAGGAGTTCCGTTGCATGCAATGGTGGTGCGATGTTTGCGCTATCACGGCCATTTACAAGAGCAGATAGATAGATCCACTGTCACAAATGGCCCACAGGAGGGGTCTTCGGACAACGCTGGCTCTTCGGCTTTGAAATGGGGATGAGCACCAGACCCTAGAGTCGGACACGACTGGATTTAATTGTCAGGGGTCACCTTTACCTTTACCTTACAGTCATTTGCAATTATAAGCCAGATCTTCTACAGAAAATACAAATTCACTACCGTGATGATTTAAATGGTTCAGTGGAGCTGTGCCTGGCATTAAAGCAAATGAGAGAAGTATTATCAAAAGATCTTTAAGTGTACAGTTTCTTTAAGACTGGAGAGACCTCGCATGGGCTAATTTCCAAAGAAATGCCAACTTCCAAAAGCTATATTTACACCATTCCAGTAAATTGCTAAATTATTTTTAAAGCATTTCAAATGTTCTTAACCCATAATACTCAACCTTAATAATCAATAATCCCATATAGCTCTGAAAATATCTTCCCCCTAATCCAGTGGTTCCCAAACTGTGCACTGTGGTACCTGAGGGCCCCGCATGAACTCACAGGGACACCATGGGATGTCCCCAGAGGCTTCTACTTGGCTCTCCTGGGCACTGCCATCTTGGATTGCACAATATCTCATGTGATTCTCACGAGATCTTGCACGATTCTTGCAAGATCTCGCACAATCAAAGACAGTGGTGCTTGGGAGAGCCAGGAAGAAGAGGCAGCCGGGGATATCCTGACAGGGTACCGCAGAAGAAGGGCGCTGCGAACACGGTAAGTTTGGGAACCGCTGCCCTAATCTATAACAGTCGAGAACACAATTCATAAACTTACACACACACCACATCATCAATTGTCTGCAAGCAGAAGATATTCTCAGATATATTTATTGTTCCAAGTTTTGGACTAAAGTCTGACATGCTTGTTAATTGTTTGTTCTGTTTGGGATACAAAATTCATGGCTTTGGTTGTGATGATGCCACATTTACTCTGATCATTCTGCATTCTTTGGATGCAGGACCTTTGAGGAATAAACAGAGCTCTCACACCTAGCATATTTTCCCTAATCATTACAGTGGAGGGAGCCAACAAATATGTGCATAGATCAGCCACTGCTAGTGAAATGGGTCATGTCCCCACCCTGTGTATGGGAGCTCTTGCATGTGACTTTGGATCGGGGTCACAGTATTTTTCCAGTTGTACATTTACCTGTTAGGTCAAAGTTTACTTTGTTGTTTTCCCCCTCAATAATTTAAAATTCTTATTCTACCAATAATATGTGTCAGAAGTTAACACGTATGTGAGCTTATTGTGACATGCTTTTTGTGACTCAAGTTAACACATACGTAAAATCTAAATGCTTGCCAAATACTTACCAAGTTCAGAATTAACCCTTGCTTCATATTTATTTATTTAAAAATTATACCCCACCTTATCTAATGCTTTGAAATGGAGATGAGCACCAAAGCTAATGCCAAAGCAAATGCCCAAGGCAGCTTACAAAAATCAAAAATATTAATCATATTAATAATGTTTTATTCTGAATTCATCATTACAGGGGCAATCCTGTGTACCTCTTGCACCAGTGTAACAGTAGATCCCCTGGTGCAAGAGCACTTGTGCCAGTGTAACTTGCCGTATGCCGACGGACGCAGGACAGACACCGGCGTAACCCCCCTCAGACACCTCGCATGCGCAGCTCGGACACGGAACGGACGCTGGCGCAACTCCACCGGTGCAGGGGGCATTCTGGGGCGTCCAAATGCCCCCATTATGCCCCCTGTGCCTGCGGAGTTGTGCCAGCATCTGTTCTGCATCCGAACTGCGCATGTAAGGCGTTCGAGGAGGGTTACGCCGGTGTCCATCCTGCGTCCGTCAGTATATGGCAAGTTACTCTGGCATAAGTGCACTTTCACCAGGGGATCTACTGTTACACCGGTGCAAGAGTTACACAGGATTGGGCTGCCAAACAAGTTTTCATAAACAGACAAATGCTATGCTCATCCATGTCAAGTGTGCCTAAAAAGGTAAAGGTATCCCCTGACAATTAAGTCCAGTCGTGTCCGACTCTAGGGTGTGGTGCTCATCTCCATTTCAAAGCCGAAGAGCCAGCGTTGTCCGAAGGCGCCTCTGTGGTCATGTGGCCAGAATGACTCTCCTTGCCGCAGTGCGTAGCATGCAGCTGGAACTCAGAGCGCTGTTTACCTTCCCGCAAGCGGTACCTATTTATCTACTCGCATTGACATGCTTTGGAACTGCTAGGTTGGCAGGAGCTGGCCAAGCAACGAGCGCTCACCCCGTCACGGGAATCGAACTGCCGACCTTTCGATCGACAGCTTATGGTTCAGCAGTTTAACCCGCTACGCCACCCGCTGGCCTTCAAGTGTGCCTAGCTAACCATTTAAAAAAAATGATGCCTTGTTTTTATGCAAAATGTATTGACATTACAGCTGCACATCATATTATAGGAGGATACCATATCTGCCATTTTTTAATGGTCAAGTGTGCCTAGCTAACCATTAAAAAAAATGGCAGATATGGTATCCTCCTATAATATGATGTGCAGCTGTAATGTCAATACATTTTGCATAAAAACAAGGCATCATCCTTGTCTAGGTTTTTTCAATGTCTGAGTTCTTTCTTTCTTTTTGTTTTCTCAGTTTCCATGCACATGTGGAATACCGTCTACAAAAACTATGATGCTGGATGGTATCTACAGTGAGTCAGATGCCAATAGCCTGGAAGGATACCCAAGAGGCCAGATGGTGACTGAGGAGGATAAACAAGACAAGATCCATTTAGCCATGAATAATGAGTCTAATGCATCAAGGAAAAGAGGGCTGAAGGGACATGTGAGCCTACGTATCATGCAGAACACACATGCCATTGACAACTACTCAAGAATAATATTCCCAGGCACCTATATATTTTTTAATTTGATATACTGGTCTGTCTTTTGCTGAAAAATGCTGAGGCAGTGGTTGATCCAGGAGACATTGACAAGACTCTACAGTGCATTTTGTCTGAGACTGGAGTCTGAGAGAGAAAACAGTTCTCTTTGGCACATGAAAGTGCCAGACATATTTCCCATGAGGCACTTCACACAAAGCTGATGGAGACCATTCACTTGTGCCAGTTAATTTCAGCCTCCCATTCCTCTCTTAATTTATCTTAAGACAGTCTTATCTTTCATACTTGAAAATATGCACCTGTTGAGTCCAGATATGAGCCGCTGCATATGTCTTCAGAACTGAGCCTTGGCCCCTAGGATTCTCAAATGAACTCTTATAAGGGAAGCTAGGAGGAGATCTAAAGTCTGCTGCCTGAACTAAATGTAGTGTGTTGAAATACAGGAAAGCAATTGCATGTTATGGGAGAACGCGGTGATTTGGAACACAGTGATTATAAGGAATAGCTGGTACCCATAGTGGGGTTTGTTCTGCAGGGACCAGAGGAGGAATCGCCATGGAGGAATCCTCACCATGGAGGAATCATCCAAGTTAATCTGCCTGGTTCAAGTGTGGCTTCTGCTGGCAGGCAGCAGAAGCGCCCTGAAAAAGACAGCAGGTCTTGGTAGGATGTGGCTGAGGAACACTGCTAGTGTACCCTGTCAGCATAAACAAGCAGGTGTGTTGACACTAACAATTTGCGGGTCTTTTTCTAGTCAAATCCTGCAATTAGTAAGCAAAACTATTCAACCTAGTGAATAGGTTGCTTCACTATTCAGTGCATTTCTGAAGGATGCACTCAGCTAGATGTTAGGACTCAAGTTCTCACATACATCTGCTGTTCTTGCATACCACACAAAATGTTTGCTGCTGACATAACAATAATCTGCACCAATTAGTCCTCACAGACAGTCTGTCTCAAGCAATAATATGTATGATGAAAGCCTCTACAATCACTAAATTCCCTTATTGACATGTCACTGAGGAGTGCCTGGAGGTAGCAGATGGGTACCACTAGGTACCACTATAATATTCCCACAAGAATGTTTTTTCCCGTCTCCTTACAATTTCCTATACATTTTGGAAGAGGATAATTACTTTGCCATCTTTATAATCATGGTGATTGTTCTGTGTGTGGGAACAAATTGAGTGGAGGGTTCTCAATCCTCCAAGCAAAATGCCTATGTCATTTTGTGGATAGGGCTGCCTAGATTAACATGATGAATTGTCTCTTCTGGCAATAACATAAATGTAAAGTGTGCAGGTTCTTGCCTCTAAAGTCATGAATTTTGGGACATCCTCTGACTAGGAAGCCCTAGTCATGTATATGGTACACAAGTATGAAAGTTGGCTGTGGCTACTTGCATGAAGGGAGAGACACTTTGCACATGTTTAGAGGCATTTATTATTAGTTTATATGTTCTAGGGCTGACGTGGCATAAAGAAGAATTCTGGACTACGATGTGGCTTATATTAAGCCATGAGGCAATGTCTGAAATACCTAAATATACAGTATGAGGTGACATCTGATGGTCTCTGTTTTGGCTGCAATTATGCAATTCACGCAGAAGTGATTTATGAATCACTTGTTCAAAACTATATGAAATTGACAGAAGCAATGCTATCACTATGAATATCTTAGCTGTAGCTTTTAAGGGATTTTTGTTTGTTTATAAACAGCAATAAATTATTCTTTACAGGATGTGACATTAAATATGTGGGTCCCAAATTCTGAAAATTTGTCCCGTGCTTCATGTTATTAGTTCATGTTATCAGATAACATTTCAGTGCTAGAACTGATTCGGTCAGAAAAGAAAGAAAAAAGAGGGATTATTTAAAAGGCTCAAATCTTCTACCCCTTTAATGCAGCTATGTATTAATTGTATGGGAACCACTGTAGTGGTAAGCAGAGAGATAGAGTTCAGTGCTTTTTTTGAAGGAGGAAGTCTATGGCAAACAGTCTCATGTGAATCAGAAAAATATTCCCTGCAGGAAGAAAAGCAGCTGCAGTAAGTTGGAGTGGTGGTGGTAAATAGTTACTGCAGTAAGTAAGGAAAAGTGGTGAAGGAGGATGGACAAAGAGTTAAACATCTCCTCCCCTCTGCTGCTTTTCCAGTCCAACTGACCCTCCCAAAGCAATTTTTCTCTATTTATAAAAAGGTTGCCAGGGTTACATTACATGTATTTACATGCAAAATTTAGTTACAGCCCAATCCTAACTAAACTCCTGCATGGCAATGCAGCAGCGCTGGCGTGGGCTGTGCTACATCCCGCAGGGGAGATTTGGCTGCTAGAGGTCTCCTCAGGGTAAGGGGACATTTGCCCCTTGCTCCGGGGTAAGCTCCAGAAGCTGCAATGGGTCAACTTGGACCTGCGCCAGCTCTATAGCTGACGCAATTTCGCATTGATCCATGCAGCTGGATCCGGCTTGGGAAGGGGGGTTGGATATGGCGTGCACAGGCGCTACTGATCCCACCCCATCGCTGCCCTGCCCTATTCCACCCCTTCCTTCCCTTCCCCCGCTCCTGCACTGGACTTACTTGGTCCGGTGGGCACCCCAATGGCTGCTGGAGTGTGCAGGAAGGCTTTAGCCTTCCCGCCAGTGTGCTTGACTTTCGCGCTGTCACAAAACACTTACCAGTACTATTGCAACAGTGCATGCCGGTAGAACACGCGTTCCACTGGCACGTCTTTTTGTTAGATTAGGCCATTAGGCCTCGGATTGGTTTATGGTTGGTCAGTTTTCTCTGTTTCAAATATATATATATATCCAGACTCCAAGCCAGAGATCCTTATGTGCATTAGTGAGAATAACTGTGTGTGTGTGTGGGGGGGGGGGATGCTTATTAGGGGACAAAGGAGATAGTGCTGCAGATTACTGTCACCACCCCTCAATGGATGATTGGTGCTGTCAGAGCTGACAGCATCAACCATCTGTTCAACTATGAAAGAGCACGATGCACTCAGCATTGGGTGCTGGATATTATTTTTCACATGCAGTACGCTTTTGGATGCATGCAGGATTGTATCCATAAGGGCAGTCCCCAGTCAGAAGCCCACTTCTATAAACACAAATCATTAAAAACCTAACAGCGCAATCCGACTTAACTTTTGTGCTGGTTTAACCAGCGGCGCAGCGAGAACGGGAGGCCCCAGAACGGAAAAGGGATTCAAATCCCCTTTGAATTCCTCTTTTGGAGGGGATTTGAATCCCTTTTCCGTTCTGGGGCCTCCGATTCTTGCTGCACCGCTGGTTAAACTGGCACAAAAGTTAAGTCGGATTGCACTGTAAATGTCCTTTAAAAGAGGGTATGTGTTGCGCAGACTTCCAGAATAACGTTGGGCACATCACTGAACCTTTTCGTGCCTCAATTTCCCCAGCTCTAACATGGGGGGGTGATTAATTAGCCTACCTCAGAGGGGTGTTGTGAGGCTTGTTTGACTTATTGAATGTTTCATGAAGTGTTTCATATTCTTCACTGCAAGACCCCGTGTAAATGCAGGATGTTGTTTTTATAGTGAATTCAGTAATACCTCCCATAACACTGCTTCCTTTTAGTGCGGATTTCGTTACAGCACTCTTTGTCCTAGAGTGATTGACAGGTATTGGGAGTAATGCATTCTGGGAAGCTCAAACAGTGCCAGTTTCCTGCCTTATCTTTAACATCTCCTATAGCGCTGTTTCCTACCGTGCTTGGCATTCTGGTAATACATCCCCTGCGTTACAATAGGAATTACAGTACATAACTTGTGTAACTACACTGAGCAATCACAGCTAATTAGTAATTTAATGTTAAGTATAAAGAACTATCAGGCAAACTGATTCCATATGCATGAGCCATTTTGGGATTGTGAAGACAATGAGACCACAGTCACCCTTGGGGTAGCTTCAGTGGATTTGCACCAGAGGTAAATGTTTTCTATGATGACTGTGATTGAATTGTGTACATATAGGATAATGTCTTCTGATGTGTAAATAAATGTCTTGGCTTCAGTGTGCTATTTATTTTGACTGACAGCCCAATCCTTTCGAAGGCCTGCTGTGGCGGAACATGTGTTCTGCCAATGCAGGCTGCCACAAAAGTGCCCTAAAGTGTTTTGCGGCACTGCAGGGAGCTGGTGCGCTGGCAGGAAAAAACAGCGATGGAGACCTGCCGGCGCAGGTAAGCAGGGGGAGGGCAGGGGGACTTGAATGGGGCAAGGAATGGGGAAGAGATGGGCGGGGTGGATGGATCAAGCTTTGGAGGGGGCTGGTTTCGGCAGCAGCACATGCCGAATCCCAACCCGCTTCCTGGGCCTGAGTCCGTCTGCACAGATCAACGTGAACTTGTGCCAGCCATATAGTTGACGCAGGTCCGAGTTGACCTGTTGTGGCTGCTGGGGCTTAACCCGGGACAAGGGGACAAACCTACCCCAAGGAACTCTCTAGCTGCTGAAAATTCTGTGGGATGCAATGTAGCCTGCACCGGTACCGCTGCATTGCCACATGCGGATTCACAGTGCAATCCTGTTCTAAATTCGACCAGCGGAATGAGCGTTCCACTGGTCGAAGACGTCGCAAACGTGCCATAAGGAATGTTTGCGTCTACTTCCGAGCAGGGAAGGCCGGTGCAAGGCCGGTCTCCTCTGCTCCGCCACCCGGACCGTCTCCCGCCCGCCGCCAGACCCAGGTAAGGATCCAGCGGAGGGGGGCAGTTCGGGAGCAAACAGCGGGGGTCAATAGGCCCAGCCGCTCCAGGAGGGGGTGGGGATCGGCCTCGGCTGAATCCTGTCCTCCACCGCACGGCTGAGCCGTTACACTACCTCCTTTGACTTCCACCAGCAAAATAGGTGGCAGAATTCTGAGGAGGCCGATTGGCCCCAGCGCTGCTTACACAAGCGTCCCCTTCCCCGAGGAGACTTTCTGCCGTGGGGGAGACTGCCTGCGGCGGAGCACAGGATCCGGCGGGCGGCCTCGGATTGGGCTGCCCATTAGGATTGGGCTGCCCCTCACTGAACTTACCTAGTAGCAGGTAGCAGTTATCCAGATGCAACATTCTGTTCTACCTCTCACTTATATGCTATGTTATGAACTAAAAGCTTAGCCTTAGCTAATATAATATCCATATATGCATGTATATAATGTATGTTTTGAAAATAGCCGGAAATATTTCTAATAGATGAAATTATACATCCTGGATGCAGGTACAGTTGTGGGACCTTCTTGGTTATTTGAATGCCTATCTTGAACTTAGATGTGTTCTTGATATAATTCTAACTGGCTCTGATTCCAATTACTGGCTCAACTGTCAATACAAATAAAGCGCAGAACGTCACAGCTCCCACACATTTATTTTGCCCTACTTTTTCTCAACCCAACTTTGATATGGCCATGAAATGAGGAGAGGCTGTTGCTCAATGGTAGAGCACTTGCTTTGCATGGAAAAAGTCCCAGGTTCAGCCCCCAGCATCTCCAAATAGGGCAGACAAAGATTCCATTCCAGAGCAAAGTCAGAGTCAGCGGTACAGAGTTAGATGGACTAATGGTCTCACTTAGCATAAGGCAGCTTTCTATGGCCCTACGAGTTCAAACGTGGCCTCTGCCGTAGACTGGCCTGGTGACCTAGATCAACTGACCTTCCTCACATCTCTGTCTCCCAGTCTGTAAGATGAGGGTACGTATGACCTACTTCACAGAGGGGCTTACCGGTATATGCTTTCAACTTATGGGCCCAACTCTCCATTCAGAAGTGTACCTTGCTTTTGAGTATCAAAAGTAGAAAACATTTGCACAGCTTTGGTTTTAGGACTGTGGCAACCATGATGGTACATCATTTTCCAATAGTATAAACTTAGCAAGCATCAAATTGATTTAAGCATTTATTATTATTATTATTATTATTATTATTATTATTAACAACAGTATTTCTATACCGCTTTTCAACAAATAGTTCACAAAGTGGTTTACCTGACAAAATCAAATGATTAAATGGCTCCCTGTCCCAAAAGGACTCACAATCTAGAGAAGCGTTATGCTGTCCTGGATCATAGAGACAGGATAGACCATAAGTAAACAAATAATTGTGTGATCCAACATCCTTAGAGTTCCTTAACAAAAGGAGTTTATTGAACTACATGAATCCAAGCCACATTTAGAAGACCGCCAAATATATTTTAAAAACAAAATGTATAACAACATTAAATTAAAATGTAAGCCCTTCTGGCTAAGGCTAAGCTGATTGGTTCTTTTAGTGGAGTTGGGTGAAGACCTTTAAAATAATGGATCAGGCTCAATATTAGTTTTATTGGTAACATAATTCTCACACACACCCCCAGCAAACTGTGAACGTGTAGGGGAAGAGAGAGCAAACCACAACTGTCAATGCTACATCTATGCAGACATACATATCACCATAATGTGATTGAATATATGTGTTCTATTTTTTTTCTCTCAGAAACATGCAACTGGAAGGTTTTTCAAGTGTCAACTAGAGAAGAGGGCAACGATGAGGGCAGTTGCCCCAGTTGTCTCACATGGGGAGAGTCACTGACAAAGAATACTCTGATTGAAAGGGGGGATCTCAAGTGATCATTCAGACTCTGAGCCTCTCATCTGGTCAGGCACAATGATTCCGGCTCAACCCCCCAAACATAACACAAGAGACAAGCATGTGCATGCGCATGCGCACACACCTTTTAGCTGAGATGCCTCCACCTTCAGTCACCTTCAGCTGATGCTGCATTGTTAAAACTTTGGCATGGGAGAAGCTGGCTTGTGTACCACTGCAGGATGGAGGCCAGGCCTTACTAGCTGATGCTCATATGATACTTGGAAAGGTCATGAGTTGTAGCATGCCATGAATATGTCATACTGAGGGAGCTGTTGAACAATTCGATCTATTGTACGTTTTAAAACCAACCGTTTTCTGTTTGTGTGTTGTTTTTTCAAATGGAAGTGTCTGGTCCAGAAAAGAGCAGGTGCAGCCCAGCCCGACAGTCTGCAATGCCCCCTGCTAATCCATGCACTTCTCACTTGTTCTGTGTCTGTCTCATGTGACTCAACTAAGCTGGCAGTCACAAGAGTACAGCTGCAAGCCTGATGATGAGAGCATAATACTATCCATAAAAGTGCAGTAAAAATGGCTTTTGCTTCCCCTGAGCAATACCAACCTCATTCTGCCATTCAGAATCACAGCAGCCTTAATCAGCAGACCTTAGAAGAGTTAGACCAATGACTGCTCTCTCTCTCTCTCTCTCTCCTTCCTGTTGACTTTATTATATCTCCCCCTTTCAGCCAGAAACAAGTTCCCAAAGAGGCTCATCATAACAAGCACCAACAGGATTGTAGCCAAAATGGGATCACCCACAAAGACAATGGAGGTTTCTGATTACTTAATGAATGCCAGAGGTTTGCAGTGGTTTGAACCTTTAAAAAGAAATACAAAAGGGGCAAAAAAATCAGCCCAGATGCATTTGCTTCCTGGGAATTATAAGAGTTAAAAGGAGAGAGTTCTGAGAAGATTCATACATCACAATCCTATGCATGTCTACTCAGAAGTAAGTCCCATTGTGTTCAGTGTTCCTGGGGCTTACTCCCAGGAAACTGTGTATAGGATTGCAGCCTGAAGGAGGCATCACTCTTCCTACTTGGGGGGCGGGGCAGAGCCAGGAGAGGGAAAGAACTTTAACTGAAAAAACTGCAAATGAATGAAAGAGGACAGAATTCAAACATGTATACAAATATCAAGAAAAAGAGAATAAAATGGAAAGATTTGAACTAGAGTGAAAGAGACTGAAAGATAAGGCTGGCTGTTCCATGCAGAAGATTCCTACCATGAAGAGGTGCATACTGCAATATGTTGTTGCTGGTCCCTTCTTGTGCATATCAATAACAAATTCAGGTGACTGCTTATCAGACTGGAAGCAAAAGGGGCTGCTCAAAAAGCAGTGGTTTCTACATATTTGGGCTAGGAGAGAACACCAAAATACATGTGAGCACAATGCATGAGTCTGTAAATGAAAAGGACCCCCCTCCCCCCACCACAGAGAGAGAGAGAGAGAGAGAGAGAGAGAGAGAGAGAGAGAGAGAGAGCCTGACATGGACTGAACATTCTCAATGGCCTCCGGGAGTCATGGACCGTCAAGTAACACTTATGGGGGGGGGGGGGAACACAGTTGAAGGGGACAGACAAAAAGAGAGAATTGGCCTGCTTGAGCCTTGAGAAGCTTATAGTAGCCTGGAGGATGGCACCAGGGTTGGGGAGATGCAACATTTTCTTGCAGGTCCCACTGGTTTCTTCTAATAATGGACACAGGTGGTTGAGCGCCTATCATGTGAAAGTGAAACAAGACAACCCACAAATACGTAGTGGTCTCTACAGAGGCAGAGCTATAACCACCACCACCCTGGCACCAGGGTGGGCGGGAGGGCCAAGCCTCCCCCGCCACCTGCTTATGCTGCTGAAATGGCCCGATTCTTGCGCTGCCACCAGCCGCTTTGACACACACACACCCGCCCACCTGTCGCCCGGGACCCAACACCTACCCGCGTGCCGCTGGGGGACCCTGACCCCGCCCCTCCCCACCTCCATCACTGGGTCTCTACATTCTTGGGAAGCTCCCCAGATATAGGTTTCTGCATAAGATTGTAAATTAAAATAAATGAATTTTAAAAAAAGCTTTAAAATGCCCCTGTGAGCTTCCAGGATCTATGGAATGTTGAGGGCTCCTGAGTCAAAGTTTCAGATGGTTTAGAAAAAGGGGAAATGGAGGGCAGGGGGAGAAAAAGAGGGAGCTGGCCTGCTCAAATAGCTCATAGTACATATCCTGGGGGTGCGGGAATTAGGGCTGGAGGATGTGTGTCAACATTTTGTAGCTGATCTCACATCAAATTCCTATCTGCCGATACAAAACTAAAGGGATAACTCCCTTACCTTGAGAAGGCCTTCGTGACTGCCCCACCACCACAGGATGTAGCGTGTGTGCCCCATTGGCACGGCTGCATCAGCACTGGAAAGTTGGATAGGATTGGACCCAAAGAAGAAGAGAGGTGATCTTGGAGTCCCTTATGAAAATGTCCTAAGCAAACATTCACTCACTGAGATAAGAAAGGAAGACAGCTCTAGATGGCAGCCTGCATATATCCTGCGTCTACATAGTTAGCAAATACACACATGTAAAAATGATGCAGCATAGGTGCGGGCGTCAGTACTGGAATGATGGTTTTGAGTGTGCAGGTGTGTGCTTCCATGTTCCATACTTAGTCCAATATACCAATCAAATATATGATGTTGCCATGTTGAGGGAGGACTGCATGTTAACAAACAGGCGTTACCAACTGACAGTTGGTTAGTACAGATTAATTCCTAATGAAGACAAAAACTCTTTATGTAATGTAATGCTTTTGGCTGTGGACCAAGGGTTGCAATCATCCACCCACAGCAAACCTTTAAATCCGGCTTTGTTCCACCAGAAAAAAAATTCCCCTAAAATATCTGACCATATATCTAAAGGTAGTATTTAAACAGCCAAAACCAAACCATTCAAATTTGTGGGAGACTCACTCTCAACCAGTAAATTGTACAATAAGCTATAACAGGGGTTCTCAATCCATTTGTCTTATGTCTTACTGCAGGGGTTCTCAACCCATTCCTGGCCGAGTACCACCTCCGATGCTACTCTCCTGCTCCGTACCACTGGAAGTGACTGGTGATGACAGTTACTTCCAAGTTTTCAGGTTTTCATAGACCAGAAAACACAGGTAGGAGGCTCTGGGTAGGAGCCTCTCAGGAGTGAAAATGCGCCGCCGAAAGTACCATGTTGGAGCGGGCGTCGAGCAGTCCAGCAGTGGTCCGAGTAGTGTACCACCAGCAGTCGGTCGAAGTACAAGTGGTGGTACTAGTAAGGTAAAGGTGACCCCTGACAATTAAGTCCAGTCATGCCCGACTCTAGGGTGTGGTGCTCATCCCCATTTCAAAGCCGAGGAGCCAGCGTTGTCCAAAGACGCCTCCGTGGTCATGTGGCCGGCATGACTCCCCTTGCCGCAGCACGTAGCATGCGGCTGGAACACGAAGCACTGTTTACCTTCCCGCAAGCGGTACCTATTTATCTACTCGCATTAACATGCTTTGAAACTGCTAGGTTGGCAGGAGCTGGCCAAGCAACGAGAGCTCACCCCGTCGCGGATTCGAACTGCCGACAGCTCATGGTTCAGCGGTTTATCCCACTGCGCCACCCACTGGCCTGGTGGTACTAGCACCACTGTTGAAAACCCTGGTCTTACTGCATCTTGGATTCTAAATGTTCAAAATACAAGAATGTAACACTACTAACACGTATTATAACATATGTTATCTCCTCCCAGTGATATAGAACAGTACACTTATACTGAAAAAGTTAAATAGCTTCAGAAGAGACACAAAGAATAAAAAAAAAGTTTTTTTAGTTTGAAACTTTCTGAACATTAACGGTTTGCTTGATTGGTCCTCGAGACTTAACGATACAGAGCAGAGTGATCAAGGGGAGTATGTGTCATATTGCTGACGATGAACATTCTGTTTGAACAGATACAGATTTCTGCTGTTGACAAAACAGCTCGGCCAGCAGCAACCTGAACCTGCGTGACACAATTTAAAATAGAGAAGCATGAAAGCAACCTTATCTGGTACGTGAAAGCAGGGGGATATGTGCCCTGGAACAGCTCGTCCATCTGAAGAAGAAGAAGCTGGCACTCACTGACATCAGCAGCTTCAGGAGTGTGTACACAAAACAGCTTCCTTGGATACAGCCCAACCATGCTTCCTGGCTCAAATGACTTTCATGCAAATCATAAAGGTACATTGAGGAGCACAAGCCTGTCAGCCACTCTGACAGGTACACTGTGCAAGTGTCTCTCATTATTCTTTGTAAAATGCAAACGGAGAACCAGATCAGATCCCAAACAACAATCGCCTTCTCCTAACAAGAAGCAGAATGACCCAGTCATCTGTGCGATAGCAGATTTACCTGCAACAAGCAGGGATGTGGATCAAGTCTCTGACTCCAAGTCTCGAGTCAAGTCCCAAGTCTTTGCCCCCAAGTCCCGAATCTTTGGTTGCGAGTCCCTATCTATTTAATGGGGAAAACGGGTTTAAACCTGAATAAAATTACACGCAGCTTTGACTCATATGCTATGGTCATGTTCTGTGATAACTGGTTTTTGGGAAGAAGTGATTAATATTATTAAGGTTGTAACTAAACAAAGATTGTGACTAGTTTTTTTTTATTTATTTACTGATGTATCTGTAATTTTGAATTATATACCTGTGGCCTGGAGATTGACTCTTTATCAAAGGAAATGGATTCTCTGCACCCTTACGACGGCTAAGAAAATGATTCTGAAAAATTGGAAGGACAAAAGCCCACCGTTTATTGTTCAGTGTTCGAATAACCTTTTGATGCTTTCTAACTTTGAATGAATGGCCTATAGGCGACAACTACAGATGGATATATATGAAAATATTTGGAAACCGTTCCTTGATTTAAAATACAGTTAGGAATACTGTAAATACTTTCTTTTTCCTTAGTATGACTATGCGGGATTGATGTTAATCACCAAATATACAACTAATGCTATGACTTATACTCTCCTTTCATGTATTATTTCCTTTGTGTGTGGGTGTGTCGTAAAAGACTCAAGTCTCGAGTCAAGTCTTTTACAATCACTGAGTCAAGTCCAAGTCAAGTCATTGACGCGACTTGAGTCCGACTTGAGTCCGAGTCAATAGACTCAAGTTTACATCACTGGCAACAAGGATTACAGGAAGGCTGCAATTGCATGCATTGGGGCTTTTTCCCATGGTTCGGCACATGACCTCCACATATGTTTCAACAGTCCCTATTTATCAGGGAAAGTCTCTTTTCTAGTACCTGACCCTAAAAAATCACTGTCCCTATTTTGTTCCCTAATATTGGGGGGGGGGGGTGTTTTGCCTAGTTCAGCTTTTGCCACTGTGAGTTGCCTGCCCGCGGGCAGCATCAGGGGTTGGCCAGGTCAGGCACCTACTGAGGGCCCATGTCCATCCAGCCAGGCTGAACCTCTGAACTATTGCAGATTACCCCCATTTGCTGAAGGGAAGGATGGGAGGATCCATCGCCTCCTGCTGCCTGTTGTCGGGCAATGCAGGACTTGGCTCCAGGGCCTCTCTAGCATCCTGGCACCAGCTCAAGTTATCCTACAAGGTCCCCTTTCCCCTCCTCCAACTCTCTAGAAGATAAACGAATGGGAAGTGCAATGCACTTGCCATTCTCTTTCATTTATTTTAGCATGTTTATCATTTATTCTCTTTTCATTTATTTTAGCATATTCTTGCCCTCAGGTAGTTTCCCCCGCCACCCTTGCCTGCCAACCCCCCCCCCCACCATCCCATCCATAATCACCTACCACTACCAGTCCATTTTCCTTTTCTTTCTTCTGCCTGAAATCCTCACCAAAATTGTTCATTTTTTTGTCTTTCTGATTACCCCCATTTTTCTTTCATGGTCACAATTGACCCTATGGTCACTGAGTTTCCCGTTCATATGACCATGATCCTCTCCTTTCTTCACAGGAAATATGGAACAAAAAGAAAAACGTGTGTGTAAATACAATGTCTTATAAAATATTTTTTTCCCTGTAATCTCCCCCCCCACCTCAAAATTTAATCATTTTGCATGATGCTGTCACAAAAATACAGGAATTTGGGGGTAGAATTTGCAGTTTTTAGGTTGCTCCACCAGGGGGAAATAAATCCACACACATTTTATTTTCCCTTCAGTCTAACATGGTCTTTGAATGCTCACTCACACCAAAAATGCATTTAATACCTTCTTGTGAGATAACCCTCAGTAGGATTTTCAGAATCCTACAATTTTTTTAGTGAATGGAGAAAAGACAAATTAACTAAAAGACTAAGAAGGCAATGATTGAGTATCTTTGTATCAGATTTCTCCTATCTGAGTGATGAGAAGCAGCAGTTGTAGTTCTCAAAATACCAAGACGAAGTGTTCAGACAATGTGACCCTGTCAGGAGGCGGGTGGTGGTGGTGGTGCAGTGCTTTATATAATATGACTAATGAAATGATGCTGCTTAATGTCCCCCCCCCCCACTCACTCTCTGGGGCTGAAACTAGAAGCAAGATGGGGGAGAGGTGTGACTTCACCACAAAAGGTGGTGATAACCCCTTGGGAGATATCATCTGACTGTTTATTCATAGCTGCAACCGGGATACATAATTTTCTGATCTCCCTACCCCTCCTGAAAATTTACAGGGCTCAAAAAAGCCTGGTATACAATTTGGGAGAACTTCAGCTCTCGGTTCCAGATGTTTAGGTCCATTTCATTGAAAGGGATTATTGATTACTTTTAATAGCCATACATTCTTCCATTTTGACAAAATGTATCTGCTAATATTTTTAACTTTTGATTAAGTAAAATACAATCCAGGCAGTGTACAATGAGGTGATATTTATGGGATTTATCACCTCATTGTACATTGTAACGAGCCATGAAAATCTGCATATTTCGTTAATCCAGGCAGTAGTTCCTCCTTAAAATAACTACCCAGTAGTTCCTCCTTAAAATAACTACCACATTTCAAACATCTTTTTAAAGTAATATTGGTGCACACTCTCTACTTCCATGAATACAGTACTGACAAGTTTTAGGGGCAGTGCTATCTGAGTTTCCATTTCCTTTGAAGGAGAGAGCACTGGAGGTTTATGTCCCATGTAATATTTGGTGTGTCTACATTGTAATGATCCAAATTGAACATTCAGTGTACGCAACTAGTATGCACTCCTATTAGCAAGTATGCTACTGCTTCATATCATATTCCCAGAGAGACACTGGTGCACCACAAAGTGCCTTCCAGTCAGTCTCTGTAGGTCATCATTCAGTCTGACTCTGTCTCATCCAGAAGCTGCAAACAGCAGTTTCTTATCGTTCACAGACCAACTCCTCCAGCATCAGCCCATCCATGAGGCTGACTGATGGCCCGATCCTTACCAAGCGACGTGCCAGCAGAATGCATATTCCACTGGCACATGCTGTCACAAACACACCATAAAGCGCTTTGTGACAGACAGCAGGTGCGCTGGTGTGATGGCCAGAGCCTTCCCACTGGCGCCAGTGGTTGTAGGGTTGCTCGCTGGACCAGATACATTCAGTGCAGGGGCAAGGGAGGGTGGGCAGGGGGTGGAACAGGGCAGAACAGGGTGGGGGAAGCAGCAATGGGGGTGGGGAAGAAGATTGGACCAGGGAGGGGGCAGGATCTGCAATGCTGGTGTGCGCCGTATCCAACCCCCCTTCCTGGGCTTGATCCGCCTACATGGATCAACGCAGATTTGTGCCAGTGATATTGCTGGTGCAGGTCCAAGTTGACCCATTGTGGCTGCTTGGATTTACCCCAGGGCAAAGGGACAAATGTCCCCTTACCCCAAGGAGACCTCCAGCAGCCCAAAATCCCCCTGCGGGATGCAGCACAGCCGGCCACTTGTGTCGCTGCAGCGCTGCGCGGGGATTTGCGCTGGATTGGGCTGTGAGGCAGTTGCCTCATACAGCATATCGATGGAAGGAGGCCTACCTAAGTATGCCAACTCACCTCCAATGCTGCTCCTCCCACTCCCTGGGTTGGAAAAAGAAAGACAGGGGTGGAGGGGAAGTGTGGAGGAGAGGAGAGTGGTGGACTAGAGCATCCGTGATGCTGTAGACCACCACTCTCCTCAACTGCTCACTTCCTCTGCCGCCCTTCCTCTTCCAATACAAGGAGTGGGAGAAACAGAGGCTGGAACATCACCAGGTAAGAGGGGCAGCATTTGGCATGCTCCCTGAGGTGCCAGCTACTCTTGGGCAGGCCTTGAACCCCCTCCTGCAGTGGGGGAACATCTTCCAGCTCAGTTGGCTTTTTCACATTCCACAGGCTTTTTCATATTTCACCCCTTTTTTTGAAGAACTGCCCTGAGCACGATTGCTGAAGTCATTGCGTTGGCCTGCCATACAGATCTCCCGGCTCAGTTCTAGCTTGGAACTAACAAAATGTGTTTGTGAATTCCATGGAGCATGAAACTGGCACACAATTTCCCTGAGTAAAATCTGCAGTGCCAGCCATCCCATTGGTCTGAAACTTGGCCACCCACTTAGGTCTACCTCTTTGTGCAGCTTTGCCTTAAGGCTGTGTTTTTTTTCAAACTGCGTTCCAGGGAATGTTTGGCCTGGGTTTCTTGAAAACTTATCAGAATGTTCTCAATTAGATGCACAGTGCAATCCTGTGTAACTTTGCACCGGTATAACAGTAGATGCACTGGTGTAAGTGCACTTAGGCCGGTGTAAGTGCACTTACACCGGTGCATCTACTTTTACACTGGTGCACCTGCTGTTATATAGGATTGCGCTGTCAGGTAGGTTGAAAATCACTGTCTTTATGTGCTGTTGGCTATCCAACAGACCTATGTTTTCCTGTTCTTATTTACTGATTACCCTGAGACACAAACACATGCCATCTTTCTAAAAGAAAATTAAGTTATCATTCCACATTTTCTCTTCTAGCACAACCTTATCATTGTATGGTGAACCCATGCAAGTTCATACAGCTTGGCCTGACATTGCTGCCGGGAGAACAGCAAGAGCTGATGAAATCATTTGGGTTATGAAGGCTGTCCTTCTTATAGCACAGCTCATCTTCCATATTATAGTCCTACAGCAGCAATTTCTTTCCTATCAACATCTGGCAACTGCAGTCCACTTTCTGAGCTTTCCATTTTTAATATAGTCTCCCTCTCTTTGAAAAAGATTAGAGCTCTCTGTCATTGCTGAGCTGTCAGCTCTCTGCTGAATCATCAGTTGAGGAAAGCACTGCTAAGCTATCCATCACATAGAGTAGGCAACGTTTGCTCCACCAGCAATGCAAATCATAATGGGGATCCATATTGACCAAAAGTTGGGTTCCAACAACCACAACAGTCACTTTCAAAGAAGTCAGTCCAAAGCTTGCACAGCAGACTCCTTTTTGTGGGTGCTGGAAGAGGCTCCCTCCTCTTGCAGTCCAGCTTCTACAACAGTCCTTTTCCCTGGAATTTGCCATCTTCATTCCCTTTTTACAGAGCATCCAGGTGTCATGATCAGATTCTTGCAATCTAGTATTTTGTGTGTTGTCTTCCTGTGCTTGATCAGACCTGATTTGTGGCAAAAAATTTACAATAAAATGCAATTGCAACACCAGCCTTTCTAGTGAGAAGAACAGGTAAAAGTGCTAGTGAAGCTTTTAGGCAGAACTGTTTGTTTAACTGAATCTTTTGTAGGTTTTGCCTGTTTTATTGCTTCCTGTCACTCTTTAATTGTTTTTTTGAATTGCCTCAATGTCAGTTTCTGACCCCTTGTGGAAGGTGTGGTATGAGGTTTTATTACTGGTTACTTCTATTATTGTTTTTTTCCATTTTTTATAATGAAACTATTTTGCTATATAATATTATAAGGAAAAACATGAGAGGAAATCAGGAACTAAAGCTTCTCTCCCTTGCCATCACAGGAATAGCAACTGGCATTTGTGACAATCCAGTGAGGCAATTCAGAAGGCACTGTGCACTGTCTTCTTGCACACTATCCTAGAAGAGCATATGACAGGAGGATGGAGTGGGACAGCTTACCTCGTCCTTTAGCACCACTGCTAAAATTGCAGCAGCAGAACTGGAGGACAGAGAGAGGAAAATCATCAGGATCACTTCAGTACTTCCTTACCTTTTCTACCACTTGATTCTTCTTCAAAACAGGCCTGACAGGGCTGGCCCAAGACTTCCTGATGTCTGAGTTGGCATGCCAAATGTTGCCCCCTTACGCAATGATGTGCCAGCCTCTGCTCCTCCCACTCTCCAATGTTCTTCCTCAGAAATCTTTCCTCTTCCACATTTCCTCTTCCTCTCTGTCCCCCTCTTCCTTTTCCATCCAGGTCATGGAAGGAGTAGTAGTAGTAGTGAAGGTAAGTAGATGGACAGAGGTGGGCGTCCCTGACCAACCTGCTGCCTGAGGCAACAACTTCAAATGGCCTCATGGATGGGCCGGCCCTGGGTGCAAAGAATCTTGGGAGCAAAAAAGGAACCTCTCTGCCTAGGCAGTTTTGAACCCTAAAGAGGTAGGGAGGTAATGGTATTGATGATGGGGAGGGATGTGCATGTGCATTTCAAAGGGAGGTAGAATCTGGACCCTACTTCAGGTGCTGGTCCAGCTTCAGCTGGCCTTGCTAATCCCTCAGTTCTAATCAACAGGAAGCAATAAAAAGGGCAAAACCTGCTAGAAGTACAGTTACAATTGAAAAACATTAGAAAGGTTTTCTTTAAAAACCTTAAAAAGAACCTTTGCTAAACAACCCATTTTCCCACAGGCTACTGCTACTCAGCTCACTACCTTCTTTGTCCCCTTTTTTTCTCAGTTACTTTGCCTCTCGGGTGCCAAATCTATTCATCCTGCCACCTCCTCAGAGTCTTCCTTGGTTTCTTAGAGGCCTGCTTCTACAGCCCTCCTGCCTATCACCAACAACACACACTATTATACTGAAAACCTGAGAAGTACAAGCACAGAACACAGGATTTGTGTTTGAGGAGACTGAAGGCTTATATTAGAACTAAGCAGAGCATTGTTACCGTCTATAACGATATCCAACATTCTTAGAATTTCTTGTATGACATCCCAATCCAACCCCACTGAGCAATCTTCCTTTCACTAATAAGCTCATTAGACTCACCATAACAAAGAATAAAAACACAAGCAGAACATGTTTTCTATTTCAAAAAGATTAATAATCCCAGCCCGGTGGGTGGTTTCCCCTCAGCTGAATTGCCCTTTCACTTTTCTCATAGAAGCAGCACTAATTGTCAAAATCCAGCAACTTAACCCTTCCATTCAGCAATTAAGATGTTCTTGAACATTCCATGACAGAAGCTCAGCCAATGGCCTGTCTTATGCCACAAGCTCAAACTTACTACTCTTCCATGTGATGGAGAAGATGAGCTACTTTCTGAGAATAAAGTCAGTTAATTTACCATCCACAAGTCTTAAAGATGTGAAAGAGAATGTGCCCACTTAAAGGTTTAAAATGCCTTTGAAAATCTCAGACAAGACACAACTGTGAAGTTGGCATTACACACACACAATGCTGAGCATGCTCACCTTGAACATGGACTCCAATACTACAAAGACAGTAGGAATATTAGCAGTGCAATCACATCCCACATGTCAAACTCCTTCAGAGGTGATTTCAAGAACCCTTTGCCCAAGCACCACACAGGCTAGCTAACTACAGGCTGTCAGCCTCCATTGTCCCAGCTTCACACTGAAACAGAAGTGGCAGATGGTGTGAAAAGAAAAGCAACCAGTATTGAGTGAGAAAGAGGGGAGGGGACTGACGCTGAGAGATTTAGTGAGGGGCTGAGAGATGGAAGGGACAAAATGGGGTGATTCAAAGAGTAGAGATAGCCAGTTAGGAAGCAGCTGGGAAAGCATGGAAGGGAGGGGGTTTATTGGAAGGTGAGGCGAAGAAGGCATAAAATGGGACTGGAATGAGGGAAGAAGATAGTTGGGTGTGGTGAAGGTCAGGAAGCTGGGGGTTGAAGGTAAAGGTTAATTTGAGAGGGAATTAATGAGAGCAGGAGCTGGGAAGGAATGATCTGGGAATGAGAGGAGATAAAAAGGGGAGAAGCAAAAGGGAGAAAACAGAGTTTATGTGTGTGTGTGTGTGCGCGCGCGCGCACACGCGCACATGCGCACTCACATGCATCTTCCTCTGAAACTTTACTTGCTGAATAAAGGTCATATTGACAAAAACAAGCCTGAGATCAGCTCCAGTGCAAGAGTAATGATGTAAATGTCTAACATGCAAACGGAAATGCAGTATCTTGTTTTGAAGGATGTTGTTCTCAGCAGAGCAGAGCAGATCTGAGCAGCATTAGCTCATGTTGGCACACGGCCAATTGCAGGAGTGTTTCGGATTTCTTCTTCCTGGCTGGCATATTCCCTTTTCTTTATACAGTATACAATCCATTTAGGGATTTACACAGGCTTAGGTGCACATGAACTATATTTTGCCTGTGCTTTGTTTTTGTTCTGATTTAAGGAGGCTTCGGTCATGGGTATTATTCTATTCCCTCAGATGTGGCAATTGCTACTCTGTCTACCAGATCCAATGAAAGTCTTACTTTTTCTTTTAATAATTAAAAAATAAGAAATCTCTAAAGGTGAAGGTAAAGGTGACCCCTGACAATTAAGTTCAGTCGTGTCCGACTCTAGGGTGTGGTACTCATCCCCATTTCAAAGCCGAAGAGCCAGTGTTGTCCAAAGACGCCTCCGTGGTCATGTGGCCGGCATGACTCTCCTTGCCGCAGCGCGTAGCATGCGGCTGCAACACGGAGCGCTGTTTACCTTCCCGCAAGCGGTACCTATTTATCTACTCACATTAACATACTTTGGAACTGCTAGGTTGGCAGGAGCTGGCCAAGTAACGAGAGCTCGCCCCGTCGCGGATTCGAACTGCCGACCTTTCGATCGACAGCTCATGGTTCAGCGGTTTAACTAGCATGCCCCAAAATGTGCCAAATGAGAACCATGGCCCAGGAAGACCAAATTTCCTAAGACTGGTGGAGACTCTCTTCTTGGACCATCTCAGGAAGCAGCCGCTGAGGAATCCTCTCCCCCAGAAGCCTCCACAAACAATAAGGGAAATGAATCCCCAGAGGCCATGCCGCTTAACCCATCACCTCAACAGGCCCTCTGCTCTGTTGATAACCAATAATTCCTCCCTAGAAGTCCTTTCAGTTCTTGGCATCTTGCCTTCACCACCACACTAATCCCTGATGTGGCAGCAAATTCATTAGGTGACCTGCCAGCATCATCACCATGGTACACAAACCGGGAGCTGATCCCTTCCAGGGAGGTGGGGCCAAGAACACAACCTCCCTGCAAATCAGTGGTTCCCAACCTGGGGGTCGGGACCCCCAAGGGGGTTGTGAAGCAGTTTCTGGGTGGTTGCGGAGGGCTGGCTGGCTGGCCACACCCAAGATGGCGGCTCAGTCCTCCGCGCCCTCCACTGCAGAGAAAGAAGTGTTTGATGTTCTCTTGGGGCTTGTTTGCTCACCTTGTGTTACTTTCTGCTTGCCTTTTAGCATCTCTGTTAATATAAGCTCCCTCACTCACTCCCAAATGGGGCTACATACGAGTACAACTTTCAAAATGTGATTTATTTTCAAAAGTGTGATTTTCAAAAGTGTGATTTATTAAACAGTGGAACTTAATAAAAACAATGACATCACTTTCGGTCCTAGGTCTTAGGGGTGTCTCGACAGATTGTCATTCTACAAAAAGGGGTCCCAGTGCTAAAAAGGTTGGGAAACCATGGTATATAATAATCCCTAGTAGGCCTTGGGCCAGCACTGGAGAAACACTAGACTTGCTAGCCCAGGCCTAACCTTGCCTCCAGTGCTCCTTGTACTCTGTCCAGGGTCCTAATGCCCACCCCTCCAATAATAACTGAACCCACCATTGCCAGGATTCCAGTTACTTTCCACTGCCCTATTTCCACCTCTGGACAGTGGTGCTTCTGTAGGTTTGATATGTAACATGAAAATAAATAGGAAAACTAGGTCAGGCAAAAAGGAAGCAAACTTTACTTTACTTCTGAAGAAGCATAAATAGGCCACTAAGGAAGAAATTTCAGCAATATTAATGCAGTACCTGGATGGCCAGATCCCTAAAGGTGTCCTTAAGTTACATTTTGCCACTTTACACCATGAATATCCATTATAGCTGGAGGAATGGTCATATAGAGTTCTAGCACCGAGGCTTTTGTTTTTTCTGTTACAGTAGTTGGTACAGAGGTTTTTACTTATATATATATAAAATAAAGGGGGAAAGAGAAATATTCCATAACTAGTGCACAAAAGCAAGTGCATGCCTTTAAGATTATACGACTCCGGTCATGTAATTCCCTCTTAAAGGGCTTACATCAGGGCTTCTCTGTCACTTGCAGTTTGTTCAGAAGGCTGTGACATATTGGCGTGGTGATCTGAAGAAAGCTGGCTTTAGGCATTTTGGTGCCCAGCCAGGGCTGGCCCATTCATGAGGTAGTCTGAGGAGGTTGCCTCAGGTGGCACATTAGTGCAGGGGCTCCACCTCCATCTGTCTGCCTGCTTCCATCACTCCTCTTCCTTCTGCTAATCCTACTCCCTAGATTTAAAAAGGAAGAGAAGTGTGGTGAGGAGAAGAATGGTGGGCTAGAGAATATCAGATCTAGCCCACTACTCCTCCACACTTCCTTTCCCATTCCGTTCTTCTCATCCTTTTTGAATCTGAGGCAGAAGCTAACAAACACCCTGTGGAAGGGGGGGCCACAGCAAAAAATGTCACCCCCATGACATCGCCACCGCAGCTGCTGCAAAGGGCTTCCCAGGCACAGGTGGGCGGGCCAAACTATCACATTGCCACCTGCCCGCTTTTTGCGCCGCTGCTGCCAATCCTGCCACCCATGCAACGGGGTTGTCGCCCCCACCATTTTGTTGTTCCACCACGTGCCGCCCGGGGCCCCTGCCCGCCCCGGCGACGCTTCTGTTCTGAGGAGGAGGAGTGGGGGAGGTGCAGCACTGGATAAGGGACATTTGGCATGTGATGCTGTCTCATGGCCAAATCTTAAATTGGGCTACACAACCCTAACACAGTTCCGCTGTTGTAAACGGTCATAAGGTGGTGACACAGCACGCTGCCAGCAGCCATTTTGGGGCTGCCACAATAGTTAAGCAACACAACACTATAAATATCTGACAGTTCCATTGTTGGGCAGCCTGATCCTCTCTAACTCTAGCTCTAGGCCATCGCAAACGAGCCATAAAGCACATTTGTGATGACTCTGGAGTAAGGGCCGCTGGCACAGAGGCTGGCAGCCCTCACTCCCCCGCCCTCCGGACCTGGCACCCACTGGTGGGGGTAAGTCCTGCACCAGTCGGTGCAGGGGGACGGCAGAACAGGGCAGCCCGGGGATGACCATTGGTTGGCCCGGGCTGGGAGAGGGTGAGGATATCGGCGGCAAGCTCTGCCGATATCCTAGGCCCGTTCCCAGGCCTAGCCGGCCTTACACCTCAGATGTACGTCAGCTCCATAGCTGCCGTACATCCAAGGATGCCCATAGGGACCTGGGCGGCTTGTATCCGGGGAAAGGGACAAATGTCCCCTTCTTCCAAGGTGCTCCTGGGCTGCCCTGGGATAGGAGGATGCAGCGGACGGCCCTTTAGACCAGCTGCTGCATCTTACACAGGATTGTGCTGTAATTGAAGCTAAAAGAGGGGGAGATACATCAGCAGTGTTATTCATTATACGCTTTAGTCACTAGGTTCCACTATTAGTTATAGTTTGGAGTGAGCTGGGAATGTTCTTTTGCAGGCTGATTCCTGTTCCTTTGACACCCGAACTACAAGTGATGCTAAAAGTGTCATTGTATTCTCATCTTTCCTTTTTTTTAAAAAAAAAGCAGCTGCAGGGCTCCCAATATGGATCAGAACCACTGGATGGAGGGAGAAGGGTTTAACTCTTTCTCCCTTGTTGCTTTTCCAATTACAATCCTCCCCCAAGATGCTCTTTGCCCTCGAAGGGAAGCTGCCATGTGTAGTTTGACATTCAAATAATAAAGAACAACATGACTATTACCGTCACTGTCATTCCTGAAGCCTTCAGCAACATCTTGTCACCCTGTTGTCTAGACAGAAAAGCCCTTAGACCTCAAACACAGACTGCCATATAAAAAGAGAAGACAATGTTTTCCGGATTTCTTAAAATCATGAAGAAACCTGCTGGCTTGAAAAAGGGAATTTCCTTGCCTAGAGGACTGGGATAGGATATGTGTGAAAGCCTTGTGGAAGTTTGATACCAAAGACAGGACAAAAGGAGCAAGTGGTAGTACTATCTTGTCCCTCGACTGTGAAATTAGTATGGGGCCTACTTTGGGAGGGGAATCAATGGGTACCGTAATTCTAGAAACGGCTATTTCTAAATCCTTCATTAATATCCATAACTATAACCATTTCATGACTTGTCAAATGCTGGCAGTATTATTACCTAAGCTCGTCAAAACCTTTTGTTGCTTTCTTTGCCTATGGAGTTTTCAACTCATGAAAACAATGAGCAATGATGCCTTATAAATATCCACAATGGACACAATTCACTTTATTCACATCTGAACCTCCTTAACTGGATGCTTTCTGCAGGCCCTGTTTGTACCTAAGCACTCTGGCCCACAGACAAGAATGAAGCATGAGCCACAAGCCCTGCATGGTTCCTGAACCACATCAACAATGGCATCTCCATAAACAACCATCATGTCCAACTGGGAAAAAAAAAGCCAGGGATCAAAATACGTATTATATTTCATTCGTAGAGCAAAGTGATGAGGACGAGATGGCGGTCCATGATGCACCTCAGAATGGCTCTTAAAATTCATGCTGGCGACATAGAAGGCTATCTCAACAGGTGCTTCAGCTGGCATCAGACAGCCTTTCTCACTGAGTAAAGAGCTACCCTAGACAACCTTTGAACAGTCAGCATATCCTAGTTTTCTTAAGTGGAATGATAAATGCCATTTTCCAAACTACCTGAAATGCTTCACTTTGTTTAAATGTATACAATAGCTTGTTTCAAGCGAAAAGGAATAACTGTTCTGCGCAGATTCATGAATTCTACACTCTTCGAAAATCCCTGCCATCTGACGTAGAGGGATTTATAGGTTTAGTGGAAATTGCTTTCCCCACTGTCCAGATTAAATACTGCGGGATGATTTTTTGTATGAGTAAACATCCTTCCAATAATGAACAGACCAATAATGTCTTAAAAAGAGAAAAAGAATCTTCATTTTGGTTTTTGTCTTCTTTTGTGGACTATTTCTGGACACAAGACCAGAGGATATTGTTTTGACAATCCATAAAATGCAGTTTAGCATCTTCTGGCTGCTTTGGGGCTGGGTTTTTGCCACTGAATGCAGAACTCACTGGCCAGGAAAAGAAATACATGAAGTCTATAAGAAGGGCAGGTGAGTTGATTCAAGTGTGAATCTGCAGGGTCAGAATGTACTGTTTTGGATTGCTATAGTCTTAATAGATTAAACTGGCCATTTTTCATATGCACAAACATTGTGATGTTCTCTATTTTTAAGGCTTTGCTTAGCTCCTTTGTCATTTAATGACTAGCTGTTACATATTTTACAACCCATGATACAAAAAAAAACCCTGTTTATTTTTTAAACTGTTTGATTTGGGGGAAAGAAATCAAATGGAGGTGCTAAATATTAATTCACACATTCATTTTTAATCTATTTAATGATGTAGTTGGGGCAGTGGGGTTATAATGGACAGATAACCTTTTCTTTTCAGTTTTGAATCTCTATAGATTACCTTCCTTCATAACATGTAGAGGTCTTTCGTGTCAAACTCCCATCATAATTTCCTTCCATGAACATCATAAATTCACCTTTCTGTGTATATATCTGTTACTATTATGGGTACATGCATATTATACAGCAATACTGCTTTGAGAAAAATAAATCAGAACAAACCACAAGCTATGGTAAAGATATTCAAATAATCTCTAGATTCATTATCTGGCTGTTTCTAAAAGGGCATAGTTATTTTCCGTTCATTTATTTTCATAGCCAGGATGATGTAGTGGTTCTGTCTGTGTTGGACTGTGTTAGACCTGGAAGATCCAGGTTCAAACCCCTGCCCAGCCATGAAGCTACCTGGGTGACCTTGGGCCAATCACTATATCTCCAACTTACCTCACAGGGTTGTTGTGAAGACAAAAGGAGGCAAGGAAACATGTACACCACCTTGAGCTCCTTGGAGGAAGAGCAGTATAAAAATCTGAAAAATAAATAAATGTACTGTATTGTCCTTTACAGGCATCCATTGATACTTGATCAGTCTGTGTTGTGCTTTAAGATTAACATTCCTACAGCACAATCCTCAGCAATGGTTACTCAGAAATAAGAAACCCACTGAGTTCAGAGACATTTACTCCCATCAAGGGATTATCTTGGCAAATATTTTAGATCTAGTACAGAGAATCCATACCGAATATGAACAGATATAACATGAAACACACAACAGTTGTTGAATGTCTGGGGGCATATTGATGGTTTGTGCTTTGTATACGTTCAGTGTTTTGAATAGTATCTACTAGCTGGCCAGCTTAACTTGTTTATTTATTTATTTATGATTTAATAATATTATATATTTAATAATAAATTAATAATTGTTATTTATTTATTAAATACCAAAATGGAGGCACCAAACAACCTTATAAAATAGCAAGTAGTAACAAAAATACCAATCAAAAACAAGTTCTAATAATGGTATGTAATGGTATTGAAATGAATTCAATGGAACTTACTCCAAGGAAAGTGTGCATAAGATGTAATAATGGTATGTAATGGAATGCAATGTAATAATGGTATGCAATGTAATAATGGTATGCAATGGTATTGAAATGTATTCAATGGAGCTTACTCCAAGGAAAGTGTGCATAAGATTGCACTCTTATCTGGGAGTAACTGAATGGAACTTAGTTCTGAGTAGATATGCATAAGAGCTAAAGATTTTCCCCTTTTAATTACCTTAATTGATTGAAATAATTCAAGCTGTGATCAGGATTGTAATAAAAATCTCTAACCTCTACACAGCATAGTGGTTCCGTATTGCAAAAATATGAATGCGGACGGTAAAAAGTATTAATGTCTTTGTATCAAAGATCCACCTGTTAAATCAAGAAATGCATCAAAATAGGTAAAAGGGATACAGGGTTTCTCATTTTGATACACAATATAGATCAATTTGTAATGGTCACTACAGAGAAATGACCTTTCATCATTCACCGTTACAAAGTAAGCAACAATGGTGAATGTATAAGGATATGTGCAGATGGAGGATACAGCACTGTAGTGTTTGATTTGGTGTGAGAAATGGGTGTGTGCTTTATGTTTCCAATTTATATGCCAACATTCTGTCCTAAAGTAACCCTCAAAGTGGCTCAGCTACACAGGATTGTCCCTACTTCATTTGCAAGACGTTAGAGGGTATATAGTCCTGACATGATCTATTCAGGTTCATACTATGCAAATAATCACACTTTTGGAAGCCCTGACCAATGGTGCTCATGTTTATTTCAAATTATTTTCCTCAACATTTAACAGTAAAAAATACAGTTAAAAGACAAGGTAAATCACATGAAATAGGGAGGAAGAGAAGCTTGTAGAAATAAATCAACAATTGTTGGTCTTGGAAAGTAAAAAACAACCTTTTGTAACGTATGACTGTCTTAGCAGGAGATTCTGTTCATTGCTTTGGTGTGCCAGTTGTAAATGGCATAAACCTGACATAATCTGGACAACCACAATGGGAACTGGAGAAGACTTCTTGTACTTTCCCCTTCGCACAGCAAGAGACTGGGTGAGGTGGGCTTACAGCCGTGTCCAAAATTACAGATGGGTCATTCTGCTGACAATGTCATCTGTAGAGTGTCTATAAGGTACACCATCTAGCAGTACTGTATATGCATATACGTACTGCCACACTCAGAATGCTCAGAGCAAGACAAAAAGAATTCTTGATACAGGTGGGCCCCCATATCCACTGATTCGCTATCCACGGTTTCAGTTATCCACGGATCGTGGGGGGACCCCCCAGGCTTTTACTTTTTTCCAAGTAAGCTTCGTTTCTTCCTTAAACAGGAGAAGCAGTCTGGCTGCTTATTACAGGCAAGTAGAACGAGACTAAGTACTAGAGAGGCTCTGCAAGGTTAACAGAAACCTTACAGAGCCTCTCTAGGACTTAGTCTCGTTCTACTTGCCTGCAATGGAGGCTGCTTCTCTGTTTGTTTTAAGGAAGAAACAAAGCTTGCTGAAATAAAAATAAGAGCTGGGGGGGCAAGCATGGCTGCCTGCAGGGGAGGCAGGCCCTCAGGAAACCATGGAGGGGGTGTTCGCTCTTATCCACGGTTTCAAGTATCCACGGAGTGGCCTGGAACATATCCCCAGCGGATATGGGGGCCCACCTGTATAAGGAAAGCAGAAAGATGAACACATCCATTCCACAAAGTACAGTACACTGTTTTGAATGAGCCTGCTCGAATTCTTTTAACCAACTGCATGTTTGAGTTGCAAAATAGGACTGATCTGTTAAAAGAAAACCAGGAGGTTTTGCATGGTCAGACAGGTTCATAACAGATCAAAATACACACCTGGACCCACAGCCACCCCTAATGGTCCTCAGTGACGAGCCATAACAGCACCCTTAAGGCAACCACTACATTGTTTCCAGATCTTGGAATATTTTGGACTCAGTCTGAAAGTACTATCAAAACCCAAAATATTACTCCAGACTGCAGCCAAAAATTACTGATCTCTTGAAGTGGTAAAGCTTAAGAACACCAAATAAATATTGCCTGACAGGCTGCCCAATTTGTGACTCTCCGAGTCAAGAGCAGTCTACCAGCCATGTAAGGTGGCCCACAAGAGGCTCAACGAACTTGTTTTTGTTGCCTGCCTGAGACTAGGAAACTCAGGGGTCTGTCAAGCACCTTATGCGTTGCAACACATCTGGTCAGTGGCAACTTGTTGGGTCACAAATTGGGCTGGTCTCTGAACCTCTGGCAAGGTGGCAAGGCCCAAAGGGGACCAGGCACCAGCCAAGGAGGTAAGTAAAATTTTTCTTTGTTTACCTTTCCCAGCTGGCTCGCAGGATGCAGCACATGCTGTGTTAGTAGCCTGTTGTGTCCCAGGCTCCTCTGAACCACTCTATTCCCTTCCAAAAGTCCACTTTGGGCTAAAATTAGCACTTTCCCTCAAATAGTTAAAATGCTGTGTGCAGACACAAACTCCTGAACTCAAGGCATCAATTAACAAAGTTTTATTGCTTTCTAAGCAACCCTAATCACCTATAGGTTTCCCACAGTGAAAGCAGTTCCTCAGTGACCCAGTCTACTTATCTAATTCCATAAGACAGCCCCTGCTGTCTTCTCCCAACAAAAATCCCCCAAACCAGTCTTTTTAGCAAGTCCTGTAGTCAGAGTCCAATTAGGGAAGCCTCTTCAACAGCTGGTCGGGCAGAGTCTCCCCAATACCAGTCCAGGTAGGTAGTCAATCCAGGTAAGTAGCTAATCCAGCAGAGATTCCCCATCTGAACAGTCATCATCTGGCAGGCTGCCGTCCCACAGCAATCCGACAGCATGTCCCTCTGGCAAGGTGGCAAGGCCCTCTGGGGCTGTAGCTGGCCTTCTTTTATTTCTCCAAGTCTTCATTAAGCATAAGTGGGCACAGCTGTGGGCTGGCAATCAGTGAGCTCCAGGTCCTTCTAATTGTCCACAGGTGTGGAGCCACGCCCAATTGCCTACAGCTGTGCTTCCACCCAAGCAGTCCTGGATGTTTACCCCTGGTATCCTTTAACCACTTCCTTCCCGGATCTGTCAAAACAGAGGGCCACTGTTAACACCACTAGCTCCTCGCCAATCTTCCGCAATTTCCACTACACAGCCCTACACCATGTAGGCTGGCCCAGGATAGGATTGGGCCATAAGGATAGTTATATTACAATGAAAGATTCCAAAGTTATTTGCCTCCCCATTACAATATGCATTCACAACAACTGTTACTTTTTTCTGACCCCACAAACAGCCAGGCACAATAGGGTTGAAAGAGTTCCCAAAGAGATGAGAAGTTCCAGGGGCACTGCTATCTCAGTTTGACTTCCTTTGGAGAAGAGGTAATTGGAGGCTTATGACATTTTAGTAATCTTTGTTTTATATATGAAATATAAGAAGAGAGTCAGGTGGAAGCAAGCAGCACATTCAAGGTGGCCAGTCTGCCATAATACTAACCTATACTCCCTTTTTAGTCATGTTTAAACATCCCAATCCTATCCCCCCCCAGCATAGGTTGTTCAGCATGAGGACATGTACATGGACCACTGGTCTACCAGAACCCTGTGCTCCGATGCAGCTGCATTTTCACTCCCGAGAAGCTCTGGTCGTTGGCCAAGCCTCTCGGGAGCGCTGCGAAGGGCCTTCCCACCCGCCCTGATCGTTCTACCTTTGTTTACTGGCCAAAAATGCAGCCAAAACATGGAAGTAAATGGTGATGACATCATCGCCACTTGCCAGTACACTTCTGGTGGTACGCCAAAGGAAGCGGGCCCCGGAGGTGGCACTCGGTCCACCGGGGTTGAGAACCCCAAATCTAAACCAAGGGTTCTCAGCCAAGTACCACCTCTGGTGCCACTCTCCTGCTGAGTATCACCGGAAGTGACTGGCAATGACATTATTGCCAGTTACTTCCAGGTTTTTAGAGGCCAGAAAACACAGGTAGGAGGCTCTGGGCGGGTGGAAGGGCCCTTCTCAGTGTTCCCAAGAAGCTCGACCAAGCAGGAGCCTCTCAGGAGCAAAAACACGCCACCAAAAGTGCCACGTCAGAGCAGGGTTCCGGTGGTCTGAGTACCACCAGCAATTGGCTGAAATATCACTGGTGGTACTAGTACCACTGCTTGAAAACCTCTGATCTAAACTATAATGTAGCCTTGGTGCCTTTTCTCATCCTGTTATTCCATTGGTAAAGTCTTTTCCTGCGCGTTGTTTTCACTGCATTGACTGGGTCGGAAGGCACGGGGGCGGGGCGCTTCGTTCCTCCGTGTAACGGAGGCTCCGATCACGGAGGAACTTAGAGCTCCGCCCCCCCTGCAGTGACGCCAGTGGCTATGCAGTTATACTAAGAACAACTCAGCAAAACTTTGCCATAATATTAAGGATCAATTCATATGAGACTGTTGTGGGAGCCATTACTCCATGACTTCCTCTTGTGCCACTCCAACAACATTTGGATTCAGGAAACACACATGTAGGTCAATGGCATGGTTCTTCTTTCACACTCGGTCATTGCCCTTCCTCCTGACCAAGAGATGATTGAGTGATAGGACCATGTAATTGGCCCTACCCACCATGTTTCCTGGATCATTCTAAACATTGCCAGAAGAGGGCAGAAACCAAAAGGCAGTGGCTCCCACACCACTACTGGTAAAGCATGAACCAACCTTCAATTCCATTCAACTTAATGGAAATAAAGCACACAATTTCCTAGTTTCTTATTTTTCTAGCAGACCATTCAAAATTCCCAAACAGGATCAGAGACTACCTGGGATTGGATTTTCTTCTTATCAGGAATGGGCTTGTTACAGTTATATAAATGACTAGCGGGCACAGTTCAGTCTGGCTGTACCAGCCTCTCCACCGCTCCTGGGTGTTGCAAACATGCCGTAAGGCACATTTCCGACACCGGGAGAGTGACACTGTGCTGGCACTGAGGCCGGTGCTGCTCTCCACTGGACAGAGGACACCACCGGTGGACACAAGGAAGGTCTGCGTCGGGCGGTGTGTGTATGTGTTCCCTGTCCCAAAAGGGCTCACAATCTAAAAAAGATGCAAAACACCACCAGCAAACAGCCACCAGAAAGACACTGTGCTGGGGTGAAAAGGGGGCAATTACTCTCCCCTGCTAAATATAAGAAGAGCACCAATTGAAAAAGTGCCTCTTTTCCAGTTAGCAGGGGTGATTATGATTATGACCTCTTGCATATAGCCTTGGCTCAAGTTAGGGTTTGGATATGAGCTGGAGAAAGAAAGTGTAATGGAGCTCTGAAAATGATAGTGATATTTCACATGTATGTGCTGGCAAGCAGCCACAAAGGAGGGAGGGACACTGTAATACTGTATATGTATTAGTACAAAGCAGACCCACTTACTTCCAGGGCTGCCCATAGATGCTAGAATCCCACTATGACCCAGATTTCATTTATTGCTACCTCTATTGTTTTATCATCTTCTTTCATTCCACTCTCCACTGTCCTACTGCAACACTGTCATTCGTACTAAGTGTTTATCTCCTTAGCTTCTTGCTTTTCTCACTGTATGAGCTACTGGAGACAGAATCACAAAAGGCCTATTTCCTTCTTCTCACAGACTGAGCTTAGGTTTAATTATCCTTTTCCTTTTTACTGCAAATAATTCTTTGCATCTTCTTGTATTTCCTTCCCTCTCATGATTTATTTATATGAAGTATTTCAAATCCCGCTTTTCTTGTCTCCAATGGGTAACCCAAAGCTGCTAACTCAAAGATGCATTTGGCAAGTTGGCATGCCACATCTAGTCAATGTAAGTGCATGATCTTCTTGGTGGCATTCGTCTTTCTCCATCCACCGCTTGTGCTACTTTAGCCTGCTTCTCCCTCCTGATTTCACCCCAGGAACATCCCCACTTCTATTATTAGTATTGAGGAGACATGTCAAAAGATCTTCCTCTGTCCTCATCCCTCAGAGTTTAGATTTTAATTGTTCTTTGCTTTTGCCAGAACTTGGGGAGGAGGCTAAGCTTGATGTGTCATTCAAACAATTTGCCAAAAGACATGCTGCGTTGGTTCCAGAGGGTTGCATCCAAAAAATGCTAGAAATGACTAAGCCCCACTGAAATCAATGAAGCAAGTAAGTCATCATGCCTAACTTCAGTCCCATTAATTTCATTGGGACTTAGTAGTGATTAACATTCTTTGGATACAACCCCAAGATCTTAAGAAAAATAAAGTAAATGAGATAATCTGTTTTATGGAGTCTACTTTTTTATTTATTGTCTTGCTCTGAAGATTGTGGTTTACCTTGCTTGAATGACTTGAAATTTCTTCCTCATCAAACACCTTTTGCAGAGCACCTCCATTCTGCCTGTGGCAATGCTCCAGTGAGTGTATGAAATCTAGGCTTACCAGATCTCCAACCGCGACAGAGTACTAGACCTTTAGGAAAAGGAATGTGGACAGGTGTAGCTTGTTAAACCTTACAGCACAATCCTAGGCATGTCTACTCAGAAGCAAGCCCCATTGTGTTCAATGGGGCTTGCTTCTGAGTAGACATGCCTAGGATTGTGCTCTAGGACATAACAAGCTACACCTGCCCATATTCCTTCTCCTAAAGGTCTAGTACTCTGTCGCGGTTGGAGATCTGGTAAGCCTAATGAAATCCAGTTCCATCCTTTGTCCCCTACCCCCTCAGCAGCCAGCCCTGTTTCCCATAAGCAACATGTTCTGTGTTTCTAGGATGTACAGTATGTGAATAGATTTTTTAATCCATTCCTCCTCTTCCAGCATACCCACTTTTCCTGGAACTCTTGCTTCTCCAATCCTCTTGCTGGCTACCATCACTGGGTCCCCTTCCTAGGATTCCCTTGTGGTGTGGGAATCACAGGTGTCCAACCTGCAGCTAAAAGAGACACATGCAGCAAAGACGCACTGTCCACTCTGAGCTCCTTGGAAGAACGGTGGAATAAGATATAGTCAATAAAAAAATACAACACGTACCGGTGTAGATAGAGTGGTACAAATGCAGCCTCATATGGTCATAGGAAGGGGACCCAGTGGTGGTAGCCAGCCAGAGGAAACGTGAAGGCGAGCTGACCATGGGAATCCACAGTGTGTGTGGCTCCTCCCCATAATGTCATGGCTCCTCTGCCCCAGCCCACTCCACCTCCTCTACACCACTGGTTTTTAGAAGATGTGTCAGAGCAGGCCTCACTTGTAGCATTGCCAGTATCAGAATTTGAGGTATAAAGTGTCATGGTTTGACTTCCCTTCTCAGAGACAAGAATCCATGGTGGAGATACCTTGTTTTCAACAAGATCCATCCGCAGCCCTCTCCCCATTTTTTTCAGCACATCTTTCCAGTCTCTCACTATGTCTTTCCATAGAAGAGAGTAAATGAGAGGCAGACACCAATACAAACAAAAAAAAAATATTTTCAAACAATGCAAATTAGGGAAAAGGGAACAATCACCCAACACCCAAGATCAGTAAAAAGGTGAGACTTGAGATCTCTCTTTTTAAAAAAAAATCAATAAGTACCACCAATCACTTCCAGTGTCTCAAGGCTTGAGCCTCAACAGGTGAGGCAACCTTACTTATATGAGAAAATTAGAGAAGACTTATCTAAGAAGGTGTATGCCACTCATAGTTTTTGTAATAACTGGTACTAAAACAATGAACAATTGTGTAAAATCTGGTGAGGGCACCTTTCAAATCAGTCTAACCAATTAATCAATGAAACACTCATCCTAATAGACAGTTGTTGTTTCCTCCAGCTGCTTGCTGTATCAACTGGGCAGCTCAATCATAACTAAACTCCTGCACGGTGATGGAGCAGTGCCGGCACAGGCTGTGCTGCATCCTGCGAGGGAGTTTTGCATGCTGGAGGTCTCCTCAGGGTAAGGGGACATTTGCAGTAAGCCCCAGCAGTCATAACAGGGCAACTCGTACCTGCGCCAGCCACATTGATCCATGCAGGCGGATCATGCCCAGGAAGGGTGTTTGGATACAGCGCATGCCAGTGCTGCCAATCCCACCCCTCTCCTAGGTCCGATCCATTCACTCTCACCCCCATTGCCGGCCTCCCCTCACCCTGTTTCACACCCTACGCAGGACTCACCTTTGGCTTTCTCACTGGTGCACCCAGAACTTGCGTTGTCGCAAAGCGCTTTATGGCACTTTTGTGACAGTGCGCACTGGCAGAACATGTGTTCCGCTTCCGCTGGTGCATCCTTTTGTTAGGATTGTGCCATAAATGTCACTGTAGGGGCACAATGCAAGTTATATCATTTTGTCCCTCTCCCCCAGTCTCATACAACAACCTAATGAGGCTGCTCCTCTCTGTTCTTTACATCTTTTCTTTCTATTTGAACTGCATCTCATGAGTCATCTGCATATGGATAGCATTTGCAGAGGCTTCTTGAGATACTGCAACTGTAGAACTGATAATGATTTCTAATATTGTATCAATGCACTTTTTCTTAACACTTTTTACTATAGTAGAACCTTACAAATATATTACGTTCACTAGTTTGTGAATATACTCCAGGTATTTAAGAAGTAAATTCCGAAAGGTGGTAAATACATTTACAACTAAATTACATTAACCACACAGAAGGACAAAGTATACAGGTGGGCCCCCATATCTGCTGGGGATATGTTCCAGGCCCCTCCGTGGATACTTGAAACCGTGGATAAGAGCGAACACCCCCTCCATGGTTTCCTGAGGGGCCCCCCACCCTGCCTCCCCTGCAGGCAGGCATGGTTGCCCCCCCCCGCTCTTATTTTTCTTTCAGCAAGCTTTGTTTCTTCCTTAAAACAAACAGAGAAGCAGCCTCCATTGTAGGCAAGTAGAACGAGACTAAGTCCTAGAGAGGCTCTGCAAGGTTTCTGTTAACCTTGCAGAGCCTCTCTATTACTTAGTCTCGTTCTACTTGCCTGTAATAAGCAGCCAGACTGCTTCTCCTGTTTAAGGAAGAAAGGAAGCTTACTTGGAAAAAAGTAAAAGCCTGGGGGGTCCCCCCACGATCCGTGGATAACTGAAACCGTGGATAGTGAATCAGTGGATATGGGGGCCGACCTGTACATCCAGCTTATTTCAGCACATTTTTTCTTCCGCCACACTCCATTAGTCCATGAACTGTCAGTGTGTAATTTCTATGGAATTTTAACCTATGGAATTTGTTGCCACAAGATTTGCTGATGGTCACTAGCTTAAATAGTGTTAAAGAGGATTGGAGAAAGTAATGGAGGACAGTGTAGCAATATGAAAATAGTCAATAGAGGAAGGTGGTTTGCACCAGATTTCCTGGAGACTATACCTTCTCTTGATACAATCTACAATTCCCCTGTTGCAACACTGTGCACCTTTGCCAGACCTTATCCTGCCCCATTAAAGACTGAACCCTCACAGTATCCCCCAGGTGAAGTTCAAGAAGTCCATTTGTGGCGGTGGCCAGGCTGCTCTCTATGGTGCGTTGTGCGACAGCCATTAAATGTGCTGCATCACCAGAACACATTTTCCGTTGACGCAGCAGCAGGATAGGATTAGGGCCTTAGTTCTTCTGCTCATTAGTCTTTGAGCTGGACTTGAACTTAAGCCTGGAGATGGAGTATTTTGATAATCTAACACAGTGGTGGCCAACCTTTCAACATGAATGTTGGCCCTTTAAATGGTTGCATAGGTGAGGGCATTTCAGCAGGTGCAGCTGCCAAGATTCTGTCTTCTACACGGCCACCCCCCCCCCCCGATCTAAAATATTTCTTTACCCAGCATGTAATTGGTTTGTGGAACTCCTTGCCACAGGAGGTGGTGATGGCACCTGGCCTGGATGCCTTTAAAAGGGGATTGGACAGAGTTATGGAGGAAAAGTCCATCACAGCTTACAAGCCATGATGGGGATAAGCAACCTCCTGGTTGTAGGAGTAGGTTTTCTTTGTGCCAGATGCAAGGGAGTGGCGACTGGACACAGGTATCTTGTTGTCTTGTGCTCCCTGAGGCATCTGGTGGGGCCACTGTGTGATACAGGAAGCTGGACTAGATAGGCCTTTGGCCTGATCCAGCAGGGCTCTTCTTATGTTCTTATGAATGATAATATAGACTGCAGAATTTTATAATGTACAGTGAGGAATAGTAGTAGCTGATACAACAGCCCCAAATCACCTCCTACAAACACACACACTAGCGCAGGGGTGGCCAACCTTCCACCACTAGGGCCTCTGCATTCTTAAGAGTTGTGTAGCAGGCAGAATCTTGGCAGCTGCAATTGCTGATGGTGCTGCTAAAGCAGCTGCACCTGCTGAAATGCCCTCACCTAGACAACCATTAAAGGGTCAGGAGCATTCATGTTGAAAGGTTGGCCACCCCTGCACTAGCGCAATCCCTCTACATACTCTCTACAAGGAGAAGGGCTCTAAGTTCATACTCTCTGCCATTTCACAACTGAAAACAAGGACACACACTGTGGTATTCTTATGCCAAAGATCACTGCTCAACACTTTCACCACCAGCATAACACATTGCTGAAATCTTTACTTTGCCTGCTTTATGCTGTGCAAAATGCTGGCCTCTACTGATTTAATTTAGATTGTGAGCCCTTTTGGGACAGGGAGCCATTCAATCTTTTGATTTTGTCTGTAAACAGCTTTGTGAACTTTTTGTTGAAAAGCGGTATATAAATACTGTTGTTATTATTATTGTTATTATTATTATTAATTAATAGCCAAGATGGTGGTTAAAGATATACTAGACAAAATTAATTGCCCTACAATGTTATAATCAGTTCAGAGTATACTGGTTCAAAATGGTAGGCTGCTCCACTGCTGGTGTCTTAATGTTCATGTCCATGCATTTAGAGGGATGCGCACTAGAGACAAGATGCATCCACACGCACCCTTCACCCATCAAGTCTAGGAAGTGGGCTGAATTGGGCTGAAAAACAGCAACTCTAGCAAATCACACTATTACAGTACTTTTTTTATGTAAAGCATCCCCAAAGGCAAAAATAGGGACATTGATTCAGACACTGGGTTTCTATAGACTGCCCCTAGTAAACAGGGATAATTGAAACTAGTAAATTTTCCTTCTTTGCAACCAAAAAACACATACTTTACTGTAAGAGCTCACTAGATGAACATTTTTTGCTTATCTACTCAGGGTTGTCATGATACAAGTAAAGGCAAATTTTCCTTTGGTATATTAACTGGAGCATTTGGAGTTTTCAGTTTTGCAGCTCAGTTCACCTGTTTGAGCCATTTGCATTTGTTCTATTTGTTTTCCCTTGAGGCATCATCCTCTTTTATCACTGGACCATTGTTGTCTTCTTCACTAATATCCAGCAGCTCTCCTTATCTATCAAAGGCAGCACTCCTAAACACACTTCTAATTAAACATTTTAGGGTTGTGCATACTGTTGCAACTGAAGTGCAGCTACCTGGAAAAATATGGAATTTAGACCCCCTTCACATGTGCCCAGTATTGTAGGAGTATTGTATTGTACACTGTATTGTAGGAGCTCTTCTCCCATGGTGAGATCCCACACTATGATAGCGCAATCCTAACCAACTTCCAGCCACAATGCAGCCCCGAGGTAAGGAAATAAATGTTCCCTCACCTTGAAGAGGTCTCCATGACTGCCCCCGCACTGCAAATGCAGTGTGCGCCCTGTTGGCACGGCTGCATCAGCGCTGGAAAGTTGGTTAAGATTGCGCTGTGAGTGTGTGAGTAAGTATATATGTACTGCAGTGACATGGTCTGGACCAATTGCATGGATTTTCTCACCTGATGAGCTCAATCTTGAGACTGAACATCAGGCTCTGATTTCTGGTCAAAAATCTGTGGCGCAGTTGAGGGGTTGCAAATTTGGGTACAATACATTTTGTTCAACATATGCTGTTTGTAGGCCTTCGACCTTACCAGAGAGTTCAACGGAGAGGAGTACAACTTTAGCCATTCCTCTTTAGATGGTGGAAATGCGAAGGCCAGTCCTAATTCTACTTTTTATACTAAGCCAACCAACAGAAGTTTTATACCCTAAAAATAGCATACAAGGGTGGATGTGCAATTGGAATCAAAACCGCAGTGAGGGCCAAGTATTATTTAACACCACCACCATACCCGTCTTTCTGTTGCAGTCTTATCAGACACTCCTCTCTCTCTCTCTCTCTCTCTCTCTCCTCTTCTCTCTCTCTCACTCACTCACTCACTCTGCTATTTTAAAATAACATCCCCCCCCCCATCCAGTGACAGTATGTTCATATCTAGTTTGGCCCTGAGAGGCCTGAATGCTTGAATTCTCATTCCCCACAGAAAGCAATATGACCTCCTTGAACTAAATTATGTAACTGAAACTTCTTGCTGAGTAACAGTGATGAAATCTCGATAGACTCTCATAAGGAGGAAAAACATTACATTTCAGACCCTAATGTTTCTTCTTTCAGACATAAATCTCTCTCAAACGATTTCATTCCACAGCACATGCTGTTTCATAGGAAAATGCATTTAGTTACTACTCCTGTGCTGTGTTTTTCAGTG
Source organism: Plestiodon gilberti rubricaudatus (assembly GCA_026170595.1). Classification (NCBI taxonomy): domain Eukaryota; kingdom Metazoa; phylum Chordata; class Lepidosauria; order Squamata; family Scincidae; genus Plestiodon; species Plestiodon gilberti. The sequence goes on from JANXHW010000001.1 coordinate 95,094,236, forward strand.
CACTGAAGCAGTATTTATATACAGGTGGGCCCCCAGATCCACTGATTCGCTATCCACGGTTTCAGTTATCCACGGATCGTGGGGACCCCCCCCCAGGCTATTACTTTTTTTCCCAGTAAGCTTTGTTTCTTCCTTAAAGAAACAGGAGAAGCAGCTTTATTACAGGCAAGTAGAACGAGACTAAGTACTAGAGAGGCTCTGTAAGGTTAACAGAAACCTTGCAGAGCCTCTCTAGAACTTAGTCTCGTTCTACTTGCCTGCAATGGAGGCTGCTTCTCTGTTTGTTTTAAGGAAGAAACAAAGCTTGCTGAAAGAAAAATAAGAGCGGGGGGGGGGGGCAAGCATGCCTGCCTGCAGGGGAGGTAGGGTGGGGGGCCCCCTCAGGAAACCATGGAGGGGGTGTTCGCTCTTATCCACGGTTTCAAGTATCCATGGAGGGGCCTGGAACATATCCCCAGAGGATATGGGGGCCCACCTATAGCACCTTCTGAGTGCTTGAAACATGTCACATACAGTTGTATCTCAGTAATCCTAACAACCTCCTATATGTTGGAAGTGGAGAAAGACGCAACAACAACAGTGCACAACACAAGCATTCTGCACCTAAAGTGCACAATATGGCTACCTAATGGGATGTGAGAGTTTCCTCTCTGATTCTTCTAGTAAAGTTGTCTTTGGTATGCAGATATGTTAATCAGCCCACCCTTCCTTCCTCCTCATCCTCCCCAAAGTTCTCCTTCAGCTATATATAGCAAGTATGTGAAACCTATTTCACTCCCCCCCCCCCCAGGTATGGACTTCTCAGAAATAAAATATTTCCTTTCGTTATGACCACATGCCTTGAAGTTGACCCTCTCAGGAGTCTTCCAAACCCCAGCTGCATAAACTAGCTATGCTAACAACATTAGATATGTGAGAACAGCAGCACAAGCTAGATTCCTTCAAGTAGCTGAACTATTTATTACTTATAACTCATTGGAAAGGCTCTGGGCAACAGGGACAGAGTGCTAGACCTTTAGGAGAAGGAATGTGGGCAGGTGTAGCTTGTTAAACCTTACAGCACAATCCTAGGCATGTCTACTCAGAAGCAAGCCCCATTTTGTTCAATGGGATTGTGCTCTAAGGTTTAAGAAGCCTAGGATTGTGCTGTAAGGTTTAACAAGCTACACCTGCCCACATTCCTTCTCCTAAAGGTCTAGCACTCTGTCCCGGTTGGAGATCTGGTAAGCCTAGGCTTAGGCCCAATCCCATATACTCCACCACCATGTGCAGGATGTACTATGTTCTCTACTATGTTCTCAAAAGGTTGGTGACCTCCTTCGTTCTCCTACAATGGATTTATTGAAATGGAAGCATGCTAGGTATCATGTCTCACAACGGAATTGTAGATTGTCCCTTTCCAAAATGGCAAGGAAGGAATGCAAGACACCACTTGTTGCACGTTTGTTCCTCTTGCTGCATCCCTGGGTTAACGTTTTCCGTATCTTGACTGGAGATAATCATCATGTACAGTACAACACAGTGGCGCAGTGGGTTAAACCGCTGAACCATGAGCTGTCGATCGAAAGGTTGGCAGTTCGAATCCGCGACGGGGTGAGCTCTCGTTGCTTGGCCAGTTCCTGCCAACCTAGCAGCTCCAAAGCATGTTAATGCGAGTAGATAAATAGGTACCGCTTGCGGGAAGGTAAACAGCGCTCCGTGTTGCAGCCGCATGCTAGGCGCTGCGGCAAGGAGAGTCATGCCGGCCACATGACCACGGAGGCGTCTTCGGACAACGCTGGCTCTTCAGCTTTGAAATGGGGATGAGCACCACACCCTAGAGTCGGACACAACTGGACTTAATTGTCAGGGGTCACCTTTACCTTACAGTACTTTTGCTCTTTCAGAATCCATTCCAGGATCCTGTCCGAATCCATTTTCATCCAACTAATCTCTCCTATCCACTCATGGGACTCTATATGACAAGCATATAGGCTAGTCTGGTGCTATCTTCTTCAGTGTTTTTAATTGCCTTCTGTCATCCGAAAGCTATTTTGATAATGCATTCCCTTTGTTTGCATGTACGTATGCTTACATAAGACTATACTTAATGTATCTGTATTGTCAGATACAAAAAGAGAGATTAGCAAATGGATCCACTAACATGATGCATCATTTTTCATTCATTAAGCCTGGGTTTTATTTGTTTAAAGGGTTACTTTACTTGTTTTGTCCCACCAAGCATGCTAATTTAGTAGATAGTCTTTTAGAACAAGGCAGGGCATAACCTGCAAAGAAATAGTAAATTGTCTGATGGCGTCAAATGACCTAAAGCCTCTTCCGGTCATCATAGACTTCCCCAGGACGTGCTGTGTGTCTTTGACTCGATGAAATCCCTGGAACATGCAAGATTTTAAAGACTCTTGCATGGGTCAACACAGCCTGTGTTGACAGGGTCAACACAGCCTGTGAGCCTCAATGGGCTGGGTCAGAATATGGTTCCGATGAGCAGGAGAAGGAATCTTCTACAATTCATTATAATAAGCCCTGCATTGAGTACTGCTTGGACAGAAAATATGGCTTAAACACATAACTTTTAATTATTAGTATCAGTGCACTCAATAATATATTTATTTCTTGCATTCATATTCCTTCAAGGATCTCAGGGTAGAATACATAGTTTTCCCCTTCCCTTTATCCTCACAATACCCTTATGAGGGAGGCTGTGTTGTGACTTAGTCCAGATTGTGCTGTCCATGAGGGAGGCTAAGGATCTGGCCGGCCGCCCAGGGCCACCTGTTGGATCCTGAACCCAGGGTGCCTGTTGGTCGGCAGGCTGGAGGTCTACTCGGGGAAGGGGGCGCTCGGGTGTAAGGCACGTTCGCGACGACTCGAGAGCAGGGAAGGCCGGCCTCCCCTGCTCCGTCGACAAGACACATGCCTGCACGCCGGAGGACCCAGGTAAGGATCCAGCCGACGGGGGGTGGGGGGTAATGACAGGCCGGCCATAGGCCCAGCCGGCCTGGGAGGGGGTGGGGGATGGCCTTGGCCTTATTCCGGTCCCCGCCGGGCAGCTGGGCAGTTACACGGCCCCCTCTTACTTCCACCAGCAAAATAGCTGCTGAACATCCGAGGAGGCCAATAGGGCCTGGCCCCAGTTACACTTGGGGAAGGGGACAAGCGTCCCCTTCCCCAAGTAGACCTTCCGCCGAGCGGGAGCCTGCCCACGGCGGATCCTTATGCAGGATTGGGCTGCCTGTTAGTTAATGCAGAACTAGAGAAAGTCCTCTGTATAAGTTGGTCTTGAAATTGAATAAAGTATTACATTTGTTTTAAACCTTCTGAGGCTTGGTGATTGAAGGCAAGCATTGCTACCTGAAACAAAATCAAGTTACTTGCCAGGAAATTTTTTGCTACTTGAGGCCCAGGGCTTTGAGGTCTTTTAGTGAGGGAGCCACGCTTCAAATGTATATCGATACAGTTTTAACTGTTCTTGGCTTCCCTCCAGAGTGTCTTGTGAATTGTAGTTTTGTAAGGTGATAAGAAAATGTTACCTAACTACAGTTCCCCTAGCAAGTTCCTTGCAGAATGGGAATGAGACAGCAATCTGCTTAATCAGGTTGCTTTCTATTAGCTCTAAAATGAACATCATATGCAGCACAATCCTCTACTACACGTCTCTTCTGAAGTAAGTCCCATGGAGTTCAGTGGAATTTATTCCCAGGTAAGTGTGTGTGAGATTGCAGCCTAAACAAATCCCGGTAATATCACAGTCCCTGCAAAACCATTGCTTCCTCATGTTGTGTGTGTGCTGTGTTTGTGGCTGGCTTTTTTAATTGGTTTGTGCCTGTGGCACAGCTGCTCCCCTTGCTGCTCTTAAAGTACAGGATCCATCCCCCAGTCACAATGATCCTGGGTTTCATTGTTGCTGCCTCTTCCATTTGCTCTTCTTCTGGGTTTCGTGTGGAAATTAAATTTAAGATATAAAATAAACTTTCCAGAAGCCTGTGAAATTTTACAACCTCACTTTGTGTCTTTTTCATAGTCTGCCTCAAAGACAGAGAAGAGAAACACATGAAGAATCACACAAGCAAGGCAGGTATGCTACTAAAAACAAAGTATTATAGTAGCCATTTCTACTCAATCCTTGCTCACTTCCATGTCCAGCCCAACAGCTGCCAAAACCAGATGCCTGAAAAGGGCACCCCTTAGACCACCATTTCTCAAAATGTTCCCCTAAGAGCCCTGGGGCTCCCTAGTACCCCTTCAGGGACTCCACAAGCACACCCTAAGTGGCTGCCATCTACCACCTGCCTGGTTTGCTCATCCATTCATCCATCCTGCTATCCCTGTTGGTGGCTCTCCTTCCTCATTCTCCTCCTATTCTGGCTATTCACTGCTATTCTGTGTTACTTGGCACTGCACCACTCCATGCATGCGCCGGTGCTCTGGGGCTCCCCAAGACTCTGCGCATGCACCAGCGGAGCTCCCTGAGTGAGACTTCTTTTAGGAGTGCAAAGGGCTCCAGAGACCAAAAAGATTGAGAAACACTGCCCTAGACAATTCTGTTCTCTTTCTAGAATGAGAATTTAAAACACCAATTGAGTCTTTCTCAATGAGCATTTCTTTTTCTGTTATCACGGACTCCTCCTCACCACCTGCTGCTACAGCCAATGGCAGGTTTGGGCCCTATCAAGACAAGTGACCTTCTGTGCTAGATGGTCCAATGATGTGACTCAGTTTAAGGCAGCTTCACATAAGATTCTGATTTCTGATATTTGTATCCCACCTTCTAGCTCAGATGAACTCTGACCAGCAACAACCAGAACATCAAATCAACTGACAGATAACCTGACTATAAAATCTCCACAAATAAAGCAAGCAGAAACACACTATTCATTAAAAGCTAGGGAGAATAAAACATAAAGAAGATTAGGAACCTAAATATCAATAAAATTGGTGCCACACACATCTCTTAGATATTCCACAACAGGGGGCTCACCACTGAAAAAGGTCCTATGGTTGCTACCCACCTCACCTCTGGAGGGAAGGTACCTAAAGCAGGTTCTAATGATGATCTTAAAGTATGGGCTGGTTCACATAGGGACAGGTGGTTCTTTAAATATCCTGGTCACAAGGCATTTAAAGCTTTATAGGCCAGAGGTGGTAGGTAGATTATCCCACTTGACACTGGCAAGCTACATGGCGGGGACTCTGTCTTCTCTGGGCTGCTTGCTGCTAGTTCAAACAATTTTGCAGCAAGATCCAGAATGAGTGGTACAAACAAACCACAAGAGCACCAAACCATGATGTAGGATGATATACATTATCTTCTTCCAATTCCTGTTTGATGCCATCAGCATTGAGAGAAGCACTCAAAGCAGCCTCCTCAAAGCACTCTCTTGGGTTACAATCCTAATCTAGTTCACTAAGGATAACTCTGAAACAATATAGGTAAACTGTGCACATAGGTAAACTGTAAATAGTTTACCTAAGCCAGGGGTGGCCAACTTTTCAACATGAATGCTCCTGACCCTTTAATGGTTGTCTAGGTGAGGGCATTTCGGCAGGTGCAGCTGCTTTAGCAGCACCATCAGCAATTGCAGGTGCCAAGATTCTGCCTGCTACACAACTCTTAAGAATGCAGAGGCCCTAGTGGTGGAAGGTTGGCCACCCCTGACCTAAGCAATCAAATGTGCTTCTGGAGCTGGCTAGCACAGGTTGCAACTCACCAGACTAAATGCAGCCTACCATCATCCATGTATTTGTCTTGTCAAGTGCTTGATAACTTCCTTTTTTTTTTTTTTTGCGGTCCCAGAGGCAGGCAACAAAAGCAGGAGCTTTATTGGAGCTCTGGTCTACTGCCATTCACAGCTGATGGGCTACCTTTAGCTTGGTGGGTCACACCAACTGTGTAGTGTGACTGCTCAGAAGTAACTCCTTCAATACCCTCCCTCTCCCGTCATTAGTGCTAGCAAATCTGGACTAGCCGGAGTTGATCATTTTATTCCCAGCCTCTGCTCATTCAGCTTGTTGCTTCCATCCTGGCTTAGTTCCCAGGCCATCAATGTTGTTCCTGGCCTGAGGCCAGTAGATCTTATTTGAGATATTGTTTTCTTAATGCCTCCCTGCCTGCCTGTCACAAAACTGCCTCAGAAGTGCTTGCAATTGACTTCCCGCTTCCTGTTCCATATTTGTGTAGCAATTAGTGTGAAGATATGTATGTTAGATATCGCATACCCGCCTTCACCCTAACAGGTGTGTGTTTGCACAGTAGACAGAGGCAGCAGGGTTTGAAAAGTATTTTACTATTCATGTCACATTGTGATGGTTGACTAAAAATACATCAATTACCACTGTTTTGGGAAGTATGGGTTCCGCAGCCATGTAGGCACAAATGAAGAAATACAAATCTTTAAACCGTAGTTGAGTGATGGATTTCTTTAATGCCAGTCACCACTGACACACAAATGTAAACTGTTCCAACCACAGACAAGATCTTCGTTTCTTAGCTGACGTTTCGCTCCTCACACGGAGCTTCTTCAAGGCAGACGCAGTGTAACCACTGCTGGATGAAAAAGACATCAAATCATTGGGGGTTATTTTCAAAGACTGTTGCATAGCTCCTAAACACTCCTATCCAATGTCGTTTCATCCTTAGCCTGAGACTGCAATCCTATGTATATTTTCCTGGGAGTAAGTCCCATTGAACATAATAGGTCTCGCTTCTGAGACATGCATAAGATTGTGTTGTCACTCAGGTAACTTGGCCCACAACAGTGAGGGACTAACAGTGCTTCTCATCCCACGCAGCAAACTCGCTGCAGCTACGTCCCAGTCTTAGGGAAACCTGGAGGCCTGACTGTTTAATAGCCCTCTTTCCAATAAAATATATAAAAGTTGGTACTCTGTCCCTGGACTGGTGTCCCAAGATCCCTTAGGGGCCTGTATCTTCAATTTGGGCCGCAGTAGCTTAGTGATTAAGACGCTGAACTGCAGACTAAGAGGTAGGCAGGACAGCAGTTCGAGACCCAACTGCCGCGTGACGGTGTGAGCTACCGTCTTCGCCCCCAGCTCCTGCCAACCTAGAAGTTTGAAAGCAAGAAATTGCAAGTAGATTAATAGGTATCACCTCAGCGGGAAGGTAACAGTGTTCTGTGCACCTCAGCATTGAGTCATGCCGGCCACATGACCACGGAAGCGTCTTCCGCCAGCGCTGGCTTCTTCGGCTTTGAAATGGAGATGAGCACCGCCCCTAGAGTTGGTGACAATTGGCTTTCGAGAAAGGGGATCCATTACCTTTATCTTCAGTTTAAGGAGATTGAGTAACTGATAAATAATGCTTTCGTTTGTTTTCTCTCACATAGTCCAATACTGAAACGAAGTCCTGACATCACCAAATCACCACTAACAAAATCAGAACAGCTTCTGAGAATAGATGACCACGACTTCAGCATGCGGCCAGGTTTTGGAGGTATGGCATGCAGTGATGGTCTCTTTTTCTCATTTTGTCTTTTATTGTGAAAATACTTTGACTGATTTCTTTAGAAATCTATGGGAATGGTGGTCTACACTCACCGGCCATTATCTTGCTTTAAAACCAGGAATTAATTTGTCCTGATATCCAGGTATCTCTTGGCTTCACTTTCTCCTGAAGTTAGAGTGGTGTGTTTACCTGGCAGAGGCCCTGTGCCTTTAACAGCTTCCAGGGCAGGCAGGAATATGACAAGTGCAGCTTTCCTTGTCACAGCATTTCCGTGCTCAGGAGATCTGCGCATGTCCAATTTCTGCCTGTCATTCAGCTGTTAAAAGCATAACCTCTCTTAGGAATATTTTTTCTAAAATGATCAATTTTTTAATAGAGAGATGCATCAGGAGAAGGCTTTTAAGAGATGAGGAGAAGAGAAGGCATTGTTCAAAGGTAGTCCCCCCCCCAAAAAAAAAAATATGTATTGGCATTTAAAATAGGTTTGGAGGCTGGGCCCTGGCTCAGGCTGAGCCACAAGTATATTTGTGAGGTTATTTATCTTATTGAATTTCCCTGCTGTTCTCAGACATCTTTAACAGGTCATTCCAGATTCATTCTGATCTCTGCTTGACAGACGTATCACAATGATAGGAAGAAACAATGTTTTAATTCTGTAGATGTATTTGTCTCTACCATGTTGGCTAATTCTAATGTAACTGTTGGGGAGCTGCCTTTGGATAACTTGATCTTAACTTGCAGAGGGTGGATTTCTTCCCAGGAACCTCAGTTTGTTTCCATACTTTAACTTTTGCAAACTCTCCTACTTGAAATTTGCCTAGAAATTTATTCTATACTTTTTTTTAATATAAATACAAGAGTATTTTTATATAGAAATATATAAAAAAAGTTTCCCTTCTGAACTGAGATTCACAAATCATCCACTTGTCACTGGAAAAGGCAGGAGGGTCATTCCTAGAAAACCTCTCTCATTTCCATTAGCCTTTGGTATAATCCATTCCAAAAGTCTTCCGTTACTGAGTACTGTAGATTTGCAGCAACAAAACATTTCTTCCTTTTGCTAAGGCAGGGATGACCAATGGATGTCTTCCTGGTCAGATCAAGACCTCAAATACATTTTTTTTTAAAACAAGGCATGATCAAATGTTAGCCTACAGCTACATTCATCAATCAGGAGACAAAAACTGTTTGCAAGTTTTAAGACATAGATAGACATTGTCCCCATGTAATGTCACATCTCCATTTTGTGGTTTGGATGCAATACCCCAGCAATGTGGGTGCATGTGGTTGTCCATAATAGAAGCACTTATTCTAGAATCTAGATGGTAGTTTCATCATTTGTCAGAGGGTTACTTTGTGCACCACACCTGCTCCCTAAACCACTAGCTGAAGAACAACCGAGAATATAGATATTGGTCATTCTCAGTGGCCTTACGTTTTCTTCAGCCACAGAAGGCAGACATGCCATCTATGGATTTAAATATTGTGGTATTTAGCTTAACCTTTTTCTGATAAGAGCTATCTGGTTAGTGCATATTAGTCTCTAAGAGAGCGGTGAAATCCTGAGCTTTTATCTCACAACTGCCATGTTTGTGCATGTGTACACACACACCAATGCACCATTTTGCTGACCTGGCCTTTTCACGACAGGTGCATATTCAGGCACTTCTGTGTTAATGTTTCACTCTTGACAGTGTAGTCACATGCTATAGAAAAGCTATCCAAGCTTTTAGACCAGAGGATTAGAAGAACATGCTTTCTTATGGTCCATCAGATTAAAGAATGTTGTAATTTATCTAACCTTTTCTGGCTGACAGATGGTCATTCAAATCCAAAATACTATTGTAGCCATTGACGGGGGAAGTGTCTTATTACTAAATGCTCAGTATACGCAATACAAATGTATTCCATTAGTTGTAAAAGGTTTTTTTTGTTCTGGGATTGTTCGTTATCATGAGCAGTATTATACTTTTAGCAAATCTCATGTTTTGCAATTGCAGCATAAACTCCTGTAACTCCTGTTGTGTGTGCATTTTGGAAAGATCAACCTTACTGAAACTAAAAGTCTAAGGGTTGTATCCCAGAGTTAGGGTGCAATCAAGTGCAACGTTAGAGCAGCGGTGTGAGCGCTCCGCCGCTCTAAGCCATCACAAACGTGCCATAAAGCACATTTGCTACGACTTGCGAGTAAGGGTCACTGGCGTGGAGGCTGGCATCCCTCACTCCGGCGCCAGATCGCCCCTGCAGCCGCCGGAGAAGGTAAGGGAGCCCCCAGCAGGGGAGGTCCAGGTGGCGAGGGAGGGGTGCCATTGGCCAAGCCAGCCGGGGGGGGGGGGCTGGGATGGCGGCTGCCATATCCCTGGCCCATTCCCAGGCCAGCGTGGCCTTTGCACAGCCTCCTCGTACTTACGCCAGCTAAATAGCTGGCGGAAATCCGAGGAGGCCTTTTGGGGACTCCCCGTGCTACACCGGGGAAAGGGGACGAACATCCCCTTCCCCTGAGTAGACCTCCGAGCCGATCACATCACAATCGGCCCAGAACGGGAATAGGATCCCCCGAATACTTACGATGGATTGCGCTGCCCATCTTCTGCCCAGTGCAAGGGGACTTGTCCATGTGGAAGTGACAGCACAAGGTTCTTGTGCACAGAAATCTGCATGGAACATTCAGATTTAGGTTGTGTGACCCCTGGCACAATGCACTGAACAAGGTGTCAAGCATAAACAGTGAGTACCTCATTGTTATGCAGTTTCTTCTGCAATGATGCAAAATGCCACCTTTATTCCCATGTGTGTTCCTATGTGTGCATGCACATGTGTGCGCTGGTGAGGGAGTGGCAGAATTTTCCATTTTAAATGTTAGATCAGCATGGGCCAGCTTGGTAATAAGTGGTGCGCCTATGAGGCTGAATTCACACATGTGTGCTTGTCACTCAATATCTGCAGCATAGCGATGGCTTGAATGTACTGTACAATCAAATGTCTTGAACAACACTTTCATATCAGCTTATCTCAAACATGGACCTTTCCAATGGAAGTAGTTTATCACATTCAGCTGACCGCTGAGTGAGGGACCTGCATATGTGAATCAACCAGAAGTGCTTTATGTATAGGCAGTGAGTCTAAGGCATAACTGTGAGCAGCATCCTTATTCAAACTGAAGAGTAGCTGCTGGGACTTGCAAATCAGTGTAATTTCCCTTCTCTGCAAGGGCCCTGCGATAAACTGAATGTGCCTCTCTCTCCCTGTCTCATAAGTCACCCTAAAGGATTGCATACTATACTGTATTCTTATGTTCCTGTAGGACCTGCAATTCCTGTTGGAGTAGACGTACAAGTTGAAAGCTTGGATAGTATTTCAGAGGTTGACATGGTAAGTATTAGACTGAAGACTGATAACACATGCAGATTGACATTTGGGGATGATAGAATGCATTTCTTACTTAAGATAAACCATATTGTTTTCCCGAGTGCGAGGATGTTTCAGGAGGGCAGCCAGCCTTGTACATAGTTATTTCTCTTGTGAGGAGCATGTCCTGTGCATTTTTATAAATCTGTTTACAGATATACAAGCTGAACATGAGGGGAGCACATGGGCACCTAGAGAGACAGTGCCAGTCTGTACAGCAGCATCAGTCCCACCAAAAGCAAATAGCACATGTTTGGAATCACCAGATAGAGGCAAAACTCAACCTTCTGTCTCCTTTGCTAGCTGCATTTTAGTTCTCTGAATGTTTCTCTAGCTGTGCTCGTTCTGGCAGAACATTGTTCTCATGATGGCCACATAATATATTATGCTAAATGTGTTTTAAAGTAACCATGGGGAACCAAATCCAGGCTGGGACCACAACTTATATGGGAAAGGGGATGTTAACCCTTTCCCCTCATGCTGCTTTCCCATTGACCCCCTCCCCATGCTTCTATTTGCCCCCAGAGTTGCAGAGCAGCTTTGGGGACAAATATCTTTGGGGAAGTTGGTGGGAAAACAGCACTAGGGAAAAAGACTAACCTTCCCCTCTGCACAGTTCCAACTTGGATTGAGTCCCTGGTGGTTGCTCTGGGTAGGGGGTACAAGGATAGTTGCACTAGTAAAATAACATGTGATCAGATCAACATTGTTTTGCAGTAACAGAAGGAAAATGAGATTTGGTGATCACCTTGGGACCCCTTGCTTTACACTGCCCATTGTGCTAAGCAATCTGTAATGCACAGCTCTGTAATAATATATTATTACACATAATATAGTCATCATTATATTATTGTTCTGGCAAAATGCTCTTCAGGCTTGGACTGTCCACAGAAGCACCAACTGCCCTCTAAAGAAGTGGAGGAAAAAGGAAACATTTTCTAGCGTATAGAAAAAATACTGTGAGCTCCCCACATGGGGTATAAATAAAATACAGCAGAATATAAATCAAAATAATTATTGTTGTGAGCCACTCTGGTGGCCCCCTGTGGGGGCAGAAAGGTAGGATAAAAAATTTCTTACAGCGCAATCCTAGGCTACTCAGTCTCATTGAATTCAATGGTACTTGTTGTAGCCCAATCCTAGCCAGACCTTATGCACCTGGAACAAGTGTTCCAGTGGCGTGAGGTGCTTTCTGGCTGTCGCAAAATTAGACACACTGGTGCATGCGGCCTAGTTGCCACCGCAAGCGGCAAGCAGCTGGCTCTGTGCACCAGCGAACAATGGCTGCCTGCTGGCACTGGTAAGTTAATGCAGGGGGGGAGGAGAGGGCAAGAGAGGGGGAGGAATGGGATGGGGACAAGGGTGGATCCAGAACAGGAAGATGGTTTTGGTGGCAATGGTGCACGTCGAAACCTAACCACCTTCCCAGCCTCGATCCCTCGACCTGGATCCACGTGGACTTACACCAGTGATAGAGATGGCGCAGGTTCGAGTAACATGGGCTTACCCCAGGGCAAGGGAACAAATGTTCCCTCTCCCCGAGGAGGTCTCCAGGGACTGAAATTCCCATATGGGATGCAGCGGGTGACATGTTGGCATTACTGCATTGCCACATGGGGAAATGCATTGGATTGGGCTGCTAGATTGCAATCCTATACACACTTTCATGGGAGTAAGCCCTGTTGAACATACTGGGACTTATTTCTGAGTAAACCTGCATAGGATTGCACTGTTACTCCCAGGGAAGTATATATAGGATTGCAGCCTTAAATAGATAGAGAAGTAAATGTCTAGTCTAAGACATGAAACCGATGGTGGTATCAGTGGCGTAGCTGGCCTACCTGCTGCCCAGGGCAGTGATGCCCCAACTTCACAACATCATGAAACATCACTTCTGGAAGAGGAGGCAGTGGCAGCTTTGCAATTGGGCACCTCCAAGGGAGAAGGAGAGGGTGGGGTCAGCCCAATCACAAAGCCACCGCCACCGCGCCTCCACTTTGGGTTTCCTCGTTGAGCTGAAACACGAAGAGGAAACCCAGAGGAGGAGGCAACAGCGGCTTTGCGATCAGGCACACACAACACCCCGGGCACCTGGAGCGGTGGGCCCTACTGCCCCCTTAGCTACGCCCCTGGGTGGTATAAGAGAAAATTGTATTTAAAGTCCTTTTCAGTTCTTATTGATTTAACAAGATGATTTTAGTAGTTATTGATTGCTATATATTTAATGAGTTTAATATTTAAAAAGAGTTATTGAATACTGACAGGAAATTTAGTTATACATCTCTTTGTAAATTAAACATTAATCAGTTTGACATTTGGAAGGTACATATTTTTCCAATGCAGTCCAAGAGTCCAATGAACAAAGTGTTGTTTTCTGAAGCAAATGCTTGACTACACACACACACACACACACACACACACACACACACACACGAGAATTGCAGGCATTTAAGTGGTATTTATCATTGAACCTTACAGCTTACATACAGTACAATTTTATCCTATTTATTCAGAAATAAGTCCCACCACCCTCACTCTGCACTAACAGCCTAATCCCATTCAAAAGTTGCACCAGCATCACCTCGGCACAACATCCATCATATCTTAAACCTATCTTGGCAACACCACGCCAATTCCACACTGATGCTGGTGCAAGAAGGGCCAAATGCCAGGCATGTCCTGGCAAAGCAATGCTGGTGCAGCCCTTCCCAATAACACTTCCAGAATCCATGGAAACACTGACAGAGCCTGTTATCGATGGAGTCCAAGGAGCCAACCACTGCATCCAATCAGCCCCAACACTGGTAGCCAGAGAAGTTAAGTATCAAAGAGTAGTTAAGTGTCAGATTAAGAAGAATATATTAGAAAATGGTAAACACCCAACATTTATACTTGGAAGGTCACTCTATTCTCTGAGAGCAGTCCGGAGGTGTAAATGTGTACACCTCAATCGAGCTGGGGTCCTGCATACATGGTTCCTCTGTTGAATCCGACTGTCAGGGCTGTGTGCCAACTTAGTCCTTTCAGTCATGCTTAACTTGATAGTTATGCTAAAAACTTTTAAAAAAATATTTACTACTTTAGTAATGTATTAAATTTTTGATCAAATGACTCAGTAGCTGCCCAATAATTAAAGGAGTAAATGAAGTAGGGTACTGCTCTATTAGATTTGGAGCAGCTTGACACTATTTGGTGTTACTGGAGAGAGGTACAGGATAGTTTGTTAGTAATTTGTTTGTTATATACAGTTAAATAAATAATATCTCTGAATTAAAAACAGTAAATTAAGTAAGATGTTCCCATTCTCTCTATCTGATTTATGTTAGGACTTCACCATGACACTTTACCTTAGACACTACTGGAAAGATGAAAGGCTGTCATTTCCGAGTACCAATAACCAAAGTATGACCTTTGACGGCAGGCTAGTAAAAAAGATCTGGGTACCTGACATGTTCTTTGTGCATTCCAAACGCTCCTTCATTCACGACACCACTACAGATAATGTCATGCTACGGGTCCAACCAGATGGGAAGGTACTTTACAGCCTGAGGTAAAGTAGAATTCAATAACTTGTCTTTGCCTTAGCTTCTAGTAGTATGCTGACCTCATTACCAACTCTTGTATTTTATAGTGCAATAACTGCCAGTAGACTAAGCATAAATCAGTAAATTTCACAAGAATGTTGAATTTTAACGTTTGTGTCTTTAACATACAGTAGATCAAGTTCAGAACAATAAACAAATGGCTCAGCAGACAGAGTTATCAGTCATTGTCATTGGAGTAATTTGACAGGAAAGGCAGGAACCTCTTGGGGCAAAATCGCACCACCAAAAGCGCCGCGTTGGAGCGGGGTTCCAGTAGTCCAGCAGTTGGCTGAAGTACCACTGGTGGTACTAGTACCACTGGTTGAGAGCCCCTGGATTAAACCGTACGGGCAGTTTCAGATGAGATGACAACACAGAGCAAGGAGAAAACCATTTTGCTATTATTGTTTGTTATTTATATAGCACCGTCGATACACATGGTGCTTTACAATGGAAAAGAAGACAATTCGTTGCCCTAAAGGGCTCACAATCTAAGACAGACACAAGGAAGATGACAGAGAAAAGGACAGGGGTGGTGCCAGGGTAGATGGGAATGAATGTGCAATTTCATGCACATGTACAGTACTTGGGATTAGTTCAGTCAGTTGACGCAACTGAGCCAGTTTTGTCAAGAGAAACTATTGAAACTGGCTTAAGGGCCATGCTTAATTTTTTAATTAATAGCACATGAGCCCTCCCGAAACCCAGCAAAATCACAGCAGGGGGTAAGAGGGCTTTAGTATGATGCTCCCATCACAGTTTTAATCCTGATTACACCCCCTCCACATGTTATTTTTCATTTTAAAAAACCTTTCAATTGAAAGCCAGTGAAAGGTTTTTTAAAAATAAAAATAGTGTGCGGGTGTGTGTGTGTGTGTGTATGTGTGTGTGCGCCATAACTCGTAACAAAATCATGGCGGGGCGGAGTACTAAAGTCCCCCTATTCCTCGCCATGCTGTTAGGTTTCACTCACAAATACACACTGTGTGCTATTTTTAAAAAAATCCCCCTGCTTTGGGCCTTGTTTGTTTTTAGGCACATATCTAGTTTGGCCCTGTCAGCTCTGAAGAAGAACAATCCAGCTCAAAATGTGCTGGGCTTTAATAAACTGCTTCTCTCAAGTATACTTGTAGAGAAGCATCCTTGCCTCTTCATTCCTGTGCTGGTGCCTTCCCTTTACGTGTTCTGGAATGAACAAAAAGTCCAAGTGCCTAAGGCCTATTTTTCAACAATGCTACCAATTTAAAAACTGTATAATTTCACATCTCCTATTGAAGATGTGCATGTTTACAACTTCCTTCACAGCTACATCCCAAGACATTTTGCACTGTAAATTATTAATACAGCTGACCTGAAACTAAAAAAGGTTAAACTACAGTTGTCATGGCATGTTAACTGTCATGTTCCCAAGGTACATGGAGCATTTCGGTCTATATTAGGAACTGTTTATTAACTATTTCATAAGTGAACTACACGTCTGAGTTGTATGTTATAAAATGCCATGATTCCTATTAACAAGTTCATAACTGAAATAATCCAAATGACCTAACTATGGGTCAAATGACACATTAGATTCAGCATGTAATTCTGATGTGCTCAGTCCTGTCCGTCCCCCCATGGCTCAGGACTGGTGTTGGAGGAGAGGGTTTTCACCTTTTGCCCCCATCATGATTCCAGTCTGGGTCTACCATATGACTGCTTTTCATCTTCAAAGGGAAGCTCCCATTGGGAGCCAAGGGAAACTTTGCTTCTGAAGTAAGTAGCACCCACAGGCAGCGCCATCCCGTAGGTAGGTCAAATAAATTAGTGTGACTACCCCATGTTTTGAGAATGGTGGGGGGTGAGGAGCGAAATACCCCCCATGGTGTGGGAGGCTAAAACCCTTCCTTCCCACACCATGGTTCTGATTTGGCTGCTATCTAGTTCACGAACGCCAAGCACATCAGCATGGCTTGTGGGTGACAAACCTTTTCTTAATCATCAGGTACCCTCCTGTCACAAACCCTGTTCACTTTCTTACAGTACAACCCTAAGCATGTTTACTCAGAAGATCCACTGAGTACAATGGGACTTTCCCCCTACTTCATTTTCTTAGAATCGCAGCCATACAGCCTGATCCTACGCATATCTCACTGAGTCCATGGTGGGAGTTAAGTGCGCATAGGATTGTGGCCTTAGCCCCACAAAAGTTTATTCCGAAATATTAGAGATTTACTTAGCATACATTTGTCCTCTACTTCTTCTTTTTCAGCCTTGTAGTAGGAAAACTTTTAAAATGTCCGTTCTGTTTCTAGGGTGACTGTAACAGCTATGTGTAACATGGATTTCAGTCGCTTTCCCCTTGACACACAAACATGTTCGCTGGAAATTGAAAGTTGTAAGTAAAGAGGAACTATACAGAAGGCCAAACACTGTTTTTCTCAGATTTGACTTCTAAGTAGGGTTGCACATTATTCTTCTAGAAGGTGCTCTTGTGCTTTTTTTTCATGGCTGTGTGTGGGAAGGAATAAAAAACTGTGCAAGTCCAAATTCACTATTGTCAACAGTCCCTGGACAGATACTATTGCTCTTGCAGTGAGTTAGAGCTCAGTCTGGGTTGCTTCACAAAAACAGCTTTACTGTGGCCAATTAATACACACTCAAAGGGCCCAATCCTATCCAACTTTCCAGTGCAGATGCAGCCCCAAATGTTCCCTTGCCTTGAGGAGGCCTCCATGACTGACCCCCCCACACACACACACACCTCAGGAGGTAGCTCACACACACTCCATTGGCATGGCTGCATCAGCGCTGGAAAGTTGTATAGGATTGGGCCCAAAGTACATGTTACAGGAAGCATACAGTTAGTGTGCTTCCATGCTTGTTTTTTCCTACTGTAAATAGCCACAAGAAGCCCTAATATGGATCAGGACCACAGGAGGGGAAAGTGTCCCCTTCTTCCCATGCTGAGGTTCTGATCCATGATGGGTGGGGTAGGTGCCTGTGGCTGCTATTTACAGTAAAAATAAAAACTAAGCATGAATCACACACTTCTCATTATGTGTTATTTTATTTATTATTTATTTTTCATATTTTTATACCACCCTTCCTCCAAGGAGCTCACAGTGGTGTACATATTTCCTCCCCTCCTTTTTGTCCTCACAACAACCCTGTGAGGTAGGTGGGGCTGAGAGATAGTGACTGGCCCAAGGTCACCCAGGAAGCTTCGTGGCTGAGGGGGGATTTGAACCTGGATCTTCCAGGTCTAAGTCTGACTCCCAAACCACTACACCATCCTGTGTTATTTGACAGAGTTGCTTGCAAAGGGGCCATGGAGTCACTGCAGCTACATTCTTGACTATGAAAATACAGTGCACACCCTGTGTCCCCTTTTGTGGCTGCTTTTACTTTTGTAAAACCTAAACTGCAACCAAACATTGGGCACAATCTGCCCCCTCAGCTGATCCTCCTGCTTAGCCTCCTTGGGATCTGTGTCTACTGGCAATTACCAACCTAAACATATTTCCCATCCATGACACTGATCATAAGTGCTTTCCTTTCTCCCGCATAAATCAGTGGGCCTGATTCATATATATGGGAGTAAATATAAATTGTACTGATGGACACTTTGCTAGTATTCAGATTATTACAAAAAAGTGTCCCTTTGTAATATGGGATATATGATGGTCATAAAAACATTCACTGAGCTGTGCACAGAATATCATTGAACAGAAAGTACTCTTTTTGCCTCTCTAGATGCTTATACTGAAGATGATCTCATGTTGTACTGGAAGAATGGAAATGACTCCCTAAAAACTGATGAGAGGATATCACTATCCCAGTTCCTTATACAAGAGTTTCACACGACCACCAAGCTTGCCTTCTACAGCAGCACAGGTGGGTGAATTTGCATGATGAATCTATGGCAAGGCTCTATTTTCAGATTATGGGATCAACATTATCTTTTCCTAAATGGCTTTGGCCTAATCAAAGAGGCCACAATGTGACACACGGCCAAATCCTATGGGCCATTTATGCTGCCGGAATGAGCACTGCAGTGGTGCAAACAGCTTTACAGCTGTCGCAAATGCAACAATGCCGGAGAGCATGGCCTGGTTGCCACCACATGCATCAAGAGGCCGTGTCCGCATGACGACGGACACCGGATGCCCGCCACTGAAGGTAAGACCGTACGGGGTCGAGAGGGGGGTAGGGAGGGGGTGGAACGGGGCAGGGTGGGCAGAACGGGGAGCCAACAGGATGGGTTGGAGGGCGAATCGGACATGGGAAGGGCAGCAGCAGCATCCACCAAATCCTAACCCCCTTCCTGGGCCCAATCCACTCTTCCTGGGCCTGATCCACCTTCACTGGCCAACACGGACCTGCACCAGTGATATCATTTGCACAGGTCCAAGTTGATCCATGGCAGTAGTGAGGGCTTACCCTGGGGGAAGGGAACAAATGCTCCCTTCCCCCAAAGAGGCCTCCAAATGCCAAAACTCCCCTGCGGGATAAAAGGACGCCATGTTGGCGCCACTGCATCCCTGCACAGGGAGTTAGGTAGGATTGGACTGACAATGTTGTGATGAAAAGGTTCCTTAGTAATGCGTCACCATATGCTGAAATGTACCTCTCCCTCAAGTACCTCTTCCTGCTCTCCACTTTCCCTTTTTACTGAGTCAGCAGCTGAATGTGGGAAAACTGGTAATTCTATCCACTGCCACCATGCCAAGCTAAAGAGACAAGGCAAAGGGAGGCTATCTGGGAAACCCCCTCATGAGAGCACAGAACCCCAGGGGTTCTTACTTAAAATGAAATTGCAGTATGCCCATGAGCAACCAGATGTGGAAACCCACTGAATTACCCATGAACATAGACTAGGCAGGCAAGGAGGCAACATGTAACTAATTTATTAAAAATCCAAAAGAAAAGGAATTAAATAAGATGGGGGGAAATGGGTAGAAAAAAATACAACAAACAGGCTGATGGAAAATGCCTGAACTCAGCTGGATGGATACAAAGAAGAAGCTTGACCAAACTGAATACAATAAGTAGGAATGCTCAGCAGAGGGAACCAAGAAGCTACTCAAGAGCAAAGCACACAAACCCCAAATTCTCTAAACCAGTGAAGTTTGCAGGCTGGCTTGGCATGAAAAGAGAAAACAAAACAAAATCAACTCCCTAAACGCATCTGTCTAGAAATACAGACCTGATTGCTAGCTACTTACATTGTCCCAGGTATCACAGTCCTTACACTTACTGGAGAGTAAGTGGATGTGCCTTCCGCAGACCAGTAGTAAATTTCGTGGCAGACCTGACAGAAACACATATGAACATCCCTGAGTCTGAACATAAGTAACCTATATTTGATGATGTCCTAGTTACCTGATCGGAGACATGGAACCCACATGGCTATTCCATCCCACCCCTTTGCCTAGACGGACAGGTTTGCCTGCCCAACTGGTAGGTGCACATCAATCTCAGTAGGAGGCTTGGCTACTTCAGACACAAAGAAGGACTCAAATCCACATCACCACATGGCCTTCTGGCAATGGCGGTTCAAACACAGGACAAAGACTGTTGCGGGAAGATATCCAGCAGCTTTTAGGCTGCTGAATCAACATAGGAACTTTGAGGGGGGGAGGAGTTTAGAAGTGTCCCAAAATAAGGAAAAATAGGCAAAAAAAATGGGGCGGGTGGAGAAATTGTATTTATCATATGTTCATATTATTACAGAAGTAGGAAAATACTTTAATATTTTGTAAGAAACCTGGCTTATTTAAGAAAGTTTCGAACTGCTCCATGATAGTTACATTATTTTATGACTGAAAGTTTTCCTTGGAACTTATTCTTGCCTTCTTCCTCTTGTCTTTTATAGGCTGGTACAACCGTCTCTACATTAACTTCACTTTACGTCGCCATATCTTCTTCTTCTTGCTCCAGACCTATTTCCCTGCCACACTGATGGTCATGCTATCTTGGGTGTCCTTTTGGATAGATCGCAGAGCTGTGCCTGCAAGAGTTCCCCTAGGTAAATGAACATGCATGTGGCTGGCCGCATTTTAACTGTTCTAGCTATTTATTTGGATTTTATGGCATTTCTGATCCAGGGGTGTCTGTTTGAAAGCCAGGTGTAGTTGTGATGCCTTTGGCTGGATTTCACTCCCCTCTTTTTGCACAGGATAATAAGTTCTTAGATAACTGTGTGGGTTGAACGCCTCTTTTAAACTTTCAGCAGTTCCATCAGTTAGCATAGCTCCTAGTTATGCATCATAATTATATATTGGTTACTGTAACTCAAGCACATAGAAACGTTACATTCTTTAGATTCAGAGTTATTTTTGTACTCCCTAAACCGGGGGATGGGGGTAGGGGTGGCCAACCTTTCCACCATTAGGGCCTCTGCGTTCTTAAGAATTGTGTAGTAGACAGAATCTTGGCAGCTGCAAGTGCTGATGGTGCTGCTAAAGCAGCTGCACCTGCCGAAATGCCCTCACCTAGGCAACCATTAAAGGGCCAGGAGCATTCATGTTGAAAGGTTGGCCACCCCTGCACTATACATACCTAAAGTTTAAAAAAAATTGTGCCTTTGTTAATGGCACCTCACTAGCTAGCAAACAATGCCAAGCAATAGTTCACACTGTACAAATTATTTTAGATTAGAATGTAAATTCCCTATCATTCTTATGGAAATGTTTTCAGGGTGAACAAGAGTTGAAAATGATATAACGCTAAGGTTAATGTTACAAACAAAGCTAGCATGACCAACAGCACAATCCAATGCATGTCTACTCAGAAGTAAGTCTCACTGAGGCCAATGGGACTTACTCCCACATAAGTATGTATAGGATTGCAGCCCCAATGAACCAAAGTTTGCCATTGTCTCGTAATGCTCTCCTTTCCTACACTATGTGGTAGGGTTGGTAGATTTCTCATTTCCTAGCTTACTCAAGATTCAGTTGCAATTCTTGTCTACCCATAACTGATCCTACCAATGCTGATTTTATAATTAATAATATTGTTATAAATTAACAAGCTTCCTATCTGGCTCTCACTAATCCATCCTGCAGTTTACATTTACATCTGAGTTCTGCCAAGATATCCCAGGAAGGATACATAATCCGCCTGGATGAGTGTTCTGTCTCCAAATCATATGCCATTTTAATTAATTTATGAATTAACTATGTAATTATGTTATGTATTATCTTTGATCTATTCATATTAATCTACACATCCAATAATAGACATTCATGGACAGAAAGGACTAAAGATCACTTAAAATGCAAGCCTATACTGTTTACTCAGAAGTAAATCCTATTGGGTTAATTGGAGCTTATTTCCAGAAACATGTGCACAGGAATACAGAGCCCAATCCAAAAAACCCTCTCACCACTGGAACTAGCATTCCGACAACAACAACAACATATTTCAAAACAATAGCAACAGATAGACAAAGGACCGCTGATGACAGTAAGACAGTGAGAGATGCAGGACAGGGCGGAACAAGGGTGGAATGGGGCAGGGGGATGGTGGAACGGAGCGGTGACGGGGGCAGGTGGATCAGGAAGGAGGTGGATTCAGCAGCAGCAGCCGCCATTGAATCCAAACCTCCTTCCCGAACCCAATCCCATGGCTCGGGTCCATGTGGACCTGCGCTAGCAAATGTTCCCTTATCCAGAGGAAACCTCTGGGACTGCCCCCCCCCCACAGGATGTAGCATGAGCTGTTTTGGTGCACCTGCCTCTGCGGGGAGGGGGGGGGAAGCATAGTATTGGGCTGTTAATGTAGCTCTACTGTGCCCAAAGGCAGAATGTCCACTATGCATCCATGGATCAATCTATGCAATCCAGACCACAGTGTGCCACAAGCAAACAGCAGGCTCACTGCAGCATAGCAAATGGAACTGGAAAACTCAACACAGAAAACCAAGTTTACATGGCATTTTGTTAAAAAAAAAAACTTGGTTGACTGTTTGGGGACACATATCAACTTGTTTCAAAGTGACTATCACTAAATGGATAATTGTATGTCCTCAGGAATCACGACGGTGCTGACCATGTCGACCATCATCACAGGTGTCAACGCCTCCATGCCTCGGGTGTCCTACATCAAAGCTGTGGACATTTACCTCTGGGTCAGTTTTGTGTTCGTCTTCCTGTCAGTGTTAGAGTACGCGGCCGTAAACTACCTGACTACTGTACAAGAGCGAAAGGAACGGAAGCTGCGAGACAAGGTAAACTTGACATAATGTGTTGCTGTGTAATTGAAATTCCGCAATACTGTCTTCCAAAAGATTCATCAAAATGTTTTAAAACTCTATGCTTTTTTAGAATAAAAAAAATCAACAAAAACTACAAACTTAGATGATAGTCGTGTGTACTACTAGGGTATATCAAAGCCAGCAAGGATAATTTTGTTTTACACTGGCTGGATCAACACATGCAGCTGAATGAGTCCTGGGGTGGTAGAAGGGACTGTGTCATGTCAGTTAGCAAGTAGGGGAATCGCATGTTTGAATGCTCTCCCTCTGCAAGTTAGCACATTTACAAGTATCCCCGAGATACTGGTTCGCTACTTGCAAATTATATTTTTCTACAGTATTTGAAAACATTAAACACTAATATTTAACATTTGCGTAGTACTTGTAATGCACTCCACCTGTATTATATTATCTTGACATGATCTGTACAACAATCATGTACAATAGCTATTATCCCCCTACTGCAGATGGGAAGCTGAGGCTGAGAGGGAGTTGCTTGCCTTAGGCCACCTAGTGTGGTCATGACAATATTCAGACCTGATTTGCAGCTTATGCTTAGCATTATGCTACACCAGCTCTCACAGGTGTGCCCTGCCTGCCATCTGAAGCGATACAGGCCATTCTGCCACCCCAGAACTCCCTCTTCCACCTCACATTCTGCTGCAGGGCTAGAACTCGGTCACAGATATAGCTGCAAACACAATTCTGGGCAATGTCCTGGCTCTCAGATGCGGGGGGGGGGGGGGCTGTTATGCAGAGGCAGGAAAGCCCTGCACTTTGAGAATTCTCCTTGTAACATTTTAAGATCCAGTCCTAAAGACTAGCATAAGAATATACCTTCACCACAAACATACTGGCTTAAATGCCATGGCTCCTAAGAATCCTAGGAATTGTAGTCTGGCGAGGGTGTCTAGAGTTCTGTCAAAACTCCCCTAATACGGTAGAACTAGGGAGCCTTAGACAAAGACAGCCTATTTGTCTGCCACGTAGACCAACTTTGAGAGATGCATGTACCAATTTTTTCTAGCCAGTCTTCTAGGTTACTTGTCTCATGGTAGCCAGAGACTACACTTCCTCCTTTGAGAGCATAACTACACATGTCTTTTTCCACAGCTTCCTTGCACTTGCTCACTACCTCAGACAAGGCAAATGATGGGGATGGATGGGAGCTACAGTGATGGAGAGGTGAACGAACTGGGACAATATGTGTCAGAAAACGGAGATAAACAAGACAGAATGATGGTTCAACTGGCACTTGGCTCAGAAAGGAATTCAAGCAGGAGGAAAAACCAGAGATATAGCAGCATGAGGATCGACACCCATGCTATTGATAAGTATTCTAGAATAATATTCCCAGGGTCATACATCTTATTTAACCTGATATATTGGTCCATCTTTTCATAGTTACCAGTTTTTTCTTTAGCCAGTTTCTAAATGGTACACATGTTTAGTGTACGAAACTAACTTCCATCAAGTGAATAAAAATTATACTAGAGGAAACTGATTGGATAAAAATGTTTGATACTCCTGTTGCATGAAATTCACAGAAGGCCCATCCCTATTCACAATATACTTCATTGTATCGGGGTTGATAAAGAACTCCCTTTCTAGACCAAGTCAAGATCACTAGGCCCCACAAGAAGTCATAACAAGAGGCAGAACAACAAAGTTTACAAAACAGGGAATTGTTTGCATACTAGTACGTTTCTGTTAAAGATGACTACAGAACATAGTAGTGATGTGGCAAAAAGACCCTTGAAACTGCTGCTTTTGGGAGTTATGGTCTATTAACAGAAATACAAGAGTGGACCATGTTAATACTCTGTATCCATCTGTAAATATATATATAATATTGTAAATTTTTCAGTATTTGTAAATAGCTAAGCCTGGGAGACTAAATACTGTACACTTTTACTGTTACAGTCTAAATAAGACTCTTGTCAAAAACTCTTAATAAAAAAATGCTTGCAGGTTGTTGGTTTTTTTGGTTTCACAAATGTATATAGTTCTCTGCAGTATTACCACCTAGTTACTTCTGGGTACTTGGACATCACTCTTGAGAAAGTTCAATGATCTAACTGAATGCCAGGAACAATAGTTGGCAAAGCAACTCTATTGCTGGGTACCCACACTGAACACTCCTCTACAAGTAGCACCATAGGATTTTAAACCAAAGTTGTAGGGATTGCCATATTACAGACTTACAGGATTAAAATAAAGCTAAAACTCCAAAGAACTAACAGTTTCCTAACTCTCACCAAGACCAATACTGTCCCCATCCCCCTAAAGGGTTTAGGGCTTCACCCACTGATGTCAGGGTAGACAAGCATCCGTCAGGTCCCAGTACCAAGTAACATGGAACAATACACGGTCAGAGACAAAGAGCAAGAGAGACACCCATCCGAAGTAAGGCACTTAAATACAATTTAGAGATGTCCAATGATTGACAGATCAGTAACCCAATGGAAGGCGGATCCATGTAGCTCTTTCCAGAAGGTTACATCACCGTTTGCTCACCCCCTCCCAACTAAGGAGATAACTGCAGGTATTTCTACTAACGAGCTAATTCTGCTCACTATCTCGTTTCCATGTAGATGAGTTCCCATGATGCACCCCAGCATGGCCAGTGCTGAGAACCGCAGGACAGGGCCTCTAATAATTTGGCTGTGTTCCAATCACCAGGAGACAGGCAGATTCTGCTCTTCCGGTTTAAGATGGGAGTTTTACAAGATGAAACCCAGATTTGCTTTACACTCTGGACCACTGGGCCCCCCTGAAGCCTGCTGGGACACCCAAACCAAAACGACCGACCTGCCCACCCTGTGCCTCTTACTGGCTCAATAGAAAATCTAAATCCGTCATTTCATGGAAAACAGTGAGACAGTATATTCTTTCTTGTGCAGTTTCTGTAGAGTGGAGCTCAGATTAGAACTCTCCCCCTAATGGTAAATCACAAAATAAATTACTCCCCACACGTGAGACAGTCCCTAGTTTTTAATATATTTATTTTAAAGCTTTTGATGATTTTTGCTTAAAATGATCTTACCATAAACAAGAGGTGGCAATTACAGGTGATAATCACGAACACTGCAGGGCTCAGGATTGAGCAAGTGAAAACAATTTCAATTTGGGGTTTAGAACTAGACAGCTTGAAAGTGTGACACGGATGTTTACGGTAAGATACAGAGGTTTTCATTTTACTGAAAACAATGTTTCTACAGTATATGGTATCCTTTAAGAAACATCCACTGTAAAGGGAGTTCAGAGAAATACATGGGATTAAAAATGTTCTAGATGGCGAAATAAATCTATGCCAACGTTTTTAGGAACTCAGAGGCATGTGAAGAATGGGTGCTTAAAATCCAAGGCCAGAAATCAAAACTAAGGAGAAGGGGGGAAAGAGAAAAAACTTTGTTTTAAAAAGCTGCCCCCAGCTATAAGATGAATGTGTATTAATCTAAAGCAGGGGTTCTCAACCCACCTTCCACATACCACCTCCAGTGCCGCTCTCCCACTGCGTAAGTACAGCAGTGTAGATGACATCGGCACTTATTTCCAAGTTTTCATGGCGCCAGAACCCTATAAAAGGTAAGCTAAGGGGCGTGGGCTGGCTGGAAACCTACACACTTGAGCTCTGCAGAACTTGAGGCACCGGTTACAGGGCAGAGGCGTCGCTCCGGTAGGGGCGGGGCCGTAAGTATCGCTCCGTCCTAGACCCTTTACCGAGCGAGCAGGAGACGGCCCCGCCCCCTCACTGTCAGAGCCATCCTGTGCGGAGAAAGCAGCAGCCTGCTGCTTTCTCCGCACAGGATGGCTCTGACAGTGAGGGGGCGGGGCCGTCTCCTGCTCGCTCGGTAAAGGGTCTAGGACGGAGCGATACTTACGGCCCCGCCCCTACCGGAGCGACGCCTCTGTTACAGGGTTCCAGTATGGGGCGGTGTGGGCTTCCTGGCGGCTGCCATCTTGGCAGCCAGGGACCTGCGTACCACCAGCAGGCAGTCCATGTATGTGTAACCACCGGTTGAGAAACCCTGGGTCTAAAGCGAATAGGCAAGGGGACAGTATGGCAAGTAAGTTAGTATAGATACCCATGAGCGATACTGCACTTGCTCAAAAAAAGCTTGTGAGATTAGCAGCTGCCAGGTTAATCACCAACAGCTCAAACTTCCGATGAAGTAATGATCAGTCATAAACTGGTGTCTACGCTTTTGAAGAGTAGCAGCATTATGAGCCAAGGGTGAGGGAACTGGTTCACTAAGCCCATTACGGACTTTTATAGCTGTCAAAATGTGTGAGTGCGACTATGTCCGGAGAAATGTCAGAAAACTGGAGGACATGGATGAAAGAGCCTCTTCACTTTCCCATCTCCAGGACTCAGTTATGCAAATAAAAACTATTTCCTAAATTATGTAAAATGAGATATTTTCCAAGTTTCTTTTAAGTTGCAAAATTCAGCAATTCTTGGCACAGAATGTTTGTTTTAGGCTGGAGTACACATAGTCACAATTAGTAAAAGCCAAAGAACAAGAGTTTGGTTTTAGTCAAACGTTTTCTTATGGTTCCAATATCCTTCCCATTTTGCACTTCAGTGCCCCTGCTCTTCTAGCTTCGCTTGTCTGAAATCTTCTCGAGCTTGATCCAGCAGGCCTGGGCGAAAGATAACATCTAGTGCAGTCATTGCCAAAGCTTTAGCTGTACGCAAGGCATACTGCTGTGCTGCTTCTGAACCTGAAAAAACACCAACATTCAGATTAGCATAGTTACCACACTATAAAGAAAGATCAATTCTGCAACCTAACGGATACACCACACTAATTTTTCAAAGTAACAGGAATATGGCAAAGCAAGAATCTCTACTGACCTGCAGCTTCTGTGAATTGCTCAGTATGATTCAGAGCATTCGAGCCAATATAAAAATAAGGATGAATTCCAGGAACAACAAAGGAAACATTCCCAAAGTCAGTCGAAGCTAAATAATTTTAAGGAAAAAGATCAATTGGCTTTAAAGTTGTGTATTACTTACAGGTTTTTGGTTAAATTAAACATATAAATTAAAAGTATCCAAACAAAGTATTCTACAGGTTTTTGGTTAATTACATATAAACTAAAAGCATCCAAACAGAAAGTATTCTACTTTTACCTTTATTCTCAGTGCAACCGTATTCTCTTGAGCAGATCCCAGCACCAGAGTTTGCTTGCTGCTCATTCCAATCAATAACACATTCTATACAAATAAGGTATGCCCTGGGATTACAAGCATTTTTAACAGACCAAACAAAAAATGTTAACCTTCTTTCAACCCACATGTATTATCCACATAATTTATCCACCATGTTACAATGCTATCTTCAAACCAGGGATTCCAAAGTTTTAAGCAAAGTGAATCGTCTTAAATAACTCAATGTTGAGTAGGTTTCCTTGCCATGTTTCGAGAATGAGAGCACGCTATAACTCTTACACAAAAATCAGCAAATAAGCAGAAATCTTGTGTTACCTAATGGACTAGACGAAGTAGCATCATCTGAAAAGTTCATTCCAAGGCTCTTTCCATTTTCCACGTAGGTTTGCTCCAGGCATTTATTTTGAAGCACGTTGTAATAATCTGGATGCTTGCTTTTTAATTCTATCTAAAAAGTTAAAAATACAAGTGTGAAAATGTACAAAATGAGAATCTTACACCAAACCTTTACTTCTTCAGATTAAAATTAGACATTGAAAATGTACCAGTATTTCCCAGCAACCCTAGTAATCAGGGTTGGCATCAGAGGTTGGCCAGATTAGGCTACCCAACTGAGCAAACCCTTGTGCTGATAACTGTAGTAGTGCCCAAAATGCCATTGGGGTTAGACAGTGCACCCTGTGGGGGGGGCCTAGTACAGGACTTTACACCAGGACTCCCAGGAACCTCATTCTGGCACTGCAGTAACATTTAAATGCCAAAAGGAAACAATTTTCCCATCCACCAAAACAAACTTTCAATGAATCATACTGGAAAAACCGCTAGTGAGTATATTAGATTACACTTCCCTATTTCTTGACAAATGAGCAACTCAGAAAGGATTACCAAGGAAATGGCAGCTAATGAAAGAATCAGCCCATCTCCTTTACAACTGGAAATGTCTTAATACCAGTCACAGAACAAATATACCTACTGACAATACAAGTTAATCTGACCCACATTTTATTTAAATAATTTATATCCTACTTTTCCAACATCAGGTCCCACATAGGGGGCTTTATTATCCCTGCAAAGTGTCTTAACTTGAATGCTGGAATAATTTTGGCTGCAATATAAATAGTACAGTATTGACCTTGCCCACAAGAGAGTCAAAATAAAGATGCATTTTCATCTCTGGAATGGACTTAGTGGATGGTCTCAGGCAAAACCCCTACCTTCAGCTCCCATCCTCAAAGAGGACAAAGTTATCAGTTGTGTGAAAATTTAGAAGCACTATAAGGAATAGTAGCAAGATGACTGGGCCCTGTGTATAAGATCTAACAGTGTTCCATCTCCAAAGTCTCTTACGTTGCATCCAGTAGCTTGAGCTGCAGCCTTCAAGCAGCTTTCTGCTTTCTCTATCAGGGTAGGAAGTTCCTTTAACTGAGGGGTACGCAAATAAAATTCTAGCTCTGTGTAAGGGGGTATGACGTTTGGTCTTTCTCCACCCCTTTTTATTATGCCTGCAAAATAAAAGCCAATTTCCACAATAAGAAAGTTACTCAGTGATAAAGGAACATCACTTTTACTAGCATAACGTATCTGTTCGTGACCGGTTGTTGGTGTGATTAGCATTTTGCTATTTTCAAGTTTTGATTCGCAAAATTAAAGTCACAGTTGCTACTTGGACCAAAGGGAATTCTATTTCCAAGTATATGTATACGCAAATTTTCAAGTTTTGATTTGCAAAATTAATGTCAAATTTCAGTTGCTACTTGGATCAAAGGGAATTCTACTTCCAGGGATGTACTATTTTGTTATTACAAATTTACCAGATAATTGATTTGTTGGTCTTCCTTGGAGACCAGTCAGTCAGTGATTGGGGCTGTAATCCCATGCATACTTGTGTGCATTCCCACTAATTCAGTGGAACATGCACAGAATCAAGTTGCAAGATTCCGATTTAAGAGGTCAGCTTCTATAGCTCACCATGGATTCTCCAAGTTGGTTTCATTTGCTGTCTTAAAACTGACAGATTGTTGTATGCCAAAACAGCGGCATCTAATGCATTTACTCCTTCCCAAGGGTAAGAGGCAGCATGAGAAGCTTTTCCATAGTATTTCACAGTCACACTAGAAAACAAAAAACACCTCTATCCATCCAGACTGCTGGAGCACAGCAGTACAAGTTCTCAACAAGGTGCGATATATCACTTCATATACAAAGACGATGAAAATTATTAAATCTAAGAGATCCAACCTTTTGCAGAATTTCAGCAAGTTATACTTCATGTTACAATGAACAATCTTGGTAGTATTTATAGAACCATTTTAACAAACTGAGATGTGCATACAAGAGTTAAACTATTGTATTAGCAGCTATTGCAGCTTCCTGTTTAATGGAGCCTCTCTGGCGTGCAGGCTGCTTGCCTGCTTCATCACTATAAGCAGCATGCTTATAAGCATGCTGCTTATACTGTTTTGGTTAAGCAAGAAACACAATGACCTGGTGCCAGCTCTATGAAGAAAAACAAAGGTGAATGGAGCAGGAGGGGCCGTGGGCCATAGCGTTTCCCCTATCCGCGGGATCCCGGTATCCATGGGGGGGAGGAACCCATCCTGCGCAGATATCGGAACCTCATTGTATATGCACTCAGTAAAAAAAAAAAAGAGAAAACAATTTAAATAGGGTTGGCAGTTCTGCCCATAATTCCACTCAATAAACATATGCCCCAGAGTGAACAGGAGACATGAATTTGCTGTTTCTTCAGCAGGTCTTAGTTCCCAAGTGCCTCTCAGTGTTTAAAGATGTGTACTGACTATGGTAAGTTTGGCTATACACAATTTTCACCTTACAAGTCAACTTTAGAACCTAACATCCGCATAAGATGCAACTCTACTGTTCTGTATAGGATTGACGCTTAAAGCAATCCAAATCCTTCAGTTGTCAAGGGGTTGTTATAGCATGTGTTTGGATGCCCCATGGTATCCAACTATTTTGCACAGATAAAGGTAAAGGTAAAGGTATCCCATGACAATTAAGTCCAGTCATGTCTGACTCTAGGGAGCGGTGCTCATCTCCGTTTCAAAGCCGAAATGCCAGCGCTGTCCGAAGACGTTTCCATGGTCATGTGGCCGGCATGACTCAACACCGAGCAGCATGGAACGCTGTTACCGTCCCGCTGATGCGGTACCTATTAATCTACTTGCAATTTCTTGCTTTCCAACTGCTAGGTTGGCAGGAGCCGTCGCACGGATTCGAACTGCCGACCTTTCGATCGACAGCTCATGGTTCAGTGGTTTAACCCACTGCGCTACCCGCTGGCTCACACACATATAATACACACACACACATATAATAAAATCAATACTGTGTGTTCACTGAATCATTTTCACTGTAAGGTTCCCTTCAGGGGTAGAAAATGACTAAATCTATGTACTTTGCCATAAACTTAACAAGGTCATGATGCAGTTTGTTGAGGTTTTCTTCCTATTCAAAGAAATAGAAACTACTTAAATAATAGAAACTTACTTATGATGTGTCAGAGCAGGCTTATAAGGCAGGTCTTCCTGAAACGGGTGAGCCATAAACACAACATCCAGGTCGTCAAAAACACCAGCTTCAATCAGTTTTACTTTGCCTGCTCCCCCTTCTTCTGCTGGCGTACCTATAACACTGATCTAGAAATAAGAGTGGTTTTCAGATTCTGCTTTTTAACAGGGTGGAGAGCAAACAGGATGCTCACAATTCACTCACACACATACACCCTTTCCCAGCACCCAAACCCCTTCATCTTGAGAACTAGTATAAGAGGACAGCTAAGGCAGCAACTGTGGAAAGGTCCTCATTTTTGTTTAGACCTCATCTCTGCCACAAGCACCCTGGGGATGGTTGACAGACCCATGTAGGTCTGTTTCAATGGTATACAAAGCAGAGAGTGCAGTTTGAAGGACATAGGTGTGTCAAACCATCCCTCCTGTAACTCATCCTTACTCGCCAGCCAATTTTCTTTAAGGTGGGTTCACTTGAGGCACTGGAGGAAAAAAAACAGCCCTGGGAAATGAACTGGGGAAAAAACCAAGAGCAGATGTTTGAACACCTACACACTTCAAATACCTATACTTGTTTAAAATATCAGTTTCCTACTCTTCTATATCCCATTATTTAACAGGATATGAAAGTACTACACCATACGTGAATATTAAACGGTTATTCAACACAATAAGAGCCTGTCAACTTATTAACACAAATAATCCGACAATACATAATTCTAAATAGTTAAGTACAGCACCCAAAGCAAGGCGAAATTAAGAACTACAGAAAACCAGCACGATGATTATCAAAAAGGTCTTACAAGTTATTTTTAACTAATCTTTTGAAAGTGACACAGACGGGAGAAGTGTTTCGGGGAAGAGTCAATAGTCTGCTACCATTGCATACAGCGTGGTCACGAAGGGAGTTAACCCCTCTGCAGGGGTTGCTAGCACCGATAGTGCGGACCTCTCGGCCAACACGATGGATTCACCTTGACTGCGGGGGGCTGGCGGAGACCCTCCAGGGCACCCTTCAGGCCCAGCGCGGCGGCGGCGGCGCCCACCTCGGCGATAAGGTTGTGGCCGCAGGCGTGGCCGATGCCGGGCAGCGCGTCGTACTCGCACAGAAAGCCCAGGCGCAGGGGCGGCTCAGGGTCCCGGGGTCGGGCGGCCGAGTTTGTGTGGGCGACGGCGGCCCCGTCCCATTGCCAGTCCGCCCGGAAGGCCGTCTCCAGCTTGTAGCGCGGCTGCACCGACCAGGCGCCCGCCGACGGCGCGGAGCAGCTGGAGAAGAAGCGCGTCATGGCGCCGTGAGCCTGGCGCTCCTCGTAGGCCAGTTCCGGCCGACTCCAGATCTCCCGGCTCAGCGCGCCCAGCCGCTCTGCCGACGCCTCGATGCACTCGGCCGCCCGCCGCTTCAGCTCCTCCAGGCGCGGCGCCATTTCTACCCTCGACCGACTCCGCTTCCAGCACAGAACCGAAGGTGCAACACACTCAATGCTATCAAGGGGCAGCGAGGACAGCTTAAATGAAACTCAAGTTCCCGCCGTCACGTATTTGTATATGGCCTCTATTATTATTGGACACCTACCTTCCGCCTCCTTCGAAGGGTTCCTGGGAATTGTAGTTCTCTAGTAAGCCTCCTTCGCTTGCGCAGCAGATAAACTTTCTGCAGAACGACTCGCTGTGATGCATGGCGCCGAAAGCGTCTTTCACGTGGCTCTTGAAGGGGATGGCAGTATTGTCCAATCACTGCAGAGCAAATGTAGCGCTGTTCTTTCTGGTGGGAACCGTACAGGACAAGCAGGGATTGTGCGAAGGTCAAACAATACTGACAGCTGTCTGGGTGAATCGTTCCTTTTTGAGGACCAAAGGAGGCGGAGCTTTAATTGTGTATGCACACCTACGTGGGATCAAATCTCACTGAACACAATGAACTTGCACGTTTAATTCAAAATAAAATGTACGTTTAATATGGTGAGAGGAAATCCCGGTCCTGGTGTCCACAAGCCACAAACAGAATTTCTGGAAGTTCTGCAAGTCCTAATTAAACCAAGCTTTTGTAAACTGCGTAGGAGAGCTTCACTCCTTGTGGATACTACGTAACGGATCTGCTTGTAGATGATTTGTTGTCCAGCTGCGTTCAGTGTTAGTTTCGCGTTACTACTATGCTATTTTATGATGGTTTTACTTCAAGCATCCTCAAGCAGTTGTGGAGAGACATAACAGAAATAACAACAAGAGATAGAACTATATAAAGAGCTCTCTGCCTCTTTTGGTTTATTCAGCTGATGACAGCAGTTAACCTTTCACATTGGAGAATGAGTATTTAATAAATTATTGCAAATCCCTCTCTTTGGCACACAGCCTTGCCTGATTAAATGCTTCTCTCAAAACATCACCAGCATAATCCCAAAAGAGCATTATTTTATTTTCCAGTTTCCTTTTTGTCTCCCTAATATTTCTTGCAGTTTTGATTTCCGCAGGGCTCAGTTGCCCAATGAGCACAATAAAAATTTGTCATGCTTGTGTGACACAAATTGAGATGTTTGTGCTAGACCAATACTGAAGTTAACAGAACTGCTACTAAATCCCATGTATGTTTACTTGCAGGTATACGTGTACAGTATTTAGCACTACAGCCTTAAGGATCTACATCCTCTTTCTTCCACAACACTCATTACGCTTTTTATATTCTGGTGCCTAGAACAACTCTTAAATGAGGTATTTTGACTTAACCATGATACATTTAATTCCATCTTCACTTATAAAAGGATTAAGACTTAACACTTCAGTTGTCCTCTAAAACATTTGTGTTACTTGTGCCATTATCAATGATTGCAATAATTCCAACCTGCTATTAGTGATGCTTTCAAACTGAGGAATTTTCTCTGATTGCCACATAGAAGTCAAATGGCTACAAGTTTTAATCCTCTTTCCTCACATGACCTTGGCTTTTTTTTCTTCCCAAGGGAAAGCAGCAGAAGATACAATTTTTCTGAACCTTTGTGAACACAAGCAAAATTTGTAATTTAGGTATTTATTTAATAGTTTTTGCAAGCACAAATGTAAAGATCTGATATGTGATTCATTCAACCACTGAAGAACAAGCAATTTAGCCAGCCATTAGATAGGGCTCCCCCAAACCAATCTGGAGATCAGGATGCCAAGCTGAACCTTGGAAACACAACCTGTGAAAACATTGTAGATTTTTCTAGCAATTCCAACCTGGCCAAGTACCACCTCCAGCACCACTCTCCTGCTGTGTACCACCAGAAGTGGCTGGTGATGACTTCATCGCCAGTTACGTCAGGTTTTTTAGAACACAAAAAACGCAGGTATGAAGCTCTCGGAGAGTGGGAGGGCCCTTCTCAGTGTTCCTGTGAGGCTCTGTCAAAGGCAGGAGCCTCTCAGGAGTGAAAACGTGCTGCCGAAAGCGCCGCATCACAGAGCAGGGTTCCGGTGGCACCAAGGTACCACTGGTGGTACTAGTACCACTGGTTCAGAACCCCTGACCTAGAGAGTTTCAATGAATGAGAGGACTAGAACATTGATATATAATGTTACCAGTTGAAAGGAAAAGAGCTAAGATCCAGCAGTAAAAATATCCTCTGGAGTACACTCTGAATATCCTCTGAAGGGGGTTGCACTCCCTCTGAAGGAGCAGGTTTGCAGCTTGGGGGTTTGCCTGGACTTGCAGCTGCTCCTGGATTCCCAGGTGGCAGCTGTGGCCAGGGGAGCCTTTGCCCAGCTTCAGTTGGTGCGCCGGCTGCGACCATACGTGGATCGCGCAGACCTGGCCACAGTGATCCATGCCACAGTGACCTCAAGGTTAGATTATTGTAATGTTCTGAGTGGGGCTGCCCTTGAAGACGGTTCGGAAACTGCAACTGGTGCAGAATGTGGCAGCCCGTGTGATCACTGGAAGTAAGCGGTTCGACTCAGTTGGGCCGCTGCTCCGGCAGCTGCACTGGCTGCCAATTCATTTCCGGGCCCAATTCAAGGTGCTGATTTTGACCTTTAAAGCCCTATATGGATCAAGGTCAGGCTATTTGAGAGACCGCCTACTTCTGTACAATCCAGTCCGCCCCCTCAGGTCATCGGAGAAGGCCCTTCTAAAAGTGCTATCTCCTTCAGAGGTGAGATAGGCGGCGGCAAGAAATAGGGCCTTCTCAGCAGTGGCACCGATATTATGGAATTCCCTCCCTCTACACTTACAAACTGCTCCCTCCCTAGAGACCTTCTGGTGGGGCCTAAAGACATTCCTTTTTAAACAAGCCCTCTGAGTTAACCACCCAGCCTAACTATTTTAGTGGTCCAGCCCCTTTTACTCCTGCTTTTATATTTTGAGTTGCGTTTTTAGATTTTATTAATGTTAGTTTTATATTATATATGTATTTTATTGTTGTAAGCAGCTTTGAGTCCCCCCTATGGGGGGAGAAAGTGGGATAGAAATCTAATAAAATAAAGTAATACCCCTCAGAGCAACTGTAACAAGACACTTGTAGACTGCACAGCTCTAGCAGATAGGAAACAGCAGGAAGCTGGCCGGGTGTACTATCTAGATGTGAGCTACAAAGATCCTGGCTGTACTGTCTCTCCAATTATAACTCACTAGGTGACTTCTGGCAAGCCACTATGCTCTTAGCCTCGGGTCTGATTTCTAATATAGAAACATTGGCATACCTTATAGGGCTGTTCCAATTACTGAGATTGTAAAGCATTTTGAGAACTTAACATGCACAATATAAATACAGTACTCCCCCCATATCCGCTGGTGATATGTTCCAGGCCCCTCCGTGGATACTTGAAACCGTGGATAAGAACCCCCCCTTCCATGGTTTCCTGAGGGCCCCCCGCCCTGCCTCCCCTGCGGGCAGGCATGCGCCCCCCCCGCTCTTATTTTTCTTTCAGCAACCTTTGTTTCTTCCTTAAAAACAGAGAAGCAGCCTCCATTGCAGGCAAGTAGAACGAGACTAAGTCCTAGAGAGGCTCTGCAAAGTTTCTGTTGCGATACATGGATAACTGAAACCGTGGATAGCGAATCCGTGGATATGGGGGCCCACCTGTATGCATCATCATTGTGGCGAGTTTAATCAATGGCAGGGACTCGAAGCAGAGGCCCAAAGACAACACACCAGCCTTTAGACCATTAAAAAAGTGAGATGTCCCCACACCTTTCAAGAGTCCCCCCAGGAGCACATACGCAGAATACACACATGGCTGACTTCCATGAAGGGATCTTTGATTACTGGCTTGGGGCACACAGTGTATTGGCCCTTGAGGAGTTATCGGTAACAGAAAAGATGGGTGCCACTGGCAACAAAGAGATGGGTGCCACTGGCACCGTGCCAGGAGTAACCAAAACAAACCAATGCTAGGATATTGAAGGGTTACTGTTGGGGAGCAGTGCTGTCACACTAGAGAGGGGAGGTGAGGGGAGAGAGTGCAGGCAAGGTAGACAGTAGTCCCATTAACAGTCTTGAAAGATCATGAGTTCCTGGGGAGTGGGAGGGATGAAGAACACCAACAGGCATAGAAATGAGACTGTTTACCAAGAAGGCAAGTACTGGTAGATGTATTGAAGATATGAGTACGAAAATGAGGAAAAGAGACACCAGCCAAGCTGTGGAGATGTAGCTATGTCTAATTTCTGGGAGAATCTTATAATGGAAGGGAGAGGCCTAACTGGCATGGCTTATGCAAGTCATCCCCTCTGGCTGGAGAGGCAGCTTTCCCTAGTTTAGTAGTCTTGGTAGACCTCAAAACCATCTCCCTCTTCCACCACCTATTTAGTATTGCTATTCTGAGGGTTCTGCAACATCAATCAATCTCACCAGACAGAGAGCATTTATCAGACCAAAGACAGATATAGACACCCTGTACCTTGGTTCACGGGTTGAAGGAAGTGCTGGGACCCCTTCCTTCAAGTCAGGGAAAATTCCTGGCTTCATAGTGCTACAGGACTAGCACTCGGGCTATGAACGGAGACAGCCTTGGTCACCTTGATTGATGACCTGCGCCAGGGACTAGACAGGGGGAGTGTGTCCCTGTTGATCCTGCTGGACCTCTCAGCGGCTTTCAACAACATTGACCACGGTGTCTTTCTGGACCGGCTGGCTGGGTTGGGGCTTGGAGGCACTGTTTTGCAGTGGTTCATCTCCTTCCTGGCAGATCGGACCCAGATGATGAGGCTGGATGACACCTGTTGGGTTCCCTGGGTATTGACCTGAGGTGTGTGGCTGGGATCTATCTTGTCCCCCACGCTGTTTAACATCTACATGAAACTGCTGGGAGAGGTCATCAGGGGATTTGGAGTGGGGCATCACAAATATGTAGACAACACCCAACTATCTCTCTCTCTTCCACTAGTTTTCCAAGGAAGCTGTTGAAGATCTGGGGCACTGTCTGGAAGCAGTTGGAGCCTGGATGAGGGCTAATAAACTGAAATTAAATCTGATCCGGAATGCTGCTATGCAGGTAACTAGATCCACAATTTGCTCTGGATGGGGTAGCACTGTCTCTGAAAGAGCAGGCTCACAGCCTGGGAGGCCTCTCGGATCCTCAGCTGTCCCTGGATGCTCAGGCATCTGTGGCCGGGGGTCTCTGAGTTCTGGGGCTCTGAGTCTCCATGCATGTGCTGGTGGGGCTCCCCAAGACTTCTTTTAGGAGTGTAAAGGGCTCTGGAGACAGAAAGGTTTGAGAACCGCTGTCTTAGCCAATCAGCAATATAAAGATCCGTATAGCTATCACAGGGGCTTAGCAGACTCACAATTTTAACATGGCTAGGACAGCTCACTAATTGGTAGTGCTCCCCGATACCTCCCACATCCCTGATTTTTAATTTGTATATTGAATAAATAATATATCTGGGAGACTACAGCACAAGGTACAATTCAATAACTTTATTTTTACAATCCAGGAAGTACTTATACACAGCATACCATTAAATGTGAACGTACAAAACAATGAAGTGATAGATAGCAAATCAGCAGTGGCTCACTAAGAAAAAATACAAGTGAAAAATACAACATGCTCAGCGAAGTACTTACATCAATAGTTGTACTGTAGCTCAAGTGTTTATCCAAATGAAAAATTCCATTCACAGATGGCACAGGAGGCTGCTTCAGCCCCTAATGTAACTTTTCCTCAAAAATCTGAACCAAAAATAGTCACTGCAAAACATTGCGCCTGCAAAGATAAAAGCCTTCAGAAGAAATGAATCACCCAAACCTTGAAATATATTTGAGCACTTTAGCTGTCATGTTTGTTCAAGTACGGTAACTCACCATTAAGCCATACATTTTAACTGATCTGACATTTATTTATTTATTGCATTCTTAAAACTGAAGATAGAAATTCAAGAGCATACAAGATTTGCTGGAGTAGCAGTAGCAAGGACACTAAAAAGCCAAATACACCATTTACAATACTGTGGCAGCCTACTGTAAAAGCAAATTTGTGCTGGATACAGGAAAAAGACTGGCATTTGATCTGAATGGGCATTCTGTTTAAGAAAGCCTGGGAAAAACTGCTGCTACCCAACAGTTCAGGAGGATATACCGGTAAGCTAAATTCCACGAAGGATAACCCTACAGTGTAGTATATGCAACAAATGCCACAGGCAGTGGTGTATGTGTGGTATGCCTGGGCAGTAACAGCAGGGAATCCTATGTCAGACTGGCCCTTGTGACTGGCTCAACTCAGACTAGAGGCTGAACCAATCTTGGACATAGGTGTGCGTGTTGCATGTTGTATAGCGTGTACTAGAAAGTTACTCTCATATTTTGGCCTTTACTTATGACATTCTTGCCAAAGACTGTCCACCATTGGTGTATAAAATACTAGGTAGGAGACAAAACACGGAAAAGGCTTAACATAAAAAAAACCCAGCAATTGAACACTACCAGGATTGGTGATATTTTAATCAACAGGTAGAGGTGTTTGTTTTTGTTGAATACAAGAAGATTACAGCCTAAGTCTTACTGAACACAATGGGCTTACTTCGGAATAAAGTAAAGTTTTCCAACACCTCTGCCACCAGGACATTCTCAGGAGAACATAAGCCTATGGGACACTCCTCACGCCTCAGTCAGACAGACTTTTTATCCTAGAAAGGAAGGACACCTTCCAAGGCTCAGCTACTGCATCTGGTCGAATTTAAGGAGGCCAAGGACTGCGCAGAAGCATTTACCTATGTGGGTATTCTATTCAGCTACCATTTCATTTAAAAAGGCCATGTGTGTACCAGGCCATTCACAAGTAGCATCAGCATGCATACTCACTGTCATGCGGCCAGAGACCACTGGTGCACTAATGCTGCACACAAATGTCCACCATGGTTGTTTTACTTTTAATAAGATAGCAACTGCAAGGAATGCCTGAGGGTAAATGCTTCTATGCAACCTTATTAGGCTTAAACCAAACCTTTCTGACCTATCTCAGTATTAAAAAAACCCTACTTAGTCTCCATGTTAAGTACTCTATATACAGCTTGCAATGTTATTGTTCTCATTTAAGAAGTGTATTTCATTGGTTTTCCTATGTTGTGCCATGCAAACAGAAAGATACGACTTATC
The DNA here is from genome assembly GCA_026170595.1 of Plestiodon gilberti rubricaudatus. NCBI lineage: Eukaryota > Metazoa > Chordata > Lepidosauria > Squamata > Scincidae > Plestiodon > Plestiodon gilberti. The sequence continues at coordinate 95,134,202 of JANXHW010000001.1, forward strand.
TGACAATTACATCTAAGAATTTATCAGATTTTATGCATATACTTCAAAGATCAAATGAAGATTACTCCCAATTATGTCAGGAAACCTGTATCCTAGTTAGGGCCTAGACAATCCATAACATTCCATAGACGTACACGGTAAATCCAATGATTCTCTCTAGTGTTCAGATAAGGAGGGCAATTTAGGAAGATATGTTCCTTCCAGAGAAGAGGTGGTATTACCTGATTTGTAAGCTACTATACAACTTGCTGCCTTCTCTTTCCAAAGCAGGACCATTGTGAAGCTATTTCCCAGCAGTTATCACTCAAAGGAGATTTCCTGAATATAAGAAGCACAATCCAAAACGAATGAGACCCTGACAGAAGGCATCAACCTCATTGCCTTCTATGGTTTGAGTATACAACTTTAGCTTCTTGCCATGCTGAAACAGAAACCCTTGTCCATTGTAAACAGTCTGAATACATATAGTTGCAGAATTTAGTATTCTGCAACAAGGTAGAGTTCAGCCAATGTAACACTTTAATATCCCCCTCACACCCTGCTGATGCAGCAACATGCATGGCTAGTTTAAGCAAAGAAACAGAACACCCCCTGAGCTCAATGAAATACTGAGTTCACCTTTGGTACGAACAGAGGGTTCAGTCACAAGTAAAGCTTACATAGTGACTGGGGGCACCTTTACAAGTGCTTTAGAAGCCTCTGGTCCTGCCAGACTGGGTACCGATGGTACAGGAGGCTGTGCCCCCCCCCCCGGTCAAAGCATGACCCTGCTTCCTGGAAAAAAGCCATCCTTCAGAACCCCCATCCTCTCCTGAAATGAATAATTGCAATAACCATATTTAATACGATTTCAGTCAAAACAGATCAAATGCACATTAAAAATACAGAATAAGATTGACCTTTTGTTTGAGACATCTAACTTTTAAAGGGGCAAAGTAACAAAACGTGTTATAATTATGGTTATATACATCAGCCTGTGATTCAACATGAGTGTGGTTTTTGTCCAATTTCTGTTCCAAATCAGTACAAAACAATATGTATATGTCTCGTGAGGAGACCACAGCTGTTTGCCCCCCCCCCTTTGCCCCACTGTAGCTATGCAAGTGCCCACATCAAACATTTGTAATGTGCATGTGAAACTTGGACAGTTTTTCTGTATTTTAATGTCATGACAGTTGTGGTATGTCAGTTCATTTAAGAATAAATCAGCTTTACTTTTGCACCATCCTTTTTGAATAACCCTGTAGAAACAATGAACCCTGTACAGTGAAAAAATCCTTTTCTCATTATGTTTTCATAAAATGCACCTCACCCTACAGCACTGGAGATCATATATACATGCAATCATGAAAAATCCTATTTTTTTTCATTGAGTTTTTTTCATATTAGTTCTGTGAAGAACATGGGGGAGCACACATGTAAGAACATCACCCTCAGAAGTATTAAAGGTTTTCTGGCTCACAGGGAGTTTTCACTGAAAAAGCCATGTAAACTCACCCTTAGTAATAGAGTATGAACACAGGATTATTCCCATTATTACGGATTCTAAACTATAACAGTAGGCAGGGTTCTTGCATATTCCCTTATTCTACACTGGGAGAAGAATCGTGCTTGGCTGATGTAACTGACCTCTTGCTGAACTGTAAAAGGGTATGAACAAGGAGGGGGAAAATAAGTAAACGAGAATAATTTTTCACGCTTGTATTGTGAGTAGCACTTACACAAGCTATCTTGTCTCTCCCCCACCCCTGGTAAGCTCCCCAAGCCTCCTGGATCAGGGGATCATCTGGAACAGTGTGGGATGGTGTCACAGGACAAGGTGGAAATCCCTGAAAACTATACGGAGGCAACCAAAATTCAGTTCTTCATGATTATCCTATTTTGGAGATCCCACCATAAAATGCTATCTTAACTGCTGCTTCAAATCCACACTCCTTCATGAAGCTAGATACTTCAACAGGTTAGCACTTTATCAAACCAGTCACACAGGAAACTTAGTGGTTATAGTTTTCAGTAGTTCATACAAATGTGCATACAAAAATTATGCCTGGAACTAGAAGTTTCAGATTATATCCAGATCTCTTCACAGAGCGGTGGCAGGGCTTTATTCCGCTCTGTTGAGAAATGCCTAGTTGAGTCTTAGCCAACCGATGATAACTATACTAAAACTTGCTTTGTTTCTTATGTTTCGGACGGGCACATGAAGGTTCCAGGTACAATCCTTGGCATCTCTGAGTAGGGCAGAAAAAAATCCTGTCTGAAGCCCTGGAAAGCTGTGTCTTGACAGTACATTACTGACTTAGATGGACAAGGCAAAACCTTACCTCAAACTAGCCTTACCTCAAACCAACAAGAGCCAAAGCCAACGTATAGGGGCCATCTTGAACTATTCAAGTTCTGACCCTCTTTCCCTTGGTCTGGGTACACCTGTAATTCCCACCCTGATCATATAGTGCCAGTCTTCTCAAGCATAACCAGCAAGTTCGGAGACGGAGGATTAGGGTCTCCACAAAAATCTACATCCACTACCACGGCTATGCTTGTCATTGCTTTAAGGCTGGATTCAACCGTCATACTAAGCCATGGTTTAGTGTTAGTACCACAAGCTTGATCTCATGCACTCTGACACCTCACAAGTGAAGGGAGAAAATCAGCAGCTTCTGATTAAGGGTTTAACTGGGACTTACAACATCCAAATTTGTTCTAACCACAGTTGATGAACAAGCCAGGATATCAAACTGGATACACTTAATGGAACACTCTAGTCACTAGCACCTATGGTAGAAGCCCAAATTCTGCCTGCACAGAGGGGACTGCCTCCTTCTTGAAGAATTCTTCTCCCAATTTTTTCAACCAAGCAAATGCAAGTGACATTGTTTTGGAAATCATAGCTGTAAACAAAAAAGCTCTAAGAAAAAAAATAACCATGTCAAACTTTAGCTGTCTTGGGATTAAGCAGCCATCACCTTCTGGTGGCCCAGAGTTCTCCATTCTGGGCAGTAAACACATCTTGGAGTCTGTTGTAAAAAAACAGCTTGGAATTTTTGTCCAACTTTGTCATGGTATCCATCCACCAGGAGATTGAATCAGGAAATCCAACTTTGCCTCTGTCACTAAAACAGTATGAAAAGACCGAGTGTGTATGTATGCTGAATTGTACTGAGGGACAGGAACAAACTAGTTCATACCTGAGGGAATCATACCATAGCAGCACCTTCTCAACCACCTGCCAAGCCAGCTTGAAATCTCAGCACCCTCAAGAAGACAGAAGACAAGGCTGGCTCTACACAACTGCAAGGTTGGCTCAAACCAGCACACCTGAGCTATAAAGCTAGCAAAGGCTCAGCTTAAGGATGTGAATGTTTACCCTTCCTTGAACTCTTCTCATTTGCTGTCCTGCTGCTGTTCAACTTCTCAAACTCCAAGTCTACTTCTTTTCCTTGCTAGAGGTAGAGGAACTGGACTCAGGGAGGGGTGGGAGCTGGTGTCCTCTAGATTAGCCTTTCTTCATAGGACTGCCACCAATTGACCAGATAAAAAAGCCATCCGTAACACTGACCAGCAACACGTTAACTTAGCATACTATTATGCATACTATTTATTTATGCACAGTAGCATACTATTTTTGTGTCAAGAGACCTTCCACAGAATGTACTATTATCCCAACATTTCTTGGGTACTGGTCAAGTTCTCACAATGAAGTCAAACTATGACAACATAAGCAATTCATGACAGGGATATAAATATGGAACAAAATTAAGGTCCAAACATTGTCTGAGGATTCTTACATGTGTTGCAATCCCAGATAGTTGATTTCTTTTCCTCAAGCAGAACAAAAACCCCGAAGAAAAATGACATGTTGCTTATCTGGAAGTGTAGTTCAAGTGGTCATTTGTACAGACACATGTAGTGACGTTCTGCACATGTGCAGTCAGCCTTAGAAGCTTCCAGAGCTTTGCTGAGCGTTCTACTCCCTGCTCTCAAGAGGCAAAGCCCTATGCACGCTGTGTGCTCTGAGGGCAGGCAGAGCACTGAAGTCCCTCAGTTCCTTTGAGAATCACCCTCTAAGTTCAAATTGTAGCATTTGAAGAGAGATTCCACAACTGGAGCCAGACTTGCAGAGAGGACAGTCTTGCATCTGCAGAGATGACCACTCAAGGAACTATAGTTTCAGGTAAGTTACTTTCTTCTGGATTTTCTGTATATGTGGAACTTTGAATACATGCGATTTGGAAATTGTGTTGAACACATCTTGAGAGGCTTAGAATCCTGCCTACTACAGTGTGAAATATCTAGTGATAAGGTGATACTGATTCAAGAACTTTCTTATTATCAAAAGAGTAAAACGTTGTATCCTAATGTTGAATGTCCAGTTGCAAGTGTGAGGGATTTCTGGGACTAGAAGCCATTTCTGACTTGAAACTCTGGGCACCATCGTCAACCAACCAACCAACCTTTGGCTTCTACTTCATAAAAATTTCAGTTCATGTACATAAAGATTTATTAAGTACATTAGCTTTTCCCAATTGATTCCATTTGGTTTTATATACAGTAAGTGAAACATGCAACGCCTCTCCCAGCTGCTCAGTAAGAGAACGGTTGCTATGAGGAAAAGCCAGCTTTACATTTTAACCATCATACTAGCAATTCAAAATTTGCCTTGCAAAAAGTTGCACAGCTAAGCTATTTCAATCATTGCAGAAACTCTTGTACTTTTGCCTGCCAAATTAAGACAAGTACATGAGAAAAACATGTAAACTGAGGTCACTTAGTTGTGCCACTCAAAATGTCAGCAACTTTTCCAGCTATTAAACATTCCCTAGAATTCAAGTAGAGCAATTCCAGACTTTTGATTGAGTTTTTCAATGTGCAATATACTGCACGCTTCAACGTGATGCACATGCTGCTCCAATACCAAGGCCAGATCCTTTTCCATGTTCAGGTGTATTCAAATTGCCTTCCTCTTTCAGTTTCACCATTCTGAAATCTTCTCTAATTTTCTCCAGCAGATCTGGCTTGAAAACAACATCCAAGGCAGTCATTGCCAAAGCTTTTGCTGTCCTCAAGGCATAGAACTGAGCTTCTTCTGACCCTAGAGTAAATTAAAACTCAATGAGAGCAAAAAGGAATAATAATACCTGCCAAAAATATACAGGGGGGAATAAAAAGCAACTGTAAGAAATGTTAGTACACTTTATTCTCCAAGCATTTCATGTTGAACTTTCTAGAGAATTGTACGTATTAAACATATTTATACTCTTCCTTTCAAATGCGAACAGGGCACAGACAGTGAATCAACATTTAAAAATACATTAAACACTGCATAAAAAAATACAACTGAAATCACACAGTGAAGAATGATCTTTACAGATTCCCTTAAGGCAGCCTTAAACATGCTTCTCAATAAGCCAGGAGGGTCTCTTTTATTTAGTTGTCAGTGTTTATTAAGAATGCTTATATTGGGCGTACCCAACCTGTGGTACGTGTACCCCTAGGGGCACGCGGACTGCAGGCAGGGGGTATGAGAGACACTGCCCATTAGCTGCTGCAATCAGCAGCTGATAATGGGCAGCTGTTAATGGGTTTTTCCCCGGGTTGCGGCATGGGCAGGTCCTCCCGCTCACTCCGCAACCCGGAAAAAAAAGGCTACAGCCCTGCCAACGTCCCCAGTAGCTCCTCCTACCTTTTCTCCTGGCGGCCGCCATCTTGGATGTCGCGAGATACAGCCCTACCAAACTGGCAGGACTGTAGTCTTTTTTTCTGGGTTGCAGCGAGAGCAGGAGGACCCACTCGCACTGCAACCCAAAAAACACTTTAACGGGGTACGCGGGGGTAGCCAGTCAGGGGGTAAACAGGGCAATCAAAGGCCCACGTAGGGGCTATGCGGGCCTCCAAAGATTTGGAACCCATGGCTTATACATTACTTTTCAACAAAAAATTAAAAATCATTTACATAATATTAGGAATGAGAAAATGGTTCCCTATCCCAAAAGAAGACATTAACAGCAACAGCCAATGGAGTGATGCTATATTGGGTTGAATAGGTAGAGTTATTCTTTCCCTGCTCAACGCAAGAGAACCACCACTTTTAAAAGTTGCCTGTTTGCCCAGATAGAGATTTGAGATAGGTTTGAGCATCTTTACGTCAGAAACTTAATTTCTGGTCATGTGAATAAAGATGTTGACAGCCAGCCCTATTACTTCTCTTGGATCCAAACACATTTAATTCTGAATAATTTACTGCTGTATCTTAACTCTGAAGAGATTTGTGAACCAAATTTATCTTGGAAAATACAAGTACAATTTGAAATGCGATGAGAAAGTTAGTCTCAAGAAATCTCTTGGATCACCTGCTATCCGAACCTTATCCATGTCTTGGTGTCTAGTAATTTCCTCAAAGGCATAAACAGATTTCATTGATGTTCAAGTATGTTCCCTTCTAGAAAATAACTAGAGCAGCGTTTCTCAAACTGTGAGTCGGGACCCACTTGGTGGGTCATAACCCAGTTTCTGGTGGGTCCTGCAGAGCCTCCATTGAAAACATAAATAATATAGGATAAATAATAAACTCCCTGAAGGGACAATATGACAGGAATGTAACAAGTAAAGAGTTCCTTGGAATTTCACCATAATATTTGCATTAGCATTTTTAAAGAAGAAAACACACATCTCATTTAAAACCCACTAACCTGCAGCTGTTGTGTATTGCTCAGTATGGTTCAGTGCTTCAGAGCCAATATAAAAATAGGGATGAATCCCAGGAACCATAAAGGTCACATTTCCAAAGTCAGTGGAACCTAGGGAAAGGCCAAACATTTCAGATTTTGAAAGCACATGCCCTAGACAGGCTACCAAAAATGTAATCTGTACACTTAAAACCCGGGCTGTGTGCACAAAAGTCCAGATTCTATAGCAAGGAAATACAGGTGGGCCCCCATATCCGCTGGGGATATGTTCCAGGCCCCTCCGTGGATACTTGAAACCGTGGATAAGAGCGAACACCCCCTCCATGGTTTCCTGAGGGGCCCCCCAGCCTGCCTCCCCTGCAGGCAGGCATGCTTGCCCCCTCAGCTCTTATTTTTCTTTCAGCAAGCTTTGTTTCTTCCTTAAAACAAACAGAGAAGCAGCTTCCATTGCAGGCAAGTAGAACGAGACTAAGTCCTAAAGAGGTTCTGCAAGGTTTCTGTTAACCTTGCAGAGCCTCTCTAGGACTTTGTCTTGTTCTACCTGCCTGCAATAAGCAGCCAGAGGCTGCTTCTCCTGTTTGTTTAAGGAAGAAATGAAGCTTACTGAGAAAAGAGTAAAAGCCTGGGGGGGGGGGGTTTCCCCACAATCCGTGGATAACTGAAACCGTGGATAGCGAATCAGTGGATATGGGGGCCCACCTGTAATCTGCTGTCACCACATACTTGCTCATTTTGAATTAGTCTCTTCTGCTGTTAAATTACAGCTTTGCTAAGATTTTCATATTTTTTTCCTGCAATAACTGGATAAATGACTGACACAATGAAAGAAGGGACTAGGGCAATGGCAGGTAATACGAAGATCTGTAGTAGACGCTACAGCTCCAGTTTCAAGTAACTGGAAAGTATGAGCAGAGCAAAGAAACTATAATGGAGATAGAGAACAGTGGATTTTTACAAAGGGTAAAAAATGGTCTTGGAGGAGCAACGACATTTTATGAATGGTAGATCTAAAATCTTAATTTCACAGACAAATATTGGTAGAGAAACGTATTTTGGGTAAATTAGATAAATCTACTTAGCGGAAAAATTCCTATATTTTGCAAACCAACAAAAGGCATTTTCTGCATAAAGCAAATTCACTCCACTTTCACAACTGAATTTTTGATTGAAGAACTTCGTCTTTTTTTTCCCCACATTTTTATACCACCCTTCCTCCAAGGAGCTCAGAGTGGTGTACATATTTCTTCCCCTCCTTTTTGTCCTCACAACAACCCTGTGAGGTAGGTGGGGCTGAGAGATAGTGACTGGCCCAAGGTCACCCAGGAAGCTTTTTGTGGCTGAGTGGGGATTTGAACCTGGATCTTCCAGGTCTAAGTCCAACTCCCAAACCACTACACCATCCTGGTGTAATAAAACTTTCAGAAAACTACATATTGATAGGTACAACCATTACCACTATGAAATGAAAAGACATTAACTTCGGAAGAAAAGTTCTACTCATTCCAAAGTCAATAGCATGCACAGAAACTGGGGGTTTCTTCTTTGCAGTAGCAACAGTAGACAGCCCTGAAATTATATTTACCTAGGGGCTACCTATCCTGACATGGAGCCAGCAATGGGACCCACCTGTCACCATTGACCCTAAATGTTATGAAACAGAGGTTCCACAGTGAGAGCTACAACTATGGCAGCCCAATATGGCCACAGCTGCGGAGCATAATTTTCTTCACAATTAATCTAACATGAACTCTTAATGGCTTCGGTTCAACAAAATGCTGAGAATATTACAAGAGAAAAATCTTAACTATGGGTTGGACCCAGAATTGAACAAGTAGAAGTCTAATGAGCTAATGGGGCTTTCCTGCCTAACAGCTTCCCACATTCCTAAAACACCTCAAAGGGTCAGACGACCAGAAAGTGTGCAGAAAGACCAGAATGGAGTGCAGGGAAAATGGAGGGGGGGGGAGGGAAAGTTGATGAAAATCAGGCACAGAAATCTTTCATGAGCCTTGTTTATGGAAGATGCCCATGACAGACTGTCAGTCATTTCCACTACACCCCATACCTCATCCCACTCCTGATCTTCAGAACATTTCTTCAGGGGGGGGGCAGGGGACTGCTGTGGGGAAGGTGAGAAAGCCCTGATGCACTTCCACTTGCACAATTCTGAATCTAACCCTATGAAAATAGGCTAAAAGTGGTCATTTTAAAAACACAAGCTTCTGAACCTGTGGCTATTACTTTATACAAAGAAATTAATTCAATTTTATTTTCTCTCAACTTGGTTTTCCGCATATCTCCAGCAATACGTGTATTGATACTCTTAATACATAAACATGAGCAGGATGTCTTGATTTTGGAGGGGGCAGTGTGTTATAAAAATGTTCTGTGTCTTTCTAGTCAAAATGTAGACAACAGAAGTTTTATTCATGTGCAAAGCTGAAGTCAATAAGTTAACACAGAAAGGTAGCAAAATGCTGGCAAAATGTTCTGGAGTGAAAGACAGCCTGAAAAAAGTATGAATATGCAAGAATTTCAATACCTGACAGCCCATTCAAATTGTCATCTGGGATGAACGCCATACCAAGTTTCTTTCCATTCTCAATGTACGCTTTTTCCAGGCTCTTGTTAGGAAGGACGTTATAATAATCATGTGCCCCACCTTTAAATTCCACCTAGACAAGAAATACACATTTGGGTTTTCACAAAAGTATCAGATCCTAACTGAATTAAAGGGCTTACACTGCAAACATAAATGCATGTTTTACTCAGAAGCAAGCCCCGCGTTGCTAAATGGTGTTTATTCCCAACAAAGACTGTAATCCGATACACTTACCTGGGAGTAAGTCCATTAACAGTGGGTCTTGCTTCCGAGTAGACACACATAGGTTTGCACTGGAAGTGTGCACAGGTGCTTTAGGAATTGATTAGGTGTATTCTTCCCCCTCCCCCCACAGTTCACATCCTACAGATGTCGAACATGATCGCCACATTATCATTCAGAACAAGAAAGGAAGATTTCCTGCCCATATTTTGATTTTTTCAAATCACAATGAAAGTGAACGATGGAGAGAGAATGTCGCTTTCAAATTGCAACAAATTGATTTTGCGGAAACAAAAGAAACCTCCTGGCAAACCAACTTCCTAATTGTAAACATGGAAGGAAGTTCCACTGAAATTATTGAAGTAGAACCTTCAGGATCTGGAAATAATTCTTTTTGCCTCCTTACAACATGCGTTATAAAAAATACCCTCAGAAATCTACCAGCAGGTTAAATACAAATAAAAAATAAGAGCATCCCTTTGTAGATTTAACAGCACATGACTGTCAGTTGTGCATTAGTCTGCACTTCTGAAAATTTTAACTTTTGACAAAGCCGACACAATAATCCTGTTATGTCCAAAATACCACCTAGGCCAGTGATGACGAACCATTTGGGCTTGGTGTGTCAATTTTTGAAAATGCCTAACTTTACTCTGCTCATGTGTTGTGCCCCCCCCCCCCACACTTTTAATAGTACTTTGACTATTGCTACTTTTAATAGTAATTTTGAATTGAACTAAACTGAAAACTGTAAAGTAGAACAAATTGCATTTTATTTAAATCAATTAGTGTCTGTCTTGTTGCTGAGTTTTACTAGATAATAAATTGAAAGAAGTCTGCCAAAATCCCTGCCCTAAATGTTCAAGACAAGCCTGTAAAACTTTTGCGAAAATGTAAGGTGTATCGGGGCCCTGGGGGAAATGCTGGCGTGTCACCCAAAATGACCTCGTGTGTGTGTCACCTGTGACACACGTGTCATAGGTTCGCCATCACGGACCTAGGCAGTGGTATGAATTCAACATGACTACGACCTGGTCAGTTCAAAACTACTACTTTATGGAGAATATGACACAAGAAGTTTACACTTAGTTGCTAAATAAAGCAACTAAACTCTCAACTAAAATATTTTAATTAGTCAAGATGTCACCCACTTTAAGTTTTACTTGAACAGCTTACGTTATACTTTAAAACAGAATCTTGGTCAACTGTTAAGAACCTTACATCACATCCAGTGGCCAGAGCTGCAGCTTTAAAACAGTTTTCTGCTCTCTCTGTGAGGACAGAGAGTTCCGCTAATGAGGGGGCACGCAAGTAAAACTCTAATTCAGCATAAGAGGGGATGATATTAGGCTTCACACCTCCATTCTTTATTACACCTATAAGAGACAAATCACATGATTGAAATTAGAATTTTATGCAGTAGATTTTCTGATGAATCTGGCATTACAGCTAAAACAGACGTTTATGTACTGCAGCCTGGTATCTCTGTTCTCTCTCTCATCAAGGGGAACAAAGTCTGAAGATACTCTGCTTCTGTTTAGAGGGGAAATCTCTTGTCTTGAAAACTTGCTTCTTCTATTTCAATCCAAGAAGGCAACAGTAGATTTGTGTTTATATTCAATTACTTACCTTCCCCTCCCCTTCAGGTTGAAAAAATATAGCTGGAACTGGAAAAAGGGGGATTAAGTGAGCAGTAACACAGAAGCTGAACGTATTTTACCAGAGCAGAAATTGAGACATAAAACCATCACATTCCAAATCATGTCTGTTTATTCAAATTTGAATTAAAGCATGGGAGAATTTAAAGTGTGCTAATGCCATATTTTTTATTTCTGATTAACCATGTTAGGTATTATTTTCTAACAGTATACCTTGTATTATTTTCTAACACTTTTCATTCACATAACATACTAATATCAAATGGGAGGACCATACTGCAGTAGCCATCACACAATACTGGCTGTCCATAAGATGACCAAGAGAAAGGGATGACATGAAAATACTCAGATTCTTGACAACATCAATTCTTAGGAATTGATTTTTCACCAATTTTCCAGTTCTGTACAATACAAGAATGAACAATATTCCCATCACTTGCCCTCAAAAGCATTTTGCTATTTCCAGTTTTAAGCAGAATTTTGTTAGAGAAAGTTTCATTGAAACTGAGTATCACAGAGACTAGGGGTGCTATCAAGGTGCAGTACCCAAGCCAAATACAAACAAGCAATTTCAAACCAGTGAAAAAATAAAGTTCGCTATCAAAAGGAGAGAGATAAGGCACATTTGAAGTGCGCAGCGGGTGGCGCAGTGGGTTAAGCCGCTGAACCATGAGCTGTCGATCAAAAGGTCGGCAGTTCAAATCCGCGACGGGGTGAGCTCTCGTTGCTTGGCCAGCTCCTGCCAACCTAGCAGTTCCAAAGCATGTTAATGCGAGTAAATAGGTACCGCTTGCGGGAAGGTAAACAGCGCTCCGTGTTCCAGCTGCATGCTACGCGCTGCGGCAAGGAGAGTCATGCCGGCCACATGACCACGGAGGCGTCTTCGGACAACGCTGGCTCTTCGGCTTTGAAATGGGGATGAGCACCACACCCTAGAGTCGGACACGACTGGACTTAATTGTCAGGGGTCACCTTTACCCTTTATGCCTTCATACTGGCTCAATGTTAAAATACAACAGCTGAAGGAAAGTCTTGGTTACAGGCAGTGTCAGAAAAAGTAGATGTCATCCTTCACCTCCCCATTCTCATTTTGCAATTAAGCGTTGCTTTGGAAGTAGAGGGCTTTTTCCTGTTTCCCTAGGTTTTCTCCAACATCTTGCACGAAAGATGTTGATACAAAACTAATGTGAAGCTACATTAGAATAATATTCCCAAGTCAAAATTAACAGTACATCAGGCAAACACGTAAAAAGAGGAATTTAGTGCAAAAGGTCAACACTGGGCATGGTATTTACAAACTTACCTATGGTGTACCTTAGAATTCATCAGAATCAATGATATCTGAAGAGAAAGAGAACTTCTGATCTGCCTGTCACAACCATTGGTCCATGAAGAAATACAGTATCCAATTTGGCTAATACCCACAGAGGCGAAAAGGTCCCAGCCCTCCAAACCCTGCTTGTCCTCTTCCCAAAGGCATACGTAGACAAAGAAATATGTTCTCTACCTTTTCGTTGAATGCAATTTGAGCTTTTCAGTGAAAAATTAAGGCCATTCTGATAAAATTTAAGGCAATTCTAATTCTGATAAAAAGATTATGTATTTGCTTTGTGAGATATCAGCAATAAGTTTTAGACAAATGAGTTCACTGCCAGCGGAGAAACTTTAAAAGAGAATAAAGGAATATATGTCCATGTTAAAAGAAATTCTTTCCCAGATAAAGACTGAGGTGAAAACAATTCTTTCATTGATAAAGACTGAGGTGAAAACAATTCTTTCATTGACATCTTCTGATCAGAACAGCCTGTTTGTTCTACAATGGTCTAGACTCTAGAGTCTACGATCAAATAACTCATGGTACCGGACCTAAAACTGTATGCTGAATATTGAAATTGCTGTTTTCCCAAATATGTAATAGTTCTTAGTTTATCCTGGGTTGCTCAAATCCCAAGGCTTGACTGACTGCTAGAATCTGCTATAGTTCATGCAACAGAAAATAGATTGGCAACAGGTTGGAAAACCGCGTCTAATGTACAGTACCAGTTACTGCACAGACGCTTCTCTGGAGCCAAGGATTATTAAGGGATGTCTAAGGACTTTTCTTCATCAGATGCATAGAAAGGGATGGGGTATTTGCTAAACAAGGTAAGCCCCAGAGTGAAAAATCCAGCTAGCTTAATTAAGTGTTAAAGACAACAATAAAAAAGACTGAGCAACGCCAGGCATTTGTGGAAACTCTGAAAGGTCTCTAAACTGCATTTTACTTTGACTAAGACACCAGTCAAGTTCCTATCCAAGTCAGAGACTACTGTAAGCTTTATCACATTTTTAATTTCAAAAGTGGAGGCTATGCTCACACCTTACTATGGCAACTGACCAAGATTCAACATAATCAATGAAGACTTTTGAAATGCCATCACCTTGTGCAACTGACCTAAAGGACTGAAGAAAAACAGAGTGGTGTTACACTGGCACAAGACCATTCTTGGACATTTCTGCATCAATTAGTAATGCTGTGTGATTGTGTTGGGAAATTTCTCACCTGGGTGGAAAGCCTGAATAGTGAACAGCTCGAAAGTGCTCTACTTTATGGCGGTGGCTGCAAAATCTAACTCAGCCTTTTCTCAAGAAGGCACCATTGCCCATAAAAGCAAGAAGATCAAGCATATAAGACACATAATTACAATTATTCAAAGAATATTTTGAACACAAATTATTGGTTTAAAAGCAGCAAGCCAATTGTACTAGTAGTTAGAATGCAGATATTTGCCACTGCTTAAATGTTTTGTGCAGGAGTCTGATTAGCAGCACAATCCTATCCAACTTACACCACCGGTGTAACCAGAGGTGCAGCGAGAACGCGAGGCCCCAGAACGGAAAGGGGATTCATATTCCCTCCAAAGGGGGATTCAAAGGGGATTTAAATCCCCCCTCCTCTCCAAAGCCTCCCACCTTGCCCTCCCCCGCTGATTACACCAGTGGTGTAAGTTGGATAGGATTGCGCTGTAGCTCTCATGGTGACATAAAAAGCTAAATTCTGACCAGATGGTTAACATCATAAATGCAAAAGCTTTGCTTATGCAATGAATATGGCAGTTAAAAATTAATAAAACTACTCCAGCCAGCTTAACCAACACATTTTCAAATACACTAATAAACCATCAAAGCTCATGTCTCTTACAGCATTTTTAAACAGTATACACTACTACTGTGTGATTGGGAACACCACAAAAATGGAAGTGGAAGCGTGGCAAGATACAATCAGTCCACTCTTAATTTCAACAGGGCATGACCTCTCTCACTCTTTTAGATTCAAACTATTCTGATTCAATAGTTAGAAGAGAGCAAAATCTTAGCAGGGCAGAAATTGGGTGGACTAAAATATGGAAAAAGGAAAAAAAAACAAGATGTAGAACCTTAAGTATAATCTTAAATTGAGATAATTAGATTCAACCTTACCAGCACAATCCTGTGTAACTCTTGCACCGGTGCAACAGTAGATCCACCGGTGTAAGTGCACTTATGCCAGTGTAACTTGCCGTACGCCGACAGACACAGGAATGACACCATTGTAACCCCCCTTGGACACCACACATACGCAGTTTGGATGCAGGTGTTCAGACACCCCCGGAATGCCCCCTGTGCCGGCGGAGTCCGTCCTACGTCCGAACTGCGCATGCGCTGCGCCTGAGGGGAGTAACGCTGGTGTCCATTTTGTGTCCGTAGGCAAGTTACACTGGCATAAGTGCACTTATACCGGTGGGTCTACTGTTACACCGATGAAAGAGTTACACAGGATTGCGCTGTACTATTCATAAGCTTTCTATCATTTCTTTTTCCATTCATCTAGACAGGAAACATTCTATTGAAGAGGTCTTTACACGATGTCCAGAACACACCCTGACCCATCCCTAGAAGGTATGTCTCTTTATAATGCAGCTCCCGTGTAACAGAAATCAAACAGCTGTATCAATCCCTATACAAGCCATAACACCTTGAAAGCAAAGAAGCCAGCAAAGAAGCACATGTAAAATTAAACTGTTTCATAACAGAATGAGAGCGGCATGAATGACTATCAGAATGGTGAAAACACAAGATCTTAAAAGAGTAGATGCTCTAATGCAAAAGAGTAAAAGGCTATTTCTAACTCTTTTCGTTCTTAATATACATGTACATGTGTTGTGCATTTAAGATTTGAGGCAAGAATATGAGCTCCCCCCTTTTCCATGGCATTAAATATGGTATCACAAAGCAGACAGTATGTTAGATGTACAGTATATGCAACCTGTATTTGTTAAGAAAGGCAAGGACAAATATTCTAACAGCCCAATCCTGCCTAAGATGTGGTGGCCGGCCACTGCATCCTAGCTGGGTTGCTGGTTGCGCCGGTGCTCAGTTCGGGTGTAAGTGCCGGAGGCCCCAATGGGCCTCCTTGGATGTGCAGAAGCTCTTTAGCTGGCACACAACTGGAGAGGCCGTGTAAGGCCAGCCCAGCTGAGGAAGGGGCTTGGGATATTGGCACCAATATCCCTGCCCCCTCCCAGGTCGACCAATGGTCCTCCTGCCCTCCCGCCGACCGGCCTAGGACTAACCTGGGTCAGCCAGCACAGGTCCTGAG
Source organism: Plestiodon gilberti rubricaudatus (assembly GCA_026170595.1). Classification (NCBI taxonomy): domain Eukaryota; kingdom Metazoa; phylum Chordata; class Lepidosauria; order Squamata; family Scincidae; genus Plestiodon; species Plestiodon gilberti. Next base: position 95,149,988 of record JANXHW010000001.1, read on the forward strand.
CGATGGCGTTGTGAGCAAAAGTACCTTACTGCACATATTTAGGCAGGATTGGAGAGTAAATCTGTTCTTCAGAAGGTGAAAAGATTTAGAGGGAACATTAATACTTTGAGGGTCATTACTAGACAACTTCTGCCACCTTTAAGAAGCAAAATAATTATGTCAGAGGTACTCGAAGTAATAAATTGGATCCTAAGAAGTGCATGTGGGAAAAAAAATTCCCTTAAAGGATGTTCCCCACAGAATCCCCCTGCAAGACTCTCTGGAAGACTGGGGAGCCCTATGGAACAGGGCGGGGTAGGGTACAGAGGCAAGTAATAAAAAAAAACAGGTAGAGGCCCTTTCCAAAAGGAAGAACTTACACAAGGTGCCCATACTCAATTTTTTGGGCAATTCCTCTTTCCCCCAGCAGATCCTTCATTCCCACACCATTCCTGAGGCTTTTGGAGAGATGCAGGGGGTTGCTGTGGAAGGGTGGAGGGAGCCAATTTCCCTTGAGGGAACTTCCTTCTGCAGCTGCTTTTTAGAATCTAACCCAATGCTAGATGAGAATAACCAGCAACAGTGTTGTTCATGTGAATCCCCAAACAATACTCAAGACCTGACCACATGAATATCCTTTAAATGTGACACTAGCACCTTATAATGTACTTTTTCCATTGGTTCATCCCACAGCACTAGAACATTTAAAAGTCTGCAACCAGGTGGGCAGGGACAATCGTATGGATGTTTCCTACAGAACTGGAATCCAGAAAAAACACCACTGGTTGTGTCCCTGCTGCTTATAGGCACCATACATTGTAGTGTCATGATAGAAGTTAAATTAGGACACATCTGGGCCCACAGTAATTCTTTTTTATTGTATTAAGAATTTTATACACTGCTCCTTAGCTAACAGCTATTACTGTACATCCAAAAGCCAGAGGAATTAAATTTTTGTCAATTGCAAAGTTTCATTACATGCATTATACCCTTAAGATAACCCAGGTAAAAATATTTATGTGGTTTAAAGGACCCAGTTAGTTGTTATACTACATAGCTGAAAAGCACACTTTTTCAAACAATTTCAGTGGGGTTAACAGACAACTATTTAAAACCAGTTTGGCATGACTGTATTAGTTTTTCTACTTTAGTTACTGCATATTTGAAAAGATAGGAAAATGAAAAAACCAAAACAGTTTCTATAGTTATGCTCTATTACTATGGTCCAGGATAAATGAACAGTAGATCAAATGATAAAACTGTTCTAGTACCACCTCAGACTGTAAGCAGGGTGAACATATGCTTGAATGCCCTCCCCCAATCCCTATATGTAACAATATAGGAAGCATTAGCACTGAAGGGGAACAGTTGGCATGATCCCTTTCTAACGTTTGTATATGTAAGGGCTGCTTTTGTATTTTTTAAATATGGGGGGCATTCATTATGGAATCACCACTTGCAATCTGAAGTCGTAAAACCAGAAACAGTCACCCTGTGATCTACTTTTTATCTAGACCAGACCTATTACTGCTATGTAACATGTAAATACTGGTTATATAAACTATACGCATGCTACGCATGCTACACACACACACACACACAATATTGGGGGGACTCAAATAATCTCTACAATTCATGCAATCAATGCATATATACACTGCATGATTTGCAGGGCTTGAGTATTACACTCAGAAGTAACTAGGGTTGCCAGAACCTCTGCCAGAGATCAGCCACTGCTTTTTAAGATTTCCATTAAGACAGGAGAAAAGGTTGGAGAAGCTGTTCCAGCTGAGCCCTGGCACGTACCCTTCTCCAAGACTTCCCAGTACTTATATGACATTGCAGTGTACCAACCACCACTGATGGTACTGAACAGTTGCAATGAGCTGAGAATTTCCAAACCAGATATGCAATGGGGGGGGGGGAGGAAGAATGTCAGAGGAAGAATGTCAGAGGAGGGGGAACATTTTTGGTGCACTTGTGTCGTGCTGGATCATACACTCCTCAGTTGCATGCTGTGGTGAAGACTCCTTAGCACCTTGTGATCACCCTGTAGAGGCTGGCAGTGATTATATCATGATGGGGATTAATGCTACATAAATACTGGCAGGTCCAGGATGAGGATAGGCATTGGGGCTCAGCTGGAGAGGATGTGCCAACCTCTTCTCTCATCTTAATCAAAGTCAATGGCAATGGCCAGTCTCTGGCCAAGGTTCTGGCAACCCTACAAGTGTTTCTGGCAACCCAAGGTTTTTTTGCACTCACAAATACTATTGAGAACAAAATGTCCAGCACAACCCACATCCTAATCTGACACCTGGGGGGGGGGGGGGGGCAGGGCCATATCCCATTAGAAACATTACAAAAGTCTAAAAAGATGGCAGAATAAAGAGAATTTTAAGAAAAGAGGAATATCGCTACTCACCCACACACTACACATTTTTGCCCAACATCTGCTGTGGTAATACAACCCTTCAGGGTGACATCCAGATCTTTGGTGCAGAGGTGTGCCATTAGCAGAAGCTCCATTCATGAACAGAAAGAGCTGCACTCACACAAGGCTCCTTGCGCAGGCGGAACTCTCCTTCTGTTCACAGAAGGAGTTTCTGTTGACAGTGTGCCACAGGTCTGAATGCCACATTCAGTAACAAAATTTAGCATACCTTTAGACTGTTTCTGAACCTATCAAATCCTTCAGAAAGTTGTGCAGCACAAAAAACTTTCCACATTTACTAACAGAGTGCAAGTTTGGAAAAAAAACACCACATGAACAGTCATTTATATTTTAATGTTAACATGCCAGATATAACATTTGCTTAAACAGTATCTGATGTATTACTTGCTGGACATAAGATTTAATGAAGATCTCACCATGAACTCTCCATGTTGGTTTCATTTGCTGTCTTAAAACTGACAGATTGTTGTATGCAAGAACAGCAGCATCTAATGCATTTACTCCTTCCCAAGGGTAAGCAGCAGCATGAGAAGCTTTTCCATAGTATTTCACAGTCACACTAGGAAATAAAAGCCATCACTTGTTTTTAAACACTTTTTGAAAAGTAAAATATCCCTTTGGCTTTAATGAGCTTAATTTTAAATGGATTACTATGATTTATTACCTCAAATCTCTATATAAAAGATAAAGAGCTCTAAAAACAGTCGAATACAATTTGAGGATAGGAGAAATGTTATATAGAGCTTCATATGCAAAACTGATATTTGTCACTGCACAAGTTGTCATTTCTGTTGACCAGTGGACTGAATTATATATACACACACGACACAAAAATTAAGCTCTGCGAAGTTAAACAATATTAATACATTAGACTGATATTTAGTTTCACCACTAGGCATCTTTTAACAAAACCAAAAGGACTCCGCTGAACTGCCTCCGCCGAACATTTCATTAAAAGGCAACACAAAAATTTTAGACCGAAAACTATTATGACCGGCAACAATTTTAGAAGAAGAAATTGAGACGGGTAAAACGGTCATATTTCTAAAATGAGTATAGTGATTCAGCCGATTTAAAAGTAATTGCGGTTTTGCCCGGGCGAACCACAGACAATCAAAGACTTAAAAATACAATCAAACCACTGAGGACCCGACGTTTCGTGCTTCTACTCAAAACACATCTTCTAGGGTATCCAAAGGAACTTTGGTTGATGTTGTTAAACCAGCGCTTTGCTCCATTAGCTCTTATATTCTCCAAAAAAGGGGCGGGAACCTTCTATTACAGCAGGAGCCACCTTTTTTCAATCTTCCTCGCTGTAAGCCACCAATCCTGTAAAAACTTAGCAATTCATTAGTTCTCTAGAGTTGTTCTTGCTCTTAGCTGTCAGATTGTATTAATCCTGTAAAAACTTAAATGAACTATTGATCTTTAGAACTGTCCTCGCTTTTGATTCCTATTGTTGAGCTGTCACGGGATGCTGTCAACTTGCAGGTATTGTTGAGATTACTATTCCCATATTTCTTATGAATTATGGGATTCCATATGCGATTTGCCAAACTCAATTCTTGCTGTCTATTCATCAAGGACTGTGGCGTTCTTTTACTAATAGCAAGGGCTTCCAGATGTTTTAGAACACTTAATCTGTTCTCTGTTGCTACGGGACATACAATTCTTTTCAAGAATGCATGCTCAGTAGCAACAGAGAACAGATTAAGTGTTCTAAAACATCTGGAAGCCCTTGCTATTAGTAAAAGAACGCCACAGTCCTTGATGAATAGACAGCAAGAATTGAGTTTGGCAAATCGCATATGGAATCCCATAATTCATAAGAAATATGGGAATAGTAATCTCAACAATACCTGCAAGTTGACAGCATCCCGTGACAGCTCAACAATAGGAATCAAAAGCGAGGACAGTTCTAAAGATCAATAGTTCATTTAAGTTTTTACAGGATTAATACAATCTGACAGCTAAGAGCAAGAACAACTCTAGAGAACTAATGAATTGCTAAGTTTTTACAGGATTGGTGGCTTACAGCGAGGAAGATTGAAAAAAGGTGGCTCCTGCTGTAATAGAAGGTTCCCGCCCCTTTTTTGGAGAATATAAGAGCTAATGGAGCAAAGCGCTGGTTTAACAACATCAACCAAAGTTCCTTTGGATACCCTAGAAGATGTGTTTTGAGTAGAAGCACGAAACGTCGGGTCCTCAGTGGTTTGATTGTATTTTTAAGTCTTTGATTGTCTGTGGTTCGCCCGGGCAAAACCGCAATTACTTTTAAATCGGCTGAATCACTATACTCATTTTAGAAATATGACCGTTTTACCCGTCTCAATTTCTTCTTCTAAAAGCAACACAAAAACTTTAAAGTAACTGCCATCTACATGACCTTGCTTGAGATTTTCTGACATCATCTCCACTTGCCTCCTCCCCCAATACCCAACACAGCTGATTTAATTCAAAGATTTCTTCTGTACAGGGAGCTGTTCCCATTCATTTTAACAGAGAGAGGTCATACACAAAAAGGTGTGCATGTAATTATGTTCCTCCATTAAAAATGGATAAGGAAGCCATTCTGAATGGAGAAGCTCTACATGCAGATTTGCAAATGGAATCTGGGTAATTCCAAGAATGTTTTCTACTTCCCTTTCAAAGTCGAAAAGACTTCTTACACTTTCTTAAAGAGGTCAAAGAATTAGTTTGCAACTCCAAGAATGAACTGCTTTATTCCAAGCACACAAAATTGTTAATTCTGCCATGATGGGCAGCATCCAGACTAGCGCTTCCATTGTTGGAAGCTCCCTGCGTGAGCAGAAGGGGTTCCTGCATTCACGAAGGAAGCTTCCATTTGCGAAGGACCTCCAAACAGTCAAAGTGCTAGTTTGGATGTCACCCCACACCTGGATGTTTCATGAACAAGAACTTAAAGAACTTAAATCTTAAAACAATCTTAAAACAAAGTCTGGTTACAACTAAGTACAAATGGAACGTTTGAAAAGCAAACTGAAAAATTAGACAATCCAAGAAATTATCAGTTTAAACCAACATCTGGAGTGTGGATGTACATGCTCAGCACTATTATAAAACTTCGGCCCACTAAAACACCTTGAATTATCAGGTTAGTAATTATATCCCTTATATCTGCTACATTCTTCCTAAAATAATGAGTTCTATACAGAGAAATGAAACCAATATGCATTCCAACTATACCAATACCTCCCATAACATGGGGAATATGTTTCTGCAAAGCCCAGTGCTTTGTGAAACAGTACTATAGGAGACATAGTCGAGGAAAATTGGGGGGGGATAGGACTGGCACCGATTGGTCCACGCTAGCCAGTATACACTGCTTGCATTGGCTGCAGCAGTTGTCAATCCCACCCATGATGAAGATTGCTGGAAAAAACAGCACCAAGGAAGCAGGTTTTTGGAGGTATTACTGTACTTTGTTCTTTGATGCTTGGCATGTACCTCCTAATCACTTTATTATGATCTTGAGAAATGTATATTATATTTAAATAAAAATGACAAAACTGGGACCATTTGTTGGCTATTCTGCACCCTATGGGTTTAATGGGTCATATCCTAACTTTGCATCAAGTGTGCAGGTCCATTGTTGAAAAGTTCCTTTTACTCATAACAAAGGACTTCTGACAACAGAGCTGCGCCCTATGAGAAGCCCTTATTTTTAGAATACAGGCCCTTCCTTTTCCAAGGAACTGTTATTAAAGAAACCCAAGTGTCTCACAGAGGACAAGACTTCTGCATGGACTTTCGCTGCATCCATGGATTTTATTTATTTAAAGGATTTCCACCCCGCCTTTCTCCCAATGAGGGCAATCAAGGCGGCTATTCAAAACTATTCAAAACTTGATTCAAAACTTAAATTGTCAACTGCCTGACTTGCTACAGCTGCACGTCAGCTTAAACATAGGTCTATGTGGAACAGAGAAGACAGAAGTGTAAAAAGCAACCAAAGCCTGAACATTTCATACAAAAATAATTTAATGACTTATCCTAGTGAATGCTGAAGTAGTGCTAGTGAACATACTGCATTTTCCAGGGTAAGACAGGAAAATGTAGCCTTCAGATCTTGCGAAGACAACTGACTGAAGAGGAATATTTACTAGAATTCAACAATAAAAATAGTTTTGCACTCTTCAACAGTGAAACAAGTACCATTGGTGGTACTTCACAGTAGGACATGTGGTACTTTGCCTCACTGCCAAATGGACTGCATGACACTGCCCTAACCAGAAACAGAGATGGCTAAGATGAAAGAGCACTGATAGCAAGGTGTGACTGTGTGGCGGTCCAGCCCTTCAAAAGACGCATATGTTGGACAAGGAGCAGAAGTGTGATCAGGAGGCAGCAGCAACCAGAGGACTCTCTTACTTCATGGACAACTGAGAGGCAAGATACACAATTCTGTGCACAGCAATTCTGTGGCACATCTCTGGTGCCAGTAGTACTCAGAAAAGTGGTACTTGCAAAAACAAGGTTGGAAAGCCATGACCTAATGATTCATGGCAGAGGCAAGACACAAACCAGGGAAGTTCTCATTTGCAACTCTGTCTCTTTGCCACTAGGCTGCACCCATTCACCTACAAATGGAAGAGTAAAAATAAAGATTTTCTGGATTAAAAGGGCCTTAAAACATGTTTATTCTGCCTGCATTATTGATTTAAGTTGGTTTTATGATTTCACTGATTGCCACTGGTTTTTAATGCTATTGGTAATTTTTTGTCTGTTTGCTTTTCTTTTCAAGTATTTGAACTCCTGTTTTACTTGTACACTGCTTTGTGTAAAAGTGTTTAGACAAGCAGTTTATAAATATTTTAAATGGAACAAGTTAGATTAGCAAAAATTGATGGTTCTTAAAACATGCCTAGAAGCCACAAATTACTAATACAGTAAGCTTACTACACAGCAGTTTCCGAAGCATGAATTATAACCCACAGTGTAGGCATTGTTGAGTAATGCCAGAGTCTGTCTCGCCTCTAGTCATGTTTAGGGATCATGGCACAACACCATGCAGACTCTATTGTGCTCAACTCAGTGGGACAGGTTAATAAAATTGGAAGCTTACAACAGATACAATTACAAGCACTATGAAGCTCGTATTATCATTTCTATCATACACTGTAATAAGAAAGTCAGGACAAACAAAAGCAAATAAGCAAGTTTAAGAGTAATGTGTGAAAATAGATTAAAAGTGTCCCAAACTCAAACTTTACAAAGAAACCAACAGTGAGCTTTGGTGAGTGCAGACAAGCTGCCACAAGTGGAAATGCTAGTGCATCAGCATCTTTCAATTCCAAGCTGACCAAAAATAATCCCATCATCTTGTGCTTAGTGCAACCTGTAAAAAGTACCTGTTAACAGAGCAACCCAACAGCCTAGCCCTTGTTAGGGTTGTGTACCAGCTGTAAGAACAACAAGGAAATAATGTATTCAAAAACATAGATGCCATATCTGTCCCAAGTGAACTACACAGACAACTACCGTATTGTCCCGAGTATAAGACACACCTGATTATAAGATGCACCCTTAAAGTTTGGTGCTATTAAAATTTTTTAATTAAATCACTGGCATTATTGCAACAGCCTGATTATAAGACGCACCCCTAGTTTAAAAACTTAAATTAGGAGAAAAAAGTGAGTCTTATACTCAGACCAATACGGTACTTCTGCTGACAAGATCAGAACGTCAACACCCTCCTAATTCATGCACACCTACAGCTAAAGAGTCTATGTATTGCTCCATTCAGAGAATTTAGAAGTAGTATTGAGTTGCATCCTAACGTTGTTTTTGATTAACAGAAGCCCATTTCATTGACAGAAGCAACTGTTTTTAGAAGGGATCATTCTGTGAGCATTCGTTTTAAAATAGAGTTAATCTTCTAGCTAGGTCTGAAACCCTCTGGCATACTGTGCAATGTCCGTCCCCCCCCCCATCCCAAAATTACTGCTGCAAAAGTGCAGAACCAAGCACAAGGGGGTTTTGCATCCACAAAAATAAAATAAGGACCAATGAGGACAACTCAAAAGGGATGAGCATTTTACTTGCTGAAGTCACCTGCAAAAAGAGATGTGGAAAAAAATGTAAAATTAGTAGAGTTCATTTACATATAATACAGGATTTTACACCTCTAATAAGCTTTAAAGCAGACTATTGTTTAAAAAAATCTGTATTCAAAATGTAAGTACTGAGATGTAGATCAAATGCAACATTTGAATTCATTAGATTTTGGTCCAGTTCTGTTCAATACAAGGAATGAGATCAAGCCAAAACCAGACTGAAGATACTGTAATACATTTCTACGAAAGAATAACACTCATTCCACACATGCTATGAGAAAACAAGACACATACCTATTCCTTTCTTAGTGCTTATAAAGATAGTATTCAACTTTCAAAAGACTTGGAGACATGTTCTCCAAACCGTGAAGTAGTCATGTTTGTGCTGGGCTGCTCACTTCAGAAATGAAAAGTCACAATGCTTTACCTAAAAGAGTAACCGTGATGGAGCAAAGTACCTGAAATGCATTTCACTGCTATGAATTACTTGCTGGTAAAAAGAAGTCAATAGCATCATAAAAGTATGTCTATGCAAAAATTTCATGATTTCCTAGTGTCCTATTAAATGAAGGTCATTTGGAGCAAAAAAAAATTTTGTAAAGGAAAAAAAATGAGAAAAATTGCACCTTGTCTCTACTACAGTTCACTGACTTCAGGCCCAATTCTATCGATGTTGGAGGCCAATGATGATTCAATACTGTCATCCAGCCCCAATAATGAACTCTATTATTAATTATTAACAGTATTTATATACTGCTTTTCAACAAAAAGTTCACAAAGCGGTTTACAGAAAAAATCAAATGATTAAATGGCTCCATGTCCCAAAAGGGCTCACAACCTAAAAAAGATGCAGAACACCACCAGCAATAGCCACCAGAAAAGACACTGTGCTGGGGTGAAAGGGGGGCAGTTACTCTCCCCCTGATAATTATAAGAGGAGCACCAATTTATTTATTTTATTTTAAAAAATTATATCCTGCCTTTTCCTATGCCGAAAGGCAAATGCCCAAGGCGGCTTACAACAAAGATTAAAATACATAATTTAAAATAATACATAAAATAAATTTAAACAATACATAGCCATACATAAACAAATTTAAGAACAATAAAATTCACTGGGGGGCGCGCGCGACAGTATGGACCAGAGAAGCAGCATGGCAGAGCATCTTGACACATTACAATTACATTTGAAAAAGTGCCTCTTGCCCAGTTAGCAGGGGCAACCTCTACTGTGGTATGTGGGCACAGCAGAAAAATCCTAATCCTGAGAGGAACGGGGCACTGGCATCACCCAGAATGCCAATTCTAAGTTTGAGTTAACTTTCAGAAACATTATCCAATACCTGAGACGAAAAAGGTATACTGAATTCAGTTTCAAGCAACCCAACAGTTTCAAGTGAAAAGAATTCAAGCTCTTATAGGCTGAAGGTTAATTCCACTTGTTTGTTTTGAAGTGGCTTTAAAGTTGCACTTGAAGAGGATCACCCCTAGGGACAAACATTGGGATGGTTTGGATAATCCCTTTAGTGCCCAAACCAGTCCCACACAATTAGCTATGTGTGCATACACACTCTACACATATACTAGCCCCTACCCTCGTTTCCTTGTTAGTTTTCTAGTTTCTTAGTTAGGGGTTACATGTGCTACTAAACCTAGAAAAAACCAAAGCAGCAAGGGGAGAGGCTCAAGCAGCGCAAGTGCACACAATGCTCATTATGTGGGACCAGTTTGGATCCTAAAATATCATCCAAACCAACCAACTGGCAAATATGAAAACAAACATCTCAAGACTATGTAGCTTTGAGTCCCAAGACATTTCTGTATTTCAGGTGAACACTAGATATTTCTGGATAAGTTCCATAATGAGAACCTCAAAACCTCTGATGAAAAACTTCTTTAAGGATCATCTGAGGGAAGACTGCAGAATCTGGATTGCTTCTAACTAAACAATTACAGAAAGATTCTGAAAGTACATCATCTCTAGTCCTAATAATCCACTTATATGTGTCCCATCATGAAAAGCATTTTAGGGCCAGTATATGATGACAAACTGGCCTATGAAAAATTAGAACTGGACAAAAAGGCACCTTTTAAAGTGGCACTCTCTTACACTTAGCAGTGGGAGAACAACTTTCTCCTACTCACCCCAGCACAGTGCCTCTTTTAGTGGTTGTTGGTAGTGTTTCTTCTACATCTTTTTAGATCGTGAGCCCTTTTAGGAAAAAGGGACCATTTATTTTTGTTATGTAAGCGGCTTTGTGAAGGTCTGTGTTGAAAAGTGGTGTGTATGTGTGTATATATATATATATATATTTGTTTGTAGTAATAGTAGAAAAGTTAAATTAAATTACATTACAGTATCCCCCCAGCCCTAATAAAGGCTGGCAGGCTCATAAGAACCATCAAACATTAGCTATAAGAAACTGAAACTCATACCTTGAACTGAAAACTGATATCCAAATTAATATCTAACTGATATCTAAGTTAATAATATTAAACATTTATCTAGCACTTTGAGTGTGCAAAGCACTTCATGTAAATTATTCTTCATGCTATTCTCACAAACCTGCAACATGAGTAAGCATTATTATCGCCCACATTGCAGCTGGGTTTGGGGCTAGGCCACCTAGTGAGAACCCATGACCCAGGCAAAATTTGAACTAGGAAAGCCTCTATTAGCAGCTTAGCCTCTTAGCAACTATACTATACCACTTCTCTAAAGTTTAGAAAGTTTTAGGACTACAGTACTTGAATATTGGTGCAGTCAAATTAAAACAAGCTGACAGTCTTAACAGAAAGATGTTCAGAGCAAGTGAGACACTCAAAGGCACATTTTAAGTAGACAAGCCTCCCTGAAAATTGATATGCTGTATTTCATTAGAAACCTATAATTAATACTCATTCCTCTACATTATATACTCAATACTTTTGCCCACAATATACAGACTACTATCAATATTAAAACTGGTTAACATCTGGAGACCACTGGATCAAATCCAGCCTTGGAGATCCACCCCTATTTGCTAGCCTGAAGATGATGAACTTGGTTTTGGGGCAATAAATCTTGCTGACACATCACATTTCAAGATGTAGATAGATAGAGGATAGAGAATAGAGGCAGGGATCATTCCCTTTCTCAATGTGACCCTTTAGGGAACTGATTAGCAACCAAGAGTATAAGATCTTAAATTTCACATAATGGAAATTGTTCAAGGCAGAGATACTTCTCTTGGCAGATTACTCTGTAAAGCATCATGTACACTGAAAGCAATACAGTACAAAACATTCAAAACAAACGATACCAAGCAACTTCCCAACCCACAGGATCAAAAGGGGATCAAAACAGAAAGGCTCCATTTCTAAAAAAGGGAATGCCCTTCGTTCCAGTTTACTCACTCATGTTCTGCTACGTCAGGCAAATAAGCTGCATCTTCTTGAGAAGGGTGAGCCATAAAAACAACATCTAGACCATCAAAAGCTCCAGCTTCAATTAAGTCTATTTTGCCCCCTCCATCTTCCTCGGCAGGAGTGCCCAGCACTGTGATCTGAAACCAAAAGTTATAAGCGGTCAGGGGGTCATCAAAACAGAAGAAGCAGCGCGCCCAAGGAGCAGCGACACGGGAACCTATTCCAGGAGCGGAGAAGAAACTAGGTCGATATCTTGGAACTTTCCCGTGCACGTATATCTGACGGAACAATTAATCCAAAAACCTTGGGAGGGTGCGGGGAGTCGACACAGAGTAATAAGCAGCAAAACCTCTCAACGAGTTCAACACCTCACCTTGACGGCGGGGGCGCGGAGGAACCCGGCGGGGGGCTGGCGGAGACCCTCCAGGGCACCCTTCAGGCCCAGCGCGGCGGCGGCGCCCACCTCGGCGATAAGGTTGTGGCCGCAGGCGTGGCCGATGCCGGGCAGCGCGTCGTACTCGCACAGAAAGCCCAGGCGCAGGGGCGGCTCAGGGTCCCGGGGTCGGGCGGCCGAGTTTGTGTGGGCGACGGCGGCCCCGTCCCATTGCCAGTCCGCCCGGAAGGCCGTCTCCAGCTTGTAGCGCGGCTGCACCGACCAGGCGCCCGCCGACGGCGCGGAGCAGCTGGAGAAGAAGCGCGTCATGGCGCCGTGAGCCTGGCGCTCCTCGTAGGCCAGTTCCGGCCGACTCCAGATCTCCCGGCTCAGCGCGCCCAGCCGCTCTGCCGACGCCTCGATGCACTCGGCCGCCCGCCGCTTCAGCTCCTCCAGGCGCGGCGGCAACGCGGGCGCCTCCACCGCCTCATTGGGTCTCATCGAAAATACCGGATCAAAATGAACCCCACCGAAAAGTCTCGCTCACTTCTTCTCCGGCGTTGCAACGGGACAAAAAACCCCCAATAACATACACAACCTCAACCACCAATGACCGGTTAATGTCTGAAAGCCGCGCCGTCTGAGATCCTTATATATTCTCGGTTAGCTGTCCAAGCCGGGACTTTCTCCCGTAGAGCTTGCTGGGAAAGGTAGTCTCCTTTCTTTAATACTTTACAAATACAGTACAGTAGTCATTTTAGGAGAACACCTAGACCCACAAACCACCGCGCTGGCACTAGCTAACACGGCACTACAGTCGTATACGTATGTACTTCAGTGTCTCTTTGAACTGAATAGAACTTGTTTCTGAGCAGACATGTACAGGATTGTGTTGTAATGTAACGGGACGAGTAGTAGTGTATCTAAAAGCAACGGGTTGTAAAGTCAGGAATGGAGTGCGTTTCTATAGCTTAGCTTTCCCATCATAGTTAGCTAGAACTATAGAGTGTGCAAGGCGAGCAAATATAAAAAAGACGCTGCTGCCCTGGTGACCCTGATTCAGGACTCAATACCAGAACCTAATTTAACTTATCTTACCAATAATCCACTGATTAGATTACTGTTTGACAACAAGAATCCTAAAAATATAGCCTGGACCAAGATCTTAACCAATATTATATTTTCTATTGCACTCCTGAAAAATTCAAGTTGTATTTATAACCAGAATAATATAAATACAGACAAAATATGGTGAAAATCCATATTTTCCAAGCTTTTGGAGAAAAAGACAACTGTCTACTTAGATGTTTCTTTAAATAACTTAGGTATGAATCTTGCAACAGTCTGATCAAGTTTATTATTCCTAGTATCAAGTGTCAAGTAAACATCTGTATTTTTTGTACTAGGGGGTGTGTGAAGTTCTGCATCTTTCAATTGGTCTATATACAAACCACCGTCTGCTGAGGTCATGAGGACCTGAAGATCAAGTTTAATACATCGCTCACTAACTACTTAGTGTGAATGGCATGGAGCCCAATCCTATGCATGTCTACTTAGAAGTAAGACCCCTTGAGTTAAATGGGACACCCCAGGTAAGCATGTTTACAATTGCAGCCTAACAACACAATCCTATGCATTTATTTTTATTTATTTATGTATTTATATACTCAGAGGTCCCATGGTGTTCCATGCGGGGGTTATGCTCCCCCTGTAAAAGTGTGTATAGGATTGCTGCCTTAACAGCAAAGGCTATTGCAGCTGTTCATAGCAAAAACTTTGTGTGTAATGTGTCCACTTCTCTCCCCCTGGATGCCTTGAGCCTGTGAAACAGAAAGGAGGATGACTGGTGCACAGATACATCTTAACTGAAACTGGTCAATTGCAACATAGATCTCATTTAAATGACCACTAAAGGTCTACACCCCAATTTTCGCTAGTTATTTCAAACCAATATTCACTGCTTCCTGACATCTCCTTGGTCTCTCTGGTCTGTTGTACCTCACAAGTTCCTGTACTTGTTCAACATCCTGCTCACCAAGAATACATAGCCCCTCCTGTTTTTTGTATCCTGTACTAGGTGTTCCCCAGCCGTTTTCAGTTTCCTGAACTTTCTGCCTGCCATCTGTTCCCTCCCACCCACTCCAACACTTTCTCTGTAGTCCCTGCTCTTCACTTCAACCCACTTTTCATTCCTTTTCAAACGTTTTTCTCAGCTGTCTTCATATGCAGTTTCCCAGCCCTTGATCTCTCCGCCTTTGTCTTACTGCTCCTTCTGTCCCTAGATCTTCAGGGAGGTTTTCCTGACCTTTCACTTTTCTCACAGAGACCATTCTGTCACTCAGCCTTTCGCCTTAGAGAAGTTTAAGTGTTTATGAAGATTCTATGACATCATAGTGCCTTTTATTTATTTGAATGCATTTGTTTACTGATTTTGTTCAGTGACCTGTACTGTTATTATAAATATTATTTATTTTGTATTATATTATTATTATAAATAAAGTTTACTGCATTTCTGTATTATTGTTTACTGCAATACTGTATTATTATAAATAAAGTTTACTGCATTTCTGCCTTGGCAAAGGCACTCAAGGTGGTTTACAACATCAAACAAACAGAATTTTATTACAGAAAATTTAAAAAGCAGTGTTGTCTCAGGCCCTAGGTGGCTTCTCAGGTGATGGTGACAAGAGTTCCATGGCCTGGGCTTATCTTTCCTTCTCTCAGGTGCAAGGTCTTTCAGTAGACCCTGGGAAGGTGGGGAGTCCTTAGCCCTCAGCCACAGAGGCTGATCTACTATGAAACTAATGAAGCCTAAGCTTCAGGGTCCATAATCCTGGAGGGGCCCCAGAAGCAACTTTAGTCCACATTAGAATTAAAAATTAAAAAATCCGAGACTTCAGTCCGTTTATTAGGATTAAAAAATGCAGGATCTGTTCCTAACGTTTCACACAGAAATCTATTGTTTGTTACATAAGGCAGTTGTGTTTTCATTTTCCGGTTATTTGGCCATAACGTTTGATAGAATGTAAATATTCAACATGGTTTGTTTAATTATATTCTGCATTAAATTACCTTTCCAATTATATATATATATATATAATTGTATAGTATTATTCATAAGTACAAATTTTCAAAAGGTTTCCACAATTTGGGCCACTAGTGGTGTTACCCCCTCACGGGTGTCACCCAGTATTATCTGCACCCCCACCCCCTACTTATGCCACTGTGCCACTGATAGCAAGAAAGGGAGGGCAAGGAGGCGAGGCAGAGGCAGAAAAGGACAAAAGCAATAAAGGAGGATAATGTGAAGGAGCATCAGAAGGAAATTCAATGTGGTAATTGACATTTCTTCTTTACTGCTTCTTCTAAAACATCTATGAAGTGTCATTCAGTAGAGCTCTTCTGGTAGCAAAAGTCCAACTAACAGCGCCGTAATGCATGTCAAGTCAGACATGAACTCCATTAGTTCCAGCAGGACGGGACTTACCCCCATGTAAGTGTGTATACTTACCTGGGGGTAAGACAGCATCACCGATGCAACGAACATGAAAATGAGTGAACTCAGGAAGATAGTGGAGGACAGGAAGGCCTGGTGGGATATGGTTCATGGGATCACGAAGGGTCAGACACGACTTAACGACTGAACAACAACAACAAAGTGTGTATAGGATTACAGTTTGGCAGCCCAATCCTGCCTAAGATCTGCCGCAGCCACAAAGCATGCTGTGGCAAATCCAAAGCAGGATCAGGGCCGTGCCAGCGGAGCAAAACATTTGTCCCTTTTCCCTGATGTAAGCCCAAGTGGCCCCTATGGGCCTCCTCAGATGTGTGCCAGCTATTTTGCTGGCACATGTCTAAGGGGGCTGTGTAAGGTCGGCCAGGCCCAGGAAGGGGGTTAGGAGAACGGTGGAGTGTGCTGATGAGACCCCTGCCCCCCTTCCTGGCCTGGCTGGCCAATCATCCCCTCCCCAACCACCCCTGCCCTCCCTCCACACGCCTTCCTGTTACCCGGTGCAGGGCTTACCTGCGTCCAGCAGTGTGGGTTTCCTCTGGCGGTGGAGTGAGCGGTGCTGGCCTCAGCGCCACTTACTCCGCGGGTGCCGTGAAAGTGCTTTACGGCACTTTAGCGACACCCTAGGCTGGTGGAGCACTTGCTCCACCTGTGTTAACCTGGGCAGGATTGCACAGTAAGTCTAGACTTTCTCCACCTGGAGTTAGAGATAAGCTCTGCCAGGCATAACTCATTTGCCATGCCTTGTTCAGATAAAATGAATGCCTTCTTACTCCCCATACTGGCAGGATACTTCTTTCATTGATGTTGAACAGACTGCAACAACAGTGGCCTTTGATAGGTTGGTTGATGCCCATTAAGAAATGTACTCACACTTGTATTTGCTCAGTTATGGTTCTGGTGGTAATAATAACTGATACCCCAGTCCTTACAGCCTGATTGTAAACATGTTTACTTAAAAGTAATCCCTAATGGAAACAGCTCCCTGGTAAATATGTTTAGGATTGCAGCTGTACTTCAGATGAGATTTTCTTCTGACTCAAATGTGTGAAAGATCTTAGTAAGAAACAGGCATAAACAAGGAGGAAATGCAACAAAATGCTGCATTTCACTGACCCTAATTGTTGCTCACCTCCAGCTACTAAAGGCTCAAACAGGCCAATTCCCTCCCCCTCTTTTACCCCCATGTTCTGCTGCTGCTGTTTTCAATTGACCCCCTCAACATTCTGTGGCTCCCTAGGGGCCACTGGGTATGCTCAGTCTACATCAGACTGTTTATTTTTTGGGTGGGGGTTACTTTTACTTTTTTTAATGTATATTAGTATTAGTCAAGTCAATTATTAGTCAATGTATATTAGTATTAGTAATGTATAATGTATAACCCAGAAACCACTATCTTTAAGTTAGGCTATTCATAGTTATTTGGTTAGTTGCCAATAAAATTGTCTGGGCCGTTCACTGGAGAAACCCAGTAATTCCCTCTAAATCAGGGGTTCTCAACCAGTGGTACTTTGGCCAACTGCTGGTGGTACTCAGACTGCCGGAACCCCACTCCGACATGGCGCTTTCAGTGGCACATTTTTGCTCCTGAGAGGCTCCTGCCTTTGGCCGAGAAGGGCCATCCCACCTGCTCAGAGCCTCCTCCCTGCGTTTTCTGGCCTCTGAAAACCTAGAAATAACTGGCGATTATGTCATTGCCAGTCACTTCTGGTGGTGGCGCTGAAGGTGGTACTCAGCCGGGAAGGGGTTGCGAACCCCTGCTCTAAATGAATAATGAAGAAAAGTTTTAAATAGCAAGGAAGTGGGTAAGCTGACAGATTTGCAGCACAATCCTAACCAACTTTCCAGCACCGGTGCAGTCACAATGCAACCCTGAGGTAAGGGAACAAATGTTCTCTCACCTTGAAGAGGCCTCTGTGACTTCCAGTGGTGTGGGGTGGTGGACCACCCCTGGGCAGGTGCACAAGCATTGAAAAAAGTGCGTTTTCATTGCGGGGGGGGGGTTTGCCCGCCCGCCTAGTGGCCGTTTCCAGCGAAAAAACATCAGGGGGCATTTTCTCTGAAAAACCCGCTGGGGGCGTGGCTTGTGATGTCACTAGTAAGGGGGCAGGGCTTGTGACGTCACAGGGTATCACGTGGGTGTGCCACCCCCTCGGTGGGCTAGCTACGCCACTGGTGACTTCCTCCGCATTGCAAAATGCAGTGTGCGCCCTGTTGTCATGGCTACATCAGCGCTGGAAAGTGGGTTAGGATTGCGCTATTGGTTAGGAGAAGGAATGGTGGGTCCAGATGAACATAATTATTCAAGGAATGGACCCCCGGCCTTGGTGGCTCTTTGAAATATATGGGCAATGTTATTCTGCTGGATCAGATATATTTTCTAAGGTACACATTTAATTTTTGATGATGATGTTGCTGGTTTTCTTTTTTCCTATTATGTATTATATTTTCCAAATAAATAAAGAAATAATGCATAAAACCCTACTACCTTATTTTGATGTGATCATGTTTCACATACAGACTGATGGGCACTCACTTGCCAAGGTTCGCTATTAGCATATATAAGAGGGACCTGCAAGAAATGTTGCCTCACTCCAACTACAGGTGTCCCCCACTTAATGACGGATCGCTTAATGGCAATCCGGATATATGACAGAGGTCCCCAGTAAAAAAGAGCAAAGGATTTAAAAAGACGCATCTTTTTAAAGCCCCAGCTCATTAGCTGTTTGGCTTTAGATAAGGGCTTTGAAGTTCAGCACTGGGGCTTTAAGCACAGCGTTGAATTTCAAAGCCCTTATCTAAAGTCAAACAGCTAATGGGCAAGATAAGAGCTTGGATGTTTAATGCTGGGGCTTTAAGCGCAGTGCTAAACTTCAAAGCACAGCAAGACCCACTTAATGGCTTCACTTTACAACTGAGATTTCAGAACGTATCCCCGTCGTTAAGCGGGGGACACCTGGTACAATACCTAATTGGCGCAGGCAGGACAATTCTCTCTTTATGCTCCCCTTCCCCACACTGACTTCTGCTGTTGTTTTCCCCCAAATGACAGCTCAATATTCTAATCTAATCTATGGCAACTGGGGACTACCAAGTATGCTCAGTCCACATCAGTCTATTTCAGGGGTTCTCAACCCCTTCCCAGCCGAGTACCACCTCCGGCACCACTCTCCTGCTGCATACCACCGGAAGTGACTGGTGATGACATCGTTGCCAGTTACTTCTGGGTTTTCAGGTTTTCAGAGGCCAAAAAAAGCAGGTAGGAGGCTCTAGGCGGGTAGGAGGGCCCTTCTCAGTGTTCCCGAGAGGCTTGGCCAAAGGCAGGAGCCTCTTAGGAGCAAAAACACGCCACCAAAAGCACCACATCGGAGCAGGGTTCTGGCAGTCTGAGTACCACTGGCAGTAGGGCAAAGTACCACTGGTGGTACTAGTACCACTGATTGAGAAACTGTGGTCTGTTTAAGGTAGCATGGAAGGTTTCATGGCTGGATACAATTCTCAACGAGACAGGAAATACGGGTTTTTCAGCCATGTTTTTCTTTAAGAAATAAAACACTTTCAAATAAAACACTTTCAAATACAGCAGAGGCTTAGCGTTTCTTCTTTCAGGCACGTACCCGTGGGACACATACACAGATTTCCGAAAAGCAGGCAAATGAAAGTCTTTGATTCTTTGTAGACAACGTTTCCTCCTTTTTTCTAAGGACTTTGTCACAGTGAATCTGCTGCTAGATGACATGTTCCTTGGAGTAATCTGTTAGATCTTAAATAGAAGTTCTTACTAGAAAGCGCGGAAACCGCTAATTGGAACCGGAAGCATTCGCTTCCGCATCGACCGATTGTAACCTTTGTGATGTCTGCTGCTCTCCCGTTTGTTTGGAGGTTTTTTTTTGAGAATCGGATCCCGAATCTTATTGGCCAAACGGATCTCCTGTTGCCTGTTAATTAAAAATGCAGGTGTCTTTTGAGAAATAGAGATGGCTTCTAAGTTAAGTCTAAACTAAGTTAAAACTTAACTTAGAAGCCATCTCTAACTTAGAAGCTAAACTAAGCTAATGTATGGCAACTGGGGACCACCAAGTATAAAGAAAAACATGGCTGAAAAACCCATATTTCCTGTCTCGTTGAGAATGTGGTCTGTTTATTTTTTTCTTTTACCGTATTTTCAAATGTGTCTAGTACTGGTGCATACCTAGGAAGCCCTGAAGTATTACTTTGTAGGTAGTGCAGTTTTGCCTGCAATCCAACAGGCATAGAACCAGCTGAGTTTGCTATTAGTATATAGATGATGGCAGGTATGTTGATAGGATATCAACAACATAAAGCAACAGAACGTCCCACAAACTGCAACTGAACATGTATTTGTGCTCTGTGGACACTAATTGACATCACAGACTATAAATAAGTCAATACCGTTAACAGTTTAGTGCTATAACTTCTGATAGCTGGTTACTATTTTTAACTGCTGCATGTGAAGCACACTGTACTGAGAAGAAAATGTGCTGAATTTCCCCACCTGTTTTTAATGTACTAAAACTTACTAGGAAATTATTATAATGGATCTTAATTCCAAGAGTTGTTGTAGTGTAGTGACTAACAGCAATCCTATGCATGCCTACTCAGAAGTAAGCCCCATTGTGTTCCAGTCCAGGGGTTTATTGGTGAAAGAAATCGGGCAAGTCCCTTCACTAGTACTGTCACAGCGTAATCCTGCATAACTTTAGGAATATAGATTTTTTTTTTTAGGAATATAGTTTTTTTTTATTTTAAAATTACTCACTACCAATTACTTTACACACCGATGCGCAAAAAACCCATACATAACATCTCATTTCAAAACTTGCAACCCTGCATAACTTTAGGGCAGTGGAGCCGTCACAAATGTGCTGTAAAGTGTCGCAAATGTGCTGTAAAGCACGTTTGCAATTACTCAGGTGTAAGCAGCACCAGCGCAGAGGCCGGCACTGCTTACTAGGCCATGGAACTCACCTGACTCAAGCTGCCGCAGGTAAGTCCTGCGCCGGTCAGCGGGAGGGCAGGCAGGGGCGGCGAGGGAGGGGGGCCATTGGCCAGCCTGAGCTGGGAGGGGGTGGGGATATTGGCGGCGATATCCTAAGCCCCTTCTGAGCCCGTGCCAGCTTTACACTGCCTCTCCAGATGCACGCCAGGTCTGGACTAAACTGGGCCTAAACATACACATTATTGTTAGGCTGCTGGGCCTAAACATACACATTATTGCGCCGTCAATCATTGTTTGACAGATTTCCTATCTCTGCATGTAGCCCAGCAGCTCTTGTAAGCTGAAAGGGGAGGGAGCTTCCACCTGAGGGTTTGTCCTTCTGAGGGCATTAAACTTTCTGGACTTGCAAGTGACAGAAGGATTTGCATGTTTTTTGTTTACTGTGCCACCATGCACCAGGTGTTCAGGTTGCAGTCCTCTGCATGCTTCCAGCCATGCAAACCCCTCAAGATTACCTGCACCCCCATAAGTGTGCTCAATATTGCAGCATGATTTCTGGCCGCCCTCCCCCCCCCCGCACCCGCTGCATGGAGTATGCACCGAGGGCTGATCCAGGGCCGGCCCATTAATGAGGCCAACTGAAGTTGTCGCATCAGGCAGCATGTTGGTGTGGGGAGGGTGCTCTTTTCTGATCACTTTCTTCCCTCCACTGCTTCTTTTTTTCCTTCTCCTCCCTGGATTGGAAAAGGAAGAGGGGGACAGAGAGGACTAGGAAAGAGTGGAGGGGAAGAGAGTGCTGATTTAAGACATTGGAGAATGGGAGAAGCAGAGGCTGGCACATCATTGGGTAAGGAGGGGCAGCATTTGGCATGTCTCCTCAGGCATCAGGAGGTCTTGGGCCAGCCCTGGCTAACCTCCATGTTTGGCACCACTGGGGGCATCTCTTCATGGTTGGCAGTGGTGGCTGTTGCTGTATTATTCATTCCTGAGTGCTATGGGGGGGCGTCATTCCAGTGGTGGCCACTCGCTGGACTTGTGCCTGCCACCGCCCCCTGCTTGGTTCACCCGGGTAGTGCTTCTCTAGGGGCTGGCATTGGGGCTGAGGAGGTTGCAGTGATTGCATATCGGGCTGATGTTGGGCTGACATTGAGCCACCACCCCAGGATTGGTGGGTTGTACAGGGGTTTTCATGGACATTGGTGGAGTTATGGGATTGTTGTTCCAGTGTGGAGTTGCCTGGGCTCTTGTTTTCCTTCCCTCTTTGTGCTGGATGGGCTTAGGATATGACAGGTGTTGCACTGACACAGCAGCGACATCAGCACAACATTAACATAGGATTGCACTGTAAACAGACAATAACAAAGATGGTACAATGGCCACTGGTGGTTATTAAATTATAGGTCATCTCAAGTCATAGGTTAGTCTTGGGTCTGCCCCTTTTCTGGTGGAGTGTACATAGGACTATATTTGAAACCAGAGTTGACCCCGATGTAGCCCTGATACTCCAGTAGCCTCTATTCTTTGCAAACACCAATGCCATGTTGTTGGACAAAGCCCTGCACTGGGGGGTCCCCAATGGTGTTCTCTGTCTGCCCTGTGATGACACATTGAACACTATGACTGAATGTTAAGGCACTGACTCAGCCAGGTGGGCCTCTCATGAGTATGGGCCCTCAATCAGTGAGCAACCTGGCAGACCCCTGATATCACCCCAATATTTTTCTCAGTCCTACACACTGCAACTTTAATAAATAATAATAATATTTATATACCGCCTTTCCTTTGGTCATCAGATTTCTCCTCTGACTTTAATTCAAAGGCGGTTTACATGGGCAGACTTTCTAAACCCTAAGGGGTTTTTACAATACAATAACACTGGTCAACACACTTTTTCTAAAATATTGCATTTGATAAAATCAATGAAAAACAGCAAATTTACACTGGTCTACAAAAACATTTTCCCCTGGCCTGGACTTTTGCAGCTGTTTTAGACTAATTTCAGGGTGCTGATTCCAAATCTGATCTCAGATTTGCTCTATCACATCTCGTTTTTATGCTATCGGCATACCCCATTTTCATTATGCCAAACCTGATGGAATCAGCACCCCAAAATTACCTTAAAACCATTGGAATAACTTATGCCAGAAAAAGTGTGTTGACTGGGTACCCCCTTATCATGGTCCAATTTTCTGAAGTACCCCCTGCTAATTAACTGCTAATTAATTGGATTAATCAATTAGGTAATTAATCATTAAGTAAAAAAAGTACTAACAATTTTAAATGTGAAAAAGTCTTATTTAACTCTGTGTGTGTGTGTGTGTGTGTGTGTGTGTGTGTGTGTGTGTGTGTGTGAGAGAGAGAGAGAGAGAGAGAGAGAGAGAGAGAGAGAGAGAGAGAGAGAGAGAGAGAGAGAGGCAAGGATCTCTTTTTTTCTTCAAGTCACACTTCCCAAAATCAGCTCCTCCCTCCCCCACCCCAAAGTATATTTTCCAAAGTACAAAAATAAGCCCCAAACCTCTGAAGACCAGATAATTTCAAAAATGTATAAATTGCTTTTGAAGTTTGAAACAGAAGAAGAACAGGTTAAAGAATGTACGATTCATTGGGCGAAAAATGTAGGTCATGTTATTTTAATGGACCAATGGGAACAACTATGGTTAAAACAGTTGAAATTTACGTTAAATGTTAATATTAAAGAAAATATGTATAAAATGATATATAGATGGTATATAACTCCAAGCAAATTAGCAAAAATGTATGAGAAGGTGATGAATAGATGTTGGAAATGTAAAATGCAAGAAGGAACTTTTTACCATATGTGGTGGACATGCCCTCAAGCAAAGAAGTATTGGACTCAGATTCACAAACAGATTGAGTTGATTTTAAAGATTAAGATCCAAATGAAACCGGAAACATTTTTGTTGGGTATGTGGGAGGATCATGTAGGCGAAAAATTTCAAACTTTGTTTTTATATATGATAGCTGCGGCAAGAATTTTATATGCACAATATTGGAAGAATTCGGAGATACCTTCGCTGGAAGATTGGTGGCTGAAAGTTTTGGACTATGCTGAAATGGATAAACTTACAATTTTAA
This sequence comes from Plestiodon gilberti rubricaudatus, assembly GCA_026170595.1. Lineage (NCBI taxonomy): Eukaryota > Metazoa > Chordata > Lepidosauria > Squamata > Scincidae > Plestiodon > Plestiodon gilberti. Next base: position 95,173,847 of record JANXHW010000001.1, read on the forward strand.
TTAAGGAAAAGTCAGTTAACTTTTTCGTGAATAATTGGAAACCATTTATTGACTTTTTAAGAGAGAGAGAGAGGAATGATGTGATGATATGCGGATTTAATGAATAGAATGTGGGTGTTGTTTTGGCTTAGTTGGAAATTGTATGTAGAAAATAGTGAATAGTATGCTAGTAGGATGTATTGCTTCACGCTTGCTATAACTTTATGAAATATGTATTGTTTTTATGTTTTAATATATCAATAAAATATAAATATATATAAAAAAAGCCCCAAACCAAAATCAGAGAGACAGAAGGGCTACGAAAATAATTACAATTTAAAATCCATGTTAATTAACTCTTAATTAGCTGCTGATGGGGCAGATAAGGGGCAGGGCTTGGCGTACCCCCAGCAAGAGGTCCACATACCCCTAAGGGTACCCGTACCACAGGTTGAGAACCCCTGTTGTAGCCATTGTTAGATCACGCCCTGCAGAAGGAAAATATTAAATAAATGTGGATATCACTGGCGTCACTACAGGGGGGGCGGAGCTTCCTGCGCATTGCTTTCGCTTCCCTGAAAGGCTCCGAAGGTGAGGGGGCGGGGCCGCTTCATTCCTCCGTGTAAGGGAGGCTCCGATTTCAGCAGAACTTACAGCTCCGCCCCCCCTGTAGTGACGCCAGTGGTGGATATCTACATAAAATGATATTATAAACACACTATCTAAAAATACAGCACCATATTTTAACACTAAAGCAGTCACTGACTCACAACAACTTTGCAATCATAAGTGACAAAGAGTTAATTTTGGGTAAAATCAATGAAAATGGGGTATGCCGATAGCATAAAAACGAGATGTGATAGAGCAAATCTGAGAGCAGATTTGGAATCAGCACCCTGAAATTAGTCTAAAACAGCTGCAAAAGTCCAGGCCAGGAAAAAAAATGTAGGCCAATGTAAATTTGCTGTTTTTCATTGATTTTATCAAATGCAATATTTGATATCTCAAAAACCTGATGTGATAGACAAAAACTGATGCGAGATTTGGAATCAGCACCCTGAAATTAGTCTAAAACAGCTGCAAAAGTCCAGGGCAGAAAAAAATGTTTTTGTAGACCAGTGTAATGTTCTAATCTTTCGTAGAACCCTTCATTCTAGATGTTGCTTTCACAGTCCAGCTCTCTCTCTCTCTCTGGCGTTCGCCTCACCACGCTTCAGCTGCCAGGCAACCTTGACTCTCACTCAAGTGCAGCTGCAGTTTCCCTTCCCCACAGAGGCTCTGCAAGCTTATGAGCTTGGTGTGCCGGCTGTTCTCCAACAGACACAGAAACTTCCAGCCGTCTTGAACTGCTGTCCTTCAGATCTTCAGGCATATGAGATGGTCTCTCTACCAACTGAGCCAGACCTCCTGCCGTTTACATACAAAGGCCTAGCCTGACTAACTGCACTTCGTGCTGGTGGAGTGCATGCTTCGCCGGCACTGGGTGTCATAAACATGCCGTAAAGCGCGTTTATGGCACCTGGAGAGTAAGGGCCACCGGAATGGAGGCCGGCAGCCTTCTCTCAACCGCCCTCTGGACCCAGCACCCACCTGTGGAGGTAAGTCCTGCAGGTGTGGGGGGGGGAAAGGGGGGCCATGGGCCGGGAGGGGGCCGGGATATCAGCGGCATGCTCCGTCGATATTCCGGGCCTGGGCCACCCTTACCCCACTGCCCTGGATGGATGTACGCTGGCTCCAAAGCCGACATGCACCCGAGGAGGCCCATTGGGCTAGGGCAGTCCTACCTGCTGTCCCCTTCTCTAGAGGTGTTTTTGGGCCACGCTGATGTGGCCTGGGAGGGGGCAGTGGATATGGCGGCCAGCCCTTTAGGCTGGCCGGATATCTTTAACCAGGATTGGGCTGCAAGGTGGGAGATGAGGGAATGCGGCTTAGAAGCTATTCGGATTTGGTTCCTGAGCGAGCCTTCCTCACCTCCACATCTCTGACAGTTACTAAATGTGACACCAGTCCCTTCGAGCAGCTGCTGCCTTCCTTTCCTGGAGCATTACAACATCGATTATACATTATACCGTTACATTTTTCAGCAGCGGAGCGCCTTATTCAGGCGGCACTGCAGCTCTCCCGGTTGCAAAACAAAACATTGGGATCACTTGGGAGCCCAGCCAGGCCAGCCTTGCTACGCGAGACGCCTTGGAGCACAGATGCCGAAGATCGTACGCTGGCTGGCACCTTGACTGCAAACTTTCGAGGGACACACATGGGCGCCTGCTCCGTCCTTGCCCTCTTCGTGCAAGCGCGGTCCCCGACAGCGGCACCTAGACAGAGGGAGCCCAGGGAGTCCTTGTTTTCTCCTCCTCCGGCTCTCCCTTGTTCCCGCCCCCTCGCCTCCTGCTCCTGGTCCCCGTTCGCTGCTACGGCTGCAGTTTCTTTATCCCAGCCCCTTCCCCTTCCGCCACCACCATCTCCTCCTCCTGAAGTTCTCCGGCGCCGGAGACTGCAGAGCGCATCCTCTGCTCTCCCGGTGCTGCTGTTTGCTTGCCCGCCGTCGGTGTGGCCGGGGAGACTGTCCGGGCCCCTGCGCCATGTCCCGCTATACGCGGCCCCCCAACACCTCGCTCTTCGTCCGGAACGTGGCGGACGCCACTAGGTGAGGAGCAAAAGGGAGCGGCCCGTCGGTAGGGAGCGGAGGCCACTGGTGCTGGGCCTCTCGGGGAAGGAGTTGCCTTTCGCATCCCGGGGGGGGGGGGATTCCAAGGCATTTCCTTTTTGCTGCGGGGGGGGCATAAAGCGATTAGGCCTGAACGTACTGGGCGTAGTAGGACGCAGAATTAGAGAAGGGGAAGAGGAAAGAAATTGTGTAGGAGCGGCGCTTTTGAGGGGGTTCCGATCCATTTTCTTGTGTTTTTAGCAGACACAAGACATGCAGCTGGTAGTGGGGCTTTTTGGTTTGTTTGTTTCTGTTTTGGTATAGGCAAACGGGGAAAACCTTCACCTGCTACATTTTCACTCTGTGTAAAGCGCCTCTTACATGAATGGCACTATATAAATAATACCAATAATACTTTGTGTGTGTCTTTGTCTCAGGAAAAGGCCCATGACTCCTCCTTGTCATGGAAAAAACATTCTGCTCATTCCCAGAGGGCAAGGCAATCTGTCCTGGGAATACCGACATAGCAATATCTATTTACTTGGCTATTGATCCTTCTTGTTTACTTGAAAAGGAGGGGGGGGGAGACACCTGGCACTTTCTAGGGAATGTGGGAGGCCCTTCTAAGTGTACTTTGATTGGACCATAAGATGGACTTTTCAATCGAAATTGTAAGTGGACCATCAGTCAGGCTAGGCTTTTGCAGAATCTATGTATTGTTTTGAGATGTCATCCATATGCCTCTTTAAATGGGCAAACCCATGGAAATATGCAGCTTGTGTACAGTATATGTGATGCAGTGTCTCAAAATGCAAGCTCATGGGTCTCTCCTTTGTTTCATGGGGAGGAAGCAGAGAGCCCAGGCAGTCTCATTTGAGAATAAATGTGTTGTTCCTGTTCCTGCTCAAAGGGAACATCTCTTAATTCCTATTAGTGATGAGATTCCTGATCTGCTTGCAAAAATTCTTACATTGTGCTCCAAGTGTATAGTAGGATTTCCCATGTTTCTTTGCAGGGGATGATCAAATCCCACTGCACAACAATCCCAAGTTTGCAAAGAATTATCTTTCTGGCAATAAACTAACCTGCCATAATGAAAGAACACTCAGGCTGCAATCCTGTAGTACACACTTTCCTAGGAGTAAGCTCTGTTGAACAGAATGAGACTTATTTCTGAGTAGATGCATGTAGGATTACGCTGTCGGTCAATAAGGTACATCAATAGCTGGCTCTCTTATTGTTGTATGACCTTAACTTATAGAAGTTAAGGACCACCCCAGTCTGTTGTATGACCTTCAGTATGTGTGAACTGCCTCTGCAAGAACCTTCCTAATCATTTCACAAAAGGGAGTTAATCTGTGCTGCCCTTCTCCATAGCCTTGTGTAATCCTTTTGAAAAGCCATCACCACATCTGGTGGCAATTAATTCCATAAGTGAAGCATGTATTGTGAGAAGTTCTTCCTTCTGTTGTTCTGAACCTGTTGCTACTCAGTAGCAACAGTAGTAGGACTCAGATGACCCTGAGTTTGAGGGGTGGAGAGAGAGAGGGGAAAAAATGTACAGTATCTGTATTCATTCTCTTCACATTTTATTCTTCAGGTCATATACGTAATTATATTTATTTTAAGTTAAACCTCCTCATCTTCTTTTCATTAGAAAATAGATCATGCCTCATACTGAATCAGACTGACTAGCCCAGTAGAGTTTATTTTAACTGGTAGTCAAGCAAATGGTATTGTTCCATTTGTCCTGTTTTCAGACCTATACAACAGTGGTTCCAGAAAGGGAACTCTGGTTTTGGAGAATTTTCAGTTGTGGCATTGTTGCCATACATTTACCTGTCTGATCTAAACCATTTCCACAACTCACTCGTATAAGAATTACAATGGAAATGATCTGTCTTAGTATTACCAGGAAAAACACACATGGGCAGCCCAATGCAGCGTAACTAAGGAGTCACAAATGTGCCGTAAAGCACATTTGTGACTCCCAGAGAGTAAGTGGCGCCAGTGTGGAGGCCGGCACTGCTTACTAGGCTGCGGAACCGACTCTATGCTGGACAATGCAGGTAAGTCCCGCGCCGGTGGGCAGGGGTGGCGAGGGAGGGGGGCCATTGGCCGGGCTAGGAGGGGTGGGGATATCGATGACGATATCCCAAGCTCCGTTGCAGCCTTACACGGCCTCCCCAGACACATGTCATTAGACCCTGCCCTGCTTACACTGGGGGAAGGGGACGAATGTCCCGTTCTCCTGAGGTGAGACCAGGCCGCACTGGCGTGGCCTGCAGTCCTCGCAGGATGCAGCGGCCAGCCCCTTTAGGCTGGCCACGCATACTCGCTCAGGATTGTGCTGTTAAATGAATAAAAAGGTACAGATAAACTCCTGGCTCTTTTTAGTTTCAATAATTACCGTATTGTCCCGAGTATAAGACACACCTGATTATAAGACGCACCCTTAAAGTTTGGTGCTATTAAAAAAATGTAATTAAATCACTGGCGTTAAATTGCAACAGCCTGATTATAAGACGCACCCCTAGTTTAAAAACTTAAATTAGGAGAAAAAAGTGAGTCTTATACTCAGACCAATACGGTATATTTGGAGAGGCTCAAAATTTAGTGTGATGATTACCTCAAATAACCCAAGAATGAATGTAGAAGTAGTTATGTTACAAATAAATGCAGAAATTTTTTTTAGGATGATATCAAATCTACCTTTAACATTCTAAAACACTAGAATAGTCTGTCAAGTGCTGCAGCTGGATGTTGCTGAAGCAGGTACCATCATACAGAAACACTCATATTTTTTTGCCTTATTTCTAAAACACTTCAGGCCTGAGGATTTGCGCCGTGAATTTGGTCGGTATGGCCCTGTAGTAGACGTATACATTCCGCTTGACTTCTACACAAGACGCCCAAGAGGATTTGCTTATATACAATATCCTTTATTTCATTGCATTTTATTTAACTGAGGTGCATTGTTGTTACTGCGTCCTAACTTAATGTATTTATTTCTTTGTCTCAGAAAATGTAAAGCAGTCCACAGTGGCTGGCAAGCACCCCAAAGTTTGAATGAACCTGGTTAGATAGAGTCCAAGCAGGCAAGCCCAAAGACACCTTAAAGTCCAAGCTTCAAGGAATAAAGAGGGAGGGTGGAAACAGATAAAAAGAAAACTGGAAGAGGGGAAGTCCTTTTTCAAGGAAAAGACAAAGCCACAACACCAAGTTAAGGCTTCGGCTTTCCGACATTTGCTCAGAGTTCCAAAGTCAAAGCCAAGTCTGATTTGGTTGGTTCTACGGCCCTTGTCAAGTCCATCTAGCAAGCCCTAAAGAGTAAAGGTCAAGATCAAGTGACGTGGAGGTAACTGCCAAAGTTTCCTTTTGTATCTTATCGCTTGAGCTCTTAAAATTTCAGTCAAGAATTTGTTTGTAATTGTTTTATTTTTAAAGATTGCTTCCATCAACTAGTAGTACAAGAGAACTGTATGCATATATTTGTACATTTTTTCTATGACTCATTCCCTAACAAAAAAGATTTGAATGGAAACTGAACTACATCAGTTGTTTTGGTGAACTAGTACAATTTTTGTGGTACCTATGGTGGTTTGTTTTAAGTACTGGGATAACGAGGGGGGGGGAGGAAATCCAGATGTTTATGGATAAGTATTAAAATGCTTGTAGTAAAGCCAAACAGAAATGTTGATCTAAATTATTTTCTAGATAACATTTGCCAGATAAAGTAATGCTTCAGGTTTAATTTGAAGACCCTTAAAATAATATATGCACCTTAAGTACACATGTACTGATTCAGTTATCTGTTTTAGGTGTATGAGCTCTAAAACACACATGGAGCTTCTTTTCCTACCAGGATTTTGCTTTTCATATCATTGGATGGGGCCACTCCATATGTGCACATAAAAGTGCACCTTCATTGAAATGGTCACGTTCGTGTGTGCAGGAGTTTCATGTGTGTTTCAGTGCACATATGAAGTTTTGGATCGAGACAATCATATTTTTTAAGGCATTCATTGTTACCTTGTTTCTAGAGCTGCCTCACATTTTACAGGGTAGCCCAGGTACACTGATGTGCCACTGGTACTTGCTGTTCTTACACTTTCTAAGTGCAGCAGTGGAGATGCACGTTTTCAAGCAGTGTTGGCACGAGGATTTGGTGGGAGTCCTCGGGCAAGGCATCCTTAGTGAACCTCCTGAAAAGATGCCTCTTACAAACAGAATTCTTTCCCACTGGATCTTCTTGGGTGCTTCTTGGGTGCTTCATGCAAAGCAGGAATGATGACACTGTTGGGACAGTGGATCATTTGTGAGTCCTGGCAGATGTCCAGCTTTGCTATCTTTTGGAACCGTCCCTGTTTTCAAACATGTACCAGAGAGCTGCATCTCACCTTGTCACATCAGCGAGTGTCCCTAAATGCTTGATGTGTCTCCTCGTGCTTTGTGTACTTACCAAAGTAAGCACTAGTGGAACACTGGTGTACTTTGACAGCCATACATAGCACAACGTGACTCTAAGCTTAAGTTTTCAGTAGCATATCAAATGTAACTCTTGATTTAGAAGCATCTCTTTCTCTATGTTATATGATACAATTTTTTTGCTTTGTGCATGTTTAAAGCGTCCTTAACAGACAGTCATGTTTGAAGATGTTCGTGATGCAGAAGATGCTCTTTATAACCTCAATAGAAAATGGGTATGTGGCCGGCAAATTGAAATACAGTTTGCACAAGGTGATCGCAAAAGTAAGTGAATATAAGCATGTCACTTACTTTTCCTACAAAGTATTTGTTGAAGAAAGCATAGTCTTTCATATTACTTACAATGAAAAAGTAAAATAAGCACAAAATGGGGAAAAAATGGTTCCAGAATTGCATGCTTGCTCCAATATGTAAGAGACTGCCTTTCTCTTGTAATCTTCCAGTTCTATTTTAAATTCTAGCACCAGGTCAGATGAAATCAAAAGAGCGTCGCCAATGTTCTCCAGTGGACTATAGAAGGTCAAGAAGCCGCAGCCGAAGGACACGTAGCAGAAGTTCTTCATGGGACTGGAGCAGAAGACACTCTGACAGTTTCAAAGAGTATGTTTGAGAACCACTTGAAGATAATTCACAGCGCAATCCTAACTAACTTTCCAGCGCTGTTGTAGCCACAGTGCAGCCCTGAGGTAAGGGAACAAATGTGCCTTCACCTTGAAGAGGCCTCTGTGACTGCCCTCGCACCGCAAAATGCAGTGTGCACCCTGTTGGCATGGCTGCATTGGCGCTGGAAAGTTGGTTAGGATTGCACTGTCAATTATAGAAGTGATTTGCTTTGTAATTCACAGAGTAGGAAATGTTATTGTTGGACATGCATCAAATTAATGATCATTTTGTTGTGTCAGCTAATGATCATGTACAATCTGTGGCAGGGGATTGCTTGTAAGCTTGGGTGGTAGCCAGTGAGAAGAAGGAAAACAAAATTTCCTTAAGGACTCACTAAACCAGGCTCCTTACTAAAATTGATCATGGCTGGTTATTCTTAGTACCTACAAATCTTGGCATTGGGTTTGAAGGGTTGGGTCAAATTCATCTTGCTGGCTTCATTTTAGTTGCACCAATCTGGAAAAAGAAAGAGACAAATGGATTTTGTTTGAGAGAGTAACAATGCATAAGTAACTTGTCAATTTGAAGATATTTGGTTAGACGCAGAAATCAGTAAGACAAGTTGCAGCCACAATGAACCTGTTGGGCTAACTAAGCAAACACAGACCCATATTTTTCTTGTAGTTTCCTTTTATGGAAATTACTAAAATTACTCTTTAAATTTAAGTTCAAAAAGTTGTTTGGGGCTTTTGGCACTAATTTTGAAAAAAAGAAGAAGCTCAAACAAGAAAATTAAACAAACTGCTCAGCTCACAGTGTGTCTAAACAATACATAGCTACATCAAATATAACTTCTAATGCTTTGGATGATTTGCAGGTCAAGGCGTAGACGACATTCTTACAGCCAGTCTAAGTCTCGCTCAAAATCCCTTCCCAGGCATTCCAGCTCACCAAGGCGATCAGTCACACCCCAAAGAAATTCTAGTTCTAGAGGGAGGTCACGGTCAAAGTCAACACAGAGAAGCTCAAAATATGCAGAAAAATCGCCATCCAGTTCCCATCGAAGACGATCCAGTTCAAGAACAAAGTCAAGATCACATCCAAAACGTTCGGGCTCAGCTAGTAGGTCCCTGTCTAAATCTCCACGGAAACATGCTAATTCCAGTTCTCGCTCACATTCTAGGAGTTTCTATCAGAGAAATAGTAATCAGTCAGTATCTGAAGAAGATTAATGCCTTGATTACTTTTAACAGTTTTTATGAGCACAAAATAGGTAGAAGAAAAACTGTCCAGTCAGTGCGTATCTGAAATGCAAAGTAATGATGTATTTGACTAATGAGAGGTCTTGCTGTGTTGTCCTTTTGTTCCATGCTAGTGCTCAGAATTCTTAAGCTATGATTTCAGTTAGTTTTGAGGAACATCTTGTCTAAGTCCTATTCCTCTTACATTCTCAGTTAATAGCACTGGATCAGACAGTAAGCTCCCTGGATCAGTGCAATTCTCTGCACTGCTGTAGTTTCAGCTACTGCTGCACCAAGCTGTTTTTTGAGGGCAGAATTATCATTGGCCCCTTAGAACTGCCAGAGGGCAATGCTACTGCAGCTTTGCACAGGCTACAAGCTGTGCCAGCCATTTAGTGGCAGGTGGGGCAGAGTTGTCCAGCTATGCCCGCCTTGTCCCACACAAAAATACTTTGTAGTAGCAGTGCTAGCAAGTTTTATGTTGCAAGAACTGTGGCTAGGATAGGATTAAGTTGCCCAACAGGTAGCTATTGCTCTTGTTGTTAATGCTGTGACATGAATTAGATGAGGTTGTGGGTTGCTTGATTCCGTTTTAGTTTTCTTTGCCATTATTTCAGTGCCTATTCTGTTTTAATAGTGAGAGGTTCCCTTTTACATTTGAAGATGCACATTCTTCAATGTGCTCTTATATGATCATTGGTTTCTGGGGTGGGGGATATTGAGGGAGGCGCTGTAACCCACATGAATGTTGGAGGCCTCCATTTTGGGGGAGAAATACTGACAGCACTTAAATTATATAAACTGCCCAATCCAGAAATTTGCAAGCACATGGATATTTTTGGATCTCCATTCCTCTGCCAAATGGATGATTAGTGGGAGAAGAGAGTATCTGGACTTTCTTCTACTTCCTTATGTGATAGGAAGGCATGGCTGTATATGTGAATTTGTGGGTTGGGCACAGGACCAGAAAGGAGTTAGGACCGGGTGGGGTTTGGCTGGGCCTCCATGTGCAGCAGAATGAAGTGCAACTTAGTAGAATGCTGTCCCACTTTTGAATGCTTCCCTTGTTATATAAAAACAAAACATTTCTTTGCAAATAAAAGAACGAGTACAGCAAGAATCTTGTTCCCCGTGGTTTCTATTTTCAGAGAGTATTTAACATAAGGGACCATTCAAAATGTGATCTTTCACTCATAATCTGAACAGGGACAGTCTACTATCTGAGCATTCTGCTGCCTCATTCTGCTGCATGTGTAGACAGAGCCTTTGGTCCTATCCAGCTTCTTGTACTTGCAGAATGGGTGATCATCAGATTGCCCATCACAAGCTTGAGATTTATGAGAAAGCAAGTCTAATATTCATTGGACAGTTAAAAAAAAAAGAGATTATTGGTTAAAGTTTTGTGGTACTATAAGTTGTTTAAAACACATGATTTTCATATGTGTTTTTGTGAAACTGTCGCTTTAACAGTTACTTTTGTAGTGTAACCGTCTTCATTTTATTACATTCTATATTTTCAGAAAATCATTGTACTAGAAGACCAAGGTAGAAGATAGTTTCTTCAAGCATTTTAAATTCTGAAGCCCTTAAAACTATTGAACAGTTGAATGGCTGAGTTTAAAATTATTATTAGCGTGTTTAACTCAAGTAGCAGAGGGTATCTGAAATGATTTTGTATTTTACAATATATTACATATGCATTGTGTAGTAACGTTTGGAAAACTATAATTTGTGTTTAAATGTATGGTAGCTGTGATGTCTGTTACATGGCACAAGCACTGCTTTCTATTAAATACTTGTAGTGGTAGTAAAAACACACTGCTGTTATGAGCAATTATACAATTTTGTGTTTGGAGTAGTACTACTGTACTGTTATTTCGTAACTTAAAGTGTTCTTTTCAATAAAAAAATGACATTGCTTTTCATTTGCTTTGTTGCTGTTTTTTTTAAATCTAGATTTGTTGTCACAACAATCCTGTAAAGTAGTTCACTGTCATTTACATAACAGGAACGGACTATAAGTGATGGTGTGACTTGCCCAAACCTACACAATAAGTGACTAGGTTCTTCAGTTACTTTGGCTGTAAGGAAACTTCAGAAATGCCACTCGTTTGTGTCTAGCTGGGAATGCTGGGTCCATGTGAGAGAGCACAGGCTGCAGTTTCTTCCCATGTCAGCATTATTCCAGAATTACTATTAGGGTTGATGCTGGTATAGGGAGAAGACACTATCTCGACTCCTTCTGTGTAATCCCAAATATCTTGCACTACCTAGCAATGCAAGAAGGAGCATTAGTGCTTTGGCTCCCTCGCTGCCAATGTAATGTAAGAACCCAGCCTAAGAGCTGGTCTTCCTGTTACACAGACTGAGGTGGTAGAATCCTGGACTGGGCAAGTGAGGGGCATGTTTCTGAATTCTTTCCCATGTAAAAACAAACAAAACCTTGTTCATAGTAAAAACAGAACATCAGGAAGACTAATTTAGCATAGGCCTCTCCATGCTTTTTTACTACATGCATGGAGTTTTAAACCATGGGGTAGTATCAGCCTATTCCTTCCATGCGTTCAACTTTCATTCCATCTGCAGGAGGAGCTTGGGCTGCTGTGCAAAAGGTTGAAATGTAAATCTGTGGTATACTCACATTTGGAATATTGTGTGCAGTAAAAAGTAAACCGCTTTGGGCACTTCCTGATGAAGGGAAAAGCGAGATACGGCAATACCTTGACTTTTATCACTTTCCTCTTTCGTCCTCAGCCAGCTGAAGTCATCTGGCCTGTGTGGAGCTCGGCTTGGGAGGCAAAGCCTCCCGCCCAAGTCGCCACGAGTGGCCCCAGGGATTCCATGAGCCTGGGCGGGTGGCTCTGCCATGCCCCATCCGGCACACGGCAAACCTGGCAAGAAGCTTTCCCAAGCCGTGGTCCAGGCAGGCTGCTTCTGAGTGCTCGGGAACATTAAACAATACCTGGCTCCTCTAAACAAGAAGGTTGCTGACATTCGTCCATTTTTTTACTTTCGTTAATGCTCTGGTTCCTAACCAGATGAAAGTACAAGTGTTCTAAGTAAATTAAATAAGTATATTAAAGGCAACTAAAATGACCACAACACTGAAGCACCTTCTCTGTAAGGAAAAGCTAAAACATAAAGGGTTTTTTTTTCAGTTTAGAAAAATATGACAGGAATATGATAGGTGTGTATAAACTTGTAGATGGTGAGAGCAGATAGAAGGAAAAATTTCTCATGTTACTAGATCCTGGTATTAAATTGTTACCAGTTAAATTTGTGGTAGTAGGTTCAGAACAATCAAAAGAAAGTTCAGTAAGTTTTGTTATGTGGCGCACAAGGAAAACAGATGCTGCTGGTTATCCAAATATGCCAGTTAACACAGCTTTCACAAGACGGAAAAGCCCCCTACCTGGACAGGGCTCCTCACTTATCTAACAGGGTTCCTTCTGCTGTGCTGCTTTGCGGTCAGTTTTTCAGGAGGGCCCTCTAGGAACCATTTCCTTTCTTATGAGGCCCTCATGAGGAAGGAAGTGGAACATCTCCATTCCTAGAAGGCCCTCGGGAAGGAAGGAGGAGAGAGCTACACTGCAAAAAGAACACTGTCAGATAATTGAAGGGGTCTTAGGGTGGGAGGGGACTTGTTTAATCAACACTTTATTAAGCAGCTCTTTCATTAACTGGTGTCTCTGCCTGGCTGAGGTGGCAGGCAAAGATTCTGGTAATAACTGAGTTTTCCGCTTAACCAAGTGCCAGATTATAGAACTTTTACTATACTTCACACAACAACACATCATTATCATGTCAAATTTAATCTCAGAAACTCTTACAAATTAACATAAGGTGCTGTCTTGTGGTAAGTGCACTTGGCCCATCTAACCAGGGAACATGCACTAAAATTGAGTGGAGGGAGAGTTAGAACAGACAAAAGAAAATATTTCTTCACCCAGCATGTAATTAATCTGTGGAACTCCTTGCCACAGGTTGTGGTGATGGCACCTGGCCTAGATGCCTTTAAAAGGGGCTTGGATAAATTCAAGGAGGAAAAGTCAATCGCAAGTTACAAGCCATAAGCAACCTCCTCCTCATTTTAGAAGTAGGTTTTTTCTGTATGCCAGGTGCAAGGGAGTGGCAACAGGTTACAGTTATCTTGTTGTCTTGTGTGCTCCCTGAGGCATATAGTGAGGCCACTGTGAGATACAGGAAGCTGGACTAGATGGGCCTTTGGCCTGATCCAGCACGGCTCTTCTTATGTCTATAGTAGCAGCCATGCAGCACAATCCTATACATGTTTACTTAGAAGGAAGTCACACTTGTGTTCAGTGGGGCTTACCCCCAGGAAAGTGTGCATAGGACTGCAGCCTTTCAGCCCAATCCTATCCTGCTCCCCCAGTAGTGCAGCCAGTGGGGGAGGGCAGATTCCAGGGATGTGGATCAAGTCTCTGACTCCAATCTCAAGTCAAGTCCCAAGTCTCTGGGTCCAAGTCTCAAGACAAGTCCCAAGTCTTTACCCCCAAGTCACGAGTCTTTGGTCACAAGTCTCGAGTCCCTATCTTTTTAATGGGAAAAACGGGTGGGTGCTGTGCTGGGGTGTGTGTGGGGGAATGGCACTGGCAGGGCTGTAAAGTTTCCCCTGAAGTGTTTGTGCCTGCCTTTCTTGTCTTCGGTCACAGATACCTTCTTCCTGGTTTACAGCGGCTGATATGGTAATGTATAGGGACTTAAACTTTGACCCGTCATAAAAGGCTCCAAGTCTTGAGTCGAGTCTTTCGAGTCTTTTACGATCATCAAGTCACGGATGTGACTTGAGTCCGAATCAATAGACTCAGGTCTACATCACTGGCAGATTCCCTTCCAAAGCCTCTCGTTCTGCCCTCCCCCACTGGTGCAGCCAGTGGGGGAGAAGGATAGGATTGAGCTGTTAATAACTTTAAGATCCAGCAGTGGTGAGTCACTGCTGTAACCTTTCATGTTGTACCTATTTTTTAAACTAGAAGTGCCATACTGCTTTATGGATGAGTAAGTAGATGTTGCTGTCTTATGTTGGCCGCCTCAAGGTCTTAAGAGATGTTCAGATATTTGTACAACATGCTGAAGGACATAACTGAACTTTTATAACTCTGGCAATTTGAGTTAGCAAGCAACTTAGCAAAAATACTAGTGTTGAAAATAAATACATTTTATCCTATCATTTCATTCATTTTCTCTAGAGGGTCTCTCTACCTTTAGGAGACAGGGGTTTTTTGGGGGGGGTGGGGGCATCGTGGAATACCAAGGGAAGGGGGGAATTAGTGAAAATCACCCTTCCTTCCTTGCGTGAAGTTCTTTTATTTGCAGAATGCCACCTCAGAATATGACTTTTTTTTTTGCAGTTATGGTTATGCCCCCCCCTCAAAGAAAATGATTTTATCTATGGTAATAGCAGAAGGATCTGTTTGTTAACCTTGGTGGAAAAATTTGTGCAAGAATTACACTTATGTGCTTTTTGAGCACAGGTTACATAGGAAGCTGTCACATTGATGTGTGCAAGCACCCCCTGGGGGTACAAGTTCGTTTTAGTCCGGTGAGCAGACAACCAGCCCTGAGGTTACGTGAAGCAAAAATAGGAAAAAGTTATCCAAATATGTCCCAAGTATGCCCCACCAAGCATCCTCATACTTCCCAGATCCCACGGCGGGATGCGGAAACCCAAACTCCGTTTTTACGGGGCGTTTAGATATAGTGCATTGCTTCCCGGAGCCTCTCCATTCAATGGGAGGCGAGCCTCCATTTAGCGGGAGGATCGGGTCCCTTCTGTGTGGGGACCCATCCGGAGGAGACCCCATAACCCTTGGCAAATATTCGGAAACATAACCCTCAGGGAAAGCACACAAACACAGCAATAGAACTTCTGGAAGTCTTCATTTCCATGAGGAAAAAGGGTGCTGTGCCTTTAAGAGTATGAGCTGTCAAAGTGAGAGTGGTTTGCTTTGAAGGCTGTATCTCAGTGATTCCTTGACGGATTTTGATTGAATAAAAAGCAGGGGATTCAGAGGAAGATGCTTTATCAGATAAAAATATTTGTGGGGGGTTTGGCTGCTCACAACAACATGAAGTCAGAACAATATAATACACTGATTAGTAGCAGTTCAGAATTTCCAACAGGCTTCTGTCCCCACCTCTACATGGAGATGCCAGGAAGTAGACCTGGAACGTTTTGCAGACAAAGCATGTGGTCTGCCCCTGCGTTACGGCCCCTTCCCATGTATTACTATTCCTATTCTGCAGCTGCGTAGCAGTTTGCCTAACGTCACATTGTGAGTTAATAATATATACTGTTTTTCAACAAAAAGAAATTCACAAAGCAGTTTACATAGCTAAATAAATGGTTCCCTGTACCCAAAGGGCTCACAATCTTAAAAAAAAAAAGTCACAAAAGAGATACCAGCAACAGCCACCATGCTGGGATGAAGAGGGACAATAGCTCTTCCAGCTAACATCCCTGCTAAATTTAAATTTAAGGTGCCTCTTTGCCCAGTTAGCAGGGAGTTCATGGTGGAGGCAAGATTTGAACCAGAAAGGGTCCCATTCGCAGCTCAGTTTCTTAGCCGCTGTCACAGGCGGCCCTTCCATGATGTGATAAGCACATTCACATAGCAGTTTGGGGCCTGAGTGGAGGGGCAGCAATGTCCATCACCTCCCCCCCCCCCGCTGGAGGTGGAACTGGCCTCCTAACCGGCCCCTTCCTCCGCGTGGGACTCCCAGTGTGACCTGCATTGCCTGCAGTGCTTTGTGTGCAGAGATTGCACAGAGGAAGGAGTGAGGAGCACTGCATTCTGGTCCTCAGAGTACAGCAATCTGGCTCCCTCACCTACTTCCTCCAGTTATTTTAAAAGAGTGCAGTGGGAGGAGTAAGATTGCTTTTCCCTCTGCATGGGCTCTACAAAACAGTCTGGGAGTGATCCCAGCATGCTTCACATTTCCTGTCTTGATTCAGGAGTCCACATGGAAGGAGCCAGGTAAATGGGGGTGGGGGTAGGAGAGCTGGCTCCTCAGTCAACCCAATAGCTTCAGCCAACCCTGGTCACTATGCTATCTCTCTCTTGCTTAGTTTTTCCATGACAGCCAATGGATTTTAAGAATGTCAGAGGAACTAGAGATATAGGAACCAATTCAAATGAAGCCATGTTTAAGTCCCTTTGATTAAATAGGACAAGTGAGCAGCAGCTCATCCAATTAATTTTGAAGAATGCAATCCTTGGTGCACTTATTTGAGAATCAGTCTCATTGAGCTTATTGGGGCTTAACTTCTGAGTAAACCTTCCTAGAAGTGGACTGAAAGGAACCTGTGTGACTTTCTTTGGATTGAGAGGGGATTATCTTTTTTGTAGCATGCAAGATTCTGAAGAATTGAAAATAATAAAATACTGGCTATTTGGTCTTTATTGAACTCAGAAAGCCATTTGAAGAGATGGCCTTTGGAAATTGCTTGCCAGATTTTGCTGTCCAGCTTTTTAGTACTATGAGGAAAAGTAGCAAAAGTAGCTACCTTGGATAAGTTAGCAAAATGTTTCCAACAGTTACATTCCTTCCTTCCTTCTCTCCCCCCCCCCTCTCATGCTCTTTATTTTATTTCCCATTAACTTTATATTCATGTAGAGCTTATACCCTAATAATTCCTGGAGTGAATAACCGTATGCTAATAATAAAATCCTAATTACAATGATTAAAAGTTGCAATCCAATTTACACTTACTTGGGATTAAGCCCCATTGAAGAAAGTAGCATATTTCTGAGTAAAGATTAACAGTGTGTAAATCATCTTACATTCTTCCTGGTGACTAAAAATCAGTTTAAATAAGCATGTTATAGAATGTTTTTTACCTTAAAAATACCACAAGTTAACATTACTGTGCTTGAAGAAATGGTTACTGTTCTTTGCTTGTGCTCCAACAACTACCCATATTTCTTCGATTGTAAGATGCCAATGATTGTAAGATGCACTTTAATTTCAGTACCACCAACAGAAAAAAATAAACTCCTGCTCCTTCCAAAGCCCACACTCGTTGACGATCAGAAAGCCGCTCAAGCTCTTCAGCCAACGAACTCTCCCCAGCATGCCCTGCCCGCCCTAACTGACAAGCACAAAGGCACTGAGCGTGATCATCAGCTGGAGCATGGGGCATTCCGGGGCGAGCTCTCCCGAGGCAGCCAGCCTGACCCGCTCTCTTCCTGAGGTTCAGGAAGAGAGCGGGTCGGGCTAGCTGCCTTGGGAGAGTTCGCCGCTGAGTAGAGGAGACAAAATGTTTTTGGCTGCGACGTGAGTGAAATGGCGCGGCAGTTGTTTTGGCGTGGGGGCGAAAGCCTATTCCGAAGCTTTGCGGCCGGTTCCAAAAAATGGGCGTTCCCGCGTAAAAACAAAACGTCTGGTGTCGTCTGCAAAGTACAGAAAATTTAAAAAAAACCTGTGAGTCTAAGACGCCATTGATTCTAAGATACACCCCGTTTTTAGAGATGTTTATATGGGAAAAAACGTGCATCTTAGAATCAAAGAAATACAGTAATTCTTTAAGAGAACGTGCAAGTACTGTAATAACATCTTTTATAAGGGTGCATATGGCTTGAGCGAAACAGAATTCAGTTCAAGATATGCAGTTTAGCTGCATTGTAAAATAGACTTCTATTCGCATCATTCTAGTGATTGTCTAAGTTTGTTCTGAGAGTTAGCATGTGACCTTAGACTAAAGTGTTACTTCTGTAATTATTTTTTAAAATGCATTTGGAAGAATTCAGAAATACCTTCACTGGAACACTGGTGGATAAAAGTATTGGATTATGCTGAAATGGACAAACTCATGATTTTAATTAAAGTCAGTAAACCTTTTTGTGAATTGGAAACATTGATTTTTTTTGAGAGAGAGAGAAGTATGATGGGATGATATGTGGATTTAATGAATAGAAGGTTGGAGATATTTTGGCTTAGTTGGATATTACAAGTAGAAGATAGAGAATAGTATGCTAGTACACTGGCGTCACTGTAGCGTGGCGGGCGGGGCGGGCCGCCGGGGGGTGACGCGCACCAAGGGGTGACGCGCGTCACCCTCCGGAGGCCGGATGCTCCGAGGCCGGGGAGCGTCCGGCCCGGCCGGCGCTCCAGGGCCTTCTGAAAAGACGAGGCCCTGGAGCGCTTGCGTTAAAACGCGAACTTTGAAGGTTTTCGCGCATGCGCAAACCCTTTTCTGAGGGCAAGGGCCTGCCCTCTTGCCCTCAGAAGGGTCTGCGCATGCGCGAAAATCTTCAAAGATCGTGTTTTAACGCAAGCGCTCCAGGGCCTCTTCTTTTCAGAAGGCCCTGGAGCGCTTCCCGGCCGGTGACGAGCGCCGGAAAAGGTAAGTTTCTGTGGGGGGGGGTGATTTGGGGGGGTGTCGGGGGGGGTGACGCGCGTCCCCCGCTCTGGGGTGACGCGCGTCACGGTGACGCGCGTCACATTGACGCCACTGTGCTAGTATGATATACTGCTTTGCACTTGCTGTAACATTTTGAAATATTATGCATTGTTTTGTTTTAATATTATGCTAATAAAATAAAATATCCGATAAAAATGCCTTTAAAGGTAAATGCAGCTATCAAAATAAAACCTAAAGATAATGCTTCATATAGCTGGAAAAAATGTGGAAGTCCACCAGAGGGTGCTCTAACTTCTTTGTATACCTCAGTGGCCAGCTTATTGTGAACCTTGGGTTAATCTATGAACGTATTCTTTCTCTTTGAAAACACTCCAGAAACTGCATACAAATATATATATGTTGAAACAGAGAAAGAAATGTGCCTAGAAGAAAATGGGAAAACTGCTTCTGTTGTGTCAAGTGGGAAAAGGACAATTTGGAAATGTGACGTAGCAGGCAAGAGTATGGAAGCATGAAATGGCCACCGTTGGAAGGCTGCTTGAAAGTTTGAGGTAGAATATTTACTGAACTGGATTTACTTCTGAGTAAATAAAGTGGGATTGATCCCAAGGTAATGAGCATTGCTATATATTTTTCTAATTAGTGCTGTATAAGTGCCATGTGGAGCCAGTTTTAATTCTACTTCCAGCTGATTGTGAAAGGCAATTCCTCATCAGCACTAAAGGGCCTGGTAGGTGACTGAGCTACACAATGGCAGCTGAACTAAATGGCAAACAATACACATGAAATTGCACTGTATGAAGCAACTTCCTTTCAGCAGCCTTCTCACATATACACCATATACTAACTTCAGAAGGGAAAAGTAAAGCAGAACATTATAGAATCTGGCTCACGTAGGCAATACAGAGGGTAGAGATATTACCTTCAGAAAAAAGGAATTCCTTACCTGGGAATCTCCTGTTCTGGGAAGGGAAGTGGGGCATTCGTCACTGTGGGTTAGCCCCTCCCAACTGCAAGGCAGGATTGGTCTTAGAGCTTGGCTCCTCCCCGATGGGAGGGGGTCACCTCAACTCTCCCCAGATACGGACTGACGAGCAGAGAAACGCCCCTCCAACAGCCACCGTCGAACTGGTGCAGAATAACACTAACGATGGCACCCTCGTACACTTCCAAGAAGGCAAATAACTCAGGAAGAGTGAGAGAGAACAATAGGAACAACCGGCAGAACAATGCCAGAAAACAATAACTGTTAATCCAAAGGAATAGGGGGAAGGCCCAGCCCAACCTCTAAGTCCAAACCCACTAACTCACAGACCCTCAAAACCCAAAATGAGCGAGGCTCCAGTCTGATGCGGCGGGCCGAATGCCCCACTTCCCTTCCCAGAACAGGAGATTCCCAGGTAAGGAATTCCTTTTTCTCTGGAAGAGGGAAGTGGGGCATTCGTCACTGTGGGTGACGTAACAGAGCAGTACACCGGTGAAAAAGGGTGGGAGACTGCGAGCCCGCTCAGACCGGGACCACTTTCCCCAGAACCCTTCTGCCCATAGAAGCATCAGCAGAGGCTGCCACATCCACCCTGTAGTGTTTGGTGAATGTATGAACCGAAGACCATGTGACCACTCTACAAATTTCCTCCAGGGAAGTGACGCCCTGGAAGGCAGCGGAGGTAGACGCCCCTCTGATAGAATGAGCAGTAATACCCCCTGGAGGCGTTTTACCTCCCACTTGATAGGCTAATGTTATCGCTTCCTTCAACCATTTAGATAAAGAGGAAGTGGAGGCTTTATTCCCCAATTTGGAACCCTGAAAGATGACAAAAAGGGCATCTGTTTTACGTACGCTCTCCGTGCGACGTATATACGTACGAACACCTCTGCGCACATCAAGAGTGTGCCAAAGTTTCTCATTTCTGTGGGACGGATTAGGACAGAAATTAGGCAGTATTAGTTCTTGAGATCTGTGAAAAATGGTGTTAACCTTCGGGAGAAACCCCGGATCAGGCCTCAGCACAACCTTATCCGCATGAAAAATACACAGGTTAGGGTTTATCGACAGGGCCCCTAATTCGGACACCCTGCGAGCCGATGTTACTGCCACCAAGAAGAGAACTTTCAGGGTAAGTTCACGCAAACCCACCTTCCCCAGTGGCTCAAAAGGAGGACCAGTTAGAGCGGAAAGAACGATATTAAGATCCCATGTCGGGAACCTATGCAGTGTGGGGGGATTAAGGATAGATACACCCCTTAGAAAGCGTTTAATGTGCGGATGACTAGATAAATTCGGACCCATTCCTACACTAAGAACACTATTTATCGCAGCCACTTGTCTCCTGAGAGTACTAGTACTGAGACCCATTGACAAACCTGCTTGTAGGAACTCTAGCACATGCCTCACTTTAGGTCTAGACGCTTTAACCCCCTCTCGTCTACACCAAAGGGCAAACTTTTTCCATGTGGTGGCATAAATTCGTTTTGTGGATTTTCTTCTAGATGCTAGGATAGTTTCCAAGACTTTGTTGGAATAACCGAACTTTTTCAATTCTGTCCGCTCAATCTCCATGCAGTTAAGCGGTAGAGATCGGGACGTGGGTGACACAGAGGACCCTGAATTAACAGGTCCTTGACCTGAGGTAGAGGCCACTGACTCTGCACCGAGAGGTCTAACAAAGACGGGAACCATGGTCTTCGTGGCCAATTTGGTGCGATGAAGATCACCTCTGCCTTCAGCAGACTTATTCTTTGGAGAACCCTTGCAATTAGAGGAAAGGGTGGGAAAGCGTACAAAAGGCCTGTCGGCCACCTTACCCGCAGGGCATCTAGCTGTTCCGCTCCCTCCCCTGGGTAGAGTGATAGAAACCGTGGTGTCTGCGCCGTGGCCCGTGTGGCAAACAGGTCCATCACCGGAGTCCCGAACCTTTCCGTTATCATCCGAAAAACGGTCGGGTTCAGCTGCCACTCCGATTCCTTCATGGGACAACGGCTGAGCCAGTCTGCAGAAATGTTCTCCTTGCCCGCCAGGTGTTCCGCCTGCAAGGAAAGAACATTCCGCTCCGCCCAAGACATTAGGAGGACAGTCTCCTTGTGCAGTGAACGAGATTTGGTCCCCCCTTGGCGGTTGACATACGCTTTGGCTGTGGTGTTGTCGGTACGTACCCTCACATGGTGCCCCTTTACAATATCCTGCATTTTCTCTAAGGCCAAACGAATGGTCCTCAACTCTAATAGGTTTATGCTGCACTTGGTCTCCGGTACCGACCAAGTCCCTTGCAGGAGACGACCCTCTGTGTGGGCCCCCCACCCCACCAGGCTGGCGTCTGTCGTTACTAAAATTTGATCGGGTATCTCCAGACTCACTCCCTGGGCAATCCTGTCCTGATCCAACCACCATGTCAGACTGTCGAGCACCTCTGCCGGAACCTGCACCCGCAGAGGGATCTTTTGTTTGATCGCATCCTGGAAGGGACGCAAGAAGCCCTGAAGGGGTCTCATGTGGAAACTGGCCCAAGGGACCAGACCCTGACATGACACCAACAGCCCTAAGGCTGAGGCCAGAGACATCACGTCCGACCGTGGATTCAATATTAGATTGCGTAAGGTGGTACATATGGTCTCCTGCCTGCCCGGTGAGATGCTGATTCGGAAGGCCTTGGTATCGATCAGCAAACCCAGATGTTCCAGATACTGACAGGGAACTAATGAGCTTTTTGCTAGATTGATCACAAACCCCAGTTTTTCCAACAGGCTCATGGTCAATTGCAAATCTCGGATCGCTCTCTCCTTGGACGGGGACCTGATTAAAATGTCGTCCAGATACGGGAATAAGTGAACTCCCTGCTGCCTGAGAAAGGCCACCGGGGCCACGAGGGTCTTCGTAAAGACCCTCGGAGCCGCAGTGAGGCCGAAGGGCAAGGCCCGGTACTGGAAATGACGGTTCTTCCCATAACAAAAGCGAAGGAATCTGCGATGACTCTTTCTGATGGGAACATGGAGGTAGGCCTCGGACAGGTCTATGGACGTTAAATAGTCCTGTCTCCTTAATGCTGCCGTTATGGACCTCCATGTTTCCATCCGAAAGCGCTGCTTTCGCAAGAACCTGTTGAGCCATCGAAGGTTTAGGATCGCCCGCCACTCCCCGTTTTTCTTCGGGACCAAAAACCAGATTGAATAAACCCCCTGGTTCTGTTGAGAACGAGGCACCGGTTCGATCGCTTGTATCTTGAGGAGATGTGATATGGCTTGTAATCTCCTTCGATGCTTTTGGGGGTCCCTGGAATAGGGAATCTTTACTACTTTGTTGCGGGGGCGTCTGATGAACTGTAAAGCATACCCCCTGGACACCACCTCCAGAACCCAGGAGTCGCCTGTGATGGCCGGCCACTGTTCCGAAAATTTGGACAGCCTGCCGCCAATAGCTCCCGATTGATGTCGTGGAGTGGCGTCATTGGGGTCTGGAGTCCCTCCGTCCCCGTGACCCACTGGAGTTCGGGTGACCCTGTTGCTTGTTTTTTGGAAAATTTCTGGGCTTGGTCCAGGTTTTCTTGAACTTACCCCCATCCCTAAACCTTTGGTCCCCCCGAAAGGGCCGAAAGGACTGTGGGGTTCTGAAAGACTTGGTGGGTTCTTTACGGGCGGACGGCAAAATTTTGCGTTTGTCCCTGCTCTCAACTAAAATTGGATCCAAAGCCTGGCCAAAAAGCTTTGAACCCTGGAATGGGACACCAGCAAGCCTTGCTTGAGAGCCCATGTCCACTTGCCAATTTCTGAGCCAAACATTTCTGCGTGTAACCACGCCCGAGGCCATTGCTCTAGCACACATCTGGAGAGAGTCGTAAGAGGCATCTGCCGCAAAGGCTGCCGCCAACGAGATCTTTTTAAGGCAATTTTTGACATTCTTTGACAAACTGGGCTCCGTAGCCGCCAATTCTTCCGCCCACAGATAAGACGCTCTTGACATGACTGAAGAAGCCACCGTGGCCCTCAGTGCCTGGGAGGAAGACTCAAAACTTCTACGAAGGGCCGACTCCACGCGCTTATCGCATGGGTCCTTCGGCCCCCCCCTCCCCATCCGATGGAATAATGGCTGGGGAGGAAAGGGCCGCTACCGGGGCATCGACCGTGGGCAACTTCAGGGATGACATAACTTTATCTGCAAAAGAATACAATTTATTAAAGAATTTAGAGGGTTGCCTATAAGTGGCTGGCTTGGCCCATTCTGTGTCAATAATTGTCTGGAAAGCTTCAGGAAAAGGCAACAGATTAGTTCTAGAGGGACCCTGAGGGAAAACAGCTGAGGAACCACTCTTGCCCTGTTGAACTTCCGGCTGCTGGGCAGGAGGTAGGTCTAAAGCACGCACCACCTTGTCCAACAAGCGAGGAAAAAGATCAGCTGGAAAAAGTCTATTTGCGTTGCCACTCTGATCCTCAAATTCCTCTTGGTCTCCAGACAGTTCTCCCTCCTCTCTGTCTGAGCAGGAGGCCACTAGTGACAGGGATGAGGGTGAATCATAATCACAGCGCTTGCGTTTAGCCAAGCCCTGTTTACCAGAGGATTTCTTGTGCGGCTGAACGTGTTTTGTTTTTTGTTTGGCCTTCTTATGGGGAGGTGAGGACTCCGCAGACGAACTTGCATAATATGATGAAGAAAAGGGAGGGGGGGATGGAGAGCGATGTCTCCGTACCTGGCTACGGTGACCACGAGACGCCTGAGTTCCAGGCTCCTTAAACACTCCTTGAAGTGCCAAGTTGATCATATTCCCGATTTCCTCCCTTAAGGCAGGGGAAATAGAGCTGCTCATAGCTGTAATCACCTCCCCAGCAGGCTCCTGCCCCACCTCAGAGCGTGCCTCAGCCGCCCGCTCCGCCATTCCCTCAGCGTTACTCACTTTGAAAAAAGGCGGGAAAAATATTCTCCTCAGAGCAGCAACACCAACGATGACAGAATCGGCACTGGAGCGCTCTGTGAGACGCCCCTCGCCGATCTGGGCAGGTCAATGCGCTCCCCTTGTATTCTGGAATCGCTGCCGCCTTCGGTAGCGTTGGATTGCTCTGAGAACAGTCCGAATCTGACGGGTCGGCTGTGACTCAAGCGACAGCGGCCTGCACCAGGCGCGCTCCTCGCTGAGGGCCTCCTTATCTCTGCGATGTTGCAGACGCGTTGCTTGCCCCTTGATCGATAAAGCGGCAGAGGCAGCGGCCTGCAGCAGGTCCACTCCTCAGCTAATACAGTTGAGAGGCAAGCCTCTGATCTTATCTTTCCGATCTCCCTCAAGCCCAGGGAAGGGGGAAACACACTGACAGGCTAAGGTAGAGACTAAAGGCTGTAGAAAAGCATGAAGGAATAGGGTTGAAAAGCAAGCCCCTTATCTGATTTTTCCGATCTCTCTCAAGCCTTGCTCAGAGAGACCAGCAAGAGCAAGAACTTTCCTGCCCCCAGGGAAAGAGAAAAACACACTGACAGGCTAACTGTAGAAAAGCACAAAGGGATACAGTTGAAAGGCAAGCCCCTTATCTTATTTTACTGATCTCTCTCAAGCCGTGCTCAGAGAGACCAGCAGCGAGCTTTCCCGCCCCCAGGGAAGGGGAAAAAACACACTGACAGGCTAAGGTAGAGAATAAAAGCTGTAAACACTTAAACTAAAACAACGAGAGAAAACAAGGAAAAATCGAGGAGGTAGGAATGAGGTATGAAAGAAGTATTAAAGCACAACAATCCTAAAAATTTGCCAAGCTCAAATGTGACACAACCGAGCGCTGCAAAGGCAGGACCGGATCTGGGGAGAGTTGAAGTGACCCCCTCCCATCGGGGAGGAGCCAAGCTCTAAGACCGATCCTGCCTTGCAGTTGGGAGGGGCTAACCCACAGTGACGAATGCCCCACTTCCCTCTTCCAGAGAAGCACATATTCCTAATAACTGAAGCATCTGCTTTTGGGCTTGATGTAAAACATTTCAGGGCAAAGTGTGTCATTCAACAGGTATCGGTCATAGTGATATGCACAGCTCTAGATCCAGCAACGAAATAAGAGAAAAAGAGTTGCTTCTATGCATGCATCTCCCTTGCTGAGATGGGCTATGGAAAGCCAGCTTTCTTTTTGTAACAGGAAGAGCTATGTTACAAGGCTACTGAGAGAACATACAGTGAGAATGTAGAGCATATTTTCAAAATGTTGTACGCTAAGTAAAATAATCGGTATAGATGTGCCTGCCTTGTAGCATGTTCAGCTTTCAACTTACTAAAATGTGGAGTACTTTGAGAAAAGGGCATAGTGATCAGTCAAATCTTAACTGTAATACAACTTAAATTAACATTGCAATTGCATATTAAAAGAGGAACATTTGGCATTGATCACTCTACCATATCACCATATCTACCAATTCAGACAGAACAACTCAAAACACAAACAACCAAGTAAGGGGAGACCAAATTGTTTTATTTAAACTTTTTTTAAAATAACCAATTATCTCTGGCAGAAAGCTCTGCTATTCTCTGTTAAAGAATGAGCAGTGCTAAGTTTTGGGGCTATCTAAATCAAATTCCAAATTGATTTTTGTAGTAAGGAAGCATTGAATTTAATTCCATATATTGTTTCAAACAAATTCACATTTTAAGAAAGCTTCTTTTTCAATGAGTTGTGCCACAGACTAAAATTTCAGTAGTGCATTAGTATTTTTTTCACATTTCCATTCAAACCTTGAGATGAAAGCTTTTCTCTTTGCAAAATCTCAATACCTTGTGCAAACATTGTCAAGTCTTTCCATGTGTCAAGCACACATTAGAAATTGTCCATTATATACAAAAACCTCTACCACATGGGCAGTGTAAAATACATCCTTTCATAACAAAACTAAAATGTACCTCAAAATATGAATATACACATTACATGATATACATTATTTACACAACCATAAAAAATAGTGTACAAGTTTGTGATTTTAAGACTTGACAGTCTTTTGCACTTCATGTTGCAACAAGGCAGGTTTTGAGTTCTTAGCATGTAAATATCCATAAGCTATGCTTGAACTTTTAAGAGAGTTTTTAGATGGACTGCCATCATCTCCTTGTTTTGGTCAGAATATTCAACAGTGCTTCCTACCCAATGACTGGGAGGCTTTGGAAGGACACTGGGTGAAGGAGGGTCGCTAAATTTTGCTCCAGCATAGTTTTCTTTTTGGTTAGCTTCAGTCAGAAACATAGGCTTCTTCAATTTCATGCTTTTGATGTTTTCTGTGTTTTTCAGAGGCTTTTTCTCCTGGTTTTCAGGTGACACCAATTCTTGCCAAAAGTTACTTTCATTTTTTTTTGTAGGTGAAGTTTTGTTTAGTGATATATTACATTTGCTCCTCTGTCTGTTTGTCTTTGATTGGTCACAAAGGTGTATACTGTGAACAGGCTGGTGATTATAAGGAATGGTAGCCTTCTCAGACTTTCCCATCTTGTTTTTGAACAACTGTAGAGATAAAAGAGCATCCCATAAACAAACTACACTCATATTTATAGTCTCAAAAGGTAGCTGCTCTTCACATTCTCTCTCATCATTATTCTGTGTTATGATCCTCTATGATATTTACAACCAGCGTATGTAGACACTTGGAGGGGGGGGGGAAGCCTAGCTTTCAAACTTTTTTCTTATTAAATAAAATGACATCTGCTTGCAACATGCTATCTTTACAAAAGCATTTAAGATGCAGTTGAAGCAAAGACAAAGCTAGCCAGGATGTGAGGCTAGTAATGTTTACCTCTGTTCCAGCAACAGCTGAAAGTGTTTTGTTGTGTTCAGCTTTTGGGGCGTAATTTTTGTCACTGGATATCACGGGATGCTTTACACTTTCTCTCTGGCTAATTTTATTATATTGCTTTTAATGTTAGCTACTTTGAGTGTCTCCTACTATTAGGATGGCAAAGGTGAGATTAATATAATAGTAATTTTTCTTCACTGGTTGTGTTAGTTTAACTTGGAAAAACTAGGAAAGGCTCCATCAGTTACTTGAATTATAAAAAAAAATCACTCTCTATTTTTAACAGATTTTACTATGGAGCTCACCAAGCGCACCTGTCTATCTGCAAAGCTAACTCCAATTCTAAATAAGTTTACTTGGAAACTAGACCCACTAGTTTCAGTGAATGGAACTACTCCGCATGACTTTTCAGGTAGAAAATGTTTGGTTCTCAGATACACGGAGCTACCTTATATTGATCTCTAGGTGTCTAGAAAGTAAACAATTAAGGAGACAAATTGTGTACATAAGTGACCAGCAGCTTATTCTGAAATGGTTCCGCTTACGTCTAGAGAAGGCTCTGGCAGCAGATCACTGCAGAAAAAGTGACTGGCAGCTTTGAGAAGCACACTGCAGAAAAAGTGACTGGCAGCTTTGAGAAGCACACTTTTCCTGTACTGTAGATAGACGAAAGAAAATTCAGTCGGGAAGCCCGACCCCTGGAAGTCATAGGAGATATCTAAACAGTAATCTCCACGAAGAGCGTGAGCCCTCCCCCTTTCATCCATTGGCCATGGTGGCGCTGTCACGTCTCCCCCCTGCACCACGGCCAAGGGGCTAAATCGGGCTGTTGCTGGGCGCAGCCAGCAAGCTCATTGGTGGATTATTTTAGCCTATCAGCGCCCGTGGAATCTCGCCTCACCCTCTCCGAGGAAAGGCAACGGACGTAACGGAAAGTTCCTCCCACCCATCCCCAGTGTCAAATTGAACCTGAGCGGCCTCTTTCCCCCCCCCCCCAGCACCGCCCCCTCAAACGGGGAAACAACGGATTGTCTCATTGCCTCCCCCCCCTTCTCACCTCCTTCCTAAGGGGTTTGTTGAGACTAACGGGGGCTGTTCTGGCCTGTGAAGCTGCCGGAGCTTCCTCTAGCAGAGACTCTGGCGAAGCTGCGGGGACTTCGTAGAGGTTGTGCGTCTCCTGCGCGGTGTTCCTTCGTCCGAGGCCCGCGCGGTGTTGTTGAAACTGTTGGTAACGGCTCTGTAAGAGGCCGGAGGGAGTAGACCGTATTTTTCCTCTTCTTCGCCTCACTCGCTTCAGTGCTGGCCTCGCGCTACAAACTGGTCCCACCATCAGGCAGCTGCCGGGTTGGTGACTCTCGCCGCCGTGGTCCGCCCGCATGAGGCGCTGCAATAGGGAGGTGGGGAACCGCCGGGGGTCTTCGATGCCTGCCGAGATCCGAGCCAGAAAGGGTGGCGGTGCTGTAGTAGTCACCATGGTGAAGGAGTCTGATTCGCGCAAGAACGCGGCAGGGGTGGTAAGAAAAAAAAAAGCTGGGTTTGTGGGCAAAGAAAAGAGCCGGGGCGCAGGGATGTGACTGCGGAGCACCTGCTTGGGTTTCGCTAGAGACGATCAGATCCGCTGCTAGGAGAACATGGCGGGGGAGTGAAGAGAGTCCTCGCGACGCCCCACTGTTGTTACTCGAGAAGGCCGCGCCCCTTTCTGTTTCCCTCCAATCAGGATACAAAGAGTTACGCGGAGACCCGCCTCGCTGTCATCATTATTCTATCAGCGGATAGCTTGCTCTGTGATGGCACTGCAGCTCTCCCAATCAAGACAGACACAAACACACCCTCTTCCCCAGACAAACCCCTCTTCTAGTACTTCTTGGTTTACAAAGTGGGAAAGCGGGACGGCGAAGGAGGAGGGGAAAGTAGCTGCCTGCCCGCCTCTTAGACAGCAGCTTCCTATCAGAAGAGAAAAACAGCATCTGTCACGACTCCTTTGTCGACTAATCGGAAAAGACGTCAAGCGTGGGAAACCACCACCCTTATGTGGGAGGGGCTGGTACAGCAGTGCGGGGGCTGGTACTAGCAGTAGCAGCCGTCGGAGGCCCCCGGAGAGTGGCCAGGCCAGGCATGGCTGAGGCGGCGGCCGTAGAAGCATCTTCGCGGGCTCTGAACGCAGTGAGTTTAGTAGAGGAACAGTCGGCCACCCTGGAGTTCGAGGGCACCGTGCAGCGGGAAGGGCGCCTCACACATTTCGTGGCTAACAACTTGGAGCAGCAGATCAGGCGCAGCGCTCCGACGGGCTCCAGCGGCCTGATCCCCGCCATTGATTCCCAGGCACTGCGGGACTTGGCATCTCTTGCCATCCAGGTAGCCGCACAAGTGGACGAGCTTCTGCGAAACGTGCACGGTGCACTGCAGACCCTGACAACCCTCAGCGTGGGCTGCATCCAGACTTACCGGGACAGCGTGGAGAGCCTGGGCGAGGCCGTGGACACGAGCATCCGCTCCATGTACACGCTGATGGCGCGCTGTGAGGAGCTGGACAAGGAAATGCAGCCCGTGCCTGCCCTGGCTAGGCGTATTCGGGATATGAAGAGTGCGTTGGAGAGACTGGAGGGGTTGTGCAAATAGTCGTGGTTTACCTCCAGAACGTGTTGCCTGTAACTGAACAAAGCAAGCTGGAGCACTTTCTTTACTTCTGTGTTGGTCTCAGGACAATTGCTTCGCTTCCTTTAACCAGTTTTTTAAAACAAAAAAGTGCGTAAAATCAGTTGTCACGTAATAAATCAGCCAATCAATTTTCATTCTGTTGTATCTTGCAGCCAAGCCCGATATGTCCCTTGACACAACTCTTCTTGCTTCCCCACATGTATAAGTAGTTGTTAAACTGACTTTATTACAGTACAGTATATTGTTGTGCTTGTGAACAGAAACATTTCAAAACAATAGGATCTAACAGACTGATCCTAATGTACATTAACTTAGAAGCTAAGTTCCATGGGACTTATTCTCAAGTAATACTATATTACTTGAGAGTAAAGCCCCACGGATTCCAGTGGAACATAACATCTGAGTAAACATGCATAGGTTGTGCTGCAAGTGTTATGTGTGCCTTTGCTTATACATACAGCCTCCTTAACTGGAATATAGTCCTAGTTCTTGAAGAATGATAGCTAGTAGATTCACTGGTTGCGGTGTGGTCAAAATTCTCCACAACACGTACACAGGGACTTTGCTTTTACTGATGGGTTATTAAGCAGTTATCTGAGTGTAGGGGTAGAGTGTTAAGTGTAGGGTAAGATCTAACTTGAAAGAAGGAATGCGAAAAGCAAGGGTGAAAGGGAAAGATATAAACAACAGAATGGGGAGGACTAGAGATCTCTTCAAGAAAACTGGAGATATCAAGGGAACGTTTTGTGCAAAGATGGGCATGATAAAGGATAAAAAAGACAGGGACCTAACAGAAGCAGAAGAGATGGCAAGAATACACAGAAGAACTATACAAGAAAGATCTTAATGTTCCTGATGACCACGCTGGTGTGGTCAATGACCCAGAGCTGGACATCCTAGAGAGTGAAGTCACCGGCCATGGAACAACCGACTGGTTCAAAATTGGGAAGGGAGTACGGCAAGGCTGTATATTGTCACCCTGCTTATTTAACTTATATGCAGAGTACATTATGAGAAATGCAGGGCTGAATGAATCGCAAGCCGGAATCAAGATTGCCGGGAGAAATATCAACAACCTCAGATATGCAGACGATACCACCCTAATGGCAGAAAGTGAAGAAGAACTAAAGAGCCTCTTGCTGAGGGTGAAAGAGGAGAGTGCAAAAGTTGGCTTGAAACTCAACATTAATAAAACTAAGATCATGGCATCTGGTCCCATCAATTCCTGGCAAATAGAAGGGGCAGAAATAGAAGCAGTAACAGATTTTACTTTTCTGGGCTCCAAGATCACTGCAGACGGAGACAGCAGCCATGAAATTAAAAGACGTTTACTCCTTGGAAGGAAAGCTATGGCAAACTTAGACAGCATAATAAAAAGCAGAGATATCACCATGCCAACAAAAGTTTGCATAGTCAGGGCGATGGTGTTCCCAGTAGCAATGTATGGCTGCGAGAGTTGGACCATAAGGAAGGCTGAGCGCCGAAGAATAGATGCTTTCGAACTGTGGTGCTGGAGAAGACTCCTGAGAGTCCCTTGGACTGCTAGGAGGTCAAATCAGTCAATCCTAAATGAAATCAACCCTGACTGTTCCCTGGAAGGACAGGTACTGAGGCTGAAGCTCAAATATTTTGGCCACCTAATGCGAAGAGAGGAGTCTCTGGAGAAGACTCTGATGCTGAGAAAGATTGAAGGCAAAAGGAGAAGGGGAAGGCAAAGGATGAGATGGTTAGACAGCATCACCGATGCAACGAACATGAAAATGAGCGAACTCAGGAAGATAGTGGAGGACAGGAATGCCTGGAGGGATATGGTTCATGGGATCACGAAGGGTCGGACACGACTGAACAACAAAGGTCTAACTTCTTTTTTGTTAGTAAAATACTCAGATTAACAATATTGATATTTATCATGAATATTCAGCTTGTAAACAAATCACAATTCTCAAACCACATCTGACATCATTTTATCAAAGTTAGTGAATCCCACTGAACAATTATGTGGAATGTTGTTTGAATTCTAAATCTAACATAAAGTGTTAAAACTAAGCAGAATCTGTTTTTTTAAGTGCTTTGATTCCCATCAGCCAAGTTGCATTACTTGAATTTAACTGCTGAGGGAAATAAAATTAGTAATGGTAATAAAATAGTGGTGTAGTGACTTTCAGCACAATCCTAGGTGTGTCTGCTCAGAAGTAAGTCCTGTACAGTTCAATGGGATTTACTCTCAGGTAAGTGTGAATAGGATTGCAGCCCAAGAGTGTAAACTGGGAATTCCCAGGTTCAACTGTGGTCTCAACCACAAAATATTCTCATCTCAGAACTTACCCTGAAGGCACATGATACACACAGCAACTGTGCTGAAACTACATGGGGCTGAGGTTTGGGCTGGGCAGTGCCTGGAAACCCTACCTTAAAGTCCATAGAAGAAAGGTTACATTTGGAATCACTTTTATATGAAGCTGCTTTATATTCAGTCATATTCATTGGTCAAGTCTAGTCCAGTACTTTTTAACTAGAAATGCCAGTGATTGAACTTGAAACTTTGCAATGATGCATGATGTGCTCTACCGCAAAGTTATGTTCTCTCTCCACTTCAGATACATTGGTGTGAAGCACTTTGAACACTCAGAAATACATGTACTACATAAGTATTAATCTCAGTTTTCTTTTTACTGTTATGTCTTGCTTCCTATTCTGGATCATTTCACTGGTGGTATATTGCTCATTTACTAATTGAAATCTATAGATCTCTGAATTCTGTAGTATGAATTGCTCCCCTATAGACTATACTGTATCCTCACCTGTAGAAAGTAACATGGTTTTTGATGCCCATAAACTAATGTATATTGCATCATGAATTGTAATGTAAACACTTTAGAATGAGAGGCAGTTATGCTTTGCTACTAACTTGCAATGCAGTATGAACAAAGTAAATGGCCATGCTGTGTTGTTGCTCACACCACGGGCAGCCAAATCCTAACTTTGTGCTGAGGGATCCAGTAAGGCTGGCGCAGGCAGCACTGGATCCTAAGTGCAAAATGGAAGCTGGGAGGTCACCTTGGGGGAAGGGAACTTTTGTTCCCTTTCCCTGGATAAAGCCCCAGCCCTCGCTATGGATCTCCAGATCTGTGCCAGCTATTTTGCTGGCGCAAATCCTGGAGCCCCATGTAAGAGAAACCGGTATGGGAAGGGGGACAGGATTCGGCTTGTGCCGCTACTGCTGATCTCGCCCCCTCCCCGGTCCGTTCTGCTCACCCTTGCCCTGTTGCCGCCCTCCCCCTGCCCCACCCTTGAGCCCACTGGCGCAAAATGCACCCTCCTGGGCCATGCACCGGATGGATCTGGTGCATCGTGCGTGGAAGCACGGCCTGGAGCTGGCACAACTGCCTTACAGCAGCTTTTGCAACAGCTCTGGGATGGCCCAGGAATGGAGAAGATTATGCCCTGACACTTCATGACACAGTAGAGCTATTTACAAAGAAACAAAATTTGACCTTTTTTGTTGACGTCATGAATCTCTAGGAATCTTCTGTGTTTAAAAAGGGCTAGAAATGATGTCAGTATAGAATGTAGATATCAAAGACTTATTTGGTTTTGATCATCTTTGGAATTGGTGAGCTGAACCTAAGTAATTCCATTCGTCATAGACTAAAGCAGTAGTTAGGAATTCAGAAGAGAACCATTTAATATTAGATTGGTTTTATGTAAATTACTATGTCTGATGAGCTCATTTTGAAGTTTCTATTGCCTTGCCAGTTGTTGTAATTAAATGTACACTGTGTATTCTTTCACAAGGACAGGAAAAATGTTTCAAATTCTAGGTTGTTAGCCATACATAGGACTGAAAAATCTTTCGTATTTCTAGATATCCCCACCAGATTTCTGGCATGTAGGTAAAAAGGACATGGAATTTTTCCAGATGGAAAAAATGTAATCTGACTTCATCCTCCATAAAGACTCATTTATTTCTTTAAATACGTAAACATAGGTTCAACACCTGAAGCAGCAGTTAATGACAATGATGTCATTCCAGGGGTGGGGATTTATTTTTATATCATAGTATGAATCTGTTCTATTTACAATTGACTTTTACAGAGCTTGACATCTATGAGAAAGTGAAGCAACTTTACAACAAAGGAACAATCCAGCCAAAATTGAGCATTTTTGTTCCATTGATTTATGTGGAAGAATTGAGGATATCCTTAAGTCTCCTTTTTTATCCAGCTTCTGCTTTACCACTTGGGCATCATAAATTCTGAGTGCATTTTGACCTATATAAAAATAAAACTTCAATGCATCTTTATAGATAAATTACATTTATTTGTAAAATCTAAGGCAAACATTTATACAGTAGTTTAGAGCAGGTTGCTCTTTCTCACTGAATCCCCAAAACAAATAATTGTGTGGATTAAAAAAAATATAAAACTTG
This sequence comes from Plestiodon gilberti rubricaudatus, assembly GCA_026170595.1. NCBI lineage: Eukaryota > Metazoa > Chordata > Lepidosauria > Squamata > Scincidae > Plestiodon > Plestiodon gilberti. Next base: position 95,208,011 of record JANXHW010000001.1, read on the forward strand.
CATTTAAGAATTAAAGTGCTATATGAGAGTATTGTTTATACTTCATCTTTATCCTTAAGGCCTTTTGAAGCATGTTTAATAATGTCAGCAATTTTGTAACCACTATTCTAATCCTGTAGATTAGAAAGTGCTTTTCTTCATGTTTAATTTGTTTCTCTTGGCCACTAGTCAAGGACAAGGCAAATCTTCAATCTGGTGTGTTTAGATTTATGAATATGCTTCTCACTGCGATTAAGGTATCAGTACCTGAGGTAAAGTCTGGCCCACTACATTTTGTAACTTACCTGAATACAACAAAACATTTCATTATTTCCCTGATAAAGCTTGTGATAATTATAAAAATGCACAGCCGAGGTGAGGAAATCTTCAGTGCTCTGAGCATCCAGCAATTATGTGCATCTGCAGCAATTTTATTTTATATACTCTGGTAATATGGGTCGTCTCTGTTAAAGCACTTCAAATCTGACATTTGCAGCCCAAGCCTCCCGTTCTGCCCTCCCCCACTGGCTGCATCAGTGGGGGAGGAGGATAGGATTGGGCTGAAAAACGGATACATGGAAGTTCCCTTTTACCACCTGTTCATGGCAAAGAGAGTTCAGCTCAAAGTGTTCATTTGCTTTTTCTTTGTCTCAGAAAAAATATCTTGGATGCACTGCCTGTTCCTTGCTGGGTGGGATCTTGTCAGTGACTGCTTTGGTTTGTTGTTATTTGCTAAACCAATATATTTATTGGGGGGGGGGGGGAATCAGCAACACAATTCTTAATGGTATTGAACAACTGCTAGGAAACTGGACAGACAACACTTGTGTTCTCTCAGATGACTTACCATTGCTAATGTCGATTTACAGTTAAAACGGAACAAGAGCAGGCCCAACTAATAACATTTTTTCATTGCGCTATTTTTTCTTACTGATTCTGAAACAAGGACTTCCTTTTGATGCTTCCTCAAGGAGGCCCAGGCTGAAATCCCCACTCAGCTGTGAAACCCGGTTGGTGACTGTGGCTAGTTACTATCTTACAGCTTAGGTTGCCTTGCAGGGTTGTTATGAGGATAAATGTTGCTTAAGACAATGTATGCCACCCTGAGGTAAACGGTGGAAAACCAGAATACAATTATAATAATTCTCTCTTCAGATGCCTTCACTTTCTCATAGTTCATTTTTTGCTAGTAAATCTCTACCTCTCTAATTTTACTCTCTCCTTAACATGGAATGAGTGATCATCCCATTCATATTTTTACTCTTGCCCATCCCTTCCCTCCCTTGTGGTCCTTCTGAGCTTGAAACGTTGGTTTGCTGAACCACCAGATTTGTCGCCTTTCTAGTTTGTCAGATTCACAAACTTAAGCCTTTGCTGCTTAGCAAGGGTATTACTGTCAGGTCTTCAACATGAATACTTAAAAGAAAAAGAGCAGTTCCACAACATAACATCTTACCCTATTTCAGAGAATCTGTTGGCATTTCAATGCAATTTAAATATTTGACAAGTGGAAGCATGTTGCAGACCTAAATTACATATGTAGAACAGTTTGAAACCATACTGATAACGGGTTGTCTGCTGTAAATTAAAGGCTGTTGGAAGAGGAGAAAATTAAGCAGCCGCTGCCTAGACTTGCTCTTGAGAATTGTGTGCAAGAGGAGTAATGACTCAGCCTCATGTGATATGGCTAAAGAGGTGATGTAATCGGTATGAAATACACAGGACTCCTAGGGGATACTCCCCACCCCTGACTGCATCGCTAATCTTTGTGTGGCAAATGCTTCTTCCATCTTTCTTTACTGAGAACTGTTTGAACAATAAAAACAGAAGGAAGCAGGGACAAAGCTGATAGCTCAAAACGGATTAATCTTCACTTATGAGAGGCAGCCAGGGACTCTCAGTCAATTCAAATTGCCCCACGTAAAAGCAGAATTACATCCATAACAGCTCCTCATCTTGACATGGCACAAAGGAGGGTACTTGAGCAATGCAATTTTGTGAACAAAATAATCTAACGATATGAATGAAAGGTTTGATTCCTGAGTGTTGGTTTTTAGTCAATACAGTCTTATTTTTAAATGTTTTAATTTATATCCCGCTCTATCCTGAGGACTCCAAATGGCTGCAGCATTTTTTTTTCCTAAATGTGAATTGACTGTCCCCAAGGGATTTCAGAATCTAAAAGATGCAATGGTTTGGGTGTAAAGAATGGCCAAATTAAATAAAAATGACATTGTAACCTGTACAGGGTGAGCACAAAAACACTCCTTGATTTCAAGGAATGACCATTGGAAATCAAGGAGTGTTTTTGTGCTCACCTTGTACTAAGAGCAAACTCAGATAGCTGAGTGCCTATCGGTTTGTATGCAAAATGAGGTCACCGACAGATAAGGTAATGCTTTCTAAATATGTACTCCTTAGGTATGGCGAAGTAGATGGGTTTGTAACTTAAAAACAGTAACCTCCTCTAAAACAGCCTGATGTGGATTGAACATGCTCAGTGACCCCAGGAGCCAGGGAATGTTGAGGTGTTAGTTGGGAAAAAAGAAACAAGAGAAGGGGGGACACGGAAAGGGAATTGGCAGCATGATCCAATTGGGCATTAGAGTTGGGGAAATACAACACTTTGTTGCAGGTCTTACCTGTATAATTATGTAAAAAACAACAATGTAACAGCCATACCGTAACTAGTCTGAAAGCCATCCAGGGGGTATTTTGTAGGCAGCCATCTGCTAAATGCCTGTTGAATAGGTGTGAGTGGAGGCCGGAGGTGTGTTGCAGGTGTGGTGGTGATGATGGTGTCTCGAGAGCTCTGCCTAGGAGGTAGGTCGATCTTCACTCCCAGATTCTGGACTGCTCTTCCTCTCCAGCAGCACCTGCTGCCAAGGGTGCCTGTTGGAAAAATGCTGCAGAATGCAATGGGGAGCAAAGCTCAGTCCTAGGTATGATGGTGATATATATAGAGAGAGTCTTGTGTCCCCACACTGCCTTTGGCAGGCACCAGATCTGCTTCAAGCAAATTTTTCCTCCCTCAACATTATTATTGCTGACAAATGCAATACTGTATATTATTGGAAACAGAAACAAGTATTGTCTCTGGATTGTCAGTTCAGCTTCTGGGCAAATGTACACAAAGCATTTAAGAACTGTGTGCAATGGTTGCTTGTTTCTTAAACCAAATATTCCCATGTTAAAATTATGCCAAGCACCTAAGTCATGTTCATGCTGGAGGAATAAAGAAAAAAATCTGTAAGAGACCACAAAGAGTAATACTGGAGAGAGAATCATTTTTACAAAAGTGTCTGAGAGGTGAAACTTCCCATGGTGTGTGTATGCATTTCTTTAGTCCTACTATAATCTCCGGTTAAACAGCTTTTGCAGGTTTTTGAAACAATACGAACACCTGCAAAACTTGTTTACCAGAAGCATAAGTGAATTAATGTGCACACACCACAAACAACAATCCCTCTTTCAGACTGCCTTCAGCTCTCTAAATAGCAACAGCTCTGTCTTCAGTCTTTTTCTGTCTGGTCCCAGTGTATACTAGACTGGCTCATGGCTGGTTCTCTATCACCACAATCCTAGGAATGTCTATTTAGAAGTACGGTAAGTCTCATTGAGTTCAATGAGACTTACTCCCAGGTAACTGTGTATAGGACTACAGCCTAAGACTGTTCATTTAAAAGGACTATTAAGCCTGGAGATTGCTAGGATAGGATAGGAATTTTTCTAAAATAGTGAAGGCAGTTTAAAAGCTGGAATGCTGCTTCTGGTGTCTACTCTCACTTTGTTTGCTTTCTGGTAAATGGGCTTTATATTCTTTCAAAATTCTGCACAACCTGTTTGATCAGAGGCAACAGGGACAAAAAAATCATGTGTATACAACAGAAAACAACTCTTTTCTCAAGCACTTTCAATTTGCAAGTTTTTTTGTTTCCAGTTGAAGTATCCATCCGACATGTGCGGCCTAAATAACACTGGACAACAAATTTTAACAAAGGTCATCATGCCCCCAAGATTAAAAGTAGCAATTTCTTATAGATTTTGAGGTGCTGAACATGATTATGACAGTGACAATGCAAAATTGGCTATGGTTTGTGAGAGATCCGCAATAGATCGTTCCATAGACATTTATTGGTAAATGCCCGATGGCACAACACCTATGTATGCAATGGAGACAGCTTCTCCTATACCAGAGGAAATCGACAGATTTTATTGTCATTTTCGTTTTCAGCATGTTGAAATTAGTAGAGATTCGTTCTTTCCATTTCAGGGCCAATTTTGTGTTGTCCAGTGTAATAAACATATTTTTAAGCAGCTTTAGGGCACATTCACAGGTGTCACTAGGGGGATGCGGCTGGTGCAGACCACACTGGGTAACAGCAATTTGGGGGGTGACACCATGGCTGCCATGTCCCCTGCACTGCCCAGGCTCAGCGCTGCCACAGTGGTCATCCTCGATCACTCTGAGTCACTTCTTCGTGTTCTTCTTGGCTGCTCTGCCTCCAAGCCAAAGCCAAGTCATGTCTTCGCCAAGTGCTTGCACAGTTTAAAGCAAGCTCACCCGTCTTCGTGTTCCTCTTTGTGGTGTTTGTGTGCCCTCACTGAACCGGAAATAATTTGTGGTGGTGTGATGATGTCATCACGTTGCTGCAAATTACTTCCAGTTCAGCAATTTCTTCCGGGTTCTCACACCAGGTGACAGCAGGTAAGTGATGCCCCTGCCTACGCTACAGCCCACTGCTGCATATACAAGTGGTTTTGATTTGCAGGGCTTGCTCTGCCTTTGTATAGTTTTGCTAATACTGCTAGCATTAAGGACAGAAAAACACTGTGGCATTTTATAGAACTTAATTAATGTACTGTATAAACTCTGTATGTTTAGAGCAGGGGTGTCAAACATAAGGCCTGTGGGCTGGATATGGCCCGTGGAAGCTCTTTATCCAGCCCCCATGATAATTGGACTCTCCCAGCACCACCATCAGCTGCTCATCAGCAGCCAGTGTGATAATTGGGCACTCCCAGTGCTGCCCTTTCAGCAGCGCTGCTTCTGCCGAGGTCCTGGGAGGGAGAGACGGGATGCCTCAGAAGGCGAGGAATGGTATGGGGAAGAGACAGAACAATAAGGGTGAGAAAGGGAGAAACTGCTGAGGCGCTGGGAGAGTCCAATTATCATGAGGGCCACCTTTTCAGTAGCACTGCTTCTGCTGAGGTGTCAAAAATGCTAGTTCCATCAACACTAAGAGCCCATAGGATTGGGCTGTAACTGAGACTTCCCTGACTTAAAGCATCCATTGAGAATAGCAGCATCTTCCTTGCGCTGGAGAATGAGCTCTTCCTAGGAGCTAACTCCTTCCTAGCTTATAAGCATCATGGCTTGCATCTTGGCGAGACTGGAAACGTGCAAAGCCCAACTCGCATCTTGCTCTCTGGCTCCCCTGCTCCAGCTCTGGATCTCTATCTTCAGCCTCTCCCCAACTGGGCAGCTCAGTTTTGGAGAGCCTAGCCCCCCCCCCCAACTCTGATAGGCTGGTTCTAAGTTAACTGACATTCATATTTCCTGCTCCCAAGTCAGGTGAACAGAACTGGACCAATGATTGGGTGTGACAGTTTCAGTCCAGGCTATTGTTCTCTGGTGATACCAGGCAGTCATGGGACTTAACATGGAATGTATAGTTTACATCTGAAAGAGGAAGGCTATGTGTGAGACATGACCTAAAGCTCTGGTCAGAAAGGAGAATCTGACAGGCTGCTTCCTAGGCAGCCTCAGTGTATACAGAAAGTGGTCATTTGGTGGTGGTGGTGGAGGAGACTTCTCAGGGCGTTTGCCTCATGAAACCTTGGCAAGATGGAAAGTCCTCTAGGAGCCAAGGATGTAAGCCCCCTCCACCGGCTCACTTTATAGGACGGTGAGCAAGAAGAGGATGGGGCAGTGGCTTGGTGGAGCAGGCTATGGGGGATGCTTTTGCCTGACAAGCCTTCTTATTTATAGCGCGCAGAGGCACATATAAGAACAGCCCTGCTGGATCACACCAAGGGCCCATCTTGTCCAGCTTCCTGTATCTCATAATAGCCCACCAGATGCCTCAGGGAGCACTCAAGACAAGGAGACACCTGTGTCCTATTCCGAGATAGGCTACCTCAAAAACCAGGAGGTTGCATGTACCCATCATGGTTTGTAACCTGTGATGGACTTTTCCTCCACAAATCTGTCCAATTCCCCTTTAAAGATGGCCATCACAACATCCTGTGGCAAGGAATTACACATAGGAAATACATTAATTTCTCACATTCCTTCTACCCAATCCCACATAGTTGGAAGTCTTCAGTTTTCTTGCATACATCACTTTAACAGCAGGTATCATAGTAGGCTATCAACAGACCTGAGTCCTTCTTCTGTATAGTCCCATCTGTATACATTAGCAGAAATAGAAGAGAATCTAAAATAACCTGATAAGCTATTTTTTCTTTCAACAGTTTTAATTTTTTTTCTTTAATATTTCCTAGCTAGAGAGAAAGTCCATCACGTATGATAAACATTTCTGGCTTTTTTTCTTACAGTTTTCAACAATGGGAACTGTAGGCATTGCTTATTTTATACATAATTATTAGACTCGTAATGTCTGGGATTTATTATTTTTTTAATATGATGGTAGGTATGGAAATGCAACTTGAATTGTAAACAACCATAACTAAATGACATTTATGTGAAGTCAATTTCAAAGATTGATATACAGTATATTTTTTCCAAATAATGTGTATAACATATAAGCATCAGAATCTGAAACTGAATAAGAATAACCATTCAAGAAAGCTCAAGGACTGGGATTTCCTGTTTGTCTTAATATAGATTAGAATTGAAACTGCACCGCTTGTAGATGATTTACGTAGTACTGGCATTTACGTAGCATGGGGAAAATTCCCGATTGCAACATTTCTGTGTCAGCAAAAGAGGCACATACTCTCCCTGTTAGCCTCACACAGAAGATCTGTGTTACAGCTGCAGGAAACAGATTGCCTGGAAAACAGATTTGTTGAGGGGACATCCTGCCAATTTTCCTTGTTAGGAAATGCACAGCAGGGACCAGGAGCAAAATCTTTGACCCAGTTTCTGGTTTGAAGAGTAGCAATGCAAATGTTCTATCAACACTAATATGCCTTGTATTTTGGAAATTCCCTATTTGGAAAGAAAATAAATGACACACATTTAGTTAGGACATTTAAATGACCACAACATATGTGTATCAGAGGGAACAGCTTCTTTTGATTGGAAGTTCTGCTAGGATTACCCAATGCCAGCGAGGCACAATGGAAAGAAAGACATAGGCAGGCTTATAGTATTACTGTACAGGTGGGCCCCCATATCTACGGATTCGCTATCCATGGTTTCAGTTATCCACGGATTGTGGGGGACCCCCCCCCCAGGCTTTTACTTTTTCCCCAGTAAGCTTCATTTCTTCCTTAAACAAACAGGAGAAGCAGCCTCTGGCTGCTTATTGCAGGCAAGTAGAGCAAGACCAAGTCCTAGAGAGGTTCTGCAAGGTTAACAGAAACCTTGCAGAGCCTCTCTAGGACTTAGTCTCATTCTACTTGCCTGCAATGGAGGCTGCTTCTCTGTTTGTTTTAAGGAAGATACAAAGCTTGCTGAAAGAAAAATAAGAGCTGGGGGGCGTGCGCACGCCTGCCTGCAGGGGAGGCAGGGCAGGGGGCCCTCAGGAAACCATGGAGGGGGTGTTCGCTCCTATCCACGGTTTCAAGTATCCACGGAGAGGCCTGGAACATATCCCCAGCAGATATGGGGGGAGTACTGTACTTTCTTTAAAATATGTATATTCTGCCTTTTCTCACCCCAGGAGGTGCCTAAGGTTGTATTTATTAATTTTTCTCTATATTAGTAGTCCTACATATTAGTAGTCCTGTCTCCAAAGGGTTCACAATCTTTAAATAAGTTCACTCTTTTCTTCTCCTCCACTTCACAGGAGGACCATTACTGTTGAGGTGGGCACTGTGAAGGAAGGAGGGGCCCGGGGGGGGGGAAGTCTGCCCTTAAGGTAATCTTACTAGCTCCTGCTTCCTGTTTAATGTTGGGAGCCTCTCTAGCATGCAGGCTGCTTGCCTGTTCTGTGTAAGGAGCCTGTTCATTGTTTGTTTATAGAATGAGACGTGCTGGCTTTGTGCCAGCGCTGGATTCTTAATTAAGGTAATGGGTGTGTGTGGGGGGTGCAGCCCCCCCCCCCGCTATCCATGGATAAGTGAACAACTCTGCAAGGGTAGGTTAAATTGAGAGAGACTGCCTGGCCAAAGACTGAGAGGGGATTTGAACCTAGGTCTCTCCAGATCTAATCTGGCACATGGATTACTAACTACCCAACTCTATTATATAATTGTACTGTATATGGCTTGACAGACCCGTATATGTGATGGTCCTCTTCTCTCTCTAAAGAGTTCCCTGCTTGTTAGACTTCTATGAATAAGTGTTCTTATTTATGACCAGATAAGATGAATTATTGCTAATAATAATTAGAGCTGGCAGATAACACCACTGAGCACATTCTTAGCTATTATGTACAGAGGCTGAGCAGTACTGCTCATCATCTTTTATCACTTAAAATAAAAATAAAACAGACCTCGATCATCACTCCTAAAATGGACCTGAACATTTATCCTTAGCTCCTGTCAAGAGAACAAGGTTACCTTTTGGGTTAAAGAGTTAAATGTGTTGTGGGAATTAAATTGTTGTGGGAACTAAATTAAATTAAAAGCATGGGAACTTGGCAGTGAGCGGATTGCAGGGGACACTTTGCTCCTTCTCAACACCAAGAGCCCTAGCAGAGTTGATTTGGAGCTAACAGGAAAAGTAAAAAGAGGGGAAAAGGGTACTGTCTCTTTAAAAGCTATCCAGGCTGGTTTCTAGTGTTCTGCTCTAGGCGCCAGAGCAGGCTGAGGCAATAGAAAGTACTTTGAAGAAAAACAACAATGCTTATATGCTGGGTTGGAAAGAAGTCAAATGTGACCCTTAAGAGCACCATTAGCACATTCAAGGCAAGACTTGTGCAGAAGGGGAGGGGCAGAAGAAAAAAGGAAAAGTCTGAGGGGAACACTCAAGCAGAAAGGAAGAGAACAGGTTTTTTTTCCCCTTCCCTCAGAAGTTCAGAGCTGTGAGACAATCTCTGCAGGTCAGAGATCCTCAGCTGATCAGAACAATAAGTCAATTTAAGGCTTCCACCTGACTGAGAACAGCATCCCAGGCATTATCACATCAAGCCAGTAGAGATTTTGAAATTCCTGGCTCATTTATTACAAGCTGTTTTGCAGTTCGTTTCATTGCATTCCTACCAGCTAACTCAATAATTCTGGTTTAGATTTTTATGCCTGAAGTTGCAATGAATGGTTTTGTCTGGTGGTCTTTGAGGGCGCAAAGTGAATTACCGTAAGGAGGGTTGTCTTAACGAACCCACAGGATACCCCTCTCTTATTAGAGTGCAGTCAGTAATGAGAGAGGGCATCCTTGACAGCTCCTTTGATGAGAGCTGAACTATATTTACAGCACAATCCTATGCATGTCTGCTCAAAAGTAAGCCCAAATTAGTTCAACAGAACTTACTTCCAGGTAAGTGTGTATATATAGAACTGCAACCTTACTGCACAATCCTATGCATGTCTACTCAGCAGTAAGTCCCATTGTGTTCAGTGGCACTTACTCCCAGGGAAGCGTGTATAGGATTGCAGCCTTACAGCCCAATCCTGTGTAAGGAGACCCAGCTGGCCTAAAGGGCCAGCCACGGTATCCTAGGTAGGACTCTGGCTGCCCTGGGGCAGCCAGGGTGCACCTTGAGGGAAGGGGATGATCGTCCCCTTTCCTCAGTGCAACCTGGCCTAGGCCCAATGGGCCTACTTGAATGTACACCAGCTCTGGAGCTGGCGTACAGTCGAGGGCTGGGTGTCCAGGCAAAATGTGCCGGGAGACAGCTGGAGATATTGGCAAAGCTCACCACCGATATCCCTGCCCTCCCCCCACCCAGTTTGGCCAATGGCCGCCCTTCCTTCCCGCCCGCCCTCTCTCCACCCCTGTACTGGCCGGTGCAGGGTTTACCTGGTCTGGCAGGCGTAAGGATGGTTCCCCAGCGGGCCGCGGGCTGTTGCCCCGGCAGGCCTTACTCGCCGGTTGCCGCAAAATTGCTTTACGGCACTTTTGTGACACCCAGCGCCGGGGAAGCGTGCACTCCTCCAGCACTTTTTTTGTGCAGGATTATGCTGTGAGTGAATGGTTGGATCCATGACTGAAACAAACTGTGCGAAAAGCAGCATAGTCAACAAGGCTTGAAATTAGGTCATGTTCCTGAAAGGGGAGGGGATTTCAGCTCTACTTCCAGTAGGCTTTTCTATGTGTTTACCTACTGGAAAACAGTGTTTAAAAGCCAACATAAGTGGAACTACCATGTTATTTGCTCTTTCAAGATCCACCCATCCTCCATTCATATTTTGTTTGTATAGCTTCATGTTAATGATTAAAACATTTCTTTTTTAAAAAAGTTGAACACTGAATTCTGCTAAATCAGCCTTCCCCATAAGACTGGTTCCAAAGCACATTTCTTATTTCATTATTCCCTAGGAAAATCCAGAACAACAGGGACAACCATGTCTGGAAGTGGGAATTTCCCACATTCAATTGCGAGAATTCTTGTATGCATCATCTGGAATGCCCTGCCCCAGTTTCTTCTCCCACTGGTAGTACTCTGAAGAAAGACATTTGCTAAGCCTGGAATGAAATAAGGCATTTTTTCCAGCGACAGGTAGCTGCCTAAGGCTGCAAACCTATACAGGGGGAGAGCAACTGTCCATCTTCACTCCAGCAGGGTGTCTTTTCAGTGGCTGTTGCTGGTATCTGCATCTTTTTTCATACTGTGAGCCCTTTGGGGACAGGGAACCATGTATTGATATGTTTTGCTATGTAAACCACTATATGAACTACTTTTTGTTGAAAAGTGATATATAAATATTATTATTAATATAATTAATAATAATACAAACGTACTTGGGAGTCAGCTTCACCGAATGCAGTGGGAATTACTTCTGAATAAACATGCATAGGATTGCGCCTTAAGTCAGCGTTTCTCAAAGTTCTCCCCTCTGCAAGATCCTGCAACAACTAAGCTGTGTGCTCAGTAAAAAAAAAAAAAAAGGTGGTGGGCTGTGTGTTTTTTTGAAAATTTCTTGGGTGAGGTCAGCTACTTAGCATGTTTTACATCAGAATTGATACTCAGCATCCTGGATAGCTTTTGATAGCTTTTTAGATGCTTTGGAACTGTGGTGCTGGAGAAGACTCTTAGGAGTCCCTTGGACTGCTAGGAGGTCAAACCAGTCAATCCTAAAGGAAATCAACCCTGACTGCACATTGGAAGGATTGATACTGAAGCTGAAGCTCAAATACTTTGGCCACCTAATGCGAAGAGAGGACTCATTGGAAAAGACCCTGATGCTGGGAAAGACTGAAGGCAAAAGGAGAAGGGGACAGCAGAGATGGTTAAATAGCATCACAAATGCAATGAACATGAATTTCAGCAAACTCAGGGAAAAAGTGGAGGACAAGAAGTTCTGGCATGATATGGTTCATGGGGTCCTGAAGAGTTGGATATGACTTAGCGACTGAACAAACAATCCTGGATAGTGCCTGTAAAAATGACTTCTTTTTCTATTGGTGTGCAAATGTGCCAGTTTTGTTTCAGGTATGTGGAAACACCCTGAAATCTTTCTAAAGACATTTTTCTCTTTTTGGAGGTCCCCTGAAAATGTCGCACAAATGTAGCGTTTTGAATGCTGCGCAAACACATCTATGATAGAAAATTGGTAGAACTGCTTGTTCTGTATGAGCCTATTGGTACACTCAGGTCAGCGGAGGTGGTATGGTGGATGGTTTTATGGGACAGAGCCTTCTCTGAGGTGGTACTAACATTATGTCACTCCCTCCCTAGGGATATTAATCTTGCTGATGTTCAAATACCAACTTTAAGAAAAACATGGAAGTTCGTAGGACAGAAAGTCAAACTAGAAATATTCTAATAGTATATTAATATACTTATATAATAGTATATTAATATAATATTAAGGGAATAGTATATATTCTAATAAAATAAAAAAAACAATGACATAAGAAGAACCCTGCTGGATCAGGCCAAAGGCCCATCTAGTCCAGCTTCCTGTATCTCACAGTGGCCCACCATATGCCTCAGGGAGCACACAAGACAACAAGATACCTGTATCTTGTAGCCACTCCCTTGCATCTGGCATTAAGAGGATGCTTATCCCTAGGCTTACCATATTTTTCAAAGTTCAAACCTGGACACCCCCCCATAACCCCCCCGCAAGGTAAATAATTAATTAATGTAAAAGTAACGCAAAACCAAGCACAAACAACCAAAACCAATCATAAACCACAACGCAAAACCAAGCACAAACAACCAAAACCAACCCCAAACTACAATCCACAACGAAAAACGCACCACAAAGTACAAGCAAAAAAGAGAAACCAACCACAAAGTAAAAGCAATAAAGAAAAAACAACCATAAATGCAAACACAAACCAGAAACCCAAATAAAAAATCAGTTCAATGAATTAATTATAGAAGAAAGGGGGCGCAAAGCGTGGTCGAAATTTCCAATTAAATAATTAATTAAGTAAAGGGGGCGCGAAGCGCGGCCGAAATTTTTAAATAAATAATTAATCTTTATATTAAAAAATATATTAAAAAAATATGCTTACCTGGTCGCTGGTCGTCGCTGGTCGTCGCTGGTCGCTGCTGCTGGGGCCGCGGCAAGCAGGCACTGGGAGAAGCACAGCCTGCTTGCCCGGGCAGCGCGAGCCTCCGGCAGGCTCGCGCAACGCAGGCAATCAGGCTGTGCTTCTCCCAGTGCCGCTGTGAGACCAGGCTGGTCTCGCAGCGGCACCGGGAGAAGCACAGCCTGCTTGCCCGCGTTGTGCGAGCCTGCCGGAGGCTCGCGCCGCCCGGGCAAGCAAGCAAGCAGGCTGGCCCGGTCTCCCAGCGGCACCGCATGGAGCCACTGGGAGACCGGGAGAAGCACAGCCTGCTTGCCCGGGCAGCGCGAGCCTCCGGCAGGCTTGCGCTACACGGGCAAGCAGGCTGTGCTTCTCCCGGTGCTGCTGTGAGACCAGGCTGGTCTCGCAGCGGCACCGGGAGAAGCACAGCCTGCTTGCCCGCGTTGTGCGAGATTGTGTGTGAGATTTCATGATCCAAGATGCTGCCCGGTAAGTTTAAAATTAAAAAAAAAAAGAAGAAGATGGCGGCGGCGGCGATCCCTCCGGAACCGGGCCGGGACAAAACCGGGAATCATGGCCGATTCCCGGGACTGTCCCGGAAAAACCGGTATGGATGGTAAGCCTACTTATCCCCATCTTGGCTTGTAACCTCTGATGGACTTTTCCTCCATAAAGCTGTTCAATCCCCTTTTAAAGGCATTTAGGCCAGGTGCCATCACCACATCCTGTGGCAAGGAGTTCCACAGATTAATTACATCGTGTTAATCATGTTAACATATATTGTGAAAAAACCACAATACATTGTAAAAAGGTCATAATGATTTGTATGTTTAACACTCACTCACAAGAAGATAACTTGCACTGTATTAAGTTCAAGTTCATATACTTTCGTATTAAATCCATTCACTTGATAGTATGCTGGTTTCCTGCCTTTGTCAGCCACAGCCATACTCATGCATCTGGTCTCTTCATATAAACAATATGAATACCAATTGTAAACTAGATATCAATATCAGACTGTATTCAACACACTGCATTATGCAGTCCGCATGCTTCAGATGAACTCTGGTTCATAGCCTCCATTGCTTAAGCTCCCTTATGTATGAGTGGAACTATGGTGCCACCTACTGATCAAAAGACTACATATGTTAGGAATCAAATATAAAGAAGAATCATGGGGGGTGGGCTGTTTTGAGGGTGTCCATTAGACAGACTCTAAAACAGTGGTTCCCAAACTTTTTAACACCGGGACCCACTTTTTAAAATGACACTATCACAGTGGTTCCCTAACTCCTGGGAAGGCCCTTTGCTGCTCTAAGTGGCAGCGGGGCCTTCCCAGGGGTCGCAGTAACGCGCCCGGGATCCCACCGCCGCCGCCGAAAACGGCCATTTACCTGCATTGGTGGGCAGTGGATGTCCGGCGGGGTGTGTGGGGAGCCTGGGGACTCCTCCGCAGGTCTCCCCAAGCGTCGGAGCAGTGCTCCGACGCGATCGCAACCCACTTCTGGTTTTGCCGTAAAACTGGAAGTGGGTTGCGATCGCGTCGGAGCGCTGCTCCGACGCATGGGGAGGCCTGCGGACGGGTCCCCAGGCTCCCCACACACCGCCAGACATCCACAGCCCACCAATGCAGGTAAAACGGCCGTTTTCGGCCGCGGCGGCGCAATCCCCAGCGCACCGTCGTCATCGTCACTGCGGGTTGCCATGCCCCTTAAGGGTGTAACAACCCTTTGTTCCCGCCTGGGGCGTCGCAACGCCCCAGTTCAGGAACCACTGCTCTATCGGGACCCACCTAGCTTTATGAGACTTAAAAAAAGGTGATCTAGAAATAAATAAATAATCTTCTAAATTAGCAGAAGAGTCTGGCTCAGTTGGGAGAGCTGCTGCCTTCAAAGCCCGAAGACCGGTGAACTTGATAAGTTCGAGACATGCTGCTGGCAAAAAGCTGTGAAAGCCTCCAGGAGGAGAGATAAGAGCCTCCAGCTGCGTTGGTCGAGTGTGGGAGGTGCCAGCCAGCAGAATTGTCAGACTGTAAAAAGGATACCACCTGGAAAGTAGCCGTTCATGAAAGATTGGACATTTATATATACAGTAAAACCTTGGATTGCGAGTAACTTGGTTTGCGAGTGTTTTGCAAGACGAGCAAAATTGTTATGTAAATTTTGACTTGATAAACGAGCAAGGTCTTGCTATATGAGTACATTGTGTTCTACAAGAGACCTCTGTGTGTTTCTGCAGGCTCCCAGGCTCGGCTCATTAAGCTGCTTTCCTCCTCCCCCCATGTCTTTGCTGGCTGCAGCAAACATTAACAAGCTGTTAACAAGCTCATTAACAACCTGTTCTCCCCCCTCATCTGCCTCTTGCAAAGGTTTGCCTCTTGCAAAGGTTTACTGCAGAACAAGGCTCAGGTTCTGCAGATCAGACTTTGCAAAAGCCAGGGGGAGAACAGCTTAATGAGCTAGTTTGCAAGAGCAAAGGACAGGAGGGGGAGGGCTGTGGATGTCTGAGCCCAGGAGACGCTATTCACACACACACAAAGATCTCTTGCAGAATAACGAATCATCTGAGTTTCCATTATTTCTTATGGGAAAATTTGCTTTGATATACGAGTGCTTTGGGTTGAAAGCATGTTTCTGGAACCAATTATGCTCGCAATCCAAGGTTTTACTGTATTGTAAAAAACCCCAAGGGGGGTTAGGACAGCCTGCACATGTACACTGCCTTGGATTAAAGTCGGAGGAGAAATCCAATGACCAAGCAAGGCAGTATATAAATACTGTATATTATTATATTTATTTACAAGGAGCTCAGCTGCTTGCAGTGTAATTAGCAGCTATCTTGCAAACTGCAGGAGCTCAGCTCTTTGAAGGGCAATTAGTAGCTATCTGATTTTTGAACAGCCTCAGGGCTTGTGACAATTACTTATGTGATCTTTCCATCACCTGGGACCCACCATAAATCAGGTCGTGACCCACCAAGGTCCCGACCCCAGTTTGAGAAACACTGCTCTAAAATATTAGTGCTCAAGACTAGTTAGCTTTGACTATGTCTCAGTGAAGAAAGTAGAACTAGAAGTTAGCTCATCATGACTAGCTTAAATGCCATTAAGATGGAATTTTTGGTGACTCTTTTGGTTCATTAGAAGAAGAAAAAATCCAGTCTAAAGTCAGGTAAAGCTTTTATTAGGTCCAACTCTAAAATAAAATATCGAACAGTGAGTTACTGAATCCTGCAGGAGACCTCATTAGACAGATGGTAAGCAAAAGAACAGGGGTGAGAAGCAGGGAGATTTTGTAGAAGCCCCAACAGTCTGCAGTTTGTCAGATCAGGATATGGAGTTCAGGGGTTTTCTTCCAGACTTGAATCACCCTCTGAAAGGTGTAAGATCATTTGACCAATACATATACAATACAATACACCATACATATAGGGCTGCTTAGACAAAGGAAGAAAAAAAAAAAGGAAAAACGTTCTGGAAATATTAACGTTTGTAAGTTAATTCAGTCTATTCTCCTGTGATAATTTGAAACTCACAGGTTCCTTCCAAGTTCAGTGATCAGGAAAAAAAATCAATGGTTTTCAATTCAATATGGTTTGCTAGGACCTGGGCCCTGTTATAAAAGAAGGGAAAATCCAACTACAAAAATATGTGTCTACTTTTCCCTTTTCTATTTAGCTAATATTGCTTAAAAAAATCTATCAATGGGTTAGAAAAAAAGTTGCCTCGGTGCTGCAAATTGGTCAATTTTTTTCTTAGGGTAAAAAAAGGTATGAATGTGAGGACCTACTTTTGAAACTATTGCTTTAAATCTCAAAAATATTTTCTTATGTTACTTTCCTTAAGATTCTCCTGGTGGCTTATGGGACACACAGCACAATCCTAAGCAGCATGTGGGATGCGCTGGTGCGGCCCGGGCTCACCTTGGGGGAAGAGGACTTTCGCTGGAGGCCCTAATGGGCCTCCTTGGATGTGCGCCAATTCTTTAGCTAGTGCGTGTCCGGTGATGGCCGTGTAAGGCTGGCCCAGCCTGGGAAGGGACACTGGATATTGGTGCAACAACCCAGTGCCGGTATCCCAGGCCGGGCTGGCCAATGACCCCCTCTCTCGCCACCCCTGCCTGCCCTTCCCCCACAGACCTTACCTGTGTTGGCTGGTGCAGCGACGGGAGGGCAGCGGAGTAAGCAGTGCCAGTCTCCACCACTTACTCTCAGGGTGCTGAAAACGTGCCTTATGGCACGTTTAAGACACCCTAGGCCGGCAGAAAGAGAGCTCTGCTGGCCTAAAGTTGGGCAGGATTGGGCTGTCATGGGACTTAATCAATTTAAAGAGCAACCTGAGTAGTCTATCAGAAGAAATAGTCAATGGGTGATTGCCAATGTGGCGGGTACTTGTGGGGGCTACTGGAAATGCTATCAAATGAGAGTGTCTTTGTGCCAGGGGCGGGGCCATAATGGAGCATCAGCTACTGCCAGGGATATGCAGTGCTGATGTGGCGATTCTCTGTGGGCATAGGTGATTCAAGTAGTGACTGGCTTTCAAAGGTTACTATGGCCCTGTACAGAAACAACATCATGGAAAAGGATTAAATTAAATAAATAACTAATATATCATTATTTAAAATTAGTTATACTGTATTAGTAAAACTAATACTAAATACTAAAACAGTTCGGACCAACCATGGAACAACCGACTGGTTCAAAATTGGGAAGGGAGTACGGCAAGGCTGTATATTGTCACCCTGCCTATTTAACTTATATGCAGAGTACATTATGAGAAATGCAGGGCTGAATGAATCGCAAGCCGGAATCAAGATTGCCGGGAGAAATATCAACAACCTCAGATATGCAGACGATACCACCCTAATGGCAGAAAGTGAAGAAGAACTAAAGAGCCTCTTGCTGAGGGTGAAAGAGGAGAGTGCAAAAGTTGGCTTGAAACTCAACATTAATAAAACTAAGATCATGGCATCTGGGCCCATCAATTCCTGGCAAATAGAAGGGGCAGAAATGGAAGCAGTAACAGATTTTACTTTTCTGGGCTCCAAGATCACTGCAGACGGAGACAGCAGCCATGAAATTAAAAGACGCTTACTCCTTGGAAGGAAAGCTATGGCAAACTTAGACAGCATAATAAAAAGCAGAGATATCACCATGCCAACAAAAGTTCGCATAGTCAGGGCGATGGTGTTCCCAGTAGCAATGTATGGTTGTGAGAGTTGGACCATAAGGAAGGCTGAGCGCCGAAGAATAGATGCATTTGAACTGTGGTGCTGGAGAAGACTCCTGAGAGTCCCTTGGACTGCTAGGAGATCAAATCAGTCAATCCTAAATGAAATCAACCCTGACTGTTCCCTGGAAGGACAGATACTAAGGCTGAAACTCAAATATTTTGGCCACCTAATGCGAAGAGAGGACTCTCTGGAGAAGACTCTGATGCTGGGAAAGATTGAAGGCAAAAGGAGAAGGGGAAGGCAAAGGATGAGATGGTTAGACAGCATCACCGATGCAACTAACATGAAAATGAGCGAACTCAGGAAGATAGTGGAGGACAGGAAGGCTTGGCGGGCTGTGGTTCATGGGATCACGAAGGGTCGGACACGACTTAACGACTGAACAACAACATTAGTAAAACTGGAGCTTAATTTCAGGTGATGTGGAAGGTAGCAAGACAACAGAAGCAAAACTGGCAGTACTGTATTAATATACTGAGTGACTGAAGAGCATTTAAAAAAGTAAAGTCTCATCATCGCCATGCAGTTGAATCAGATGATCCTTTTCCATCGTTTTCTTTTTGCACGCGTTTAAAGGTCTTCACCAGAAGGCCGGATGTAGGAACTGCATTTTAAATGGGGGAAAAATGAACTGGATGCAAATGCCTCCCGTTCTTACCACCTCCACTATCTAAAATGGAATTCTCTCAATCAGACCGGAAGGTGCGGGCCCGCGTTATTCGTATCTTTCTGTCTCTGAGGGGAAGAACGACGACGTTGCTCTTCGCAATGCCATAGAGAGCACAAGCCTCGCCTTCTGTGGTTGGGTAGAGCGACTGCAGTTCAGGAGGAGCCTGGAAGCGGAACCGGAACCGGTTGCGCGCAAGCGCGGTGCGCTTTGATTCGGCGGTGTTGCTGCGGGACGGCCAAGTGGATGCCAGCGCTGTTGCTGGGGGAGCTGTGAGTCCTGTCGTCCCGGGAGGAGAGGCGGCTGAGTGAGTGTTCCGGGCTGGAGACGGTCTCGCCATGGCCTTCAACAAGATCCCACCGCGGTGGCTGAACTGCCCGAGGCGTGGACAACCCGTGGCAGGTGAGTTCGGGAGGGAGCAGGCGTTGCATTGAGCTTGGCAGCTGCTGCACTGCCCGGGGTGCCACTTTTGAAGGAAAGCTGGTAAGCAGAAAGGAGACCATGTGTGCGTTAAACGTTATACCTGTGCCACGAGTTCTCAGGGACCCAGCAGGCTGTTCTTTTTAGTACTGCCTCTCAATGTGCTGTTATGGTCGAAGGATGCAATTGCAGGATTAAGTCTCCTCGTATCACTTTGGGTGATATTCAAGTTTTAAAACTGTGGTGGGTCGTCTGTGAAGGTGATGGCTCAGTCACACGTTCAAGCCATCCGTTGGTGCTGTACTCAGTCAGTGACAAGCATCCTTGAGTTGAGAGTGAACGGAAAACATCCCCTGCTTTCTTGGATATTGTTGTAATGAGATAAACGTGTTCAACTCTGTAGTTTAATCTTGGATCAGAAGTAAAGGAGACCCACTAGGAAAGAGAGCCTTTGCTGCTCCTTCCATGCATAAACTGCATTCATTCTGCCCAATAACCAGCTTGCAGGTGCCATCAGAAAGAACTTAACTTGCATTCTTCCATGTTAACCTGATGGCAGACTTCAAGGAAAGGGCAAAAGTAAACTGTATCCTTTGCCAGTTGTGGCTACCTAGTTAAAGGAATGACTTTGTTAAAATCCAGGCTCAACTAATGAAACAAAATACACATACTTGAGAATGGGCAAAAAGATGCCTAGGCAGGGTTACTGAATATTTTTCGTTTCCTTTCAGAACCTTTATTGGCATTAATACATAAACAGACTAATGTAGAATGACACAACAAAAGCAGCAGGGTTACTGAATGATCCCAAATAGCAATATTGCAATTAGTTTTACAAATAGCAATACTGTAATTAGTTTGATCCTGAGTGTGACATAAAATAGGACTGGAGAAGCCATGGAAAGCACCAGGATCCATTCCTAGAAAATGTGAAACATTTGAAAAGCGTCGGATGTCACTTGACTTTTGCAGAGTGCCTTTTGTTTGCCACTGGATAACCCTAGTCATTACTCTGGTGAGTATGATTAGGAAGAAAGGCTCCTGTAGCATGCTTTTCAGGCAGGTTGTTTCAGCCCCATCACCTCTTGTTTTCGAAATGTACTGTAGTTCTGTTGCTGATTGCCTCGAAAAGGAATTGTGTGCATTTGTTTAACTTATTACTCCTATTTATAGGCTGCTTTTCAACTTTACGTTTCCCAAGTAGTATGCAATAAAAACTATGCAGTCATTTTAATAATTTCAATAATAAAAATGATAAATGCAATAAAATACCTAAAAGCTAACAGGAAAGGGTGATAAACACACGCAGTTAGAAACATAATCAGTTTAAAAATATGGCAGAACAAGAGTGCTTTTACTGCATTTCTCTGCAGTGGAACCTATAAAAGATCTAAACTATTTATTAAAATATTTATTGGCCATCTTTCAGTCCTATTAAAAGGACCACTGAGGCATTGTACAATGTATTAGAGCAGAGGTTCTCAACCTGTGGTACAGGTTGGGTGTACGCGAGATGCTCCCCCGCGTACCCTCCCCAAAATCCTCCCGAAAGCTGAAAAAATAGCACAAATATTGAAATAATTAAAAAAAATCAAACCACCAAGTGATTTTAAAAAGGGGGAGCAGACAAAAACTAATGATCAAGCAAGCAACAAAATCCAAGGGAAGTGAAGACTAATAGAAACAGGAAAGTCTTAACTGCTTACTTGGACCTCATCTTAGATCTTAATTCTTGGGGCTGGTGGAGGCTTATGTGATATTTCCTCAAATGTTCCTTCTCCAGGATGTTCAGGGTTTAAATATTAGAACTTGCACCTCAAATTTGGCCCAGCAACAAACTGGTAGCCAGGTACTCTTGTAAGGTTGGTATGTGTATGACCTCAGACAACAAATGGGCTGTCATATTCTGGACTAGCTGAAGTTTAAGAGTCATAGCTTTATGCTCATTATATGCATGCTGTAAGAGTATGATTTTTATCTTTGTTGCCAAACAGGAACTTTTTTACCTCTGAAGACAATGTTGGGGCCAAAATATGATGATCAAGTTGCTGAAGAATGTCGTTTCCATCCCAGTATGTTATCCAACTATTTGAAGAGTCTTAAGGTAAAGGGAAGTACTAAAAAAGTTAATTAAGAACATAAGAAGAGCCCTGCTGGATCAAGGCCAAAGGCCCATCTAGTCCAGTTTCCTGTATCTTACAGGAAGAAGCCCACCAGATGCCTCAGGGAGCATACAGCTACAACAAGATATCTGTATCCTGTTGCCACTCCCTTGCATCTGGCATTCAGAGATTGCCTACTTCTAAAACCAGAGGTTGCTTATACCCAACATGGCTTATAACCTGTGATGAACGTTTCCTCAATAAGAGGGAGGAATTCCTCCATAATTCTTTAGCACAGTGGTTCCCAAACTTTGTAGCACCAGGACCCACTTAAAAATGACACTCTAGGGACCCACCTAGCTTTACGAGACTTTAAAAAAAAGTTTCCCTTTACCAGCAATCAAGCCTCAGTTTTTATCCTTTTTACTATGGACCACTTTCTGGAGCATTTGTTGAGCTCCACATTCAACGGATTGGGACCATTCTGGTGGCCTTGCATTCCCCTTTTCCTGGCCATTGAGAAGAGCTGAGGCACACTCGCCTACTCATGACTAAATGCACATATGTAGCTCAGTTGCCCTTTTCATAGGCTCAGTATATTTTCCTTGTATGCTTGGAGGGGGGATGTCCTTCTCAAGAATTTGTTGGGGTCTGCGTTCATTGGATCTGGATCATTCTGGTGGCATTGCATCCCCCTCGGCCTGCCCTTTGAAATAGACCAAGGCACGGCTGCCTATGAGTAAACATGCAGTGCTGCTTTAAATAGTTCCATAGATATGTACTGGTAAATGCCTGCAAGCCCTTACAACACCTATGTACACAACGCAGACTGCTTCTTCTAAACTAGTGCCAATTGAGAGATTTTATTGTCATTTTCATTTTCAGCATGTCGCAATTAGTAAAAATTAGCTCTTTCCATTTCGGGGCCAGTTTGATGTTGTCTAGTGTAATTTACAAGCAATATGCTTGGTAGGGCAGTCCTCATTCTGACTGCTTCTGGTCCAGACATATCAGCAGGATTGGCATGGGAGGTGGAACTGCTGTAACACTAAAACAGCAGTGGTAACTCTATGGGCAGCCCGATCCTGCCCAACTTTAGGCTGGCGGAGCTCTCCTCTGCCGGCCTAGGGTGTCATAAACGTGCCATAAGGCATGTTTTTGTCACCCTGGGAGTAAGTGGTGCTGGGGCGGAGGGTAGCACCATTTACTCCGCTGCCCTACAGTCGCTGCGCTGGCCGATGCAGGTAAGGTCTGCGGCGGGAGGCTGGGCAGGGATGGAGAGGGAGGGAGCCATTGGCTGGCCCAGCCTGGGAGGCGGTGGGGATATCAGTGCTAGGTTGCGCTGATATCCAATGCCCCCTCCCAGGCCAGCCTGGCATTACACGGCCTCCCTGGATGCGCATCAGCTGAAGAGCGCTGGCACACATCGAAGGAAGCCCATTGGTGTCTCTGATGCTTACACCGGGGGAAGGGGATCCTGAGGAGAGCCTGGGCTGCGCCAGCATGGCCCGCATCCTGCGCAGGATGCAGTGGCCAGCCATTTAGGATGGCCGCCGCAACATGTGCAAGATTGCACTGTGTGGTCCTTCCAGCTTGTCAGGTACTGCTGTTCATCAGGGTGGTGGAAGGACCTTATTGTATATTGCAGGCACACAGTTGTGCTTGCCCAAATGGCTCTTGCAGGTCAACAAACCTTTTGTACAACAAACATTTTTGGTCTGCTGAATGAACAAAATGTATGCCCTGTCATTCATTTTTGTAACTGGTCAAATAGTTAACCTAATTGTATGGTTATTACTGATAGGTTTCCTCTTTGTCTTGGTTTAGATGTAACACTAATCCATGGTCTAGCACTGTGTGGATGAGCCTAAGGGAACTGTGGGCTCATGTGTTCCCCTCTCTTTCAAGGAACAGGAGAGTGAAAGCTTTCACATTCAGAACAAACCATAGTTCCATCTTTCTGCAGTTTGATATCCTGGTTTGTTTTAACTCTTATTGATTAACAATCTATTGTTTTCTGAGTTTGGTTTGTGAAGGTGAAAGCTTCATTCTCCTCTTGTGTGAGAGAAAGGAGCGACACCGCTGGTGCTGTTCCGAAATGACCTGTTGCCACTGCTGGAGCTTACCCTGGGGCAAGGGGACAAATGTCCTCTTACTCTGAGTAGACCTCCAGCATGCTAAACTCTCCCACAGGATGCAGCATAGTCTATGCCGGCGCTGCTGCATCACCATGTGGGAATTTAGTTAGGATTGGGCTGCCTGGCTGCAATCCTGTGCTCACCTTACCTGGGAGTAAGTTCCATTGAACTCAGTGAGGCTTACTTCTGAGTACACAGGCATAAGATTGTGCTGTTAGATTCATTCATGCAGCACTAAATTATCACTTACAATATGTCTAAACTCAGCCTTAGTCTTCACATCAAGTGATAAGCAGCTTGTGAGCGAGGAAGCTGTCAGTGTAGCTGAGTATTAGCGAATACTTGGTTGGGGAAATCTGTAGTGTAGGTTTTGAGTACTCATACTCTTACCTAAATAATGTGCAGAAGGTTACTGGGGAGCATAAGGTGTCAGTAGCAATGTAGCACATGACTAAACATGCAATTGAAAGCAGTGGTGTCGTTGGATGGGGGGGCCCCTGGCGCTATCTTCTGGGGGGGCGCCAAAGGGCCCGGGAATTGTTGCGCCCCCCACCCAACCCGCGACCACCCCCCATTGCTCTCCTTACCTTCAGCAGCCTCCGGGCCACCGCCGGGGCCCGCGCTCACCTCCGTGCGACTCCTTCTACCGACTGTTCTGTACATGCACAGAACACCTAAGAGGCTAAAGGCCCATTCACACTAGCCCTTTCCGTGCACGTTTTGGCTTCTTTTCGTGCGTTTTTCATGCTTGCGTCTGACGCAGCATGAGCTCACGACGCGTCCAGGAGAGATGGTTTCGGTTTATCTTTTTGAAGCGCTCGCGTTTATGCTCCCGGTGCTAGGCAGCTCACCAATCAGAGAAGAGCATTTCTCTTCACCCAATCACAGCTGCGCTTTCTTCAAGAAGGCGGGCAAACGTTCAGAGAACTGCTAGACGCACGTACAGACGTTAGAGTAGAGCAAACGTGCACGGAAGGGCTAGTGTGAATGGGCCTTCAGAGGGGGCAATTGCCGGTAGAAGGAGTTGCGCCGAGGTGAGCGCGGGGCCTCCGGAGCCTCTGGTCCGGTCTCGCGCGGGCCAGACTGGATTGCCCTGGGGGTGGGGGGCCACTGACTGCTGCAGCCGGAATGTGGAGGGCTGGACGGCTTTCGTGCACACGAAGCCGTCCTTCCCGGAGGCGGAGCGGAGCTCGCCAGCTGGAGGAGGCCGCCCGGAGGGCAAGTCGGTGGCCGGGACTGGAGATGGATCAACTCGTGGGAAGTCGCCTGTGGTTGCCCGGCTGCCGGGGGAGCCGGGCCAGACGGTGCACGAGGGTCGTCGGAGGAGGGAGCTACGGTAAGGAGCTTTCGTGCGTGTACATGGGGGGGGGGGTTCCGCGGCAAAAGTGCTTCCTTACTGTAGCTCCCTCCTCCGACGACCCTCGTGCACCGTCCGGCCCGGCTCCCCAAGCTCCTCGAGCTCCGGTGGCCAGGCAAGCACAGGTGACTTCCAGGAGTTGATCCATGATCCATCTCCCACCCGGCCGCCAACTTGCACTCCAACTGCAGCCTCTGGCCTCCTCCAGCTGCCGACGTCTGTTTAACCGGCGCAGCCTAATGGTCTCGCCAAGATATTTTTCAAAAAAGGGGTGGAGCGTGCGTATCACGTGACATACGTGATGACATCACGCTCCTTCTGGGGGGTGCTCGGCCAACCCCCTGCCCCTGCCCCAGGCGCCGGGAGGGCTAGCGACGCCACTGATTGAAAGGAGATCACATAATGTATTCTCTTGAGGCAAACAAAAAAAGTTAAAAAAATAGCTGTTAACCATTTGCCTTTGATTTGTTTAATGGTTGGTTCTTTCTACTTCTGATCAAGCTGAAGTCTGGTGATTACCTCTTTTTCTATCTTTCCCTCATCTCACGGGCATGAAACATTTTGCCTTTCAGTGATTTTTTTAAAAAATTGCAAATGATGTTACAGCGGTGTGGGGTTCCCCTGGGAGGGGAGTCCGGAAGGGGGGTGTCTTGGGGACTAAAGTCCTCCAGAGTGGTCCCGTTCAGCTTGGCCTATCTTGGGGGGGGGGAGCTCCTGGACGTGCTGTGGGGTCGCTACCCCCTGCCAGGGGTCCAGAGGTCCGGCGTCCTGTGGACCAGTCCCCTAGGGGCTACGAGTGAGCAGTAGCCTCAGAGCACGAGGAGGGTGGGGGTTCCGCAACCCGGCTTCCACCTCTCCTCCGGAGTCGACTGATCTTAGGCTCCGAGAGAAGACCCGGCTTCTTCGGAGCCTCCTAGCCGACTACCTCATCCCTGGCCGGTTGCTCTTTATATACTCCTGCCCCCTCCCTCTTACGTGATTGACAGGCGAATGAGCCTATCGGCTCATTGCCTGTTATTGCGGGCATGTAGGGCGGCCCGACGCGAGGGTGGGCCCACCCTGGGGATTCCCTTGAGCCGTGCGCATGCGCACGGCTCGAGCTTGGTGTCGGAGGCCGGTGCGCTTCCTCCTTCGCTCCCCCAGGGTGGGGTAGAGGATTGCCCGTCGCTGGACGACTTGCGGCGGGGGACGTGGGCGACGGCCCGGCCGGCTGGGAGCTTCCTGGGTTGGGGGCTCTCGGAGGTTTGCCCGTCGGTGTCCCCGAGGGGTCTCGCCGGCCCGGGGACTCCCTTCTCCGGGTCTCGGGGGCCCCAGCCTCCCTGTCTTCGGCGGGAAAGGGGGTAAGTCTGGGGTTGCCCATGGGGGACCCCTGACAAGCGGTTTGAATACAATTAGAGTGACTTGTCTGGTTGTGTATCTTAACACTTAGAATGATCAGAGTATAAATGGGAATGCCAGCAAGATATACATTGTTTGAATTAGAACTGGTGTGAATTTTTTTTTTTCAAATCCTGTTCATTCACTCTACTAAACAGCATTACAAAGCGAATGGTAAAATACAATTCTGGCTACATTCTTTTGCTGAAGAATTGGTCCTCAGAAGTAGAAGAAGGTGTGTGTGTTTAACATTGCTTTTATTATTTTCAGGTTAAGATGGGTTTGCTGATAGACTTGACAAACACCACCAGGTTCTATGACAGGAATGATATAGAGAAAGATAGCATCACATATATAAAACTTCAGTGTAAAGGGTAAGCTGATGGAACTCATGAGTACCTGCATTTTTCACAGGGACATTTTTTTATTCCTATAATAACTTTTATTCTATCGTTTTTCAGTCATGGTGAGTGCCCCACAACTGAAAACACAGAAACTTTCATTCGTATATGTGAAAATTTTAATAACAAGAACCCATCGGAGCTTATAGGTATGTGTTTTGAATCTTTCTCTTTTGACTTCCTTTGCTTGTTTGTTCTTTAACATACCCACAAATCTCTGACCCCTCTGCCCCTTCTATCCAAACTTCATCCATTCTGGTTGGGTGTACGTGCATCCACTGGTAGTAGTGTTGTCAGAATTTACAGCAAAATTACAATTCTTTCATATTATCAGTATTATGCTCTCATGTATCCCAGCATCTTTCCTTCAAGGCATAAAGTACTCCTGCCAGTATCGCAGAATAGCAACATGAAATGAAACCACAGTGCAAAATAGGATGGAATCTTAGTTTGCGCACGCACACAAAAAATGTACTTGCTATTACTGGATAATGTACATGCAGAAGATAGGTCTGAGTGACTGTGGTTGGGTATGTTTAGCCTTGTACTGATGCAGCCGTGCCAACAGGGTGCACACTGCATTTTGCGGTGCGGGGGCAGTCATGGAGACCTTTTCAAGGGTGAGGGAACATTTGTTCCCTTACCTCGGGGCTGCATTGTGACTGCACTGACACTGGAAAGTTGGTTAGAATTGTGCTGTAAGTTGTGTTTTGCATGGCATTCACAAGTAAATTTAAAGCAAGGGCATCAGGACCGTGATAGGGGGTACCCGGGTCTCCAAAGGTTGAGAATGCAATCCTGCCTAACCGGCGGGTGGCCCATGTCGCCCGCCAGATCCTATCCTCGTTCGGCCTGGAGGTTTACTCGGGGGAAGGGGACATTTATACCCAGTGGGCCTCTTTGGATTTCCGCCAGCTATTTAGCTGGTGGAAGTAAGAGGAGGCCATGTAAAGGCCGTGCCGACCCGGAACGGGATATGGCGGCCGCCATCCCCACCCCCACCTGGGCCGGATCCACCAACCCCGGCTTCCCTCGCCACCCAGACCTCCCCGGACATTAAAATTTTAAAAATTCCTTAATGTATTTTTCCTTTAGCCTTACATGATGTGGAAATCAGATTGGTATGTGTGTAGTTAACTCAGGACCCTTTACTTTTATTTCCTGAATAGGGCTACAGCATAGATTACTGTCCAGTAATCAGGAAATACCCCATTTAACTCTGTTACTGATTTTTTTTTAAATGTGGTAGTTCTTTCTAATTTTATTTTCTTGAGCAAGGATTATCTGGTTTGCTGATTTGAGTGCATGTAAAGCTTTCCCTTGGTATCTGATGTGCAAGTTGTCTGTCTTCAATGTCATTTGATCCATCATCCTTTGTGTTCAGGATCTTCTGTGTGAAAAATAGTTACAAAATATTCAAAATATCCCAAGATGTCTTTAAACTTTCCTATCTTGAAGTTTATTTCATAACTCATAATTTCCACTTACACCATCTGTGGTGGTGTCCTTTTAAAAGGTCTCTTGTTTTTATATTTTGAGCAACATTTAATTTTATCTGATAGCAATACCTCATTTATTCCTGTAGTCTTCCTTCCTGTGTATTTAGGCTTTTGTTTTGTTGTTTGTCTTTCCAGTAGGGGCTCAATTTTTCCTGATTTTTGTTTTAAACTCAGTTGTTTGGGGTTGAAGCTTTTCTGTGCAACCTTTTCTTATTTTCTTATGGAATATGGTTGATATATACTCAGGTGACCTAAAAGAAACTCTATAGAGAGTGGTTCCCAAACTTTTTAGCATCGGGACCCACCTTTTAAAATGGTACTATATCTGGACCCACTTAGCTTTGAAACTTAAAAAAAGATCTAGGAAGAAGCAACATTTTATTTATTTATAAGTAATAATATATCTATTTACAAAAAACTCGATCCACCTCGTAATGAGGCAGCCATAATTAATAGCCTCAAGGCTTGTGGGGCTTGGTTACGTGACCCAGCCTTCATCTGTCCCTACTACCTGTCATTGCTTCCTGGGGACTGGAACTTATGGACTGGGGAAAAAAATGCACCAGAAAAAAGACACTCAAAGATTTCTTTCTCCATATTTACACAAGTTTGCAGACTGCAGGAGCTCAGCTCCTTGCAGGGCAATTAGCAGCTTTCTGATTTTTGAATAGCCTCATGACTTGAGGCAGTTAGTTATCTGACCTTTCCATCATCCCTATTTTCATCAGATGCTCTGCTCCGGACCCACCAGAAATCTGGTTGCGACCCACATTCAAGGTGGCAGTCCAGTCCTCCACATCAGATAGCCCCTTTTAGCTTTAGGGGAAAAAATGCTTTTTACAATCTCAAATACTTTAGCTTTATTTCTGTTAATAGCTGCCCAAATGATACTGAATCTATCATTTGATCCAAGGTGATTCCTAGCTATTTTTCTGTCAAGTCCTCATTACTGGTGTTCCTTCCATGTAATCATTATCTTGGTTCGCTTGCTCCAGACCGCTCTAGCCATCTGATGCAAAAACTGTGTCATGGTGTATTTACTCCTCCTGTCTGCTTCAATCATGTTGTGGTTTGGATTATTTCAGTTATGTAAGTAATTTTTCAGGGTGAGGTCAATAGCTCTGCTTACCACTGTCATTTCCCACCTCCGCTCTCCCTGTCCTCATTCCCTGAGCCATTGCTTTTGTATTGTTATTGGCTACTGACTCTTTTTAATGGTACAAGAGAGACAGTGTCATGCATTAGGCCTCAAGAGGTTGGCTCTGTGTTTGGCATGCAGCTGTGCTGTGGAAGCTTTACAGGCATCTCTTTATCTTCTATTGTTAAAAAAATCAATAGACCTATAACAATACGGAAGAGAGAGACAGAGTACCATGTGCAGGGATCTCGCATGGCTCTGCTTAGCTTCTTTCCTGTAGGGGTAGTGGTTCTTTAAGAAAGAGAGCGGCTTCTGCATAGTCCATCGTGTCAGTCTGATAAACACTGAATTGATATATGGAGTTTGTATATGTTGCTCTTTTACTGTGACAGGAGCAATTTGCTGCTCAGATGCTCTCCCCAGGGGACCAGAAATTGGCAGATTGTATGGCTAGATTACGTAGATTAATTGGGAGGGTGTGTGTGTTCTCTTTGCGGAAGAGAATTGGCTCTCGTAGGCCTGTCTGTAAGATCACTTTTTGTGCATTAAACACATATTTATGTTAAATTTGTTGTGAACTGTTAGCATGCCTTGCCATAAGGGAGTGTCATTAGTGATATCTCAGTTTGTGAGCAGTTAAAGCACTGTATTTTTGTTCGTGGAACAATGCGCTGTTGACAGTTAATTGCAGAGTGGAACATGGATCCAGAAGTGAGACATAAGTTGGGATTGGTGGGACACTTTCCTTTGTGAATTACTTTAGTGTGTTTAGGCTGGACGCTTCCTAGCTGCATGTCTCATGTGGGAGCACACTTCTAGAAGCATTTTTAAAAACTGAACAGCAGCATGTTTTCTCCTTTGGAGCAAACTACTTAATGTGCTTATATTCATTATTTATGGTTTGAATATTGTATCATTGTTGCTAAAATGTTGGGGCAGCATTGCCCTTCCCGTGATCCTGCAGAAAGGACCTTTATTACAGGATAGTGATCAGTGACTGGCATTAGGTTTTTGGCAACCTCATAAAGGATTCTAATATAGTCCACAACAGAGACGTGTTTTAAATGTCATTTGTAGTGTTGGTCTATTAACTTTTGGTGATTGGATACTAGGAATGCTTTACACTTCTAATTTTATGTGGCATAAATCAATTCATGTTTTTGAGGCTCTTCACCAGGTTGGCATTTAAGTTAATTTCACCATCCTGGCACCTGTTAAAATGTGTTCGTGTTCTTCTCTCAAATATTAGCATATTTACAGCTTCACATCCGGTAGGTTTTCTGTCAAGATGACTGAAGGAAAAGCAAGTGCTATTTCTGCATATGTTTGCAGGCCTCATGGAGAAGTGCAAGCATTGTAAATGCCAGCTTGCCTTTCTTCCATTTGCTTTATGGATAACATCTTGCTGAAACCATATACTGTAGTTCATTTTTTCTGAGGTGGATTACCTGAAGTAGTCAAGTCTTTTATAGATGGAAAACGTTTCCCTTCATAGAAGTGGCAAAACCTCAGTGAGCTGGATTAGTATATTTACATTAAAGGCATGGAATTGTTTAAGATGCAGTTTGACTGGGTGGGTCTTGAGCAAAGAGAAATAGGTAATGGGTAGAGGTGTTTGAAAACGGTGTTATTTATTTTACTCAGAAGTAAGCCCATTGTGTTCAGTAAGTCTTAGACTGTAAACGTTGTATTCTACAAAAATAAACACCTCTAGTACAGGTTGATTACCCATTATCCAGACTATTCCGAAATCCAGATATTTTGGGGGCTATTACTTAAAAAAATTTTTTTTCCCCAGCTCCTGGCTGGCATAGCGGAAAGCATGCTGGGACACAAGATTATTAAAAATAGTGTATAAAATTACCTTCAGGCTATGTGTAAAAGGTGTATATGAGACATAAATGAATTTCATGCTTAGACCTGGGTCCCAGGTCTTACTTGCCTTAGTTAATTTTAATTGACAATAATTATGCCCAGTACTAATGGGTGTGTCAATATCTGACAAAGGTTCAAGATAAATCATAAATGTGAGCAGGACAGGCCTGCTATGTCTTCTCAAACAGTGTGTGTTTTTGAAATATTTATATTGGCCACTGGATGGAGCTATTATCACAGGAATAAGGCATTTAAGATGTTTCATTTTTGTGGGTTTTTTTACATTGCAGAAAGAGTTCTTTAAACAATAAATTTAATACCTGCAGAATTTTCTAGCAGTATTTGCTTATCTGTGACCCTTGTTTAAATAAAAAGGTACAGTGTAATCTTAAATACAAGCATAAGTTTTCAGCTATGAGTTTTAAGATAAAGAGGCTTGTTGCATCAGAATGAAGGTCCTGTCTAGGTCACTGTCCTGCTTCCAACAACACTCAGCCAGATTCCTCTATGAAGCCCACAAGCGCAGTATGAACCCTCCTCTCAGCAGCTGCTATTCAGAGTTATTCTGCCTTTGAACCTGGAGGATCTGGTTAGTGGTTGAATAGACCTCTCCTCCTTGAGCCCCCTTTTAAAGCTACTGTATGTAAGTCAATGGCCATGTGCCATGTTGTGTGATGGCAAATTCTATAATTTACAGCTTAATCTTCTACTTACCCCCCCCCCCATGTTGCGTGTAGTCCTCTGCTGGCGCTGACTGCCGTACAGCAGTCAGTGGCAGTCACAAAAGGTGCTCTGACAGTGCGCTACGCAGCCCACTCCAGCAGATCCCTCACCACTTGCTGGAGGAGGTAAGATGGCAGGAAGGTGGGAGGGGTGGCGGGAGGGTGAAACGGGGCGGGGGAGGGCAGCAACAGGGGCAGGGGTTGAGCGGATCAGGCCCAGAAGGGCCAGATTGGTGGCATTGGCGCCACCGATATCCTAACCCCTTTCTCGGACCCAATCCTGTGGCACGGGTCCACGCAGACTCGCACCAGCTGTCGCAGATCCGAGTAGACCCGTCCATGCTGCAGAGGCTTACCCCTAGGTAAGGAATCAAACGTTCCCTTACTCAGAGGAGATTTCCAAGACACCCCCCCCCCCCCCCACACACACCATAGGATGCAGCAGTTGCCATTTTGGCGCCACTGCATCAACGGGGGAGGGAATGGATAGGGTTGGGCTGTCAATCATGTATTGGGTGAGAAGGAGTTTTTCTCTTGTTTTTCCCGATCCTCGAGTCCTACTAAGTGAAGTATCGTGGTACAGATTTGATTGCAAATAAAGGAACACAGCTCTGTTTTTTCAGATTTTAACCACTAAATATAGCTCTCTTCATGGTTTCTACAATTGCTTCTCATACAGCAATTGGATACTTGTATTTGTGAACCAATAATTGGCAGTGTACTGCTTTTTTGTGGAAGTCTTTCAGTATGAATATTAGATATTTATCAGTGAATTTTTGTTATAGGAATGTTATAGGAATAGGTGTCGTGATGAGAAGGTAGTTCAAAGGAGTACCCAACAATTTGTCATATTCCTTATTAATGTGCAAAGTTCTCCCCCGCAACCCCAACTTGCATTCATCATCTTTATGCTTCAAAATGATTTTGGGGAAAACTATTGATGAGGGAATATTGCTTAAAACGTTTTGCTCTTGTTCAACATTTTCTCTTCACTGCAGCAGTCTGTAGATCATGGGGCTGCTATTGACTCTTCATGCTTCTGGCGTTATGGTGGGACAGGAAAGAGAGGCATGAAGGGCAATAAGAAATGTGGCTGGGTAGGAGCTGATGCTGCTAGGGTATTTTGTGCCGTGGCAGAATGTGACTATGCTGGGTTAAGGGAATACCTTGATGATCCTAGCGAAATGTCCTGTGTCCCAGTAAGAACAGAGCTGTGTCTTTCTATTTGTGGCTCTGGTAGGAAGAAAAGATCAGCATCTTCACAAAAAATAGGGCTCGGTGATGGAGGATGCTAGAAGCATTGCTTGGAGAAACTGCTTTCAGTATTAGTATTCGGTTTCTCTTCTGCCTTCAACCTCTGGCTGAAAGTGGAAGGTAAGGAAATGAGATTTAGTCAGGGAAGCATTTAGCTTTCCCAATTCAATACATGCTCTGACTTTTTTCTAGCATAGAGCTGCTGTTCCAGATATGTGGCTGGGCAAGAGAAGTATATGTGGCAGTGGTTGAAGACATACCCCACTGTAAAGGGGGAACATGTTTGAGGACTGAGTGTCATCAACAAAAACAATTGATAATTGTAAGTGATTAATACTAATAACAACAACAATGATAATAATTTTATTTTGTTTTCTAGGAGTCCACTGTACACATGGTTTCAATCGTACTGGTTTTCTTATCTGTGCCTTTCTGGTAGAGAAATTGGATTGGAGGTAACTTGATACTCTTATATTTTTTTTGTGTGGGAAATGTTATTGACCACACATTAATGGCTGTAAATGTTGGCATTGTTTTATGAGTGGGCTGGATGCATTTAGTTATGGCTTAATCTAAGATTTTAATTTTTGAAGTGCCTGCTCTTTTAGTGGGAGTACTGATCTTGATATCCAAGACTATTTGGCATAGTTCTGACAGTTTTTTCAATGATTTTGTCACAAATGTGATACAATAGCATTGCTGAGTTAGTGGTTGATGAGTTGTGTTGTTTGATAGGAAATAGCTGGTTACAACACATGAAAGTTATTTTTTTTCTGCCAGTGGAATTCCTCAGGTGTCCGGCAGTGGCATCCAGCTTTAAGAAGTAGGTTACAAAGTCCTTGTTGATAGTTGATTGGGTGCTACATGTGAGCAGCATATTTTGCCTTGTGTGGCATAAATCAACGACAGTGGGCGTATATTTATTTGAGAGATGTGTTCAGCTGTACTTCACAGCATTCTTGGCATTCCCACCTGTAAATGGTGTAGTTGTACAATGGCCATTGTAAAGAAATCCGCAGTATCTGCAGCAACCATTTTAGAATCTGTGGTGGCCATTTTGATGGCCATTCTGAAGCCATCCACGGATCATTCTGAAGGTACTGTGTTCATGCCAATTTGTTTTTCCTCCTAACCCCATTGATCCCATAGGATCTGTGCTTCCGTATCTGTGGATTTGGTATCTGCTGGGCTTTTTGGGAAACTAACCTCGGTGGATACTGAGAATTGACTGTAAATGGTTAGATGTTTGTGTTTTAGGAAAGAGTGACACCCCCCCCCCCCCCCCCCAGCCATGATAGGTTACATGGCAGGGTTTTGTTTCTCCTTAGGTGTATTCATCATGCTGACCTAGATCATGCCTGCACTACAATACAGTCGCTCCTCATCTTAGACACAGTTACTTGCTTGAATTCAACTATACACACTTGGCAAACCAAACACACAGAGAAAAACAACAGTTAGTGAAGGCGATTTCACTTACTAACTACATGCTCTGGAGTGAGCCTGAGATCGAAGAATGAAGCTGCTGGTGCCTCATTCTCAATTCCCCCCTGGATCTTGTAATTTTTAAAGAGACAGTAGCTATTTTTCTGATGTAAGGGATTTTCAACGTAATGTTGAGTATACAGTTCCACCCTATTTTCTGCTGATTCGGAACCCATGGATTTGTCTAACCGTGGGTTCCGAACCAACGAAAAAAAGGCATTCCTGGTTTCTCAGAATCCCCCCCCCTTGCGGGTTTCATTACCTGCGGATCTTGTTATCTGCGGGGGATCCTGCAATGGCTCCCCCGCAGATAATGAGGGCAAGCTGGTACGTGATTTTAGCTTTACACGCTGACCCTGGAACGTAACCCTTGTGTAAGACAAGGGGTGACTGTAGTCTACACTGGTTCAAGTACTTAAGGGGGCATAGAATCTGCTACTGCTTTGGTAAACCATTTCAGTGTATTCTATGCTAGTCCTAATTTTCTAGCTTTCACGTTTTAACCATTCAGTATATTTGTTATGCCACTGAGAGACAATTTTTCAGTTATCAGATAATCGTGTTTGTCCTTGTAAGCTGTACTTGTGTTATTTATGCTCTGACAGATTTTTAATGTGCTGCAATGTGTATAGGAATAATCGGTAATATCGGCCCCAAAATATTAAATGGTATCAAGTCTTCTGCATCTGCTCACTCCTTTCAATCTCCCCACCTGACAAAACTTGCATACAAACTTGCATGCATATAAGGGTAGCTAGATGTCATTGAAAAGGAAGGTCTTCCATCAGAATATTAAAAGCTCCATGTGATTGAGCTCTTAAATTTGTGATGTAAGGTTTTCTGATCTCAGATTTCTCATACAGATGTGTTCTAATTGCTAAAAGGCAATTTTAACGCCTGT
This sequence comes from Plestiodon gilberti rubricaudatus, assembly GCA_026170595.1. Taxonomy (NCBI): domain Eukaryota; kingdom Metazoa; phylum Chordata; class Lepidosauria; order Squamata; family Scincidae; genus Plestiodon; species Plestiodon gilberti. The sequence continues at coordinate 95,243,332 of JANXHW010000001.1, forward strand.
TAAATGGCATCTGTGTAGAACAGTGCAGGTTACCTTACAGCTTTTCACTGCCATGGGTTTTACTAGCTCCTTTGAATTGAGAGGATCAGTTTAAGGGAAATGGCTGGTGTCTACCAACAATAACCAATAAATGTCAGTTCTACAAGTATCGTGTATAGCCATCAGAAATTTTGTTGGTGCGATTCCTTATTTAATAACTTTGAGGGTATTCCTCATTCTGCCCTCCACAGTATTTTGAAGCCTGTCAGTTAATTCATTTTCTTTGTGCTATCCTGTATTGGTATATTCAGTCAGCCTTCACTGTACCTAATTCAAATGCCTCGCAGTGTACTTTTATTACCTTACAAGTTTTGTATTTTATTCTGATCAAGCGCACGCACGTGCGCACGCACACACAAAAGAACAAGTCCTGACTGACTGACTCATCACCCAACCCCCCGGGCCTAGACACGTGAAATTAGGGATCACGTTCCGTCCGTGACATAAGCACCCACTAAGAAGGGATTTTTAGAAATTCCGCCACTAAGGGGGCGAAAAGGGGTGCAATGCATTTTCAGGGATTCCTCTATCTCTCAGGCCCAATGAGATATCGACTTGGTTTTGCCTTAGAAAAGTCAAAATGCTGAAAAACCAATTTTGGGATTTTGCCCTAATCAACCCGGAAAGGGGCGAGCCTTGATTTGGGGGTCAAGTATAGAACCCTTTGTATCTGCTGTGTTTGTGGAGCTATAACATTCATTTTTGGCAGGCATGTGTTTTTGTGTAATCTTTAGGAACTTTTTTCACGTTTTTTTGAAATTTCACCTCTAAATAAATTTCTATTCTATTAATTTCTAAATCCTCTATTGTTCATGGAACCCAGTTACTTGGATACTGATGATCCAAGCTACATAGTGCATTTTTGCCCATGGGTCTTTGTGCTCTTTGATAACTTGATAGCATATGGCTTACCCTGAAGTTTTAGTGACTTGGGACTCTACTGTTGAAAGACTTTCTTTATGCAAGACATTTTTCAAAGTTGTATTTTCTGCCTACAAGACCAACCCTCCCCCTTCCCTAGCTTAGATAGTGGTGCTCTGGCCCCTAATAAACACTAGTCTGCATTTGATCTCGGGTAGCTAGATATTTCTGAGATTAGTGCTGCAGAGATCTTAAATATCATTCGTCCATATGTGGCTTCTTACAAGCATGTACCACTTTTAGGTGTCCTTCATGTACTTGCTCTGGAATATTCTTGATTGTTTGAAGGAAAGGCCTTGCCAGAGCATTTTAGATAGCTTTCCTCTGGCAAGTAGCTAATTGTGGTCATTAAATTATTTCATCTTTGCCAACTTCTGTAAGGCACAGCCATTGTTTGATTTGTAGGTTTGAAATATAGTGGACTTAAAGGGGGGGGGGAAGAAGAGAAATCGAATCTATGAAGAGGATTTCCTTAAGGTGTCAACTGCACAGAATGATTGCATCATATTTAGAAAAAGTCCCTTTTGTTTTTAAAAGTTAAGGGCATTGTTTACTGATAAGAAAAATGTTTTCCCGCTAGAATAGTCTGTCTATCCCTTAAGCACATGAAGAAGATAAACTATAGATGCATAGTAAATATGGAAGTGAACTTTACACCTCGTTTAAGGAAAGAGCATCCAGACAGAATTTTTCAGTTAACAACTGGAAAGGTTACTGCAATCTCTCCTTTTTTTAAAGCAGTTTTCTGTTCTCCAGGACATTGTGCTCAATGAGTCTGAGTTTCTTCTCTTTACAAGGCAGGATTTCTGTAACTGAAGCCAATAACACATAATTAACTCTCTTACTTTGTTCTGTATTAGCAATGAAAATGTGCTCTACCAAAGTACAATGGGTCTTTAATCTAAAAGACAAACAAGCGGAAGTGGTTAGCGTTCTTTATTTTTCTTGCCAGTCTTCTCCTTCTTTGGCATATCAGTAAGGCATTTATTAAAGTTTTTTTGTTTGTTTTCTAAGAGGCAGCTCTGTGAGGAATGTTTCCTAAACTTCCTGGGCCCTCGCCCAAGAGCCTTGTGGGATTCGTAGGGTGTTTCCTGACTCCATAGTCTGACCATGGAAGTTGCCATGGCTTACCAGCAACTAAAATGCTGTCTGGTCAGTTACTCTTAGCAGCATCTTCTGGTCACTGACTTCTGGTCATTGATTTGAGCAGCAGTCCTACTCGCCAGAGCCAGCCCTCATTGCCCTAGGTTTCTTGTTATCTCTGTGGTTTTCTGAATACAGCTTGCTGCAATGGATGGGCAGCTTGGAGAGCTCTGCTCTCACATGTGGTGTTTGTGCCTGCAGGCCCAATTGGAGGTGTTCTTTGCCTTGACCTTTTCTTACCATAAGGTGCATGCCGTTGATTTTTTGGGGGGCGGACTCTTCCTCAGTATTTCCATTCTCCATATTTTGAGTAGCGTTTTTTGGTATTTTCTTATGAAATGTGGTGAGACTTCTTGTGGGGGACAAAAGTGATGGCAGATGACAGGTAAGTAAAATCTGAATACGACTTTTCTTTATCATGGATAAAGACTTTTCTTTATCCACATGGTTGGAGGGAGGAGCTATGGTACATGCTGTGCCTGGTGAGGGATGTTCAATATTCCTGATTACAGGGAGCATCTCTCGAAGTACAACATTTGTTATGGCAGACCAATGTCATATGTGTGGGGGAGGGGTGAAGCCCCCTAGACACATGGACTTTGTCATGTAAAAGGCAAGGGTTATAAGCATGTATCATTCTGGAATAGTTCCTTCATTCAATTTGTTTTTTGTTGCAGTATTGAAGCAGCTGTGGCTATTTTTGCCCAAGCAAGGCCACCTGGTATCTATAAAGGTGATTATTTGAAAGAGCTGTTTCGGCGTTATGGTGATGTAGCGGATGCACCGGCACCCCCTCCATTACCAGATTGGTGCTTTGATGAAGATGAAGAAGAGGATGATGATGATGACAGCAGCAGACCAGGAACCCAGGAATCGGAAGCTGGGTCATCAACTTCCTTTTCTGGCAAAAGAAGAAAAGAACACTTAAAATTGGTAATGTTGTGTGCCCCCCCCAAGAGCTTAGTTTGTACTTGAATTTTAACTATGGTTTTGTTGCTATTAACAGTGTCGTGTTAATCAGAGCCTGTAAAGAAGTTAACATTTTGTGATGCCTTGGAATCCATCTTGTAAGAAAAGCCTGTGTTATCCTTGCTAGGAGAAAAGCCTGTCCATAAGAACAGCCATTGGTCTTATCAAACTGCTGTGACCTTTCCAGGCCCTGTTGCCAGGGTGTAAAACTGGCTGTTGGGATGGTGTCATCAGAAGCACCTGTGATCTGGTGATTTTGATTTCTGCAAGGCTAAGTTGCCTGGACCACTAATTAGAAATGGACTTCAACTATGTTTCTTCAGGTTGGGAGGAGGTTGAGAGTGGGTTACATCAGCCTTTGAGACCCTTCTGTGGTTCTAGGCCTCTTATTGGCGGGAATCTTCTAGAACAGGGGTGGCCAACCTCATGAATGCTCTTAGCCCCTTAATGGTTGTATAGGTGAGGGCATTTCAGCAGGTGCAATTGCTTTAGCAGCACCATCAGCAATTGCAGCTGCCAAGGTTCTGTCTTCTATACAACTCTTCAAGAACGCAGAGGCCCTAATGGTGGGCCACTCCTGTTCTAGAAGGTGCACAAAAGGTATAAAAAGTCACCTTGAAGAGGCCTGTTAGTTGCCTCCCATTTTGCCAGACTTAGCATGGCAGTTGGCCATGTTAAGGACTGGTGGTTCCAGAACTCTGTGTATACTCATGAAACTGCGCTCCTGAAGTCAGAACATCTAAGTGTAGCTAGATGTTTTCTTGTCTGCCTGCTGTATTCCTAAATTGTATCCTTATATTTACTGTTATTTTTTCCCCTTTTAATAAATTTATATAATCTACTTCATTGCAGTGTGCTTGCTGGTTGGGAAAATCTTGGTCCTGTTGTATGTAGGTTCTCATGGCTTGTTACGATTTGCAGCGAGATTGGGTAAGGAAGCCATGTAAGATTTTTTGTTGAAGAGACAATAAAATTTACTTATTACCAAATGTCTGTTGAAATTCCTCTGGCGCAAAGACTTCAGTATACCGAAGAAGGAGGGCGCATAAGGATTATCCGGCAGACAAAAGGAAAATAAAATCCACAGTCTACTTGCGACGTTTCTCCCCGCTCCAGGGGTTTTTTCAAGCAATTCTGGCCGTAGCCAGTAGATGTTCCGATACCTGTTAGGGAGAGTGGGCTAGATTTAAACAGAGACGCGCTGCAAAAGTGCGGGAAACTTAATTGTTTCCGGTCCCAATTAAACAATTAAGTTTTCCGCGCTTTTGCAGCGCGTCTCTGTTTAAATCTAGCCCACTCTCCCTAACGGGTATCAGAACATCTACTGGCTACGGCCAGAATTGCTTGAAAAAACCCCTAGAGTGGGGAGAAACGTCGCAAGTAGACTTGATTTTATTTTCCTTTTGTTTGCCGGATAATCCTTATGCGCCCTCCTTCAGTATACTGAAGTCTTTGCGCCAGAGGAATTTCAGCAGACATTTGGTAATAAGTAAATTTTATTGTCTCCAACAAAAAATCTTACATGGCTTCCTTACCCATACTTCCGATCTTGTTGCAAATCTTGGTCCAGTCTAAAACCAGACCTTCACCACAAAAGTCATGTATTTTTGCCACTGCTGAGAAAGGAAGAATCTTGGTGGCTTGTGATCCTTTGGCCTTACCTAGTGGCTGGAACCACGGTAGTTCCTTAGTTTCCCCTGCCTGAGGAAATGGCAGAAAGGGCTGGTGGCAGCTCTATCTAGCTGGGCTCGTGGTAGCTCAGGAGTGTGGTCATTTTGGTCATTTGCAAACCATACATGGCTGAAGGGTACTGCAGAGCCCAGATGGAAGGGTAAGCAGCATCCTCCAGACCTTTACAGAGCCTGATGCATTTATTAAGAGTTGTGTAGAATTAGTGACCCATTTTCACTATATTTACTATAGTGCAGGTGTTCTCAAAGTGGTGGTCATGATGACCACTTGTGGAAGGGATAGGTCGCTACCCTCTTAAGGGGGAGTGGTGACCTGTGATGACGGTGGCAGCGATCCAGGGATCGCACTGCTGCCAGGGATAAAAGGGATATTTTTAGACTTTAAAAAGGTTAAAACGCGGTTTTCTTACCTTTTTAGAAGCAAACAACTTAGTCTTCTTGCTTAAACAAGCTTCCATGTCGGGAAGCCTCTTCCGTGTGACGCCCCTCTCCCAAGATCGCCCCAGAATGCAGTGCATTTTGGAGCTATTTTGGGAGAGAGGAAGGGGAGTTGCATGATGCTGAAATTGAGGATACGGGGGGGGGAAACTGTATTCCAATTTGTGGGCAGAGTGGGAAGTAAGCCTTCAAAATATCTGTTTTTGCACTGCAGCTTTGCTTTAGAGAGAGCTGTTGGTTCTTTTGCTTTCTAACTCACAATTAGAAACTCTAACTTGCAGTCACAGGAACCCCAGCCCCCCCAAATCTCTCAACTTCATGTTGAGAAACTTCAACTAACACAAACTTGACTGGAATAATAGATGCAAACAAAGATCAATCTGTTTAGGATTTAGTGTTAATAAGACTACTGTATTGTGGTCTTATAGAATTTCCTTATTTTGCTTGCAGATTTTTTTTTTTGGGGGGGGAAGCTAGAGAGAAGAGTATTGCAAATATAAGAACCCAGGATGAACATGGTCACTGAAACTGTTTTTGTCTTTAAAACTTGAGCTTAAATTTAACCCCCACAGAATTGGAATTATAAAGGTTTCTGTAAAATGTTTAGTCATCATAATTTGCTTGATGGATTTTCTGTGCATTGAAATACTGTTTTTAGTAGAGCCTTGAGACATAAAAGCTTGCTTTTAATTAACATATAGAACAACAGAACTCTGATGCTTTTCAGCTTGCCATGAAATTGAAATTCTGAATGCTTCTTAAATTAGTATACAATTTTCACATAACCTTTTCTGTTTTAGATGGCTTGCCAAGTGGTAACGTGAACTTTCAAAAAACAAATAGATTTTTTTGTGATGAATTGTGTAGCTAAATGCAAAGGATTTTGCATGAATGTGAT